>JAKSZU010000008.1:57203526-57803526 GCA_026018925.1 Tupaia tana | reverse complement strand
ATGCATTCAATATCTATTGAACAATTTCCATAGGTCAGGAACTCTCTTTCTTTCTTTTGCAGATAGAGGCTTTTTTAATTTAAATGATTACCTGAGTAACTGCCAATGCCACTGTGTGCAGACAAGTGACAGGGAGCTTTTATTTCTTGGTCTCTTCCTCCTTGGACGGAGTCTTGATGATCTTTTCCTTCTTGGCCTGGAGGCGCTCCTCACGTGCTTGTGTGCTTCCTTGGTCTTAGATCTGCAGGCCTCAGCCTGGTCTGCTAGGAGCTTCTTGCAGGCCTTGTCTGCCTTCAGCTTGTGGATGTGCTCCATGAGAATCCGCTTGTTCTTGAACACATTCCCCTTCACCTTCAGGTACAGGCTGTGATACATGTGGCGGTCAATCTTCTTAGGCTCCCAGTATCTTTTGAGCAGCCAGTGCAGGATCCTCATTCTCCTCATCCAGGTCACCTTCTCTGGCATTCTAGCATTGGCTGTACCCTTTCGCTTACCTACGCCCATATGCCTGCCCATCCCGCGAGCCAAGGTGTTTTTCCGGCATCGAGCCCAGGGATGGACAGTCACAGGCTTGCGGATGATCAACCCATCCTTGATCAGCTTCTGGATCTGCTGCTAACGGGAGTTGGCATTGGCAATTTCATTGGTCTCAGAGCCGAAAGGAAAGAACCTCTTTCTTTTTTAAATTAATTGCTAGGAAGCACATGCACTCACCAGAGAGACAGACAGGGAGAAAGTACCCTCTGAAAAAGCATAGTTATGCTGTAATCTCTTCTCCATTTCTCCATCCTGCATGCACATGCACATGCACCTGATGTATTTTTCAAGCTGCCAGGGCTGGGATCTATCAGCCATGAGAGATCTGGATCCCTTAACCTCCAGGCTACAGAGCCAACTCCAGTCAGTCTTCTTCAGGTGAGTAAGATTGTGGAGATTCAAGACACTTAAAACTTCGGTCTGGACCTCATTTTACTACTGTGCACCTGAGAAAAGTTTTTTGCTTTTGTTTGTCAGAGAGCCCTCACCAAAAAGAACAAGAGAGAGAGAGGGAAAGTGAGAAAGTACCCACCATTGAACATGGTCGTGTCACAGTCCCTTCTCCATTTCTCCTTCCTTTTGGGATTTTGCGCATGCACACACATGTGCCTGGTGTGGTTTTCAAGCCAGCTGGTCTAAGACTTAAACTGCAGTTGGCCCTGTGGGATCCAGCCACCTTACTTACCTTATTAAGACATGAACTGGCCCACTGGGGAAACTTATTGGGTTGTCAGAAAAGTCATGACACATTTTTTTTTTTTTGAGAGGTTTTTGCTATATAGCGTGTGTGCTCACCAGAAAGACAGAAAGAGACAGAGAGACA
The DNA here is from genome assembly GCA_026018925.1 of Tupaia tana. NCBI lineage: Eukaryota > Metazoa > Chordata > Mammalia > Scandentia > Tupaiidae > Tupaia > Tupaia tana. The sequence goes on along the minus strand of JAKSZU010000008.1, from coordinate 57,802,166 downwards.
GAAAGCAAGAAATCACCCCCCAGGGGGGATGGCCACACGGCAATCCCTTTTCCTCCATTCTCCTCTCAGGATCTTGGGCATGCACGCACACACGCCCGGCGTGAGTTTAAGCCACTGGGTCCAGAATTTGAACCATGGTCAACTAAATGAGAGTCCAGCAACATAGGCATTATGCTACCTGCTGGTCCCAGTCATGATGCATTTTTGCATAGAAAAATCTATCATGACTTTCCCAATGTCCTAATATTTCATTTTTCTAATTCTCAGTTTCCTTGTCTGAAAAATGGGTACAATTATCAGTACCTCACAGAGCAACTAGGATAATTAAATGAAAAAAAGAAAAAACCATAAACTCCCTGGCCTATAGTAGCATTCAGTTAAAGGCAACTATCATTATTATCAATATTATTAAACAATGATTACTACCCTCTATATATTTCCTGTGATCTCCCTGTCTCCTAATATCTGATATTATTCTCCATATCTTATCAATACTTCTTTCTTGAATGAATAATTTTCTGCATAGGAGTATTTTGTAGTATCTATGTTTGAATAAATGAACTTTTCAGTCTATCTGGGTTTTAATCCCAGCTTAGCCATTTACTAACTATGGTTTAAACTCTCAGAATCTCAGTTTATAAATCTGCAAAATGAAAGTAATAATAACTCATAGCTTTGACATGAGGATTATGTGAAAGAATGTACACAAAACCCTTAGCATGGTATCTGACACTTAGCAAGTCCCTGCATTGCTCACTCCTCAAATAGAAGCTGTGGATTTTATTGCGTACAATTTTATTATGTGTAGCATGGTGTTGTGGAAACGATCAGAGGGAAACTTGGGTCACTCTAGCTCTTAAAGTCTTCACCTCAATGTGTAAGGAAAGAGATGAATTCATCTAGTAGCCCATGCTTTGTTTCCTCCAGGTGGTTCCTTTATTCCTTTTATCAAAATAGAATCATGCGGGAGTGTTGGGATGACTTTAGAGAGTGCATGAACGTGGAAATTGAGAGCCCCTCCAGATTAGTTTAATAATTATGAGAATCTATGCTCCCTAGCAGAGTGACACCACCTCTCCTTGATAACCAAGTATGACTCTCTGAAAGGTAAAACTCGGAGTGAAATTTCTCTCTTTTGTGCAGGCATTGTGTAAGGAGTTCTATATGGGTGAAAACAGAACATGGGGCTTCAGTGAAGCTGTAACTGAAAGGACAGGCAACCGGTCTGTTTTGGAAAGCACTAACTAATGACTAGGGGCTAATTTCTTTTCACTGTTCAGAAATTTTTCAGAAGTAGGAAAGAAGATTGAAGCAAATTATTCACTTCCATGTTCTAGTGCCCAAGATCATTTTTAAAAAAGATTCATTCAAGTCTTGGCAAGTGATTCCTTTAAATATAACTCCTCTGGACAAATAACTAAATCTAATATTGAGAGAGAGAACAACTATGGACTTTTTTTTTTTTTTTTTTAACCTTAACGGAAAGAGCTCCCACTAGTGTTAATAGCATGTCCACAGGAAAAATTCAGAACTGTTCACAACCTTGCCTGGCTTTGGCAAAAGGCCGGATGTGCCTGTGGGCATGTCAGCCCATATTACTGACAGCAGCCCAATGACACTGGGTGCAGCCTAATCTTGTTATTTCTGGGTTGGGTTACATTTAGGACCCCACAGTCCTTTTATATTTACCCTTTCCTCAAAGAGCTCTCTTGTAAGTTATGTAAGAAATGTACCACATCTAACAATGTATTAATAGTTGAACAATGGAAAAATTTGGTTGGTTTTTATTATTATTATTTTTTAAACCCTGTAAGAGAATCGTTTCACTCCCAGGTGCATTGCATTAGGTGTTTCTGATTTGAATCAACATAGATACTCCTTCAGTGCAGTAGCAAGGATGGTTCTGTCTTGTGAAATTCCTGTCATTCCCAGTGGAATACTGTTCTGACAGAACATGAGCTGTATCAACATTATTTATGTAAGAGATAAGTCTTTAGTTGTTAGTCTGCTCTCTTTAATGATTCAAAAAGCAGAAGAGATTGTTAGAGAGATTCTAGGTTTGGCACAAAATAATACATTTTGTAATAAAATAAAGCCTCTGCGATGTATTTGGACTATTATAAAATGTGTGTCAACATTTATAAATCTTTCTTATCTTTACGAATATGATAAGGAAAAGTCAGAAATAAACATATAGTGCAATGTATTATGGTTAAACCCTCTTAGCATGCCGCAGTGATGTCAGAAAAATCACCCCTGGGAACAAAACAGTGAAAAGCAAGAAAACTTCTGTGTCATGTCCAACAAACATAATCTTTTCTTTTCTCGTTGGTTTACCTATTAACTACTTAATTAATTTCACAAAGTGCCTTTTTTTCTTCAGGCTTTGGCCATAGAGCATGTGCAATCACCAGAGAGAGACATAAACAGAGAGAGAGAAAGTGAAAAATTACCCGGCCAGGGGCATGACCATGCCACAGTCTCTTCTCCTCTATGCTTTTCCTGGGATTTTGGGCATGCATGCATAAATGTCCAGCATGATTTTCAAGCCTCTAGGTCCAACACTTGAACCGTGGTCAGCCATGTGGGAATCCAGGGTCTTAATCACCATGCCATGGGCTGGTCCCCAAACATAATCTTTTTTTTTTTTTTCTTTCTTTTTTTGGAGAGGTTTTTGCTATAGGGCGCGTGCCCTCGCCAGACAGACAGAGAGAGACAGAGAGATAGAAAGCAGGAAATCACCCCCCAGGGGGGATGGCCACGCCACAATCCCTTCTTCTCCATTCTCCTCTCGGGATCTTGGGCACGCACGCACACGCGCCCGGCGTGAGTTTAAGCCGCCGGGTCCGGGACTCGAACCGCGGTCGACTACGTGGGAGTCCAGCGACATAGCCATTATGCTAACTGCTGGTCCCCCCAAACATAATCTTTTAAAAAGTTTATTTATTTCCTAAGAGAGAGCAACCCCGGACCAAGATCTATATGTTGCAATCCTACCTTTAGCCTTAGCCAGCCAATCGTGGACACACATTTACATGCCCAAAGTGCAAAAGAAGACCTCAGGGTGCAAATGCAGGACCTTCCCATATTATCTAAGCATCACAGAGCACTGCGTTACTGCTGAACCACTCTGGCTTGCCCACTGAAATTATTTTGACATAATCATGAACTTTGATAGAGTCTTCAATAGTAGTATAGCTGCAATAGTATAAAAATGAAGTCAAATTTTTGAAAAGTATATCTTATAAAAGAATAGAGAGATGCTGAAATTACTTGTTATGCAAAGAGACAAAGAATAATATAGGAAAAAAGGGGAAAGAAAATGTTTTGCAAATATGTTCAGAAAATTATATCTAAAAAGAAACATAGGGTGACAAATTGGACTACCATCTCTCCATAGACTTCCTACACCTTATGCCACTCCCCTCCCATGATCAAAGTTTTGGAAATATTTATTTTAGGTGATAATTATAACTAGCATTTATTGGGTGCTTACAGTTGAGCATTGGCTGAATGGTTGCATTATTTTGCTTAGTTCTGCCAACAAATTCTCTAATCCCAGAAGATAAGTATTATCCTTGCCATTTTTTTTTTCCTTTTTTGAGAGGTTTTTGCTATAGGGCGTGTGCACTCACCAGAAAGAGAAAGACAGAGAGACAGAAAGCAAGAAATCACACCCCCCCCCCCCCCCCCCCCAGTGGGGATGGCCACACCGCAATCCCTTCTTCTCCATTCTCTTCTCGGGATCTTGGGCACGCACGCACACACACCCGACGTGAGTTTAAGCCACTGAGTCCAGGACTCGAACCATGGTCGACTACATGGAAGTCCAGCGACATAGCCATTATGCTAACTGCTGGTCCCCCTATCCTTGCCATTCTTCCAGATGACTTCCAGAGGTTGACTAACTTGCCCAAGGTTATATAGCGAAGGAGTGCTGGAGCCAGGCTGAGAATGAGATCTCTCTGAGCATTGATCCTCTATCATCATCTACCTGCTTGTTCTCAGCTCCAATCTAGCCCATCCATGACCTACTCTGTTTTGGAGGTGCTAAATATATGCTCTCCAACATGGAAACCAATAACCACATGGGACTCTTCAACTTACACTAGTTTAAAACTAAATAAAATATGAAATTCAGTTCTTCAGTCCTGCTAGCCACATTTCAAGTGCTCAGTAGTCCCCATGTCGTTAGTGGCTATGTATTGGGCAGTCAGAGTGCAGGTAATTTCTAACACTGCAAAAAGTTGGACTAGATAGCGCTCAATTCTAGACTCTGAAACATTTGCTTTCAATAAACTTCCAGTGCTATTGGGAAGCACCAATGGGAAGTGGGAGATGGGCAAGTCCATTATTTTTCTAACAACCTGTGATGGCTACAGACTCCAGTGTTCATGGGCAGTTTTAGTAGCAGTGAAAATGAGCTATAGCTGCTGGTGAGCAGTGGGTGGCAGTAGTAGCGACTGCAGCCTCCAGTGGTGTGTCAGTAGTTCTGACAACAATAGCAAGCCTCAACAGTAACAGTGATGAATACCTGATAGATTTGGTAACTTTTTTCTTTCTTTTTTCTTCTTTCTTCCTTTCTTCTTCCCATTTTTCTTTCCTTCCTTCCTCTTTGCCCCCTCTCTTTCTCTCTGATTTTCCTCCTTTCCTTCCAGAAGCCATGCATGCTCACCAGAGAGAGAGAGAGAGAGAGAGAGAGAGAGAGAGAGAGAGAGAGGGAGAGAGAGAGAGAGATTGTCATACCACAATCCTCCATCTTCTATTTCTCCATCCCACCAGGACCCAGGGAACACATAAAAATATACCTGGTATGTTTCCTAAGCCTCCAGGGCCAGGACTTGAACTGCAGTTGGCCACATGGGATCCAGCTCCTTTAACTGGTGTACTATGGGGCCAGCCTACTTTCTTTTTTGTTAGTCTTGGACTGGTAGGAGCTTCCCGAAGTTACTAATCTCTTAGTTATCTCATAGACCCATTTTTCCTCTTTCAACCCTTCCAACACTTTTGAAACCATTCCTTATATTAAATCCCCTATTTGATACACCTAGAGTGTTTCCAATTCCCAACCCTAAGTTTCTAATCAATGAGCTAGGTGAAAAGGAAATGACAAGAGTTAGGTTGTAACCAAAAGTAGAATGATATTATCTAAACTCAAACTAGAGTTATTATTAACTATATTGAGTGCCTAAATAATCAAAATATTTTGGGAAAGAAAGATACAGACCTTTTTGTACATATTTCTTCTTTCTTGACTTCCTTAAAAAGGAATTGCATGAAGTAATTTGTGTATAATTGAATTTGAGGGACTATAACATATGGAAATGTAATGTATTTGGTGATAACAGTACAGGGAAGACAGCATGGGGAATAACAACTGTCTTGGAGTAAGAAAATGACTCTAGTTAGTCATTCAAATCCACAAAGAAAAAAATGAAAAGAACCAGACAGAATAATAAGAATGTTCAGTGTACCAAATACTATAAAGATGTAATTGCTTTCTTTTCTTCTCTCAACTTTTTTTTTTTTTTTTTTTTTTTTTTTGAGAGGTTTTTGCTATAGGGTGTGTGTGCTCGCCAGCCAGCCAGAGAGAGACAGAAAGTGAAAAATCACCCCCCGGGGGGATGGCCACGCCACAATTCCTTCTTCTCCATTCTCCTCTCAGGATCTTGGGCATGCATGCACATGCACCTGGCGTGAATTTAAGCCACCAGGTCTGGGACTTGAACCGCGGTCAACTACGTGGGAGTCCAGTGACATAGCCATTACGCTAACTGCTGGTCCCTTCTCTCAACTTCTTTAAAAGACAAAGTTAAATGAACTGATAGTTATATCTATTTGTTGTTGATTTTGTAAGACAAATAGCATAATAATTATAATAGTAATAGCACAAAGCAGATATGGAAACATTGGTGTCATATAGGAGTAAAGTTTCTGTATCTTATTAGAACAAAGTTGGTATAAATCCAGAGTAATTTCTAATAAGGTAAGATGTATATTGTAAGCCCTAAAGCACCTGCTGAGAACAAAACTAAAAAATGTGATTTAAAAAGTATTAAATCAAAATATGAATGGATTGAGACCAGCAGATGACAAAATGGTTACATCACTGGACTCCCATATAGTTGACTGTGGTTCAAATCCCAGACCTGGTGGCTTAACACTCACACTGGACACCTATGCATGTATGCCCAAAATCCCTAGCGGAGAATGGAGGAGAAGGAATTGTGGCATTGCCATCCCTCCTGGGGGGTGCTTTCTGTCTCTTTTTCTCTCTCTTTCTGGCAAGCACACATGCCCTATAGCAAAAATCTCTCTCTCAAAAAAAAAAATGTGAATGGATTAAACAATCCATTCAAAAGGCAAAAGGCATACATTGGCAGATGTAACATAAAACAAAATTCAACTATATTCTATCTATAGGAGACGTGTTAGATTAAATAATACAAATAGCTGAAAGTATAAGAGTGAAAAAGTTATCCCATAAAAATAGCAGCCATAAAAGAATAGACCTTAATTTTTTTTTTTACTAGAGAAAAAGGGTGACATTACATAATGATAAAGGGATCAATATCCCAAGAAGATAAAAATTTATGAACATTTATGCACTTAACAGCAGAATATCAAAATACTCGAAGCAGAAATTGACAAAATTGAAGCAAGAAATAGACTATTCAACAATAATAGTTGGATATTTATTTTGTAAAAACATTTATTTATCTATTTATTTGTTGTGATTTTCAAGCTGCTGGGTCCAAGACTTGAACTATGATCGGCCATGTGGAAATCCAGCACCTTAACCACCATGCCACCCACTGGCCCAATAGTTGGAGATTTCAATATTCCACTTTTAGTAATGAACAGAAAAACTAGGCAAATGAAAAATAAAGAAATGAAAGAGTTGAAAGCGACCATAAACCAACTTGACCTAACAGGCATCTATAGGACACACTTTACTAACAGTAACAGAATTCACATTTTGCGTAAGTGCACATGAAACATTTGCTAGGATAGACTATATGATAGATCATAATACAAACCTCAGTAAATTTAAGGGGGAATGAAATCATATTAGAAACCAATGAAATGCACATTTGGGAAATTAAAAAAATGTGAAAATTAACACACTACTAAGTAACTATGAGTTAAAGAAAAGAATCAAAGAAAATGATAAAATATTTAAGATGAGTGAAAACAAAATACATCACACAAAAACTTAGGGTATACACTAACAGAAAATCTGATCCTAAAATTTATGTGGAAATGCAAGAGATCTAGAATTCCAAAACAACCTTGATAAAACATTGCAAATTTGGAATACTTGTACTTCCAGTGTCAAAACTTACTACAACCCTAAAGTACTAAAGACGGGTGGAGTGGGGCAAAGGCAGCCTATGGCATAGTGTTTAAGTCTGCTGGATCCCTCATGGTGGACTGCACAGTTTGAGTCCTGGACCTAGCAGCTTGAGAAACATGCTGTGCATGCCCAAGGTCACGAAAGGAGGGAGAAGTGAAAGAAAAGGGATTGCAGCATGACCATTCCCTGGGAGGGGAGGTACTTTCTCATTCTCTCTCTCTCTCTCTCTCTCTCACACACACAATCACATATGCCCTCTGGCAAAAATAGATTTTTCAAAAAGATTTTGTGGTATTGACATAAGGATGGAGATATATATATATATGTAAATAACAGAACTAAGAGTCTAGACGTAAACCCATACATCTATGCGCAATTGAAATTTGACAAGAGTGTCAACTGAGGTAATTTAATGAGAAAAGAATGATCTTTCCAATGAATATTCTAGAGCACTAGATATCTACATACAAAAGAAAGAATTTTGGCCCCCTAGTCACACCACACACAAAAATTAGCTTAAAACAGATAATAAACCTAGATGTATGAACTAAAGCTATAGAACTCCTAGAAGAAAGCATAGGAATAAATCTTTATGGCCTTGGGTTAAGTAATGGTTTCTTAGATATGATACCTAAAGCACAAGAAATCAAAACATACACAGATACACACACACACACACACATACACACAACTACAGCAAAATTAAAGAAACTATCAAGAAAATGAAAAGTAACTTATAGAAGGGGAGAAAATATTTGCAAATCAATATTTGATAAGGGTCTTCTATCAAAACCCTGCAGAAAACTCTTATAACTCAACAATAAGACAAGTAATCTGATTTTAAAAGGCCATAACCTAGTGGTTAAGGGAGCTGGATTCTGCACAGCTGACCTCTGTTTGAATCCCAGCCTAGAGACTTGAAAAATATGCCAGGTACATGTGCATGTGTGCTCCAAATCCTGACAGGATGGAAAAATGAAGGAGAAGGGATTGCAGCATTATCATGTTCCCCTAGAGAGTGTGTTTTCTCTCTCACTCTCTTTCTCTCTGTCTCTGATGAAAGCATTGCACCTTCTGGCAATTTCTAGAAAAAAATACGGTAAAGGGCTTAAGCAGTTGTTTTGTTAATGAAGGTATACAAATTGTTCCTAAGCATATGAAAAGATGCTCAACATCATTAAATATTAAGAAAATGCAAATCAAAATCACAAGGACATATCACTTAATACATGCTAGAATGGCTAAGAGAAAAAAACAGTAATAAATGGTGAGAATGTGTAGAAACTGGAACCCTTGTTTTTGCTGATGGCATGTCTTACCTATTCCCTAGTGGTCCTTGTGGTTTTGAGACCTAGTTGCTCATGGCAATAACCTGATTTATTAATATATTCTATATTGGCTGATTTTTAAGTAATGTGGAAAATGCTCAAAATACAATTCCAAAAGAAAAAAATCAAGTACTTAAATTGTATATACAGAATTTGAATTATATGCACATGTGTCCACACACACCCACACAAACAAAGAAATATGGAAAGAAAGATGTCAAATGTTTACAGATTCACTTAGCAAATTACAAAGAAATACTTAGAAAAGTTAAAACTCATTTTTAAGGGCATGGAACAAGGAAAATTTGGTTATCTTCAGATGTTGAGATTTAAAGTGATTTTTATTTTCTTCTTTAAAATTGTCTCTATTTTTCAGTGTGCCTCTCTATCACCTTTTTTAAAAGAATTATTTAATTTTTATTTATTCATTTATTTATTTTAATTTGACCAGAGAGAGAAGAAAAGTGAGAAAGCAAGCCATTAGGTCTGGGACTCAAACTGGGGTTGGCCATGTGAGAGATTCCAGAGCCTTAACCACCACACCACCTGCTGGTCCCTGTATTACTTTTTAAATCAGAAAAAAAGTCAATTATTTTTTAATACTTACAAAATTGATAAATATTTTGCCCTTATTTTCTTTATGTTATCATGGTCTGAAGCAGTAGTTCTCAAAAGTGGTCCTTGGACCAGCAGCATCAATGTCACTTGGGAGTTTGTTTGAAATGCTCAGGACCTTCTGAATGAGAATCTGTGGGGTGGAGGTGGGGGGACAGCATTCTGTTTTTAAAGCCCTGCAGATGATTTTGATGCTTGCTAAAATATGCACATATCTATAAATCCTATAAATGGGGTTCAAAATTTTCAGTCATGTAAAATGGAGGGATGCATCATTGTGGGGTTAATGAACTGATTGGTTTGAGTCTGCTAAGAAGGATAAATCTCATCACAGTTGTGCTATATCTGAATTCACTATAGGGAAAATTATGTTATAATTCCATGATAAATATGTTAGTGTGCAGAGTATATACACCCTATGTTGAAACCCATGGTACATTTAATAGGTGGAAATCTAGAGCTAAGTCAAATCTTATCTAATAATCATGGAGACCACTTGAAACCCTGATATTTCATAGGACTGGAGAAAACTTGATTTTCTTTATTCCTACCTCAACTTACCTGATGGTTTTACTTTCTTAAGTTTGATTTTTCTTTGGTAATTCTCTTCTCTCTTCCCCAGTTCTGCAAAGGTGGTAAATTTCAGTATATTGTGGAAAAGACCACCACTCCCTGATTTAGGAGACCTCTCCTCAATTTCCTCCATGGAGTTTTTGCTTATTTTTTTTTTTTTAAGAGAGATTTTTGCTATAGGGTATGTGTGCTCACTGGAGAGACAGAGACATAAAGCGAGATGTCACCCCCCCTCCCCAGGGGGGATGGCAACACCACAGTCCCTTCTCCATTCTCCTCTTGGGATCTTGAATATGCACGTACATGCTCCTGGCACGTTTAAAGCCACCAGGTCCGAGACTCAAACTGAGGTTGACTACGTGAGAGTCCAGTGACATAACCATTATGCCATTTGCTGGTCCTGAGTTTTGCTTATTCTAATGCATTACATTTAGTTATGTATGAATCTTTTGTCTCCCCCACCAAATGCAGGATCCAGACAGGGACAGTTACTTACTTCTGCATGCCTGGTTCTTAGCACAGGCCCTGGCAAACAACAAGAGCTGAAAACATACAGGTTAAATGAATAAATGAATTTTATAATTCATGAAACACATTTTTTTAGCATCAAAATGCTCATGGCAAATTTTAAAATATTATTTATTTCATTTCATTTATTAATTATTATTATTCAATTTGACCAGAGATAGAGACACAGAGAGAGAGGGAGAGCAAGAAAGCAAGTCGTCAGGTCCAGGACTTGAACACCATCAGCCATGTGAGAGTCGAGCGCCTCAACCACTACACTACCTGCCAGCCCCTACATTGCAAGTTTTAATACAAGAGTGTGATATAAAAAGGTGTTTATTAGGTATTACAAGTTTACTTTAAACCGTTTAACTTATGCTCCAAAGTATCTGTAATTTGATGTTGATAGGATAGCAGATTATGATGAATACATTTAATTACATTTAATTGTACATTTTAAAGTCATCGTATGTTCCATGCTTAAATCTGGATGAAAAGAACTTAAATTCTTGAAATGTATGTACATCTCTTTAATATACTGATTACAAAGCAAAAAAAAAAATTAGTACAAGAAATGCATACCAGGAACCTTTCCTTCCTTAATAATAATATGTGAGGAAAACCTGTACTTAAAATATAACATGCTGTGCTGGTCATCATCTTGTTCATCTTAACCACACCAGTTTTTCAGAAACTTCCAGCAGATGGCACCAATAAATACTGTCATAGAACTGAATAGAAAATTGTCAATATTTTTCAACATGAACTTAAAAAGTTAAAATAAATCAAACTTCTTTAGTTCAATTAAAAATAGTAACTGGCATTTATTGGGCATTTTCTCCTCGACAAAATGTGTTTAAAACCTTGTCTCAATTCTGTCTCAAATTCTGTCAATGTACTGAGAAAATTTTATGTACTCTAGATTTTTGTTGTTATGTCATTTAGCCACAGTAGCAAAAAATTTATGCTAGTTAATAACAATGCCATTATTTTATATTTACAATACACCACTCTTTCAAGGGTCAAAATTCTCTATGGAAAATGTGGGCATGATCCTGCGTGTGAAAACTCAACAGAAACTTAGACCAGTAATATCTTAGTGAACTGCTTCCCTGGCTCATTAAATAGTAATGATTCTTCTCATTTGTGTGTGGGATACTGTGGATATAAAGCACTTGCACAGACACAACACACTTTGATTCTTACAAGAGCCCTGTGATGTGAGTCAAACACTATCATGTTGTAGATAAAGAGAAAATGGTTCTTCTTGCCTCCTTTTCCATTCCCCCTCCACAGAAGCCCCATCACTGCTCTCCTCAGCTTGATTGACTCAGGCATAGAATCTCACAAAAACTCAGGTGACTCATGAATAGCAATTAGTATTAATTTGACTTAGCAAATTACAAAAAAAAAAAAATATATTTAGAAAGGTTTAAATTCATTTCTAAGGGCACAACATTATCTAATAAGAATGTCCCTTTTCCTTCCTCTCCCAGCTAAACAGAGACATGAGCCAGAATCATGCCCATTCTCTGGGAACTGAAAATTCACACACATGAGAGTTAGAGACTATGTTTCAGTTAGCCTTGAAGCAATTGATTTATTTTAAAAAGAAAAATGAGGGGCCAGCAAGTGGCATGGTGGTAAAAGGCGCTGGACTCCCACATGGCCGACCACGGTTCAAGTCTCGGACCTGGTGGTTTGCTTTCTCACTTCCTCTCTCTCTCTCTCTCTCTCTGTCTCTCTCTGATCAAACTGAAAAATAATAATGATAATAATAATAAATAAAGTTAAATAAAATAATTGTTAAAAAAAACTAAGGAAAAAAAAAGAGAAATGAGGGATATGGAGATATCTAAATAAATAAATAAGTTGGTGGGTTGTCCCTGTAACCTAGTATTTGAGGGAGCCGGATACCACATGACTGACCACAGTTCATTTCCTGGTTCCAGCAGCCTGAAATGTCCTGGGCACATGTGTGTACAACCCCCAAACCCTGATAGAATGGAGAAATGGAGGAGAAAGGATTGCAACCACACCTCATTGAGGGGTACTTTTTTGTTTCTCTCTCCCTATCTCTCTCTGGTAGCACATGTACAATTCAGCTGATTTTAGTATATTCATAATGTTGTGCAAAATCACTGTTAGCAAATTCTAGAACAATTTTATTACCCTAGAAACCCTATCATTAGCAGTCATTCTCCATTTTCCCTTCCCCACCCCTGCTAGAAACCACTCATCTGCTTTCTGTTTATGTAGATCTGCCTTTTCTGAACAATTTATAGACAGAATCATATATGTGACTTTTGTGACTGACTTATTTTATTGAGCATGATGTTTTAGGTCCATCAATGTCTGTTAGGTGTAGCTGGTTTATGATGGTGTTCAAGTATTCAATTTCCTTGCTTATTTTCTGCCTGATTTTTCTATTATTAAAAAGTGAGGGGACCAACAGTTAGCATAATGGCTATGTCGCTGGACTCCCATGTAGTCAACCGTGGTTTGAGTCCCGGGCCTGGTGGCTTAAAACTCATGCCAGGCACGTGTGCATGCGTACCCAAGATCCCGAGAGGAGAATGGAGGAGAAGGGATTGCAGTGTGGCCATTCCCCCTGGGGGGTGATTTCTTGCTTTCTGTCTCTCTGTCTCTCGCTGTCTGTCTGGTGAGTGCATGCGCCTTATAGCAAAAAACTCTCAAAAAAAAAAAAAGTGGGGTATTGAAGTCTTCAACTATTACTGTTGAATTTTTTAATTTCAGTTTTGTCAGTTTTTGCTTCATGTATTTGAGACTCTGTTATTAGGTGCAAATATGTTTATATTATTACTGCTTTTTGCTGGATTGATCTTGTAACTATTATATGAAATTTGTCTTTGTCTCTAGTAAAAATTGTTGTCTTAAAGTCTTTTTTGTTTGATATTGGTATAGTCACTTCAGCTTTTTTTGGGTTACTGTTTATGTAGTATATTTTCTTTCTTTTTTTTTTTTTTTAACTTTGAACCTGCTCGTATCTTTGAATCTAAAGTGGGTTTCTTATACACAGTAAAAAGCTGGATAATGGTTTTTAAAAAATACATTCTGCCAAGTTCTGCCTTTTGATTGAAATGATGAATATATTTATATTTCATTTAAATTGATCAATATATTTATGTTCAATGTAATTACTAATAAGGTAAGAATTACATCTGGCATCTAAATATCTTATTTTTTTCTTCCCTTAGTCATCTATTAGTGCCTTCTTTAGTGTTAAATGGATATTTTCTAATGTACAGGGTTTTCTAAAGTTATTTTATTTAACTTTATTTATTTATTTATTTATTTATTTTAATTTGACCAGAGAGGGACAGAGTGAAAGAGAGACGGGGAGAAAGTAAGAAAGCAAGCTGCCAGGTCCAGGACTCGAATCACGGTTGGCCATGTGGGAGATGCCCTTAACCACCCTTTCAAGCTGCTGGAACCAGGATTTGAACTGTGGTTAGTCATGTGGTATCTGGCTCCCTCAAATACTCTCTTAACCACCACACCACCCCTCTAATGTATAGTTTTAATTCTCTTGTTATTGCTTTCATTATTCATATATTTGAGCTACTTTCATAATAGTTGTCCTGGGGATTACAATTAGCGTTTTGACTTATAGCAATATAGTTAAAATAAATTCACTCAGGAAGGCTTTTCATGCCATAAACGAAGCAGAACTAGCTGTAGCTGTTCATCGTGTTGCATAATTTCATGCCTTCACCTCCTTGTTACCATGGGAGGAAAAGCAAGTTATTTGGAACCAGACAGACCTCAGTTTAAATCTTAACTCTGACACTTAGTCCCTGTGTAGTTTATAAATACTCTTTCAGTCCCACTTTCCACCAAGTGTGAAAAGGAGGTAATTCTATACCTTATGGATATTTGAAAATTAGAGGAGCTGATGCATGCCAAATATTCAGGAGAATGCCTAGCTATATAGTAAATGCTCATTAAATATTTGGAGCTTTTTTTTGGGTAATTTTTCATTTTCTCCTTTAATATTAAATGTTTCCTCTATGTGCTAGACACTGTTATATGCTGAGTATATGTATCGAACTAAACATTTGTCTTCTTTTCTAAGAGAGTTTAAGAGCTAATGGGAAAAGAAAGATACCAGAGTTGTAAAACAGCAAAATTAAATCAATAAAAATTAGGATTAGGGCACTGAAAGAAAATAACTTGGTTCTGTGGAAGAATAATAGGGGAATCAATTTATAGATTAGGCAGAAAAGGAAGGTTTTCTGAGGAGGAGCCATTTAGACCTAAAACATGAGAAAAAGTCACCTAGAAGAAAGGGAAAAAATAGTTTATGCTAAGATTCTGAAATGGAGGAAACTTAAGTTTGTTTTGTTTTGTTTTTGTTTTTGTTTTACTTTTTGCTATAGGGTTCATTTGCTCACCAGAGAGACAGAAAAAGGTAGAGATAAAGAGATAGAGAAAAAGGGAAAGTGAGAAATCACTCCCTAAGGGAATGGCTACACCACAATTCCTTTTCTGTTTTCTTCTTGTAATTTTTGGCACACACCCACATGTGCCCTTCACGTGCACCTTTTTAAGTAACTGAGTCCTGGTCTTCAACTGCAGTCAGCGATGTGGGATCTAGCCATCTTAACCTCTACCATCTGCTGACCCCAACTTCGATTTTTTTGTTTTTAAGGTTTTTACCATAGGGCAACATATGCTCACTGGAGAGAGGCAGAGAAAGACAGAGAGAGGAAAAGTGAGAAATCACCCCCTGAGGGGATGGCTGTCCTGCAATTCCTTCTCCTCCATTCTCCTCCTGGGATTTTGGGCATGCACAGGCACCATACATGATTATCAAGCCACCAGGACTGAGACTCAAACCACCTTCAGCCATGTGGGAGTCCAGTAACTTAACCACCAGGCTATCTGCTGGCCCAACTTGTTTTTTTTTTTTTTTTTTTTTTTTTTTTTTTAAAGAATTACCATTATTTTTATTTAACTTTCTTTCTTTCTTTCTTTTAATTTGACCAGAGAGGGACAAAGTGAGAGAGAGAGGGAAAGTAAGAAAGCAGGTCGCCAGGTCTGGGTCTTGAACTGCAGTTGGCCATGTGGGAGTCCAGAGCCCTTAACAACCATGCCACCTGTCAACCTCAACTTGATGTATTTTTATCTCAAAGATGAATAGTATGAATGAGGCAGGAAGAGTGTGGCTGAAAATAGTGAGTCAAGGAACAGAGTTGGAAAGCCTTATTATGTAATTGTGAGGAGAAAGATAAAGAGGGATGGGAAAGGGGAGCTAAGATTTACTGAGTACTTATGATATACTAAGGCGCAGTTCTGAGAGTTTCACATTCATTAACTCAATAGAAAACCCTAGCAAAATGCCTGTTACTACTAGCCATGAAACGGGTGTGTTTTTATTCTAGGTACAATGGAAAACTATTGAGGGGTTATTGTTTATTTGTTTGGTTGCCACAGGGTACATTCACTCACCAGAAAGAGACAGAGAGAGAGAAAGAGAGAAAGAGGGAGGGAGAGAGAGAGAGGGAGGGAGAAGAAAGAAGAAGAAAGAGGAGGAGGAGGAAGTGCATTTCCATGGGACATGGTCACACTGCAATCCCTTTTCCTCCATTCTGGAAGGATTTTTGTGCATACACGCACATGTGGCCAGCATGTTTTTCAAGTTGCTGGGTTGGGATTCAAACCACAGTCAGCCATGTGGGATCCAGCTCCCTTAACTACTAGGCCACAGGACCAGCCCTCATGGAAGGATTTTAATCAGGGAGAGATGTGATTTTGCAAAGACCCTGCTGCAAGTGTTGAGGAAGGATCAGAGCTATCAAGAGTAGAAACAAGCTTTTTTTTTTTTCTGGTAGCGCCAGGCTCGGATCGCCTGCGCTCTTTCTCACAGCTGCTCCCCAGCTCCCAGAGACAGCCCACGCCATGGGTTTTGGAGATCTGAAAAGCCCTGCCGGCCTCCAGGTGCTCAACGATTACCTGGCGGACAAGAGCTACATCGAGGGGTATGTTCCATCACAAGCAGACGTGGCAGTATTTGAAGCAGTGTCTGGCCCACCGCCAGCCGACTTGTGTCATGCCCTCCGTTGGTATAATCACATCAAGTCCTACGAGAAGGAAAAGGCCAGCCTGCCAGGAGTGAAGAAAGCTTTGGGCAAGTATGGCCCTGCCAATGTGGAAGACACCACAGGAAGTGGAGCTCCTGAGAGTAAAGATGATGATGATGACATTGATCTCTTTGGATTTGATGATGAGGAGGAAAGTGAAGAAGCAAAGAGGCTAAGGGAAGAACGCCTTGCACAGTATGAGTCAAAGAAAGCCAAAAAACCTGCACTAGTTGCCAAGTCTTCCATCTCATTAGATGTGAAGCCTTGGGATGACGAGACAGACATGGCAAAATTAGAGGAGTGCATCAGAAGCATTCAAGCAGATGGCTTGGTCTGGGGCTCCTCTAAATTAGTTCCAGTGGGATATGGAATTAAGAAACTTCAAATACAGTGTGTAGTTGAAGATGATAAGGTTGGAACAGACATGCTGGAGGAGCAGATCACTGCTTTTGAGGACTATGTGCAGTCCATGGATGTGGCTGCCTTCAACAAAATCTAAAATCCATCCTGGATTGTTGCACTTAAATAAAAGCTTGAAGGATAAAAAAATAATAATAAAAAAAAAAAGTAGAAACAAGTCCCCATTTTCTCAATCACCTTTTTTGCTCATGCCCTATAACTTGAAGACTGCTTGTTTAAGGATAGTCCCTGACTTACGATGGTTTGACTTACTTTTTTTTTAATCTTATGAGGATGCAAAAGCCCATCATTCTATGCATTCAGTGAAAATTGTACTGCATGGGCCAGCAAGTGGCGTGGTGGTTAAGGTGCTGGACATTCCCACATGGCCAACCGTGGTTCGAGTCCTGGACTTGGTGGCTTGCTTTCTCACTTTCCTTCTCTCTCTTCCTCTCTGTATCTATCATTGGTCAAATTAAAAAATAAATAAAATTAAATAATTCTTTTTTAAAAAAAAAAAAAGAAAGAAAAGAAAATTGTACTTCACAGTTAGAATTTTGACCTTTTCCCTGGTTTGGCAATATGGTGTTGAGTGAGAGCAAGGAGCCGCAGTTCCCAATAAGTCATGTGATCACAAGATTAAACAACTAATATTCTTGAGTGTTCTGTGTTGCCAGACAATTTTGCCCATTTGTAGACTAATGTTAAGTCTTCTGAGCACTTTCAAGATAAGTTAGGCTGGGACCAGCAGTATAATGGCTATGTCGCTGGATTCCAATTAGTTGACCACGGTTTGAGTCCCGAACCCGGTGGCTTAAACTCATGCCAGGCTCGTGTGTATGCGTG
This sequence comes from Tupaia tana, assembly GCA_026018925.1. Classification (NCBI taxonomy): domain Eukaryota; kingdom Metazoa; phylum Chordata; class Mammalia; order Scandentia; family Tupaiidae; genus Tupaia; species Tupaia tana. The sequence goes on along the minus strand of JAKSZU010000008.1, from coordinate 57,784,437 downwards.
CCCAAGATCCCGAGAGGAGAGTGGAGGAGAAGGGATTGCGGTGTGGCCATTCCCCCTGGGGAGTGATTTCTCGCTTTCTGTCTTTCTTTCTCTCTCTGTCTTTCTGGCGAGCGCACACGCTCTATAGCAAAAACCTCTCAAAAAAAAAAAAAAAAAAAAAAAAGATAGGCTGAGCTATTATGTTTGGTAGATCAGGTATATTTAATACACTTTTGACTTGTGATGTTTTCAATTTGTGATGGGCTTATTGGGTGTACACTATCATAAACCAAGCTGCATCTATGTAAAGTGCCTTCAAATAAATGGATGGAATTATTACAGTTAATTTGTTTTTAAGTGCACTGGAAGAGTAAAACAGAAGTTACATAACAATTTTATATGTTGTATACCTATAGGTGAAACGTTTCTATTGGGGTAAGAAGTCAAGTTTTGAGAGTAAAAAGAAAAGAGGGTTATATTGATTCTTTGGTTATATAAGAATGAGATCTTACACAATAGTAATTACATTTACATAAAGTAGGTCAGTTGCAGTTGTTTTTCAGAAGAGAAGAGAATTTTTTTGCTATAAGGCACATGCACTTGCCAGAGAGACAGAGAGAGGAAAAGTGAGAAATCACCCCCCAAGGGAGATGCCATGCTACAGTCCCTTTTCTTCCAGTTTCCTCTCAGAATTTTGGACACGCATGCACTCACACTTGACGTGATTTTCACACTGCCAGGTCTGGGATTCAAACCACGCAGCTAGCCATGTGGTACCCAGAACCTTCACCTCCATGCCACCTCTGGCTCAAGAAGTGACTTTTTTAAGTCAAAAAGAATTTTGTTTTACAGTTGCCAGAGGGTACATGTGCTCACGAGAGAGAGACAGAGAGAGAGAGAGACAGAGAGAGACAGAGAGACACAGAGAGAGAGACAGAGAGAGAAAGGCCCCCAGAGGACAATAATAACACTGCAATCCTTTTTCTTCCATTCCTCCTACCCATCAGGATTTTGGGCACACATGCACACATGCCCAGAGTTTTTCATGCTACTGGGACCAGGATTCAAATTGCAGTCGGCCGTGTGATATCTGGCTTCCAATGCACTGCACTTAACTGTGCAACAGGACCAGCCCAGAAGAGAATTTTTACAATGAGTCAGAGATGGTATAAGTTGCCCACAATAAGAGAATCAGGCTGATGCAGGGTGCAGAACTTTCCTGAGCGTGTCAATGTGTCAGTGCCGCTGCTGTCGGATGGGGTTGTTGGGGCATGCTGAACGACTTGCCAAGTCTTACCAGGAGTGCTGCTTCTTCCAGAGCTTTAATTAGCGTTGATATCTAACCCTGGTTCCTTACACATGCATAATTCAATGTCAAGAATTTAATTGGCATGTGTGAGTTAAAATCAAGCACTGGACTCATTGAGATTTCATGGTTTGCTTTTTCCCCTTCCATTCTTGATTTAGCAAATTAGTGACCTTGTAGTGGGGACATATCTGTCAACTCTTCTTCTTCTCTACCTTACAGGAGTTCATTTTAAAGCTTTAAATAAGAATTCAGAAGGATGGCTGTGAAGCTGGTTCTTTTGGAGATGTATGAAGTTTGGGGACTCCTTTTTTTCTAGTTTGTACCTAAACCTCTTAGATTACCAGGACCTGGTCTCTGGTTCTAGCAGCCTTTATTGGACTCAAGGATGTCACTATGCTTATGTGTGTCCACATTTGTAATTTTCTCTAGGGTAAGGTATTTGTACTGGGACGAGGCTCAGTGGTCCACAGGAAGGTCATCATCACCTTCAAGTGTGTTCATTTCCATCTGTTAGAGAAACACTTTTTACTTCAGTTGTTTACAGAGTTAAAACCAGGCCTATTGTTCTGATGGGAAGGGGAATGATGTAATCTCTCTGCTGACTGTAGTAATTGTTCAGGAATGTATTGATAGAGTTCTCTACAGCTAGGTTTGTGAATGTTTCCTTGTAAATGGCCAAGGTGGGCAGGGGCATCTTTGCCTAGACAGGCCTTTGCTTTCACAGGAAATTTCTGCTCTCCCTTATCCTCTAGTTTCAGAAAAGTACACAAATTCCTTTCCCCTTTTCTTGACCATTTCTCAAGCCCCATAGCTGAGTGTCTCATGCTGTGTCAGTCTGGATGCAGTTATAGTTAACAGAACACGTTTCTGCTGGTTTCAGCAGAAAGGGGTTTAATATGTTTAAAAATTAGGTGTTTATAAAACTTCTCCCATGTGGCCGGCCTGTCCAGAGAACCACTGTGAAAGAAGAGGAGAAAACTTGAAATCCTGGTCAAACATTTTGCTATGAACTTTTCATCTATTGAATATATGGATCAACATAATTGCTTTGTTAGTGGTTGGAAAAAGTCGGGGCCAATGCAACATGGTTCATAGATATACAGTGTCACTTCCCCTGGCAGCTTATTACAAATGCAAAATACTGAGGCCCACCGCTACCCCTAATGAATTAGAAGATCTGGGGATAGAGCCCTGGAATTCGTATTTTAATAAACCTCCAGGTAATTCTGATGCTGTGAAGGTGACCATCTGCCCTGGTTTTCCCAAGACTGTTGAAAGGATTCCTGGGATAGACATTGGAATTTTTATTGCTAAACCTGGACAAGCCAGGATAAATTGGTCACCTTAGGATGCAGGTAATGGTGGGGGGAATACAGCTTTAGGCCATCTGTAAAGCTGCTTGTCGGTGGGGCCTGGAGGGGGTGTTTGTGAATCACAGATGTGAGGTACAACATTATTGTAGCAATGTGACAGTGAAATTCTGCTTGCTCAAAATAACTTTAGTAAAAACAGCAAAATGTTCACTTGTCACTACTTTTTCATACACCATTGAAGAAAGAAGGTGCCAAAATTTTGTGCTGAATGACTTTCAAAAATGAGACCTGACAAATTGAAGGAGCATGTGTTACAGATGAATTTTTTAAAAAAAAATATTATTTATTTAACTTTATTTATTCATTCATTTCATTTTTTTTAATTTGACCAGAGAGAGGCACAGAGAGAGAGAGACAGAGAGAGAGAGGGAAAGGGAGAAAGGAAGCCACCAGGTCCGGGACTCGAACCGCGGTCGGCCATGTGGGAGTGGCCAGCACCTTAACCACCACGCCACCTGCTGGTCCCCCACAGATGAATTTTTATAAGCCATACACTCAATTATACAAAAAAATCTTTTCCCACAACTGAGGGTTTTTATTATTATTATTATTAATTTTATTTACTTCTTCCATGAGGGAGAGAGAGAGAGAGAAAGACAGACAACACTCTTAGAGGGACACCATAATCCACCCCCAGCTTCAGCCAGCCCCAGATCATGGGCATGCATGTAATTGGCATACTGAGGGAAGTTTCTGGATGTGAACCCTGAACCTTTCCATGTGGGTAAGACTCACAAGTGTTGGGTTTTTACCACTGCACCACTGTCTAGTCCCACATAACTGAGGTTTAATCTTCAACCCTCATTATGCTTGATAACATAACCAAATTCTAGCCATTTTAGAAAAAATTCAGTCAAATCATAATTTTCTCACCCAAATCAGATATTTTTGGGGGGTGTCAATTTACAGTTATTGCCATCTTTTTTCCCCCCTGAGTCATGTCTAAGTTATGGGGAGCTTTCACAGAATCACAGTGTTGGGGGAGAAAGAAGTTTCTGTCCCTGGTGGCATCTGTGGAGATTTACCTCATACCCACAGGAAATTTCTAGGACATCTGGGCTTTCCATCTGGCTTCTGGTAGTTGGTCTAGGAAGGTCAACCTGCATCCATCTCATCTCGATCTTAAAGCATCTTCAGACCTGCTGGCCTTTCTTAGCTACTTTTGAGCCTCATAATGGAGTTTGAAGAGCTTAGGACATATATTTTAGATACTCTTCCATACTATCCTAAGCTCATAGGAAACCTCATAGAGTTGTCTCCAGCTCTGCTTACCTACATAGGCCAAGCTGCCGTCTCTATTATGGGCATCTCACCAGACAGGTCTGGGGAAATGTCATGAGACCTCTTGCCTCCCAGGGCTTTACCAGGAAGCAAAGCATGGAACTACTATGTGTTGGGATCTGCCAATCTGTCAGAGATTTCTGGTACCCTTTTGGAGGGCCTGTGGATGACCTTAAGGCACAGAAACTCATGTGGTGACCCACAGCCTCTATTTTCTTCTCACTTTCTTTATGTTCCTCTCCTCATCTCCTAGTCCAAAGAATGTTGATCTCACCTGGGATAAGAAAACTTGCTCTTTCATAATAAAGGATTATTCTCAATTTATGTTTATGGTATTAACTTTACTCCTTGAGGTTTTTTTTTTAGAATTATTTAATTTTATTTATCATCATTATTCTTTTTTTTTTTTTAGAGGTTTTTGCTATAGGGTGTGTGCGCTCGCCAGACAGACAGAGAGAGACAGAGAGATAGAAAGCAGGAAATCACCCCCCAGGGGGGATGGCCACGCCGCAATCCCTTCTCCTCCATTCTCCTCTCGGGATCTTGGGCACGCACGCACACGCGCCCGGCGTGAGTTTAAGCCACCGGGTCCAGGACTTGAACCGCGGTCGACTACGTGGGAGTCCAGCGACATAGCCATTACGCTAACTGCTGGTCCCATTTTATTTTTATTTATTTATTTTTTTAAATTTGACCAGAGAGAGACGGCGGGGGGGGGGGGGGGGGTGGAGGTGGGGTGCTGGTGAGAAAGCAGGCTGCCAGGTCCAGGACTCAAACCATGGTTGGCCATGTGGGAGTCCAGTGCCTTAACCATCATGCCACCTGCTGGCCCCGCTCCTTGAGTTTTTTGTTTGTTGGTTTTTTCTTACTTTGCCAGAGTGCATGTGCATTCATGAGAGAAACAGAAAGAGAAAGCACCTCTCAATGGGGCATGGTCACAGCACAATCCCTTCTTTTCCATTTCTTCATCCTGTTGGGATTTGGAGTATGCATGTACATACGCCTAGTGTGTTTTTCAAGCCACTAGGTCCCAGATGCAAGCCATGAAGTCAGCCATGTGGAATCCAGCTGCCTTAACCACCATGCCACTAACTGGCCCCTACCCCTCTCTTTTCATTAGCTATTCATATGCCATAATTTTATTTTTTATAATATTATTTTAAAAAGTTAAATCAATTTGTTGGACAAATACCACAGGCACAACCATGTTGACAAAGAGGCCATATGACTTGGGTTTTTCAGATTAGTCTTGATTTTTGTTTAGTTAATTTGTTTATATTTTACTCCATTTCACAAATAATATAGCATTACTTAGAAGAATATACACAGTAATATAAAGTAAAGCTCAAATATAGAATTAGCAGAAGGAAAACCAAGAGGAAAAATTAAGACTGCTGTCTTAGTCCATTGTATGTGTCACTAATATAAGAACCTAAGACTGGGTGATTTATAAATAATAGAGATGTATTTGACTCATTGTCCTGATGACTGGAAAGGTCAAAGGCATTTGTCTGGCATCAGGCTGGCTACTTCACAGCATGGCTGACAGAAAAAGAGACTGGCAGGCAAGTTCACAGAGTGTAGTCTGTATTCTATGTCAATCTCCCTATCTCATTTTCTTTCCTTATAAATCCACTAGGATGCAATCATGGGAACTTGTCCTAACCACCCAACCACTAAAATCCTCCCAAAGGTGCCATCCTTCAACACGGTAATTGGGTCAAGTGTTTACCCTCTTAATCCCATAGTAGTGGTTCAACACATGAATTTTTTTGAGGTGTATTCAAACTATGGCAACCAAACTCTAAAACAAAATAAAACATAGATACATAAAACCTGGGAACCTGAGCTGACAATTGTTTTGCATTTGTCACTGAGCTTTCAGAAAGCCAAAGCAAAAAGGGAGATACAGTAAGTCACATAGTTCTCATTATTAGAAAAAGGAAGAAGACAACTTCTTCGTGAAGTGTATAGTGCTTAAATGTAAATTTTAAAAGTGTAAAAAAAATTAAATTAAGAAAAGGAAGTACACATTTCATTCTGGCACCAAATTCTCAAAGAAATTTACCACTTAGGACTTTATAGAAGGCTGTAAGATGCATAGTGGGCAAAACTGTGACTCACTTTTCTTTTACTTCAAACTCAAGCTGAGGAAATAATATTTAAAATTCAGTGAGTGATCTTACTAACTGGTGTTCTAGGGAACAATGTTCTGAAAGATATTAATAGGAATGTCATTTTTAAAAAATGTGTTCCATGCTCAATAAGTTTGGGAACCACTGAATTAATCAAAGTCAAACAGATTTCTTTGTTGTGGGATTTTTCAGAAACTGACATGTTGATGTGCATCGTGGTTTTCTCCTAAAAGGAATATATAACTCAGTGTTTATAGCACTTTTTTATTTTTTATTTATTTATTTTTTTACTGTGGAAGTCATTCTTGTGAGGTTCACCTATTAATAATCTCTGAGTCCTATTTCACATGGTTTGGAAAGGACGAGCATGATAAACTGATGCAAATACAATGACAGATGGGGCCGTGCAGCTGCCTTCATAGTTGATAAAGTGTTTGTTGGTATTGGGTTGGTTTGGTTACAAATTCTATCTCCAGAACCTACTATTAATAGTTATATGACGTGGGAAAAGTTACCCAAACTCACTGAACTTTAGTTTCTTTAAAAAATAAAAAAAAAAATTGGGACCAGAAGATGGCATAATGGTTACGTCACTGGACTCTTGTGTAGTCAACTGCAGTTCGAGTCCCAGACCTGGCAGCTTAAAACTCACACTGGGCGTATGTGCATGTGTGCTGAAAATCCTGAAAGGAGAATGGAAGAAAAGGGGTTGCAATGTGGCCACTGACTGTTGTGGGGAGGGGTGATTTCTCACTTTCTGTCTCTCGAGCGAGCACATGCTCCCTATAGCAAAAATCTCTTTAAAAAATAAATAAATTTAAAAAATCAATTATAAAATGTTTGACTCAAGAAACAAAAATCTGTCAGAGTTCCTTGGGGACTTATTTTTCTGATATAATATCAAGTCCAGGGTTAGGCTGTCCAGGATCAATGTAGCTATTTATGGATGCTGTCTGGGTCCAGGCTTTTTGATTTAGCATTCATATCACAAAGGCCTTTGTATTCATATTTATTGTCTTATGGCTATAAAATGACTGCTATACCCTTACCCTCACATCAACATTTCAGTCATGAAGAAGGAGGAAAGTGTCATAGATTACTTTTGAGTAGCCAACCTACAGCATGAACCATAGAGGGATAAGGAGAGTCTCCCTCAATGAATTATTTTTAGGGTTAAGTAAGAACATGAGAGTAGAGTGTTTATATAGTGCCTGGTACTAGTTAGTGTTCAATAAACTTAGTTATTTATATTGATAGGTAGCCTTGGATTTGATGTGTTACAAGTCTAATATGTAAGTATCTAAAAGGGTAAAGAACTGCATATTCTTCAGACTAGTATATATCTCTTTTCTCAGTGGGTTATTTTTGTTGTTGTTGCTCTAAGTTCATGCTTTATTCACTCCATGAGTGAGAGAGAGAGAGAGAGAGAGAGAGCACCACCAACAGAGTCTTGATGCTGTGATTTCCTACCCCTACCCTTACCCTACCAGTATGTGCCTGACATACTTAGGAGGTCTCTAGATGTGAACAAGAACCTTCCTATGTGAATCAGCCCTGCAGAGCAATTGCATTTTACTGCTGTGCCTCCATCCAGACCTCTTAGTGAGGCTGTTGATAGAAGCAGGTGGTCAGGCTATTTGATGTTATCCTCTCTTGTAAGCTTCTGGAATACTGGTAGGTAGAGGTGCTGTTTGAGAGCAGATGCTCTAAAAATCAAACAACCAAGATGGCTAGCCCATATGTCATATAGCATGGTCTTAGAGCTTGGACTCAGGATTAGGACAGATATTTGCTTAAATTCCAGTTCCCCAATTTCTAGCTATGTGTAGCTCTCTTGCTAAGCCCTGATCCCCTCATCTATGGAATAGATAATAATAGTGCCTACTTCATAGATTTGATGTGAAGGTAAAGTGCTTGATCTGGATGCAAAGTGACCACTCCAAGTGAGTTACTGATATTAAAAATGTGGGGGGAAATCACATATTTAGAATTGATGACATATGGCTAACCAATGAGGAGCCCACCAGGACTCTCCCCAAGAATAGACCATGGAGGCATGCTGTGGGGTTCTCATGACAGAATTTCATTAGGAAGCAATTTTAATGACAAAGCTTGGTCATGTTCAATAAATTTTTGTTTTTTGTTTTTTGTTTTTAGAGGTTTTTGCCTTAGGATGTATGCACTCTCTGGAGAAAGAGAGAGAGAGACAGAGACAGTGACAGGGAAAGTGAGAAATCATCCCTCAGGGGAATGGCCATGCCATAATCCTTTCTCCTCCTCTCTCCTCCCAGGATCTTGAGCAAGCACACACACACACCTGGTGAGAATTTCAAACCACCAGGTCCAGGATTTGAACTGGGTTGATCATGTGGGAGTCCAGCAACAAAACCACTATGCCATCTGCTGGTCCCAAGTTGAATACATTTTTATATCATAGAAATAGTCAAGAAGGTTCAGGAAAATCCCAATTCTAAAAGTCCTATTCCGTTGTCAGACCATGCATATAATGTCAGACCATACCTGACTTTGGATAACAAAATACAGTAACTGTACATAGAAACAACATTTTGAAATATCAATTACCAAATGTATATTGAAATTTATCATGAATCAAATATGATTTTGTGGTATGAGCTGATTAATACCTTTTTGAGTCATTTTAGGAAATACTGGAATAAATATAACTCTTATTAGGAGAAATTCATTCATAATTAGAAGGAAAAGAAAGAGTAGAATTGCAAAAATCACTTGGATTAAAATACTCATAGATAAGGACACTCAGGGTAGTGCGATGATCAGGAGGGCAGGGTATTGCTGATAATAGCTAAGGTTTAGTCAGTATCTACTACTTGCCAGACACTGTTCTAAGTGTTTTGCATACCACATGTTATCAATTCTAAATATGTGATTTCCCCCCACATTTTTAATATCAGTAACTCACTTGGAGTGATCAATTTGCATCCAGATCAAGCACTTCACCCTCACATCGAATCTATGAAGTAGGCACTATTATTATTCCCATTCCATATATGAGGGAACCAGGGCTTAGCAAGAGAGCTACACATAGCTAGAAATTGGGGAACTGGGAACCAGCAGGTGGTGTGGTGGTTAAGGTGCTGGACACTCCCACATGGCAGACCACAGTTCGAGTCCCGGACCTGGTGGCTGCTTTCTCACTTTCCCTCTCTCTTTCTGTCTCCCTGTGTCTCTCTCTTGTCAAATTAAAATAAATGAATGACTCGGGACCAGCAGTTAGCGTAATGGCTATGTCACTGGACTCCCATGTAGTCGACCGCGGTTTGAGTCCCGGACCCTGTGGCTTAAACTCACGCCGGGCGCGTGTGTATGCGTGCGTGCCCAAGATCCCAAGAGGAGAATGGAGGAGCAGGGATTGTGGTGTGGCCATCCCCCCTGGGGGGTGATTTCTCACTTTCTGTCTCTCTGTCTCTCTCTGGTGAGCGCACGCACCCTATAGCAAAAACCTCTCAAAAAATTTTTAAAAAAATGAATGACTAAATAAAATTAAATAATTCTTAAAAAAAAATATATTGGGGAACTGGAATTTAAGCAAATATCTGTCCTAATCCTGAGTCCAAGCTCTAAGACCATGCTATAGGACATAAAATATATACTTGCATTTACATGGTAACTTTTATAATAAAATTTTAAGCCCTTCTTAAAAATATAAATATATGAATTGGGCATTTATTTATGAGTTGGGCATTGCTCTGCTGAGAGACAAAGTTAAGACTAGATGACCTAGGTACCCTTCTAGATTTGTGATTTTTTTTTTCTTTGTACCTTATATCTACATCTTTCAAAAAGGGAAAGAGAAAACAGTAAGGCAGTGAATCATTCTCAATGCTAGGCTAGCTCTTTAGTACTAAGAGGAAAAATATCTGACCTAGAATCAAACTGTTAGACTCTCGGGCTCAGCTGATTTTCAACAGTTTCTATAAGATTATTACAAAAGCAATCATTTCCTTTCTTTCCACTCTCTAAACCAGCATTTCCTCACTTCTCTGCCCATTGAAATTTTTTGTTCTTACTGCCCTCAGCCTGTCCATTGGTTTTCCTGGCATCTTGAACTTACTGCCAGAGAAAGTCACATTGAACCCTCCAAGATGTAACACAGAGCATGAGTCATGTTCTTGATCACAGGGTTCTTGTTGTTTATTGCTGGCCTGGATAGCATCTCTTCCTTCACAGCTTTCATTTAAAGGCATTTAGAGAACATCTTCAGAGCTATTTCTAGGTAGATGGACAAAGCAGGAGTTTAGGAAGAATGGGTGGAGTATCCGGGATAAATTGTCTTTTAGCAAAATGAAAGAACTCAAGCTACCTTGTTCTACTGTGTATTTTCAAACATTGTAAATATGACTGTAAATCTGTAAACTTCCTACATAGCCACCATATGAGAACAAGCAAATAAAAAAGTACATGGTGTGGAATAGTCAAGTAATTTATGATATCTAAAAACACCTCTGATAAAGTTTAATAGATATTTCATTTAAAATACAGATTCTTTAGTATGGTGGCCATAACATTTAATTAAACAAACAAGGAAACAATACTAGAATGCTCTAAGTTTGATTATGGGAGCTGTGAAATGATTATCCATGAGCAAATTGTGATTTTGATCTTATCCTCCTTATTATCTGCTCTGATTAATAGGAAATCTTCCAAGACCAGCAGATGGCATTATAGTTACATCTCTGGACTCCCACATAGTTGACTGTGGTTCAAGTCCCAGATCTGACAGCTTAAAACTCATGCCAGGTGCAGGTATATGCATGCCCAAAATCCCAAGAGGAAAATGGGAAAGAAGGGATAATGGCATGGCCATCCCCCTATGGGGAGTGATTTCTCACTTTCTATCTCTATGTCTCGTTCTGTCTCTCTGGTGAGTATATGCACCCTACAGCAAAAATATCTCAAAAAAAGGAAAAAGAGGGGCCAGCAGTTAGCGTAATGGCTATGTCGCTGGACTCCCATGTGGTCGACTATGGTTCATGTCCCGGACCCAGTGGCTTAAAACTCATGCCAGGCGCGTGTGCATGCATGCCCAAGATCCCAAGAGGAGAATGGAGGAGGAGGGATTGTGGCGTGGCCATCTCCCCTGGGAGGTGATTTGTTGCTTTCTGTCTCTCTGTCTCTCTCTGTCTGTCTGGTGAGCGCACGTGCCCTATAGCAAAAACCTCTCAAAAAAAAAAAAAAAAAAAAAGGAAAAAGAAATCTTCCATTCTAAATAGGAGATCTATAGGGTCAGCCCTCCTTTTTTCTGTAAAGGATTATTACTTGAATCTGTTAAAAATCATTGAAGGGGGAAGATGAGCACAATTATTTATATCATATCTATTCTGTGCCAGGCAATTTCATATTTGTATATGTAAGTTACTTCATTTAATTTAAAATGCATATTGTCCATTGTAGGGAGGGCGTAGCCTATATATATATATACACACACATATATATACACACACACACACACACACATATATATATATATATATATATATATATATATATGGTTTAATTATTGCCAGAGGGCACATGCATTTGCCAGAGAGAGGCGGGCAGACAGAAGGAGAGAGTGAAAACACCGCCCAGTGGGGCATGGTTATACCATAATTCTTTTTTATCTATTTCTCCATTTCATCAGGTTTAGGGCATGTAAGCACACACAACGAGTGTGTTTTTCAAGCTACCAGGATTCAGATTGCATTTGACCCTGTGAGATTCAGCTTCCTACACACAACAGTTAACCACTATACTACAGGACCAGCACCCTCACTTAATTTTTAGTACAAGCTCACTGTCATATGGGGTTGGACCCTTCTTTTAATTTTTATTATAAGCTTCTGAGACTCTATCCCATCATCCGCTTCACAGAGAAAATTTAGCATTTAAAAATCATTAAGTAATTTACCCCAAATCACACAACCAGTAAGTGGTAGAGCCAAGATTTGAATCAGAGTCTGTCCAGCTCCAAAGCCTGTGTTGTTTTCTCTCTACCAGTGATTCCATACCGTAGCTTCAGAACAGAATCACCTTCCAAGATTTTAGAACAGTGCTGGCACCTTGACTCACACACCCAAACAATTATGTCAGAATTTCTGAGATTAAAAATCTCTGCTCTAGACTAGACTTAACATTAAAGGATAAGGTTAGAGAATGAGCAGATTTAATATTTATGTATGACTAATATTTAATAATTATGTGTGACAGCCCTACTAATTGTGATTTTAAAAAATTATTTGACACTTGTACCAAAAGAACTTTATTTCCAATTTTATTTCTAACTGCTAGAAATATAATCAACACTTTTCTCCAACTGGAATCCAGAATAGGAAACTGAGCACAAAGAATCAAAATATTTGTCCGAGATTGAGTCAATAGAAATGGAGACCTTGGCAGGAGAATAAGAGACTTTTCACTATTTCTTCTCTGGAGTGAGTCTTAAAAATGAAGCTAATCAGAAATTACTTCCAAGGAAAAGTAGGAAACTATCTTTGACACCTTGTTTCAACACCCATATTTCTGAAAGACTTCATAAATGCCCCAGCTTATAACTAAAATTTACCAAGAAAGAAGAAAGGTTAACAAGTTCTACCAACTTTGGATGCATAGTGCTAAAGATTAGTAGAAAAAAAATTACACCACGCATGAATTGTAAAAGGTAGAAAGACATTGAAATTTTTCACATGACATCTTTCTTTTTCAGAATCTTCCAAATGTGTTAGAAAACAGAAGTCAAAGACCCTTGTGTGAGACAGCTCTGTAATTTAGAGACATTTGATGATGAGGACTTAAAATATGAATTACTATGGGAAAAAGGGAAAAGAGACAAGAAAACTATTTCTAAAAAAAAAAAAAGAACAATCTGTTAGCATCCCAGTTTTTTTTTTTTTTTTTTTTTTTTTTTTTTTTTTTTTTTTTTGACTGCCCTTCGGTCTCCATATGCTGAGAAAAGACAGAAAGTATCTAAAAGCACTTTCTCATATGTGACATAAAGACAGAATCTTCTAACCTGCATTTTATAAATCAAAGAAGTAACATTGAAAGTTTCCCCAGAGGAAGCTGAGAGCCATACAGCAGCAGGCTGGTGAGGAAAAAGTAAGCAGGTACATTCTTAGAATTGCCCTCAAAACATGTGCAAGGAGAATGTACCCTCTTGCTAAGTTTGTGCTCCCACATAGCAAATTATCTGCCTCCCCAGTAACTCAATGGAAACATCCCAGTGAATCAAAGTTACATCTTGGTTTCTCAGACAGATTAGTACTTGTAACTGTCAGAAATATGATAGATCATAAAAGCTAAAAATTTGGGGCTATAAACATTTTGAAATATTTCTCTATAATTAAAAAAAAAAAAACCAAACCATGTTTTTGTTTGTTTGTTTGTTTGTTTTTGAGAGAGAGGGTCATTTAGACCCAACGATAAAGTAGAAAACTAAAACTACTATTCTGTGGCAAGACCTACCTGATCTTTTTCTCCCAGTTATTTTCCACTACCTTCTGACCTCTGACTTCACCCTTTCCTCAAGTCACATGATCTATTTCTGGCTCTGTGTTTTAAAGGTGTTGTCTTGAAAGGGAGGAGGATCAGGAGAACAAGATAGATTTGTAGGCTTGGGGCGAGATGGTGAGAGGATTAGAGGCACTTTCCCAAGTAAGACCCCAGAAAAGAGGGGTATTGATCCGAGTTTTCCAGATAAATAGAACAAATATATATTTAAAGAAGGTATTTATTGTAAGAATTATCTCACATGACCACAATGTATAGAAATCCCCAGCTGTGTGTAAGCCAGATAAACAGCTCAAAGACTCAGATGCAAAGAAACCAATGATGCAGCTTCCAGTCTAAGACTGAAAGCCTGAGGACCCTTGGCAGATGTCAGGCTCAACTGCCTTTGAGCAGCCATTGTTATGAATCTAAAGTTCAAAAGTTAAAGAATCTGGAGTCTGTCTGGCCAGAGGGGTATAAGGGCCAAATGGCACAGGGAACCTAAGGCAGTCAAGGATCAAATTGTGAAGCAGGGATGGAGTGGGCTGTTATGCGGACAGCAAGAATGGAACACAAAGCATACTCTGGAAGGAAGGAAGAAGGGGAGACAGAATCCCCTACTTCCTCTTTGTCCCTCCTGTGCTCCCAGTTGATTGGATGCTACCCATCCACATTGAAGGCAACTTTTTCCTCTCTAAGTTTACTGACTCACCTATCTTGTCCAGCAAAAATCTCACAAACACATCCAGGAACAATGCTTCACCAGCCATACAGGCATCCCTCAATCCAGTGAAGTTGAAACCCACTCCTTCTGTAACAGGAAGGGAGACAATAATGAAGAAAAGCAATGTGGTTTGTGCAGGTTGAAGGGCCTGAACCACCCTCTCTGTAGCTCAGCATAACAGAGTAATGGAACAACCCAACCTCATGGGTCCCCAAACTGTGCAGAAGCAGATAGGACCTTAGCATAGATGCTTTTCTTTATTTAGTGTAGGAAGCCACAAAATGTTTCCTGTACACCCAAAAGATATTAATAAAACCATTGGGGAGGAAAGGACCTTGTAGACTGGAATGAGGCATCATGTAGACCAAAGTCCAGAAGAAGCAATAAACTGTTCTGCAGATGTCAGTACAGATAGATTATGACAGATGTCTAAATGTTCTCTCTCACATATACCCCCAGCCTTTGGCATTCCTGGGATGCAGATGTGACTCTTAGAAAAGTGTCTTTTACCTGGAAGAATGAAAATTATAGTAGAATTCAAATTGTAGAACTAAAAAAAAAAAAGTGTGGCTACCTTTCTTGAAAACCTCAGTTTATGGGCTGATGTTAGCATTAGTTTCAGAACCAAGTACAATCTCCACCACCTTTCTATTTGAACTCAAGATGAGTTCTTTCCAGTCACAGCTCTGCCCCCTCTACAACGGACAATATGTATTTAATGGAACTTAAAGATTTTTGAGTAAAGATAGAAATATACCAACTTTACTCTTTTTATTTTTTATTTTTGGAGAGGTTTTCACTATAGGGCTTGTGTGCTCGCCAGACAGACAGAGAGAGACATAGAGACAGAAAGCGAGAAATCACCCCCCAGGGAGGATGGTCACGCCGCAATCCCTTCTCCTCCATTCTCCTCTCAGGATCTTGGGCACGCATGCACACGCGCCCGGCGTGAGTTTTAAGCCACCGGGTCGACTACGTGGGAGTCCAGCAACATAGCCATTATGCTAACTGCTGGTTCCCTACCAACTTTACTCTTTACACCTCACTTGTTGTTTTTAAATATTTATTTATTTAATTTTACTTATTATTTATTTTGCTACAAGGCATGTGTACTCATCAGAGAGACACAAAGAGAGAGAGAGAAAGTGAGAAAGCAAGCCATCAGGTTCAGGACTTAAACCAAGGTTGGTCATGTGGGAGTTCAGGACCTCAACCACCACACCACCTGCTGGTCCCCAACACCTCACTTTTTTTGTAAAAAGTTCAAAAACAGTTTTACATCATATAATTTGTTTTGGTCTGCTTTTTGGCAAAAACTTGTTATAGGAATTATTATGTAATTTCCAAAAAGCTATCTTCATAATCTTTCTACAACTTCTTGAAAATGTTTAGCTTCTTTTTCTCTTTCAAAATTCTTTAAAATTTTAGTATGGTGTTTTTTTCTTTTTGGTGCTCCCAAACTCATCATCCCATGCTTACCGTTTTTTTTTAGATTCCATCATTCTAATAAGATGGTTTGGAAACTGAAGTCAGTGGATAGCCCAAGTCTTAGTTCCCTTCTCAGGCCCATGGATGGTGCTTCAAATGAGGTGGAGCTTTCAAAGGTAAGACTTCAGTGGGAGAATTTTGTACTCAGGCTACAAACTGGCCATTCCTTCCTGAGCTGTCACCTGGAATATCTTAGTAAGATTCATGGTTGAATGAGTCTTCCAAATTGTACCTTTTCCAGGACAAATATCCATGGTTCCTTTGATATCTTCATCTTCTTCCGAAAGGCTAATTCTCACAGCTTCAGATCAACAGCTCAAGTTCTTAGTAAGAAACATTTGCATAAAGTACAGGCTATCCAACCTATAGGTTGTTGTCTGATTGTTGTCTAGTAGGTTGATATCATAGATCAGTTAATATCAGAGAGTCCTGGGTTTAAAAGCCAGCTGAGAATGTCTAATTAAATGACCTTATGTAAGTTATGTGATAACTCTTAACCCAAGTTTCTCCTCTTAAAGTGGGGATTATAATAATATCCCAGAATAACTCTGACAATGAAATACATTTCTTGGCACCTAATAGGCTAATAAATTGATAAGACATTAGTGGAAAAGATAGAGCTGAGAGGCATTTGGGAAATTGGGATGTGTGTGAAACAAAATTCAATCACAGAGGGAGAAGGGATAGCCAAGAGTGACCCCAGAATTCCTGTTTTGAGCAGTCTGGTGAACAGTGGGCTACTGAGT
This sequence comes from Tupaia tana, assembly GCA_026018925.1. Taxonomy (NCBI): domain Eukaryota; kingdom Metazoa; phylum Chordata; class Mammalia; order Scandentia; family Tupaiidae; genus Tupaia; species Tupaia tana. Next base: position 57,767,896 of record JAKSZU010000008.1, on the reverse strand, counting down.
GTCAGATGTAAACACACTGGTGAGGGAAATTTATAGAGCTAAGAAATAGGAGTGGCATCAGGAAGAGAGAGATAAAGACAAGAGGATAGGAAAGAAAGGATATGATAGCAGGACAGCAGTATAAGCAAAAGAGTTAGGAAGTATAGCTGGTCAGAAAGGGTAGCTGAGTTGGGGGAGATGTTGAGCTCACTTTGGAACACTTTATTTTTTCCTTCCCCTCTCCCACCAGCTGAAATTTCAACTTCATCCTGAAAATTAATCATGTAGTGCCATCAGAAAGATGATCTTTTCTCCCCTGATTATTCCAGAAAGAACAAGGAAACATTGTAATTGCCACTCTAATTTTCTCCTGGGAAAAGTTAAATCTTCTTCAAAATGAACATAATATTTCATTGACATTCATTGACAGAGAAGAATGAACAAAATGAAAACAATCTTCCTTTGAAGACAAGTATAAACAGCCACTCATGGTAATCACTTCCATCTCAACTGCTGTCGCCAAAGGAGAAAATGGTTAGACAATCTTGGTCTAGGAGTAGGCTGATCGATTTGTCCTTGGTTGTCTGGGATGTTCATGGTTTTAGTGCTGAAAGTCCTGCACCCTGAATCCCTCAGTAGTTTTCTGTCCAGGAATTAGATTTGGGTACTAGTTCTGATTCTGTTGTTGGTTGGCTATGAACACGTGGGACACTGATTTTCTTAGCATAGTTTTGTCAGCCATAGAAGGAGGGGGAAGGGCTTCTCACTGTATATTCTCTCTCAAGGCAAGCTCATGGAGTCCCATGAACTTAATGATCATGTATTGCCCATGATATAAAACTGTGTATCTCCAACCCTGACCACACACCCTGCCTCCCCTTGAGTTACAGACTTGAATTTCCAACTGCCAACCTAACATCTCTACTCAGATGTCTGGTAAGCATCAAACATTTCAGTGGCCAAACAGAACTCTTAATTTTCTCTCCAAAACTTGTTCTTCTGCCTATATCTTCTTTTTCTCAGTAAATGACACTATCAACCAGTCAGTTGCTCAAACCAAAAATCTAAAAATCATCTTTGATATCCTCATCTGCTTGCTACAGATTTTATGAGGAAGCAAGCAAGTTCCATAGAAACTTTCTAACTTTTCCATAGTTAGAAAAGCAACTTCCATATGCTCAACCTCTGAAATATGGCCCAAATCTATTTACTTCTTCAAACAGTAGCCAGAAGCCAGAGGGTGACTGGCCTTCAATACAGTGGTTAACAGAACTAGATCCCACATGGCCACCTGAATCCTGGCCCATGGCAGCTTAAAAAACATGTTGGGCCTGTGTGCATGTATGTCCAAATTCCTGACAGGAATGAGGAATGTAGGGAAAAGGATTATGGTGTGATATTAGAGGGTTCTCTCTCTGTGTGTGTCTCTTTCTCTCTGTCTGTCTCTAGTAAGTGCATGCACCCTCTGGCAATTAAAAAAAAATAGTCAAAGGGTCCTTTTAAAATTAAAAACTTGGGCCAGCATGTGGTGTGGAGGTTAAGGTGCTGGATCTCATATGGCTGACTTTGCTCTTCAAGTCCCAGACCCAGTGACTTGAAAATCACACAGGGCATGTGTACATCCATGCCCAAAATTCTGAGAGGAGACTGGAGAAGGGCTTGCAACGTGGCCATACCGCCTGGTGGGGCAGTGGTAGTGGTGATTTCTCACTTTCTCTCTCTCTCTCTCTAATGAGTGCATGTGCCCTGTAGCAATAATAAATATAATAATAATAATAACAACCCGACCTCCTTGCTATAGCCTATGAGACTTTCGTGATCTGGGCTCTCTCTTATTCTTCTATCTTACCTCTCACCCTTCAGCCCTCTTCCCCTCTTCTCTAGTCACACTGACCTTTCCTGACCCTTAGCTGCATTCATAGCCTTTGCACTCGTTCGTCTGTCATCCTGCCTGGACTCCTTTCTGCCCAGATTGTCGCAAAACTCACTCCTCTGGTCATTCAGGTCACAGCTCAAATGACCCATGTGCAGAGAAGCCTTCTTTACCTTCCTCCTATGCTGGAGCAAAAGTCCCAGAAAATCAAGAACCAGACTGGAGCCACTTGGACTCCTACCCAGGAGGGTACATTGGAAGGGTGATGGGCTTCAATAGGCTAGATGGGGGCCACTGGGATTGAGGAGCAGAGGGGCAGCGATGGCCATATCACCCCCTGCCAGGAGCACAGCTAGAGAGGCCTAGCAGGGAGTTCATGAGCATACAGAAAAATACCCAGGTAAAAAGCTAAAAAAGCACATAAGTGATAATGTTCAGTGTCAGAGGACTTGGAATTGGGAGCAAACTCCTCACTGCCATGAATGAGCTTTCCATTTCCTTTTTCTCATCCTTCAACAAACTCCAAATTGGAGGAAAGAGAGGAGCAGAGAAGGGATGGGAGCTGACCACAAGCCCTTCTCTACAGCAGGTGGGCCATCTATTCGGGGTGCTCCAGGGACAAGGGAGGGGAGATTAATTTTGAATACTTGCCATTCTAATTTTTGAATTGAGACCATATTTGCAAATTTCAGTGACCATAGGGTTTTCTGTTATCTAAGAGCATCCAGGAAAGACCTAGGACTGATGGAAATGACAGGAGAAAAATCTTCCCTTTCAGAATACATTTTAAAGGAACACTTAGAAACAAAGATAAAACTGTATTGTGATCACGTCCTACAGGCTGTGTGCACACTGCATATACAAGAAGCCCAGCTTGGAGCTAAGCCCAGATCTTTAAGAATCTCAGACCCTTGGCCTGAGTCTGGAAAGTATGATCAAAGCATTGGTAGAAAGTGTAGGACCACCAGGGTCTTTTTCATTGTGTCCTCTTTGTCCAGATGCTTTTCTGTGTCTCAAAAATGAGCCCTGAGTTTGCTCAAGAAGTACTAGTGATTGTCTCTATTCTTCCTCTTTCAAATATCTTAAAGATGTTTTAGAAGAATCTCTTATTTAAAAGGATATCATTTTCTGTGCCTGTTTGAGTGATGTATTTGGATATTCATATTTACTTGGATCCTTCCTGGGTTTACAGGGGATGTTGCCAGCCTTGTCACACCTCTGGTATTATAAGAGCTATTCTCCTTTCGTAGAGGACAGCATTGCTTATTTGACGGCAGGTTCTGGGCAATTTATCTGTGCAAAAAGCCCTAAGTCCATTGCCTTACAACTCCTCATGAAAGTATAATACTCCTTTACATCCAAAATCAGGTTTTACTTGCTAGTTACTAATTTGGGGAAGACTGCCTTCCAGAAAGTTTGCAAAAACAAAATGTCTTTCAAGCTTAAAGGAATAACATAAAATCTCTAGAGCCAAAACCAACTAAAGAATTTTTCTCCTCTGCATTCTCCTGAGGTGTGTTTTCACTCAAATCTGATCACATGCTCCTTAGGAAGGTTTCTTGAAGATGTTTACTTTCTGCATCTTGGGAATGCCCAAGGTACATTTTGTATTGGACAAGAAGTGCTTGTCTTGAGACATTTTGTGGTACATGAGAACAAACAAAGTACTTAAGTAAAGAGCCAGCCCCCTGGTACATTAATCCCAGGGAGTAGAATTTTATATGCTAGGCCTTGCTCATGTCCTGCAAGTTTCTGGCCTGGATTATAGTTCAACAATAATAAACTTTGGGTTTATCTCTCTATGCTGTATTGTGCTAAGTGCTTAACCTATGCATTTTTACTTAATCTTCTCAATACCATGAGACACTATGAGCCCACATTTTGCAAATGAGTAAACAGGAGTATAGAGAAGTCTAATGACTTGCCCAAGGTCACAAAGCTGGCATTTGGGATGGCTCTGAGGCCTGGTCATTAAGGCACCTGGATCCCACATGGCACACCGTGATGCTGGAGTCTCAGGACACTCAATCCGAGCGAATGTGATGCGTGCCAAAGATCTCAAGGGGAGGGAGAGACAAGAAGGGATTGCTGCATGTGGCATGACCATCCCCATGAGGGGAAATAGTTTCTCCTGTCCCTCTCTCTCTCTCTGGCAAACGCACAGGCCTTCTATCAAAAAAAATAAATAAATAAACACCAAATAAATAAAGGTTGGCATTCAAATGCTAGGAGTCTGACTTAAAGCCTCATCATGAGTTTTTGAGACACTAATTCTGTCTGTGATGCTCTAATCCAAAGATTCTCAACCCCGTTTGTGTCTTAGAACCCTCTGGGAAGAGTTTTTCAGCATCTTGATATCCAGCTTGCACTCCAGACCAATTAAGCCTGAATCTCTGGAGGTGGAACCCAGACATCAATAGATTTTAAAGTTCCCAGATGATTTATTTATTTATTTATTTATTTATTTATTTATTGGAGAGATTTTTTGCTATAGGGCGCGTGCACTCGCCAGACAGAGAGAGACATAGAAACAGAAAGCGAGAAATTACCCCTCAAGGGGGATGGTCAGGCCGCAATCCCTTCTCCTCCATTCTCCTCTCAGGATTTTGGGCACGCACGCACACGCGCCTGGTGTGAGTTTTAAGCCACCGGGTCCGGGACGCGAACCACAGTCGACTACGTGGGAGTCCAGTGACATAGCCATTATGCTAACTGCTGGTTCCCAAGTTCCCAGATGATTTCAGATGATTTCGACATGAAGCCCTATTGGCAACCAGAGAAATGATAATTACTTCCATTTGTTAATTTTTTTAAATTAATTTTATTCCGTTTTGCTCCCTTCCACAAACAATGATGAGAGGCCACTGGGTACAAGGAATATATAGAGCGCCTTCTATGTGCTAGCATTCCTTTCTCCTTGGGAACTTACTTAGCTCAGACCTTGACTTTCCCATTCTGGAACAAAGAGCAGTTACTATGGCAGATCTAAAGTGTTAAGGTATGCAATACATTTTAGAATAACCTATAAATTTATTAGTATTTCTTTCAAAGGAAGGTTAGTATTGTGGCACCACTCAAAAGATTGCAGCTTTGTTGCTGTTAAGGGAAAAAAAAAGTTAAAAGATTTAAAGGCGAAATTTCACAGATTTATATATAGGGTGGTGTAATTGATTCTGGATTGGTACTGACAACTTGCAAATGCTGAGCTATTGATGATATAAAAAAGGGCTGTGAACTTACTTGCCTTCCACTGTGACAGGAAAGAAATGAACATTTACTGAGCACTTACTCATGGTGCAATGGACAGAGTACAGGTTTTATAGACCTGCAGATATGGGCTCAAATCCCAGCTCTGGCACTTAGTAGCTGTATGGCCTGGAGCCTTGAAGTCTCTGTTTCCACATCTGTAAAGTGGGATTGAGAAGGCCCACCTATCAGGAGTATTTGTTGATTAGAGATACGTGTGTGAAAACACCAAGTGCAGTACATGACATGTAATGGTAATTATCATGTGGTAGGTGCCGTGTTAACTGTATTTGTTATCTTACTTAATTTTCACAATACACCCTCAGAAACACAGTGATATTTCCACTAAAGGGAAGTGAGCCTCTGAGAGTCTCCACAGTTTACCCCAAGGCACATGCTAAGGTGTCAAATTAGGATTTTTCTCATTCAGTGAAGCCCCTGCACTCTCTTTTCCCAGGTCTGACTGCCATCCTTTGCTTCACAGGCCACTCATGGCCAACGTAGTGGCTAGGATAGAAGGAGATATTCTCCAGATAATGAAATAAAATTTCAAAGGCAAGCAAATTTTCAGCTATCTTTTTGGCACGTGGCAATGTTATTAAAAGGGCCATTTATATTAGAAATGGCAAAATTATTTACGTTTTTTTTCTTTTAAAGTGGAATTGTACCTGGAAAACATCTATCTATGAAACTTAAAACTGCAAAGCTCACTCTGGCAATAAGTGCTTAGACTTAGCTCCCTGCTGAGTTAAAAAATAATGATACCTGAGTTAGAAAAATAAATAAATAATGTGGATGGGGCCAGCAGGTAGTGTGGTGGTTAAGGCTGTTGGATTCCCACATGGCTGACCATGGTTCAAGTCCCGGACCTGGCAGCTTGCTTTCTCTTTCTCACTTTCCCTCTCTCTTTCTCACTTGCTCTCTCTGTCCTTCTCTGGTCAAATTAAAATAAAAATAAGTAAAGAAATAAAGTTAAATAAAATAATTATTAAAAATAAATAAATAATGTGGATGATCCATTGTCTGATCATAAACAGTTCCATATTCCCAAGAGAATTAAGTATTAATTCCTTATGATGCTGGCTTTTGTGGTCTCCCATGGGAAATTATTTATGGGAACAGTTTGATGTAATTTAAATATTGTTGAAATCATTTAGGAGCTCACTACAAGGGAGACTGGGAAATACAGCCTAACTAGGTGCCCAGAAATGAATAGAAAGGGGGTTGGAGAGTAGAAGGTACCCAGTAGTCACTAGTCAGTAGTCACGTATGGGATGGGAGCTTGGGATAGAGAATGGATCTGGGATATAAATTGTTGGAGCCACGGGACCAAATGAGATTATGCAGGTATAAAAAGAGATTGGAGGGAGTGGCAAGTGATGTGGAGGTTAAGGTGGCTGAATGCCACACGGCTGACTATGCCGTTCAAGTCTCAGATCCAGCGGCTTAAAAACACGCCAGGCACATGTGTGTGCATGCCCAAAATCAGAAGAGGAGAATGGGTTGTGGCATGTCTATCCCCTCAGGGGGTGCTTTCTCACTTTCCCTCTCTTTCTCTTGTGAGCAAGCACATGTGCCCTGTAGCAAATAAATAAATAAATGAATAAATAAATAAATAAATAAATAAATAAAATTTAAAAATACTGGGTAAAGTCAAAGAGGAAATGTTGACAGGGGAACCTTGAGAAATGCCAACATTTAAGAAGCAAATGAAGAAAAATAAATAAGCAAAGGAAATTAACAAATAGTAGAATCAGAAAAGTAGGGATGACCAAAAGGAGGGTAATGTTTCAAAATACAAAGGCTGATGAAAACTTTTATGAAGGACATTGACAAGAACCAGATATAGAGAGGTCTCGCAGGATGAAGACTTCGATGATGTCACTGAATTTGACGAAGCATTAGTGACTCCAGAGAGTACTACTCCAGGTGGAGGTGAGATGTTGGCAGTCTGATGAAGAAACACAAGTGATGAGATGGGGCTGGTGAGCCACTGCTCACTGACATCTGAATACTTTCCTATTAATAATGAAATTAATCAGGAAACATGCTGGCATTGTATTTCCTGAAATACCATCTTAAGGATTTTTATTTGGCCTAATTAGTGCAGATGTTTTTATTGGAGAGAGTGAGGCATGGCACTTGATCATCTCACTGTGTGCAGCATTTATTTCCTCAGAATCCTTTCCTTACCCATGCTTGCTATGGGAGCCCCATAGAAGCAAGTAAGTCAGGGATTGACATACGTATTAAGGTAAAGGGGCTCCATGGTGGAACAAGGCCAAATAACAAAAGCACTTTGACAAAAATAATTATAAGCAATTAACCTAATACTACCAGTTGTGAATCTGAAAATGTTTCTCAAACAAGTTCAATTCTTTTTTAAAGAATTATTTATTCAATTTTATTTATTCATTCATTTACTTTAATTTGACCAGAGAGAAACACAGAGAGAGAGAGGAAAAATGAGAAAGCAAAACTCCAGGTCTGGGACTTGAACTGTGGTTGGCCATGTGGGAGTGTCCAGCACTTTAACCACCATGCCCCCTGTTGGCCCCCCAATTCTTTTTTTTTAAGAATTAGTTTCTTTTTATTTAACTTTATTTATTTATTTTAATTTGACTAGAGAGGGACAGAGAGAGAAAAAGAGAGAGGAAGAAAGCAAGAAACCAAGCCACCAGGTCTAGGACTTGAACCATGGTCGGCCATGTGGGAGTCCAGCACCCTGAATAACCCCGTCACCTACCAGCCCCAAACAAGTCCGATTCTAAGCCTATAGCATGGGTGAAAAATCTTGGTGAACTGTTTATCTTACCAAAGTTTTTTTCTTTTCTTTACTTCAAGTATGGGTGGCATGCATTTTCTTGTTTGTCCCAGGTCCCACTAGTCCCAATGATCTACAGCATTCATTTCTATCACCTCCCTGTCCCATGAAATGCTTACTTTTTGACTTCTGTTGAGGTATCTTTCAGGGGCTCCTTTCCAATTTACTTGTATCTAGGATAGATCAGAGATTCCCTCTGAAGCAAAACAGAACATTTATTTGTTTATTTGTCTTAACATCTATTTTTTTTATTGTGGTACAATGTACATAAATAGAACATTTATAGATTGATGGGAGTAGATGGTATAACCCATGCTAGGAAGAAGGTAGAGGAGTATCTTCTCTTGGAAATCAGATCTTGTAAAAGACAGTGTTTGGCTAAGATGATTAAAAAAGAGAGGCCCATTGTGGTGGTACATAGGTAACGCCACCACTTGGAAGGCTAGAAGCCGCATGGGAGGCCCAGGTTCAGTTCTGGAACCAATTTGAACATGTTGCGTACAGTTGTGTGTGCCTGTGATCCCAGCTACTGGGAGGCTGGGGCAAGAGAATTGAGAAGCAGTAGACTGACAAAAATATCTATTTCTGACTCTCTCTCTCTCTCTCTCTTTATCGCTTCCTCTCTCTCTTAAAGAAAAAGAGGGAAAGACAGTAGGGAATATGCTGTTCACATTGAAGCCTGCAATTACACATCTACCCTGAAGATTAACCAAAGAAACATGCAATGAAAGAATCTTTTTTTTTTTTTTTTTTTTTTTTTTTTGAGAGAGAGATTTTTTGCTATAGGGTGCATGCACTAACCGGAGAGACAGAAAGCAAGAAATTACCCCCTCTAGGGGAGTGGGAATGCTACAATCCCTTCTCCTCCATTCTCCTCTCAGGATTTTGGACATGCACGTACCCATGCCTGGCGTGAATTTTAAGCCACCGGGTCTGGATGCAAATGTGATTGACTATGTGGGAATCCAGAGATGTAACCATCACACCATCTGCTGGTCAAAAAAGGATCCATTATTGGGGAACCAACAGTTAGCGTAATGGCTATGTCACTGGACTCCCACGTAGTCGACCGCGGTTCGCGTCCCGAACCCGGTGGCTTAAAAGTCACGCCGGGCGCGTGTGCATGCGTGCCCAAGATCCCGAGAGGAGAATGAAGGAGAAGGGATTGCGGCATGAACATCCCCCCTGGGGGGTGATTTCTCGCTTTCTGTCTCTATGTCTCTCTCTGTCAGTCTGGCGAGCGCACGCGCCCTATAGCAAAAATCTCTCAAAAAAAAAAAAAAAAAAAAAAAGAATCCATTATTAAACCATTTACCTGCTGGCTAACTGGAGTTTAATACAGCTGGGAAAACTCTAGGAGCATGTATAAAATACATACCTCAGCATTACCCCACTGAGGGAGCTCCTGTCAATCATAGACTAATGGCTGTGGAGATGGTGAGGGGAGTAAATAAGCATCGCCATCCCCAATACCCTGGCAACTTCTGCTGTGGAAGTGGCATGATAAAGCCCTCAGGCCAAGAAGAGCAGATGCCATAGTTGCAAGTTGGCATGGGTGCACCAAAGGGGGTTGAGGGGAAGGTCAATGCAGTATAGCATCTGCTGCAGGGCTGTGTTATTTTGTCCTCTATCATTCCGATTCCTTTGAAGTCAAGTTCTAAAAGTCAGTACTATCCCACAAATACCTGCCTTAGGAAAATGTGCAAGTATTTTTCCAGGGCCTTGGTAGTAGTTTGCTATGGCTGCCATAACAAAGTTCTGCAGACTGGTCGGCTTACAAAACAGAAATGCATTTTCTCAGTCCTGGAGGCTGCACGTCTGAGATCAAGATGTCCTCAGGGCTGGTTTTTTTCTGAGGTCTCTTTTGGCTCGCAGATGGCCATCTTTTTCCTTGTGTCCTCACAAGGTCTTTCCTCTATATATGCCTGTGTCCTAATCTTCTCATCTTATAAGGACATCAGTCATATTGAATTAGGGCCCAAACAAATGATCCCATTTTACCTTAATTACCTCTTTAAAGACCCAACCCTCAAATACAGTCATATTCTGATGTACTGAAGGTTAGGATTTCAACAGAGAAATTTTGCAGAGACCACAGTTCAGCCCATAACAGGTATATATTTTTATTTAAAATGGAATTATTTGGTCAAAGAATTTTAAATTCTAATAAATGGGCCAAATTACATCAAAGAGTGGCAGAATATGCCAACCCCAAATATCCCACTTTGGCATAAGGATTATTTTGAGCTGAAAACACTTAGAAAACAGCAGTTATAAGAATGTTCTGACTCCCCCCCCTTCTTTCTGAAAACAAGAGATAAAGCTCCCATGTGAAAGATGTTCTCCTATGCTAGGAAAAAGAAACAGTCTTATCAGCAGAGACAGGGATTTGAGGCTAAAGAATTCCGTACAAACAAACCTTCTTAAAATAACTCTTCTCTGGGACTAGCAGATGGCATAATGTTATGTTGCTGGGCTCCCCCGTGGCCAAACGCAGTTTGAGTCTCGGACCCTGAGGCTTGAAACTCAGGCCAGGTGCATGTGCGTGTGTACCCAGACTCCCCAGAGGAGAATGGAGAAGGGACTGTGGCGTGGCCACCCCCTGAGGGGTGATTTCTTGGTTTTTATCTTTCTCTGTCTCTCTGGTGAGTGTACACGCCCTATAGCAAAATTCTGTCTCTAAAAGAAAAAGAAAAAAGAAAAAAAAAATGCCCTTCATTTCCTTTAGCTTCTCCATATATTGCAGTTACTCTTCCACAACTGTCCCTCTTTGCCATGCTAGTGTGAATGAATTTAGGTTTTGCTACTTCTTTGAGTCTTCATTTCATTATGAGGGCTCCTACGTCACATAAAACTTTTATTATTGGGTTGTTGGGAAAGTCATGACACATGTTTTTGCATAGAAAAACAGAAAAAATATGTCATGACTTACTCCATGACCTAATATTAAATAAGTATGTGCTTTTTCCAGTTAATTTGTCTTGTGTCAATTGAATTTTCAGGCCTCACTGGGAATCCTAAGAGGGTAGAGATAGTTTTACCTCCCCTACACCATCCTATGTAGGATTACTAATGTTATTTATTTATTTATTTTTAAGTTTGCTATAGGATGCATACATTCACCAGAGAGAGAGAGAGAGAGAGAGAGAGAGAGAGAAACAGCAAGGGAGAGAAAGTGAAAAATCACCTACTGCGGGGATGTCCACGCAGTAGTCTTTTCTCCCTCATTCTCCTCTCAGGATTTTGAACATGCATGCACATGCACGTGGCATATTTTGCAAGCTGCCTGCTCTGGGACTCAAACTGCAGTCAGCCATGTGAGATACAGCCACCTTAACCTCTGGATCCAGTCACCTACTGGCATAGTAATTTTAATTTCACCCAGCAGTGTCTGAGATTACTTGTTTCCATGCCCTTCCCAACTCTGATATTATTCACTTTTTAAAAATTTGCTAATCAGTGGGAACCAGCAGTTAGCGTAATGGCTATGTCGCTGGACTCCCACGTAGTCGACCGCGGTTCGCGTCTCGGACCCGGTGGCTTACAACTCACGCCGGGCGCGTGTGCGTGCGTGCGTGCCCAAGATCCCGAGAGGAGAATGGAGGAGAAGGGATTGCGGCGTGACCATCCCCCCTGGGGGGTGATTTCTCGCTTTCTGTCTCTATGTCTCTCTCTGTCTGTCTGGCAAGCGCACGCGCCCTATAGCGAAAAACCTCTCCAAAAAAAAAAAAAAAAAAAAAAATTTGCTAATCAGTTAAAAAGAATGGCATCTCTGTTTTAATTTTCATTTGCCTGCTTACTGGTGAGACTGAGAGTCTTTTAATGTTTTTATTGACCATTCAAATTTCCACCTGTCTATATTCTTTTCTCTATTTTCTCTTGAGTCATTTGTCCTTTTCTTATTAAATTTTTATTCTTTTAAAATGTCTGTCATGTGGGACCATCAGATGACATAATGGCTATGTCGTTGAACTCCCATGTAGTTGACTGCAGTTCGAGTCCTGGACCTGGTGGCTTAAACTCACGCTGGGCACATGTGTGTGTGTGTGCTCAAGATCCTGAGAGGAGAATGGAGGAGAAGGGATCGTGGCGTGGTCATCCCCCTTGGGGGTTGATTCCTCATTTTCTCTCTGTCTCTCTCTTTCTGGTGAGCGCACATGCCCTATAGCAAAATAATAAAATAAAAAAAGCTCTCCAAAAAAAAAAAAATATGTGTGTGTGTGTGTGTGTGTGTATTTATATATAATCTGTCATGTGACACTTCCCAGAGAAATTGGGAGCAGGGGCATAAATGTGTATCATGGAGCCAGCAACGGTGTGGCAGTTAAGGTGGTGGATTCCCCTATGACTGACCATAGTTCGACTCTCATATCCAGCAGCTTGATAAATCACAACAAATAAATAAATAGATAAATAAATAAATGTTAAAAATAAAATGTGGTGGTCCCTTTGGCAGCACATATACTAAAATTGGAACGATACAGAGATTAGCATGGCCCCTGCTCAAGGATGACATGCAAATTCGTGAAGCGTCCCATAGTTTTACTGATTGTACTCTATGATAGAGACTGAAAGACTGGAGGACATAGAAGCATTGAAAATTTTTATGGACACTAGAGACAAAGTGGAAGGAGAGTGTGGGAGGGGAAGAGCATAGGAAAGGATATTTGGGGGAAAAAATAGAGAGGTAAGATATTTGTGAGACACTGATATGGTTTATTATCTGTTGATGAGGATGTGTATAGTATCCTCAACTGGGCTGGACTGAGGTGTATATCATGCTAGGTAAAGTCTCACTACAATCCAAATGATGTATAGCAATCGAATGTATAAATAACAACAATAATAATAATGAATAAAAAATGCAAAAAAAAAATAAAGACAGTGCTAGAAAAGGTGAAGCAAGGAGACTTCAAAGATAAAGAAAACCCAAATTACCCTGATGTGGTAGAAAAGATCCCTTCCCAACTGTTTTTTCACAAATTAGTCTATAAAAATTAAATAGTAGATGCTGCAATAAATTTTTCCATACAATGCAAAAGATTTTTTTTAATTAAAAAATAATAAAATGAGTGTCACTATACCAACTTTTTGATATATGTGCTACTGATATATTCTCATAGACAATCACTTGTCTTTAAATTTTATTTATGTACATTTTTGCCATATAGAAGTTTTACATTTTAATGTGGTTACCTGTGTCCTGGATCTACTTTCTTCTCATCTTCTCAAGGACATTTTGCTTGGTGTATAATCCCCTTATCCTTCCAGCATCCACCTCTCACTCTTTATGAATCATTGAGACAGCTGAGAAACACACTCTAGTATGTCCCACTTGTTATAACTTCTCCTTGACCCTTCATCTTTCTCCAACTACTTTATTTCTGCTTTGCTTCATAGCAAAGAGAAGTTTTTCATTCTCTCTACTTTTTCACCACCTCCATTCATCAACCTCTTCAGTCTGGCCTGTGTGATCACCCTTCCACTGGAATTGCTCTTGCTGAGGGCATTGTGACCTTCATAGGGCCAGCTGTAGTCACAACTTAGGAGACCCTGTCTCCAGCTAATGGAGACTTAGCTCCAGTTGACTGTGGCTAAGTGGCAATGAGAGCTCAAGGATGAGAGACCTTCTAGTTTTTCAAAAGAAGGTGTGAATTTGTATTGGGTTGTTGGAAAAGTTTTTCTGTGCAAAAGTGCATCATGACTTTTCCAACAACCCAGTATATTAGTTAGAATGATGCTGTGAGTAGTGACTTGAAACAGTAGCTTAAATGAAGTAGATGTATATTTTTCTCTCACAGAAAGAGGCCTGTAGGTGTACAGTCCAGGCTTCATGGGGCTTCAGTGGAATCAGGGACCCAGGCTTCTTCTAACTTGTTGCTCAACTTGGTATGGATTCCATTCTCGAGGTAATTTCATGGCTCAATGGACTCATGGAGTTCCATCCATTGCCTCCTCATTCTAGGCAACAGGAAGAACAAAAGGAAAAGAAAGTGTCTGACTGGTCTTTTTCTAAAGAACTATTTTTTATTAGTTATTATTATTTATTTTTTAATTTGACCAGAGAGAGACAGAGAGAGCAAGAGAAAAGGAAAGTGAGAAAGCAAGCCAGTAGGCCTGGGACTCAAACCACAGTTGGAGGGACCAGCAGTTAGCGTAATGGCTATGTCGCTGGACTCCCATGTAGTCGACCGCGGTTTGCGTCCCGGACCCGGTGGCTTAAAACTCATGCCGGGCGCGTGTGCGTGCGTGCCCAAGATCCCGAGAGGAGAACGGAGGAGAAGGGATTGCGGCGTGGCCATCCCCCCCGGGGGTGATTTCTCGCTTTCTGTCTCTCTGTCTCTCTCTGCCAGTCTGGCGAGCACACGTGCCCTATAGCAAAAAACCTCTCCAAAAAAAAAAAAAAAACCACAGTTGGACATGTGAAAGTCCAGCACCCCCACCACCATGCCACCTGCTGGCTCCCAGACTGGTCTTTTGTAAAGTGACTTCCTGGAAGCTTCATGCCTTTCCTGTTTCATTTCATTGGCCAGAACTTTATAGCATAGCTACTCCTAGCCACAAAGGAGGCTGGGAAGTGTAATCTTTATTCTAGGTAGACATGTGCCTAGCTAAGGAAGAAGGGGAGGATGTATATTGGAGTTCTAAACTAAGAGTCTTTGCTAGAGCTGTTTTTTGTTTTTTGTTTTTTGTTTTTTGTTTTTCTGTGAAATTCCCAAGTGTTAACACCATGACAGCCAAACAAGGCATATCTATCACCTGGTTTCAGTGGAAGAGCTGCCAGTTTTGGGGACCTTGCTTAGAGAAGCAAATATGAATGGAATGCATTTGTGTGATATGTGGTGCAGCTGGCGAGCGAGGCTGGTGAGGATCACAAACAGATGAAGGTTGGGAGGGTTAAGATAGGGCGTGCAAATAGGAGTGTGTTCAGGTAGCCTGGGGAGCAGGACCGGGGAGCACTGTGCAGGTGGGCTGTGGGGAAAGGGTAAAGAGATACAGCCCTTCCTTGTACATCCAAGGAGTGCTCGGGACATTGGTGGGCACGGGGGGGGGGGGGGGGGGGGAGGGGATCCCTCACTTCCCTTACCTTTAGGTCTAAGCAGTTATTCCAGGGGGTATGATTTCCATCCTCTCTGAATGGTGAAGTCTCTCTCTGCTTTCTGATCTTTACCAAAGGTACCCTCTCTGGAGGGATAAGTGAGACTGTGCCAGACCCGAACTCCCCAAGAGCTCACCAGCCCTCTCTAATCCACTCACCGATCCCCTCTAATCACTCTCTTAGAGTCGCTCTGTAGATATGAACCTAGCCAAGGCTCAGGTTCCATGACAGTTCCCCTCTAAATGGCCAAGCCTGCCAGTCATGCTAGACCTTCTTGCCATGGGAGGTACTGGGTTATGATGGAAAAGGTGATAGGTTTGCAAGCAGACTTCTCTCGCTTGAATTCCTGCACCATTGCTTACTAGCTAAATGGACTCCAAAAACCTTTAGAAGCATAAATTGGGGCTAATAGTGTTCTTACCTACTTTGCATAGGTTGTTGACGGATTCATGGGGATTGCTTATGTGAAAGGCCTTTGTTAAAAGGGGAAAAAATAAAAACTCGAAACAGTTCTACATATGTTGGGAAAGTCATGACCCATTTTTGCATAGAAAAACAAACAAACAAAAAAGAAAACCACTTTCCCAACAACATAATAAATGTAAGGTTCCAGTAAAGATTCTCTGTATTCATCCACATGTTCAAAATTAATGACTTTATTGACACAAACTTTGCAATAGAAAGTGTTACCCTAACAATATAGTAAGTAAGAATCAGTTTCTGTCTCATACACACATGAAAAAAATTACCAGACGAATTTTCAATAACAAGGTTTAATTTTGGATCTCTGTCTCAGTGAAATCCAGGTTGTTCCAAGGAGGGCCTGATCACTTGCCCTTCATTCCCTTCTCCTCCAGAAGGGAGAGAGCGTTTTCGTATAAGACAGGAACACCTTTCCAAGTTGATAGATTCCAAACAACGTGCAGCAGTGAACCGATGCGAAAACGACCTTGTAAAGAGAAGCTGGCCTAGCCTGTGGCTGAGAGCACAACAGTGGGAGCAGGGACACCTCGTGCAGACACACACATGCACTGGAACAAAGAGCCCTTGACCTTGCAGGATCACTGCCAGCCTCTGGCAGTGGGGGCTCCTGCTGAAGAATATCAATGGGAACTTAAGAATCATAGGTTTTGCTTTTATTTTATTTTAAAAGATTTTCAGAACATAAAGTTTCCTAAAAGCCCTTTCTCAAGGAATTACGCAATAATAGAAGTTTAGGAAAACTGTTTCGTGAATAGTAAAATCTTGTAGAGTGATTAGGAAAACACCAACTTTAAGACACAAACCTACCCTGAATATAATTTCAGTGCAGAGCATTTCATAACACTATATCTTAGGATGTAAGTCTGTCTTCTAGTTATTAAGTCACTGTTCAAGTCAGATATACAGTCGTTGACTGATCAGACTTCAAATCCCTCAACATCTGCATAGTACCTGTTGGCATGTAGTCTTTAATGAATAAATATGCAATCCATCAATGAGAAGATAGAAGGTGGGGAGGGAGAGAGGAAGGGAGGAGGGCTGGAAGGACATCACCCATTTGTGTTTGAGGGATAGCACAGTTATCAGATAAGGATGTTGAGTGTCTGGACTTAACTTACATGTCAGTTCTCTTGGCTATGTTACATAAACACACACCATCAGGCTGCCTATTTCTGCTAAACGTGGAGGTTATTGGTATAGTTTGGTACAGTTTTAGTTCTGCCTTTCTCAATCTCAGGCAAGTTAATAGTCCTTTAGAAATCATGCTATATTACTTAGGAGGAAAATACTTCCAACGAAATAAGTGTAAATACTGGAAAATTAGTCCCATCAAAACATCGTTTTTCTGCGTCAGTCACCTAGTTTCTCACACAGTGCACATCATTCTAATGTCATTGTGAATCCACATCAACTCAGGTCCTGACTTTGCAGAGACCGAAACAACATAGCCCTGGGGCTGTGTACAGGAAGCCAAAAGGAAGCCATGTGTGCTGCCACATGTTCCTACGTTATCTCCCTCTTATAAGCAGCAGTCAGTCTTTGATTAACAATTGTGAATGACCCAAATGGAGAGAGAAAACACTCGAGAAAGCTATGAAAAGCTTCACTGTCTGGCTGAGCCCTGAGGGGCATCCTAGGTTGTATGCATTGGCCACAAGGACAGGGACGTAATGGTTGGGAGGCTGACACTGACACCAGCATAGGAGGATTTCCAGGCAAGTGAGAAATGGGCGTGACTGCATCACAGAGACCTCCAAAAGACCTGCCCTGGGCATTGGTGGAGTCAGTGCGGTGAAACTGTCATACGGAGCTGAAAAAAAAAAAAAAAAAAAAAGAATAACAAGGAGTTTTCGTGTTTCTCCATTTCTCATCTATCTGGGTTTAGAGTTGGGTGGCAGCCAGCTTTTAAGTGAATATGGTAAATTTTTCCGATGATGTTGTTTAAGAAGAAAGAAAAGAAGACGCTTGCCTGAAACTGTACACTGCTGAGGCCAGGAGAGTTTAGCACTGCCCTGTGATGCTTTCATCCAGGAAATTTACTTCTGTTTTGCTCGGTTTCATAAACTGACCCGTGGCTTTAGCAAACCGCTTTTAACACCAGACCCTATTACAGGAGTTGCCGAGAGACAAATCAATCCACACGTTTACAGTTTATTAACTCTGAGAGTCCTGTGCTGGTACATTCATGCGCTAAGTAGGAGGCTAGAAGGTCCCCACAACTCAGGCCGCTGTTCACCACCAGGTAAGACAGTCTCTCAAGGCACGCGGCAGTGTTCACATTCAGCAACAGCCGTTCACTTCTTCAGGGTTCCTTGATGGGATCCAGGACCATGAAGGACACCAAAGAGGTCTTGGACACCCTCCTACTTGGACACCCTGCTAGTTGACACAGTTCTTTGTGATTTTTCGAGTTCTGTCCATCTGTCGGATGCTGTCTGTAACGTTAATGGTGACTTCTTTTGCAGACATTCTCTTACCATCTCTTTTAGTCTGTTAAAAAGTTTAAAACAGTGACTTGAGTTACAAGGAAATAGCCAAAGTTCCTCTCATTTGTATTAATCTCTTGGGATTGTTACACACACACACACACACTCACACACACACACACACAGAGGCAGGAAGAATGACCCATAAGTGCACATACACATATGCTCCATTTCAAAGGTTTCTCTGTTGACTGTAATACCAGCCTAGTGCAGAGCCTGGCTAAGGTGTACTCAGTAAAACATTGTCAAATGATAGGACCGGTAAATGGCGTAATGGTTACGTCGCTAGGTTCCTACATGGCTGACTGTGGTTTGAGTCCCAGACCCGGAGGCTTGAAACTCATGCCAGACACGTGTGTGTGTGCCCAAGATCCTGAGAGGAGAATGGAGGAGAAGGGATTGTGGCATGGACATCCCCCCTAGGGGCTGATTTCTCACTTTCTGTCTCTGTCTCTCCAGCGAGCACAGAGCCCTATAGCAAAAATCTCTCCAAAAAAATAAAAATTGTCAAATTAAAGAATGAATTAGCTCAGGTTCATCAAAGAGTAAGATCTGTGAAAGGTCCCTCAGTTGGCTTTAGTAGAGTGGGTAGGGGTTTGAGTTGTGGAGTCAGTCAGACTTTATTTCAAATACTGCCTATAGAATTTCATTATGTACAAGTTTTTTCCAACCTCTCTCTAACCCTTAATTTCCTCATCTGCAAAATGGGGAATAATAATATTATCTACCTCCTAAGGTTATTGTAAGAATTAGATAAGATACTTAGCACAATGCAAAAACAAACAACAACAAAAAAAGCCCCACAAAAACAAAACCAGACTAGACTATCCACCTCTAAATGAAGATAAACCAATGATAAAAGTCCAGAATTAAAGCATTAATTGAACTGTAATTCTTCAACTCTATGTGCCCAGTCCTCTAGCCCCCACTTCCTCCAAAGAAAACAACTATAACTAGTGGGGCAGGAGGAGACAAATTTGCACCTATTGCACTCAGTGATCATATACTTGGAGTGAGCATCGGTGGCCTTGGGAGTCATTTGTCTTAACCAGGGAAAGACACAGATACCTGCCGCTGTCCACTCCCCATTCCAGGAAGGACTTGCTCTCTAGTTGTAGAGAGTACAGTCAGCAAATAACCTCCAGTTGTCCCTTTGGGGTGGCCTTAGCTGCAAAGAAGCACCTTTCTCAGAACATGTACTTACCAAGATGGTTCAATATGGGGGTAAATACAGGGGTATAAAGGTCTAGCCATTTGAGCCCAAAACAGGTAAGCTCTGACAAGCTATTTAGCTACAGCACTCCCTATGGAGTAGGATCGGCTAAGGTTGTTGTTAGCCTGCTCTGTGGCTCAGTTTCCCCCTTAACCCATTCCTGCTTCCATTTCCCCCTTCCTTCCACATGTATTGAACCCAAAGGCATTTCCTAACAAATATCCTATATTTCCCAGTCTGCTTTCTAGAAGCATTAGTCAGCCTCAGATCCTTTGGGAATATCTCTCAGAGCGTGAGCATCTCGTGTGGGGCAGGAATCAGGTGTTGATAGATGCAAATTTTTCACACAACATAACCCTTGAACACAAGCCAACTACTTTATCTGCAGTGCACCTAAGAAACAGTAAATTATTGCACCACTGGAGAAAAACAAATTGCTCTGTCATTTGAGTTTTCCAAAAGTTTGTGGAAAATAAGAATTATCAGAAAAAATGATGCATGAATTTCAATATTTTTCCCACCAAAATAAAGTCATACTATCATAATGTAACATGTCAGAATGGGGTCTAGTTTGAGGCACTAATGAGGATATGACATCAGTTTAAAAAGAGCCCCTTATCAAAGTAACATTAATTCTGCTAAAATTGAAGCAAGCAAAAAACATCAAATTTATGGGAAGCTTGAATGGAAGAATGTGAAATTATTTTTTAAAATAATTATTTAATTTTATTTATTATTATTATTATTTAATTTGACCAGAGAGAAAGGGAAATTGAGAAAGTAAGCCACCAGATCCAGGACTTAAACTGCGATTAGCCATGTGGGAGTTTGCCCCAATACCACGAAACCTGCTGGCACCAAAATGTGACATTATCGTCTTACCAAAAGTCCATAGGGGTAATGTCCCAAATACATCAGCAGTTTACAAATGGTTAACTTGTTTTAAGAAGGGACATGACATTGAAGATGATGCCTGCAGCAGCAGACCATCCACATCAGTCTGTGAGAAAAAAATTAATCTTGTTTGTGCCCTAATTGAAGAATATCAATGATTAATAGCAGAAACAAGAGCCAACACCATGGATATTTCAATTGGTTTAGTTTACACAATTTGGACTGAAAAATTGAAGTTGAACAAACTTTCTGCTAAATGGATATCAAAACTGTTGTGTCGGCATCAGCCACAGATAAGGGCAGACCTATCAATGGAAACTCTAAACAAGTACCATCAAGGTCCTGAAGCATTTCTTCATAGAACTGTAATGGGAGAAAGAGAGAGGGGATGCGACACTTAGCTCTAAAGGCATTTCTAAGCACGGTGTACTGAGAGGTGGAAGTGGTCCAGTCAAAGCAAAAGTGGACCAGTCAAGAGCAAAGATCATGGCAATGGTTTGTTGGGATGCTCAAGGCATTTTGCTTGCTGACTTTCTCAGGGGCCAAAGAACGATATCTGCTTATTATGACAGTGTTTTGTTTGTTTTTAATTTGCCAGAGGGCATGTGCAGTGGCCAGAGAGAAACAGAGAAACAAAAAGAGGGAGAAAGCACCACCCAATGGGGCGTGGTCATGCCACAATCCCTTCTCTTCCATTACTCCATCCTGTTGGGACTTGGGACAAATGTGCACATGTACCCAGAGGGTTTTTTAAGATGCAGGGCCTGGGATTCAAACTGTGTAGTCAGCCATTTGTGATCCAGCTCCCTTAACCACTAGGCCACTGGGACAGATCTATGAGTGTGTTTTGAGAAAGTTAGTGAAGCTTTAGAAGAAAAATACCCAGGAAAGCTTTATCAGAGTCTTTCTCCACCCCGACAATATTGCTTACCTTCCTCACCGAGAAAAAGATAATTCTGTGAAAGTTTCTATGGGAAATCAATAAGCATCCACCTTATGGTCCTGATTTGGCTCCTTTACTTCTTTTTGTTTTGTAATCTTAAAAAAAAAACTTTAAAAGACACCCTTTTTCTTTAGCTAATCATGTACAAAGACTGCACCAATATAGTTAAATTCCCAGGACCCTCCGTTCTTTCAGGATGGACTAAATGGCTTGTATCATCACTTACAGAAGTATCTTAAACTTAATGAAACTTTATGTGAAGAAATAAAATTTGTATTTTTATTTTTATCATTAAAAAAAACCTACCAGAGGGCACATGTGCTTGCCAGAGAGGGAAAGAGAGAGAATGAGAGAGGGAAAGTGAGAAAGCATTCCCATTGGGGTATGGGCATGCTGCAATCCCTTTTTCCCATTTCCCCTTTTGGGATGTTGGGCACACACACACAGGAACCCAATGAGTTTTTCAGTCAGCTATGTGGGATCTAGCTGCTCCAGCTACCATGCCATGGACTGGGCTCTATTTTGGTCTTTTAATTTCATTTTTATTTTTCACAAACTTTTTGAAGTCTCCTTGAATTAATTAATAAATGAATTAATTTATTTATTTATTGGACAGGTTTTTGCTATAAGAAGCATGTGCTCGCCAGAAAGAGTGAGAGACAGAGAGACAGAAAGCGAGAAATCACCCCCCAGGGGAGGTGGCCTTGCCGTAATCCCTTTTCCTCTATTCTCTTCTCGGGATCTTGGGCACGCACACACACACGCCCGGCATGAGTTTAAGCCACTGGGTCCAGGACTTGAACCATGGTCGACTACATGGGAGTTCAGTGACGTAGCCATTACACTAACTGCTGGTCCCATCTCCTTGAATTTATTAACAACTGATATGTAGGTTTCTAATATGTCACATAAGTTCTGTGTCCCTATGGGGAGAGGCAATGTCTGTCTTCAGATTCCCTTTATTGGGTTGGTGTACCCATCCCCCAATTGCTGTGGGTGCTAGCTGCTAACTGCTCCCAGCAACACTTTCTTTTGAGGATTTCCACAAAAATTCTTAAAACTTTATTCTCTTCACTGAGAAATAATTTTTTGAGTTTCTATGTGAAACTCTCACAAAATTATGATTGGGAGTCATCTTCCCCAGAAATGCCAAAGAAGTGCTGCCCTAATTCCTGGAGAGGGCTCATAGCCCATGCGCTTTGGCCTCAAGGAGGTGCAGATCTACAGTGCCATGCATGTGCTGGAGCTCCCTATGGATCAGGCTGAGGCTAGACCACAGCCATTCTGGAGAGTTCACATATCAGCTGAACTTGATCCTCTGCCAGTCCCACTTCTTCTACCACCTTACAGGTTTTACCTTAGAGTACTTTTTCGATTACTTGCAAAAGAATCCTTGTGTCAGGCTCTTCAAGGGAACCTAACCAAAGATAATACTTTATGGGTGACCTAAGGATGTTCAAAGATGATTTTGACTACATAATTTTAGCCTGGTCTCTTAGTTTCATGAGATAGGATTTAATTGTTTCTCTCTTTAGTTTCCCAGTGCCTAGCACAGTTCTAAGACATGTAGACTCAATTAACTTTAGCTGACTGAATGACTAAGCCCATTGCCTTTGTCAGTGTACCCTTACTTTAACAATTTACCATCGATACTGTTTAGAGTTTAGTCTTACACCTGGGGTTCCAAGCCTGATATGATACAGAGACTTAGGGGTTTATTTTCCCCAAAATCAGAGAATTCGTACAGTCTCACAACCCTCGAACTAGACATATTTCTCCTGAAATATCCTTTAAAACTTCATAAGAGTAGTTACTTCATTGTCTCCCATGTTGGACTACCTCATGCCTGGTAATCTCACACACGCACAGACCCAGACACACACACAAGCATGCAAAACATTGTAAAGGAAAAGAAGGCAACGATTCTGTTTCCTAAGGAAAAGTGTGGCGATTATGAAGCCAATTCCATCTGACTTCCGTTTTGGGTGTTATTACACAAAGCTTTGAGGACTGGGACATGGAATAGAGGCACAGAAGCCTTATTTGGAATGAGCCAAACTGATAGCAGCATTTCCCCCAAATCGGGGGAAGAAGGAGCTTTCCAGAATAGAAATGTAAACTTCTCAAACTACAGAAATGCTTTTCTTTAGAAAACATTATTGGCAAGATCTCACAAAAAGTTATTAAAGATTATGTACGTAAAATATTCTGCTGTATTTCGGCCTGCATTTAGAAGCTTGAAAACCTATGTAAAGTTTCAGCAGGTGGCATGGTGGTTAAGGCACTGGTGTTCTACATGGCTGACCATGGTTTGAGTCCCAAATTTGGTGACTGCTTTCTCTCTCTCTCTCTCTCTCTCTCTCTATCTATCTCCCTGGTGAGCACACATGCCCTTTAGCAAGCTTAAAAAAAATAATGATAAATAAAATAAGCCTCAGTGAAAATTTATTAGTAAGATGATACTTAATTTCTAAGCCTATTTTTTTAAGAGACATTTTTTTCTATAGGGCATACGCACTAGCTGGAGAGACAGAGAGAGACAGAAAGCGAGAAATCACCCCCCCAGGGGAGATGGCCACACCACAATCCCTTCTCCTCCATTTTCCTCTCAGGATCTTGGGCATGCATGCACTCACACCCAGTATGAATTTGAAGCCACTGGGTCTGGGACTTGAACTCCAGTCGACTACATGGGAGTCCAGAGATGTAACCATTGCACCATCTGCTGGTCCCTAATTTTTAAGAAAAAGTTCAGAGGCTACCAAACAGTCATTTCTAGAACAGCCACAGAATATATATGGTTGTAATCCCAATTACAATGGAGCAATTTCTTAAATCTATATGTTACAAGTCTGCGCAATGGAAATTTTCAGAGCACAAGCTTTGGGGGACATATACACGTAGATTTGGTGCAAGATTTGGCCATCAGTTAACCATAATGAGACATGATGGTTTAACCTCTGAGTCTCCATCTCCTTACCTGAAAGACAGGGAAATAATGTCTACCTCTTGAAAGAATTAAGTATGTCACAACATTGGTAAGGTGACCAACTTCTCCTAGTTTGCCCAGTTTTACTGCTCTGTTTTAAAATTCAAAGTCCCACATTCCAGAAACATCCTCAGGCCTTGGCAAACTGGGTGGTTAGTCATCCCAATTATAGCTACTCACATTAATTTCATTTGCAAAAAAGATAAGGCCAATCAAACATACCAAGCTGAAATTGAAAAGCTTACTCTTCTGAAACTATGATGATGATGATGATGACTACTGTAACACTCCTATATAACCAGAACTGTAATACCTCTAAAAGACATGCTTTTGAATAAGGGCAAACAACCATTGTGTATTCCAGAGAGGAACACAGAAGGGTCTAAGCCATAAACAAATCCACTTTCAAATAATTACACTGTATTACATTTTGCAAATTAAACAAGGAGAGCCACAGTGCATTTTCTTGGAAACCTTTTATGTAATAGAAGCTTTCACATCATCAGAAAAGTGCCCACCCCTTTTAAAGTTGCGAGGATATTCAGGAGGTTGGTAGTTGCTGCAATCTCGTTGCAACTTGGAAACCTTAGAACTGAAGCTGAGATGAGAAGGGCAAACAATGAGAAAGAGGGCCAGACAGTGGTACGTGAGTAATGCGATGCTCTGCAGTGCTGCACCCCCCTATGTTTGCATCCTGGGGCCTTCCTGTACATTCCAGGTGCCCGCGCCTGTGATCTGGACTGGAAGAGGCTAGTTGGGGGGAATTGCAAAGTGAAAGACCTTGAGGGGGACTGTCTATCTCTCAGTCTCTCTCTGTCTCTCTCTATCTGGAAGAAATAAACTTTTAAAAAGAGATAGAAAAAAAAAATGAGAAAGAAAACTATAATGCTAGATATTTTCTCCAGCAGATCTGAGAAGTAAATTGCTTTGTCTTCCTATAAGAAAAGAGCTATGGGGGCCATCAGGTGGCGTGGTAGTTAAGGTGCTGGGCTCCCACATGGCTGATCATGGTTCAGTTCCTGGACCTAGCAGCTTGAGAATCACACTGGGCACATGTGTGTATGTGCCCTAAATCCCAAAAGGAAAATGGAGGAGAAGGGATTGCAGTATGGCTGTCACCCTGGGAGATGATTTCTCACTTTCTCTCTCTCTGTCTCTGTCTCCCTCTCTTTGGTGAGCACATGAGCCCTATGGCGAAAACCTAAAAAAGAAAAAAGAAAAGAGATAGATAGAGATAAGGAACAGTTACAGCATTTTGTCTCACAGGGCCTATGACACTTTATACATTGTAGGTATTTTCCACTTTGATATGGTTTTCAGCCAGTCAAACCTTTTAATTTAATATCTTACCTCCTTTTTTAAAAAAAGAGAGATTTTTTTTCCTATAGGACACATGTGCTCACAAGATAGTCAGAGAGACAGAAAGCAAGAAATCACCCTCCAGGGGGATGACCATGCTACAATCCCTTCTCCTCCACTCTCCTCTTGGATCTTGGACATGGCATGAGGTTTAAGCCACCAGGGCCCAGGACTCAAACCATGGTCGACTATGTGGGAGTTCAGCGACATAACCACTACACCATCTGCTGATCCCCCTACCTCCTTTTTTTAATGACAGGAAAAGAAAATATGTCCTTATTGCAATTACTGGCTTAAAAAAATCATATGGTTCTCAGTTTGATGGGAAGAGGAGCCTATTTGGCATCTTTTTCTTATGCAGCTGTCTTTTAATTCAGTCCTTCCTCCACTTCTAATATTCTTGTTGTGTGAGATTTATCACAGCTGACTCTTATTAATGGGCCACCTCTTGTTTTCTCACCTAGTTTTACGGGTTTTTTATTCTTCCCTTAACTCATTTTAATTTCTGCAGGTTTAGTATCCTGTGAATCATAGATTTTAGTCCTCTTGATACTGCCTCTTTAATTAAAAGGAATTTATTGGCTGCCATTTCCCAAGAGTAACTAAACTGATTATGACAACTTGGCAGTCTCCAATCCAGACAGACTTGTTTCTCTCGGAGTTCAGAAGTCAATGATCCAGCTTGTTCCCTGTGGAGATGGGGAACAGCCTGGCTGCTCTGTGAAACCTGGTCTCAAGACTGCAGCTAAATTTGCTCAGCCTTTTCTCACTCTCCCCCAAAATGGAAGCAGAGATGTTCTCAGCTTCACCTTAACAAAAATAAATTTTTTAATTGCCAAAGTGTTCGTGTGCATACCAGAGAGAGAAAAAGAGAGAGAACATCCCCTAATGGGGTGTAGTCACACTGTAATAGCTTTTTCCTCCACTTCTTCATCCCATCAGAATTTAGGACACACATGCACATGCACACACACATGCCCAGCATGTTTTTCTAGCTACCAGGGCTGGGATTCAACTGGATTCAGGCTGCTCCTGCACAGGACCTAACCACTGCATTATGGGATCAACCTGCTATTTTTCTTTTCTTTTTTTTTTTTTTTTTTTTTTTTTTAGTTTAGTTTATTTCCTTCTTAACAGACATGGGGATAATGGGGATACTTCAAGCACCTTGGATAGGATCTTGCCACTCCCTGATCCTCCCCCCAGCTTCCTATCTAGCCAACATCACAGGTGTGTCCTCATGTGTTCAAGTTGACCTGGGATCCAAACCCAGGCCTCCCATGTGGCTTCAGTATTGCACAGTGGTGCCCTACCAGCTGCACCATCATGGTTGGGCATTAGCTTCTCTTTGACCCACAAATACGTCTATACCTAACCTGGGATTGTATAAACCTTCTCACAGTTCTTTGTTTTTTGTTTTTTGTTTTTTTTGAGAGGTTTTTGCTATAGGGCACATGCGCTCACCAGACAGACAGAGAGAGACAAAGAGACAGAAAGCAGGAAACTCACAGTTCTTTGTAGACAGCAAAGGAAAGCAAGGCTTACTGAGATTATATCTATCAGACCGACTTTCCTGTAAAACTAGTATTTTTTTAATTATGGAAGCAATACATAATTATGGTAAAAGAAATTTAAAAAGTAGAGAAGGGCATAGTGAAAAGTAATACTTGCTCCCCCACTTTGGCCCTTACTTTGCCAGAGATAATCGTAACTAATTTTTTTTTCTTTTCTTTTTTTTTTTGGGGGGGGGGGGGTAGAGGTTTTGGCTATAGGGCGCGTGCGCTGTATAGAAACACAGAGAGAGGCAGAGATACAGAAAGCAAGAAATCACCCCCCGGGGGGATGGCCATGCCTCAATCCCTTCTCCTCCATTCTCCTCTTGGGATCTTGGGCACGCACACGGCGTCCGGCGTGAGTTTAAGCCACTGGGTTTGGGACTTGAACCGTGGTCACCTACATGGAAGTCCAGCGACATAGCCATTTCACTAACTGCTGGTCCACTAACAATTTCTTATGGAACATCACACAGATTTTTATAAGCATCTATACACCATTATTCTCTCTGTATATACTTTGTACTTCCTTCCTGGCCTTTAACCATAGTTTGAATTGTACATTTATTTGTTTGTTTACCTGCTTATTTTCTATTTTCTTTTCAGATTATAAACTTCAAGAACATAGGGAACCAATCTGTTTTGTTCCCTATCCCCAAAATCAAACTTAGTGCCTGTCACATAATAGCACCCAATAAATAATTTGATGAAGGGGGCCAGCAGGTGGCATGGTTGTTAAGGTGCTGGACTCCCACATGGCCAACTGTGGTTTGAGTCTCAGACTTATTGCTTTCTCACTTTCCCTCTCTCTCTCTCTGTCTCTCTCTAGTCAAATGAAAATAATAATAATAAATAATAATAATAATAATAATAATAAATTAAATAATTCTTTAAAAATAATAATTTGATGAAGATCACAATAATAATTTGGTGAAGATAAATCTTCAGAGAGAAAGAAAAGGAGAAAAAACATCCCTGGGAATAGAATCCGTTTACATTGCCCTGCCTAAATGTCCTAGAACTTTCCTACAGGATTTCAATTATGTTCAAAATTGATTGTTCCTTACACCATCCCTGAGAGACAGGTGGGAACATTTCTACATTCACTTTCCCAAGGAGGCAGCAAAATCACACTCAGTCTAATCAACTGCCCAAGGCCAATGTCAATATTAATGGTGAGTCAAGCTAAAGGTAGTGGCCCCAGGTCCTACAAAAGCCTCCCACAGCTCTGCTGAAGCTCACTATAAATTCTCCACCATGGTATTCCAGGTAATGGAGAGGGAGAATATGAGATTTAGAGGCAGGTAGACTGGGGTTCGAATTCCAACACAGCCAAATCATTACTCCCTGTGGCATGTTGGCCAAATACCTAGCTCTGAGCCTCTATTTCCCCAGGGGGAGAATGATGCTGCTTACTTTTTAGAGTTGAGAGAGTTAGGGATGATGTCACATATAGTGTGTCTGACACATAGTAGGCACTTTAAAAATGTTAGAGTCCTCCTTGCCTCCTTCCTAAAATATCAAAGTCCAGAGCCTTGTCAATTGCGACTTAAGACATTTGAATTCTTTTTATTTTATTTTATTTTATTTTATTTATTTATTTATTTATTTATTTATTTATTTTGGAGAGGTTTTCGCTATAGGGCGCGTGCGCTCGCCAGACAGACAGAGAGAGACAGAGAGATAGAAAGCGAGAAATCACCCCCCAGGGGGGATGGTCACGCCGCAATCCCTTCTCCTCCATTCTCCTCTTGGGATCTTGGGCACGCACGCACATGCGCCCGGCGTGAGTTGTAAGCCACCGGGTCCGAGATGCAAACCGCGGTCGACTACGTGGGAGTCCAGCGACATAGCCATTACGCTAACTGCTGGTTCCCTGAATTCTCTTTTTTTTTTTAAAGAGAAATCTTTGCTATAATGTGTGTGTGCTCACGAGAGAGAGAGAGTGAGAGATCTCCCCCCCCAGGGGAATAGCCATGTAGCAATCCCTTCTCCTCCATTCTCCTTTCAAGATTTTGGGCACACACACACAGGCCCCCAGCATGAGTTTTAAGCCCTAGGACCAGGACTTGAACTACAGTCGGCCATGTGGGAATCCAGCGCCTTAACCACTATGCCACCTGTTGGCCCCGACATTTGACTTCTTTTTAGTCAAGTCTCATTAAAGGGAGACACACAATAACACACTTCTAGTTCTCAAATTCCATGAATTTATTCACCTCTACTTCATAAATTTTTATGGCATCAATAGGAAGTCTGTTAGGGGACATTTGATCTTATCAATTGCACTGAGGGCCAAGTGCTAGCCTCAGAATGTAGGGACCAGACCAGGCTTCAGGCAAAACTCTCAAGCATTCTCCAAGCCTAGAGCAAATCCTGGGCAGACCATAGAGGCCCATGCCAAGTTCTCACTTAGACACACTAGGTTGAGTAGCCTAGGGGTTTTAATCAAGTGTCAAAAGTTGTTGCTTTTCAGCTTGAACCTTAGAAGATCAAAGGCAGCAGAATCTGCTTCAGAAGAGCAACTGGGCTCCCACAGAACAGTCACAATATCCAGGTGCTGGGCCGGGATGGGTGGGGCGGAAGTCATGGGAAACCTCTTCTAATCTTGGTGAAGTACTAGGCCTTCTCATGCAACAGCATGTAGTTACTGAGTACCTGTTAGGTACATAGCCCTGAGGTAGGCTCAGACAGCAAGGAAGAATACAAAGAAGGAGGAAGCACCTGCCCTGGGAGCCTTCTAACCGATCTAGTTTATTGCAGACCCTTGGATGAATAGTGAGCCTTTCAAACCTTCACAGAGGCAGCTCCCAATATATAGGTGCACAACCCTGTAGTGCTCAGGTTCTGTCTTTATCCCACGCTTGAGCTAGTGAGTGCACCAAAGTACCCTTATAACAGATTTCTCTTTGGTTTCCCCAATGGTTTCTTTTGATCTCATCATCCTTTAAAATAAGAATTATTTTATTTTATTTATTATAGTAATAATTTTTATTTTAATTTGACCAGAGAGAGAAAGAAAGCAAGCCACCAGGTCTGGAACTTGAACCATGGTTGGCCATGTGGGAGTCCAGCACCTTAACCATCATGCCACTTACTGGCCCCTCATCATCCTTTTAATGTCTTGTTTATGTTTTTCTAGAAAATATTTATATTTCCCTCCCAAACTCTTCCCTGATATGTCTCATAGGCTGTTGTCAGGAGAAATTCTGGGCTGGTCATTTCCTCCTTCCCTGATCTCCCATGTCTGTGGGGCTTCACTATCTTTCCTAGACTGGGCCAGGCAATGATGGTTGGTCAGATGCTGGGTAGGGTGTTGGGGAGAGGCAGAATAAGGAAGTTCCTCATCTGAGAATCAGTCCAGGCATAGGCTAATTCCTTTAGCACGGTCCGGTCACTTTGCCAAGGATAATAAAGCAACTTGAAAATAGGCTACTTCTGAAGACATGAAGGCTCACTGGGAGGCAGCCACACACCCAGCTTTGTCTGCCTAGAACTAAACCCACATATTGATTTCTAAATAAGCTGAGTACTTGAGAAGGTGGTTCTGGAGTGGGTAGTAGCAGTTCTAAGCTCAGAAAATGGCACATTCAGGTTAGAGTAAATATTTAGTGGCAACCCGGAGTTCCTGAGCAACTAATTAGCAGGATCAGACAAGCAACAACAGAGCTTCTTCTCTGCTGTTTGTGGAGCTCTGGCAGAGA
The DNA here is from genome assembly GCA_026018925.1 of Tupaia tana. NCBI lineage: Eukaryota > Metazoa > Chordata > Mammalia > Scandentia > Tupaiidae > Tupaia > Tupaia tana. The sequence continues at coordinate 57,737,251 of JAKSZU010000008.1, read as the reverse complement.
GCTAGGTGAAGGAGACCGAGCCATTGATTTATCAGTTGATAAAATCCTGAATGATTGAAGGAATCAAGGTGCAATAGAGAAAGAGAGAAAGCTCCCCATTGAGACAGTCAGTTCCAATATGTGCAGATCATTTTTGCCCGTTAGTACCTGTTAACACCAGGTTTAAGGCAGGGAACTGGGAAACAGAAGAGAGGATTTATTTGATTGGACATGAAGTGGGGAAGGGCTCAGAGCATGAGACGCAGTTGCTCACCATCATTAGCAACATCACCCTGTAGAAAGTGATTTGGTATTTCTGTTAGAGTAGTTGCTACCCTCTACCAATGACCTATTTCCTTCATAGCGCCATTCCAAATCTATAAATGCTTTGTTTATTCTTCCTGTATTTTCTGACTCTCCACCCTCATCCCCATTAAAACCGGCAGCTGCTTCAGAGCCAAAGCCATATTTGCCTTTTGCACACCTGGATCCTTGGCAGTAGGACAGTGCCTGGCACCTAGACAGCGCCTAGTGAGCATTTGCTGAAGCATCTAAGAATGGCTGGAGAACTGATGGGGAACTTTTCCAGCTCTAGCAAAGATTGCCTTCAACACACAAAGTCGTTTTGTAAACAGAAGAGGGAACTATAGTAGGCATGGATGAGGATGCGTGCTTCATGAGAGGGGTCTTCTGGAGAAGGAGAGGTTTTGTTTTTTTTTTTTTAAAAAAAAAAAAGAAAGAAAACTGCTGAAGAACCATCAACTTGGTGACCTGACAGTAAACAGGAGAACCCTGTGAAATGCTAATAGGTCATCTGAGAGGTACAAAGGAAGACCGGAGGAAGCAAGTGGTTACTGACTGGGTCAGATCCTGAAAATGCACAAAGCTTTGGCCCCAAATATGAGATAAGCTATGGAGAGATAGTGTATCAAAGGCCCAGGAGGGAATAAGAAGAAAACTATTTTCTTTGGCCAGAGCCTGTCTGAGGCTTGGTAAGAGAAAGCTCTGTTGACTAAAACTCCAATCAGAGGTAAATTTTCCTTGTAAACTGACATCTTAGCAAACCTGGGACCAGCTCCGTGGTGCAGCAGCAATGTGCTACTCAGGAGAAATCAGGAGCCAGCAGGTGGTGTGGTGGTTAAGGCACTGGATTCTTACATGGCCAACTGCAATTTGAGTCTGGATCTGGCAGCTCGCTCTCTCTCTCTCTCTCTCTCTCTCTCTCTCGTCACTTTGGTGAGCGTGTGTGTCCTGTGGCAACTTAAAATAATAAGGGGCCAGCAGGTGGTGTGGTGGTTGGGGCTCTGGACTTGCACATGGTCCACCACAGTTCCAGTCCTGGACCTGTTTGCTTGCATTCTCTCTTTTCCCCTCTCTCTATTCTCATTTTCCTCTCCTCTCTCTCTCTCTCTCTCTCTCTCTCTCTCTCTCTGTGTGTGTGTGTGTGTGTGTGTGTCTGCCAAACACATGTGTCCTATGTCAAATTTTAAAACTAATAATAAAATTAAATAATTATTTTGGAAAATAATTAATTAAAAATAAATAATTCTTTTAAAAAGAGAGAGAGAGAAAAATTGAATTCCATCTGGGAACCACTGTTTAAATCCCCAGCTAGGTCAGTGCAGGCACCCAGGACCCAATGAGCTAGAGGACTGGAGGAAGGGGTTGTGGCATGACCAGACCCTGAGGAGAGTCCTCTTCTCTCTCTGTCTTTCTCTTTTTCTTGCTCTCTCTGACTCACATGCACATGCTCTATCATGAATTAGAAAAACAGAAAGAAAGAAGAAGAAAACCTTTGCCTTGGGCTTTGAGGGACTCAGATGTCTAGTGCCTGGTGAGATCATGGGATGTGAAGATCACTCATGAACTTCAGCAATTATCTCAATGCTTAAAACTGAAGTTATTGGGCCAGCCATGGCGGTATAGTGGTAACACGATGCTCCGTGATGCTGAAGACATATGGGAAGATCCTGGGTTTGCATCCCAAGGTCTCTCTATGTGCGCTGAGTGTGTGTGCATGTCCATGATGCTGGCTGGCTGAGCCTGGAGGTCATGGTAGCAGAATGAAAATCCTGTTGGAGGTCATGCTCTTTCTCTTTCTCTCCCAATAAGTTAAAAAAAAAAAAAAAAGCAAAACAAAAAAACTCTTTCCCTTTCCCTATTTGAAAAAAAATGCTGAGGTTATCTGCTCTCTGATCTTATTTTGGTAATAGTTACAACACAGCCATTGTTCATTGAATTGTGAAAACAAAAGCTGTATGGACTGCTTATTGGTGTGTGTCACTTGCCCCACTAGAACTGTGTTGGGCAGGTATATGTGAGGTGTATGTGGTCTACACTCCCTTGGAACAGTGTCTCTGCTGCTGGAACCCCCTAGGGGCTAGCTCTGCCCGACCCCATTTGAACTGCCACACAAGTTCCCAGAATGTGTGTGTTTGTATGTGGTGTGGGGAGTGCCTCCCTTAGCTATCTCTCAACTGGAGACAATATCAAGATTTTAAAATTTTTGTGAGGATTAAGTGAGATAATATAACAAAGGGCTTAGCACCCTATGTGTGTGCCCCAGAACACACAAAAATAAATAGCTGCTATCATAGGCCTAAGTTAAACAGGCAATGTACTACTTTAAAATTTTTATGTTCCATAACTAGAACTTACCCACTGCAAGTAAAGCAGCAAGTGCTATAACCACTTTGGAAAACTATTTTATAGTTCACTATTCAAGTGAAATATATTCCTATACTATGACTCAGCAATTCTGCTCCTAGGTATATACACAAAAGAAGTGAATGGCCACCAAAGGGCATGTAAAAGACTACTAATAGCCGTTTTGGTCATAATAGCCCAAAACTAAAAACAACCCAAATGTTCATTAAACAAAATAGCTAAATCATGGTGTATTAATAATGAAATATGCATAATGATGAAGATGAGAGAATTATATCAATTCACAATAATATGGATGGTTTTCACAAGGATGATGTCGAGTGAAAGAAGCCAGATGCAAAAGAGCACACACTGCATGATCCCATTTATTTAAAAAATCTCAAAAATAAACCAAACCTATCTATAATGCTAGAAGTCAGAAGAGTGGTGGTTATAGTGTGGGGAATGGATGGTGGCTGGGAAGAGGCACATGGGGGACTTCTGGGGTAATGATAATGTTCTTTCTTCATCTAAATGATAGTTATATAAAACCATTGAATTTATGACTTTGCACTTTTTTTGTATGTATGTTACATGTGGTAGGTTATTTCATTGACTCTAATTCTTTGTTCTCTGTTTCATACAGAGCACACCTTCCTACCTTGTCAATGTTGGACTTGCCCATTTGACTTGCTTTGGCCAATAGGACCTAAGTAGGTATGACATGGAAGAGAGACAGGAAGTGTGTTTGAGCAGCTTGGCTTTGGCCACTTGGCCTTTGTCCAGAGTTGTGACCAAAAAATACCTTAGAGAGCTACTACTCTCTTGGCCTGATTCCCAGAATGCACATGGAACAGGCTGAAACACACCTAGATCCTAGAGCCTAACGTAAGGTTTAGCCCATTTAAGTTGCAGCTGAATGTGATGGGGAAAGAAAAATGGTTGTGTTAAGCCACTAAATGTTGATGTATTTTGTTATGCAGCATTACTGAGTCAATAGCTGACTATATATTATTATTCCAGAAAAAGTATTTTAAGATCTTAGGCTTCACCTTTAAAGTAGTTATATTTTTCTTTTCCGCAAAGAGAGTGCATGTGCTTACGAGAGAGAAAGAGAAAGTATAAAAGCACCCTCTATGGGGGATGGTGTTGTAATCCCTTCTCCATCTCTTCCTCCTTTTAGGATTTTGAGCACATATGTACATGTGCCCAGCATGTTTTTCAAGCCTCTAGGTCTGGGACACGAACCATGCAATTGGCCATGTGGGATCCAGCCACCTTAACCACCACGCCCCCTGCTGGCCCAATAGTCACATTTTTAATTTAAAGTTACCAGCACCCATCTTCAGCACTTATAAGGCCTTGTTCATGTCACACAGAATCAAATAAACCTTAATTTCCTTGTCTATAACATAAGGATGATGGGGACTTCACAATATTCTTGGGAAAATTTACTGAGCCAGTAGACCTAAAAGCACCCTGTAAACTGCACAACTTAATTTGCAAGTGATGAATGAGGAGGGAGCCACTGAGTAGGAGAAGGGAGAGACTCCAGACCACAAGCCTGGCTCTCTTGTACCCATGAAAGGAACTTCTTTCCAACAAAAGCTCTGGGAGAAAAGAATCAGAGGGGTCAGATGGAGGCACAGCATTAAAGCGCAATGCTCAGAGAGGCTGACCCACATGTGTGGGTGCCAGGCTTGTTTCCAGAAACCTCCCTGAGTATGCTTGGTGCATGTACCCCCATGATCCAGGGCTGGCTAAGGCTGGGATGGGTCCTAGTGTCAAGGCCCTGTTAGGAGTGTCATCTTTCTGGCTCTCTCTCTCTGTCTTTATTGCTCATGGAGAAAATAAATGAATTAAGTAAATACATAGTAAAAGGCTTAACAGTGTGCTGGCCAGGTCCAGGGACACCACAGCATTGCCTCCTCTCCAACAGCAGGGGCTGCTAAGGTTACTGTCACCACAGTCCAGTACAGAGGCCATTCTTGGGACCATTTCACTGCCCACCTGGTTGGAGGATCTCAGACAAAATACCAGGCTTCCTTCCTACCACACTAGTCTTCTTGCTCCTTCCTCTGCCTGCTCCTCTCCTTCCTGACCCCTGAGACCGGCCAGCTGCCTGGCCTAAGACTGGCTTCTCTAACTGATAGAGTCCTCACTGTCACGGTGGTAAGAGCTGCCACAGGAAAGGAGATCCTTGGACAAAGCTACGTACTTTCTTTAGAGTGCAAGTATCAAGTACCCATTTCCACTAATTCAACAGAAAACAGCAGCCCGCAAGGCAGAGGCTGGGGTGGGGTTCACAGCAATCCTTACATGGGTGGGTTGGAGGATTTCTATTGCTGAGGTGAACAAGCACTGCTCATTCTTTGCACACAGCCTCCATGTGGCCCTCCCTGAAGCAATCTCTGCCCCCATTCTCCAGTCCCAAGTTGATTCTGTAGTTGTGACCTTACCTCAGTGTTCCGAAGGCCATTCTGTTTCTGGGTCAGAGGACCTGAGCTGAGGCTCTGGGGATTAGGGCACTGGGTCCCACAGCTCGTCTTCTTCTCTGGGTTGGATGTTCCACTTGGGGCTGCAGATCGGGGCACACCATTGGAGGACAGTCCATCTTCCAGTGCACCTGTGGGAGTTAAACAGAGGATACCAGAATCTTCCATGTGACAGTTGTTGCAAACAATCTCAGACTTGTGGAGAAAAAAAGAAGAGTCAAAAATAAAAAATCACTAGAATACCCCATTGGCCCATACAGAGCTACCCTGTTCTATAAGAACATGTGTGGTTTTTATAAGAATTCGATTTTTTTAATTTATTCATTTATTTGTTTTAATTTGACCAGAGAGAGACAGAGAGAGAGAGGGGGGAAGAGAAAGTGAGAAAGCAAGCCTCCAGGTCTGGAACTCGAACTGTGGACAGCCATGTGAGAGTGTCCAGCACCTTAACCACCACACCACCTGCCGGACCCCTAAAAATGAGATTTAAAAAAAATTGTAACATGAAATCTTCACTTAAAATACATTGATGCTGTTTTTCCCATATGATTAAATACTCTGCCGTATTATTTTCCACATGTCTGCCATCGTATGGATGTATCACCATTTCTGAAAAACTTACTCCCTTTAATTAGGTATTTGTTTTCACTATTTCATAATAAATGTTACTGTGATGAAACTCCTTGTAACAAAAGCTTTATTTTTAATTACTTCCTTGTTATAAATTCTTAGAAGTAAGAGTACTGGCTCAAAAGTTATACAGAGATGTTTGCATAATTCCATCTCAAAATAATGGACTAAGCATATGTGCCTCCCATAACAAATGCCAAGAAATGATAGAAGTAGTTTAAATAAATAGCCTCCCTAAAAATAAGAAGGATTACACCAAGGAATTCATGAAGGACAAACAGAAAAAGTGGCTTGGACGGCATTCGAGACAGCACCAAGTAGGATTCCAGGAGACAGAGGCTCTGCAACAGACACAGGGAGGCCAGGGGCACCCAGGTAGGCCAGCGATCCTGCTCCTCCACCAGCTGAGACCAGGCAGCACTGGTAGAGGAGTCTGTGAGGGGACTGACTCAGAGAGAAGACCAATGCTCTTAGGGACCAGTGATATTTGAGAGAAAGAGGAAACCCAGGCCAAGAAGACTGGCTTTCCCAAAGCAGTGCCAAGAGTTATAGTTTCCATCTCTGCCCTCCAAGTGGGCTTCTCAAATACATGCAGCTGATAGTCTAGTGGGAAATTGCAGTTGTAAAAATAAGTACAAAAACATAGGCTGGCCCCATAGCCTAATGGTGAAGGGAGCCAGATCTCAGTTTGAATTCTGATCTTGGTGGCTTAAAAAACACTTTGGGCACATGTGAGTGTACATGTGTGCCCGGAATCCTGGCAGGATGGAGATATGAAGGAGAAGAGATTGTGGCATGACTCCGCCCCCAATGGAAGGTGTTTTCTCCTCTCTCTGTCTTTCTGTCTCTCTTTATAGTGAGTGCATGTGCCCTCTGACAATTAAAATAAAAAAGGTACGAAAATATGAATAAGCAAACATTTGGGGCAGGTCAATATCATGAAAGATGGACAGCAAACTACAATGGAGACCTTAAAGGAATGCAGTGTGCAGAGTAAGTGTAGTCTACTCAGAAAAACGAAGGAAGATGATATAACTATAACATGAGGACAGGGTGGCCCAAACAGATTCAATTAGAGATATTTGAAATAATCATCTTAAATGAGGAAAGGAAAACGCCTCAATAGGGAAACTGAATAGCAGGATAAACATAGCTGCAGAACAATGTAATGAGCTAGAGGGCAAAGCCACGGATTCTTCTGGAAAAACACAAAGGGGAGAGTGAGGTATGAAAAACATGTTAGGGGGACCAGCAGTTAGCGTAATGGCTGTGTCGCTGGACTCCCACGTAGTCGACCACGGTTCGAGTCTCGGACCTGGTGGCTTAAACTCACGCCGGGCGCGTGTACATGCGTGCCCAAGATCCCGAGAGGAGAATGGAGGAGAAGGGATTGTGGCGTGGCCATCCCCCCTGGGGGGGGGTGATTTCTTGCTTTCTGTCTCTATGTCTCTCTCTGTCTGGCGAGTGCACGCACCCTATAGCAAAAATAAAAAATCTAAAAAAAAAAAAAATGTTAGGAAACACAGGCTAGAATTCCAGATGTTACTACCTTAATCGAATAGGAGTTTTAGAAAGAGCAGATTTAGAAGACTGAGAGGAAGCAATATCCACAGCAATAATGCATAAGGATTTCTTAGAAGTGAAGAAAGATAAGAAAACTCAATTTGAAGTAGCCTACTGTGTACTTGGCAGTACATAAAAAGAGAAAGCTAACCTAGACAGGGCTTACTGGCTTTTCAGAACATCAATGACAACAAAAAAGGTTCAGAAAAGTCAAGAACGAGAATGACACCAGCTTTTCATCAGCAATCCTTGTATGTAAGAAGACTAAGGAACAATGTCTTCAGGATTTCAAAGGTGATACGTGGTCCTAAGTCTTTTCCAATGTATTTCCAAAATTATCTCCTTAGATCTTTTCCCCTGTTGCCCTCTGCCAACAGTATAGGAAATAGCAAACCCTCACAAATACTGAAACTTTTCTTTTTTGTTTTTCATCTTTGCCAATTTAAGAAGCAAAATAAAGTATCCAATTGCTTGGATTTATGCTTCTTAATTTAAATTTACTAGAGATATTATGCTCTTTATATGCCTATTGGCTAATTGTAAAGGTTTGTTCAAATTGTCAAGTCTTTTGTCTATCTTTCCTTTGGGGTATTTGCCTGGGCTTGCTTTTAATCAAACTTCAAGAAAACAAATGAAATTCTTTCCCTGGATTAAGCAATGACTTGCCATGCGGGTGCAGCCGGAGCACAGGGTGGTATGCTAAGGGCAGGAGAGGTGGTGGGCTGAGTGAACACAGGCCAAGGCAGAGACTCGGCTTACCTAATCCTGGGGCAGAACTGCCTTCAGCCTTTGGGGCTACTGAGTTCTCACTCAAGGCTAGCAATACTGTCGTGGCTGTTTATCACGGTGTGCCATACAAATACTGCTATTCTCTGAGTGTGTCATGACTCAGAATCTAGGTTAAAGGTGATTAGAGGCCCCTTCGAGCCATCTGCTAAATGCACCATGGTGCTGCCAACCCAGGTGGGGATGGCCAACACTTTGTCCTATCCTGAGACACTTCAAGATGCATTCTGAACCCTCTGTAAGTCCATGGCCAGGCCTGGAGGACAGGAAACAGTCTCTTCTCTCCATACCCAACACAGTCCAAGGTGGCAAGGGAGGCCCAAGGCACTGGGCCATGAACAGGTAGCAGAGAACACAACCCGGGGAGACACAAAGGCAGTAGCCAATGGGACATGAGCCAGAGCAATAACCCCCCATCACACGTTCCGTTGACCTACTGGATTTACTTACAAAATACACATTTAAAGATGAAGTTCTCAAGAATGCCAAGATGGTACCTGCAGAGCATTCGATCCTAAGTACAGGGCCCTTTCTGAGAGCAACAGGCCCCATGAAGCTGCATTGGTTGCACAACCATAAAGCTAGCCCTGAGAACCCATGAAATACTGGGTTGCCGGGAAAGTCATGACATGTTTTGCATAGAAAAATACATCATGACTTCGCCAACAACCTAATAGATCAAGATCAAGTCAGGGCTGCTGGGCTGTGGCGCCAATGGTCAGTCCTTCCCTCTTACCAGTCCCTCCTTTCCCCAGTATCTTTACTGACCCTCAGGGCTCCAAGACACAGTTTGAAAGTCTGTCTTTTGGCCCGTGGTTGCTCATTAGTGGCTAAACAAAAATGAGAACTCTTAACCTCCTAATCTAGGGATTTTCTCACCTGTTAAATGGGAATAACAATTACTATTTCATGGGGCTGTTGCAAGAATTAAATGAGATATAAATAGAGAAGTTCTAACAGCCTCATACTTTGCACTCACTCATGGCCCAACACTAGCCACTTTGTCTCCTCCCATGGTCCTCTCCATTAACCACACTAGGTACATTCTTCACTGAGGAGCTACTCAGACAGCTAAGACCTAAACCACTGTCCAGATAATTAAGCAGAGGAGCTCTGATGACAGCAAAGCTATAGGCCCAGCTTGGGAATTGGCATTACCAAACAGTGAGTAGGGGTCATGGGCTCAGTATGATCAGAAGGTCACCCCCAAGGGCTCAGGAATGGGGTCACTTACTTCTGCCTGCAACAAACCAAGTGTTTTTGCTGCAAAGATTAAATTGAATGTGTATTTTCTAGTTCCAAAAAGTAGTCTCAATCTAAAACTAGTAAAATACAGAAAAACACAACAGAAAAATTATGTTTACCTCCTTACCCAAACATATGCCTTATATGGAAGATTACTATATATCATCCCAAAATACGCTACTTTGGCATACAGAAAAACCAGATTGAGAAGAACCAGATAGGAAAAAAGCTTTCTCTCTGCCCCATTTACCTAAAAGTAGGACATAAATTTATAAAGGTGTCCCTCCTCCCCCTCTATCAGGAAGGACAAAGGTTGATCACTGAAGACAACTTCAGACCCTTATCAAATTGAAGATGGCAGCAGGGGAGCAAGCTTCACTAATATATATATATATATATATATATATATATATATATATATATATGTATATATATTCCTTTCCCCAATTTACCACCCCTAGAGTCCTTTTCCTTTGTCTTGTCCCTCCCCTAAAACTTACTGTTCTTCATTACAGATGCTACATAAGTTAAATTCTAAGCTGCCTCTTTGAGTTTGTTTTTATTAGATTTGTGCTTTAGGGCATGTGTGCTCACTGGCAACAGACAGAGAGAGACACAAAGATGGGGAAAGTGAGAAATCACCCCTAAAGGGTTATGGCCATGCCACAATCTCTCCTCTTCCATTCTCCTCTTGTGATTTTGGTTACACATGCACACATGCCTGGCATGATTTTCAAGTCACTGAATCTGGGACTTGAACCACAAAGTCGGCCATGTGGGATCCAGCACTTCAACCACCAAGCCACCTGCTGGCTCCCTCCTTGAGATTTACTCAGTCCCCAGGTATCTCCCATGTATGAGGAAACTTCAAAAGGTTCTGAGGGAAATAGAAGTAACATGTGAGTTTATTTTGGTGCAAAACAAAAAAATTGAAATCCATTTTTTCATAATACACATTTTTCTCGAACTTTTTGAAGACCCCTTGTATATGTGAAATATACATGTTAATAAACTTCTGTTGGTTTTTCTCTTATCAGCTTGTCTTTTGTTATAGGGGTCTATTCCAGCTAAGAACTAAGGGTAGAGAGAAAGTTATTCCCTCCACTCTTCCTAAGGAAGTGTGTGTTTTTCTAGCAGATGCCACTGGTGCTCGCCCAGATTCACTGTCCTGACCCTGCACCCATTCCCCAGCTGCGGTGAATGTTAGCTGTTAATGGCTCATGCCTGCCCCATTTCCTGGGGCTTGGTCTGGCTGGTTAAAGCAGTAGCTATCCATCGGCAATGATTAACTAAAATGATGTGTGTGGCGGGGAGAGTGGATACCAAGAACCTGGACTTTTTGCCTCCAAGTAATTTTCCGTCCCTTCACTCTAAAACAATTCATAGGATCTGGCTGAAGCTAAGCTAATTCTGAAACTATATTTTGCCTAACTCTATCTTGCCCCATCTTGCTTCCCTCACTTTTCGCTTCACATGAGTCTCTCCTCAAGAGTACCTCTAGGAGTAGCTTGTGCAAAAAATTCCCATCTCAAGTTCTGTTTTCAGGGAACTAAACCTAAGACATTGTATACATCCTACTTGCTGTATATAGTCCTTCTTCCCTGCTAGACAGACCCTTCCTGTCTATCCTTCTCTGCATCCGAGGAGACCAGAATATACCACCCCAAAGTACACTGTTAACAAGCTCTCTTACCTATGGCCTTTTAGCTGGGTTTGGCCAATGGAAGATACTGGTTGTCAAGGAGAGGGGTCTGTGATGGCAGACTGAGGTCAGTTCTTTATTCTCCTAGCTCCTTCCCTGCAGGTCATCATGGGTGAATGTCCTCTACAGTCCTTCTACCAAAAGAAGGTACAGAACCAAAAAAAGTAAGAGGTTTTACGTTAAAAGGCTCCTGATGACTCAAGGAGAGCTCAAGGGAGCAGTGGAAACAGAAGACAGATGGTGAATTGTTGAGTAGGGAGTTACAGATGCTGTATCAGTCAGGGCTCTTAGCTGCAAGCAACAGAAGTTGAATGGCAAATTAAAGTAGAAAAGAGATTTATTAAAGTGATCTGGGGAACTCACAGAATTTCTGGAAAGGCTGAAGTTGAGGCATAGAGAGTATCTATGAAGTATAACTTTCTGAATCCCTCTAGGGAGGGATTGTTCTACCAGCCCCTAGACCCTAAAAACTACCCTCAGTGCTGCTGTCACACTTATATAAAAACATATTGTTTTTCTGGAACTCATGTTTAACTGTGTCCTGAATTTTACCTGGAAACCCTACTGGGTGTCAAGTGCCCCAGACAAGGGGGACATTGCTGTGAAAGTTATACTAGATCCTGGGCTCCATCTGCATGTCTCCTCCATACTGTCCTCTCAAGCCTGGAAGGTGAGAGAATTACCATCATTTTACAGAAGAAAAAAATTGACACTGAACCCAGGTTTTGTATGTTTCTGAAGCTTATGGTATTAGCAAGTATTTTCTTCTAGAAAATAACTTCAAACTAGGCAGTTTTCAAATTTTAGCGTGTATGAAACTAAGCTGGATTGTATATTAAAATGCTGGTCCCCAGGTCAGTAGATGGCATGTCGGCTAAGGCACTGGGTCCCACATGGCCAACTCCATGGTGAGTTGAGTCCCGGATCCAGCGACTTGAAAAATATACCAGCACATGTGCATGTGTCCCCAAAATCCTGAGAGGGGAATGTGGAGAAGGGATTGTGAGGTGGCCATGCTCCTGGGGGTGATTTTTCACTTTTTCTCTCTCTCTCCAGTGAATCCACATGCCCTATGGAAAAACTAGAAAAAAGAAAAAAAGAAAAATGCAGGTTCCTACATCCATTCCTCCTAAACTTCAGATTCAATAGGGACTCAGGAATATGCATATGCACTTTCTCAAGGTTTTTTTTTTTTTTATTTCCTATAGGGCACATGCCCTCACCAGAGAGAAGGAAAGTGAAATCTCACCCTTGGGGGTGAAGGACAGGGACTGGGACATGCCAACCCGGGGATACGTGTTTTAACAAGTTCCCTCTACCTTCTTACCCATCGGGCTTCTGAGGTAGGGGATTCTAAAAATTGTAGAGGCTCATCATTATAGATAGAGATATGGCTATCTATCATAGATAACTAGATCTCTATCTGAATAAAGATTGACACTCATGCTAATTTTGAAAGTTGGATGTAAAATATTCATCTGTTCTTTTTTTCCACAGTGAATTCTGCAGCAGTAAATTAGTACACTTTTGTGTGCCCCTAGAATATATCTTTCTGACGCCCTTTCTGAAATTTGCATTCCACTCAGGAGTCAAATTACTGACTTTGCCAAAAGATGGGAAACAGCTGTATTCAAACCTTGCGGTAAATTGCAAACAATAACTTCTTGCCAGAGCTTCTTTCTGTTTTGGAATGGAACTGGGCAGGAGGACAGAGTACAGAAATTTAAAAATGGTACCTAGAAGCCATGTGGAGAGCAAGCTCAGAGAGCAATTCCTCCTCAACCCAAACACCTGGCTTTCTCTGGTGAAGGTTATCAAGAGAGTCTATTGGAACCAACAGTTAGTGTAATGGCTATGTTGCTGGACTCCCATGTAGTTGACCGCGGTTCGAGTCCCAGACCCAGTGGCTTAAACTCATGCCGGGCGCGTGTGCGTGCATGCCCAAGATCCTGAGAGGAGAATGGAGGAGAAGGGATTGTGGTGTGATCATCCCCCCTGGGGGGGGTGATTTCTCACTTTCTGTCTCTCTGTCTCTGTCTTTCTGGCGAGTGCACGTGCCCTATAGGAAAAACCTCGCCAAAACAAAAAAAAAAAAAAAAAGAAAGAAAGAAAGAAAGAAAGAAAGAAAGAAAGAAAGAAAAGAAAAAGAGAGTCTATTCAAAGTCATCAGATATCACCTGCAAGTCACCCCTCAGTGACAGGAAACCAAGTAAGACCTTAATGATCTATGTGAGAAGAATCCCCTAAAGTCATATCAGATGAAACTCTGGCTCATCAAACTCTGGGTTCTCAGGCCCTGAACATATGGCTGATGATAATTTTGTCTCAACTGAGGAATAAATTCACTAAACCATGCTTACCTAGCCACTTACCAAGAATTTATTTCCTCATCTTTCCAATGAAATTTCTTCAACTTGATGAGTAATTTTGGACCACATGCACAGCTCGTGGGAATGTGACGTGGTGCAACTGCTCTCAGTCAATTTCTCATAAGGGTAAACATAGCTATTATGACCCAGAAATTCCACTTCTAGGTATATATCCACACAGTAACTCCTACACGAATGTTCATAGCTGTACTATGCTCAATAGCCAAAAAGTAGAAACAACCAAATAACCATCAACTGAGGGATAAAGAAATAGAACATGGTATATATGTACAGCAGAATATTACTTGTCAGAACATGAAGCACTGACACATGCTACAACACTGACGAGCCTTGTAAATGTTATGCTAAGTAAAAGGTCACAGAAGACACATATTTTTATGAAACGTTCAAAAATCAGCAGATAGCATAGTGGTTATATCGTTGGACTCCTATATGGCCAACCATGATTCAAATCCTGGACCTGGTGTCTTGAAACTCACACCAGGTGTGTGTGTGTGCATGCCCAAGATCCCAGGGAGAGAATGGAGGAGAAGGGATTGCAGCATAGCCATCCCCCTTGGGGGGGCTGATTTTTAACTTTTCCTCTCACTGTTTCTGTCTCTTTCTGTCTCTCTGATGAGTGCACATGCCCCAAAGCAAAACAAAACTAAAATTCTAAAAAAAAAAATAGAACAGTAAATTTGTGATTTCCTAGGGTGGGAAATTAGCAGAGATAGTAGTTATGGGTGTTTTTTTTTAAGCAATGAAAATGTGCTAAAATGATTGTGAAGATGGATGCACATGCCTGAGAATGTTTTAAAAACTCATTTATGCTTTAAATAGGTCAATTGTATGGTATGTAAATTATAACTCAACAAAGTTGTTTTAAAAATGGTGACCAACACATTTAGGAATGTTATATTGATTAAAGAAAATAAAGTAGCACACTTGGCCTGGAACAGTAATGATTACAGAGAGAGACTGACCAGTGGACTTGTACAGTCTTTTTTTTTTTCTTGGAGAGGATTTTGGTATAGGGCGCGTGCGCTCGCCAGACAGAGAGAGACAGAGAGACAGAAAGTAAGAAATCACCCCCCAGGGGGGATGGCCACGCCGCAATCCCTTCTCCTCCGTTCTCCTCTCAGGATCTTGGGCATGCACACACATGCGCCCGGCGTGAGTTTTAAACCACCGGGTCTGGGACGCGAACTGCGGTTGCCTACATGGGAGTCCAGCGACATAGTCATTACACTAACTGCTGGTCCCTGGACTTGTACAGTCTTTAAAGACAACTGTGGCAGGGCCAGCAGGTGGCATGGTGGTTAGAGCGTTGGACTCACGCATGGTGACTATGGTTTGAGTCCTGGACCTGGTGGCTTACTTTCTTTCTCTCTCTCTCTCTCTCTCTCTCTCTCTTTTTCTGGTGACTGCAAGGGCCCTATAGCAAATTTAAAAATAATTAAAATGATAAATAAAATTAAATAATAAATCTTAAAAATAAAAAAAAGAAAAGACAACTGTGGTACCAACAACAGTCTCCAAAGGCCATGGGTCCTGACTACAAGGGCACCAGAAGACCATTGTCCCCCAGATGAATCATTGGCCGGTCGTATCTGCCCTTGACCATGAGACTTGGTGGTGAACTGGTACCTCTTGGTACTCAGCAGCATGCAAGGAAGACACCCACAGAGAACAGCTGGAACCGAGAGGACAGCAGGCAGAAGCGAGGAGAGCGCCATCTGTCCTTAGAGATACGGGGCCTGGATTCTTTCCTCCCCAGAAGTTGCCTAGGAGACAACAAACAGGCTCACAAACTGGGAGGTGTCCAAAAAGAGAAGTCGGAATCTCACCTTTCTCCTCTCTGCTGCTGTCCTTGGAACCAGCCAGTCTCCTCTGGGGGCTTACTTTGCTCCCTTATGGCACCGCCCTTCCTTGAGCTCCACCTTTACTCCAAGGGCACCACAGAGCAGGTCCTGCAGGGCAGGTACTCGCCTTGTCCTTGTGCTAATGACTGTCCTGACTCTTGACTCTCAGATATTTGGCTCTCTCTGCCATCAGATGTGATTCATATCTTACTGTCTCTAACATACACAGTATTGCTTAGTACAATACCCTGTACTTTTCCAGAGACTTCCTCCCGAATACCCCAAATTACACCGGTCTGATACTCTTCCCCTTCCTCTTTGTCCTTGAATAAGGTTCTTAAATTACTTCTTTTAAATGGTTTTAAATATATAATCTTTTAAAATGTGTACCTTGTATATTAGTTTGTTAGGTTACTGTTAAGACAAAGTAACAGAGACTGGGTGTCTTAAATAAGAGAAATTAATTTTCTCACAGTCCTGGAGGCTGGAAGTCCAAAATCCAGGTATCAACAAGTTTTGTTTCTTCTAAGGTTTCTCTCCTTGGGTTATAGATGGATGCCTTCTCCCTCTGCCTTCACATGGTCTTTCCTTCGTGTGGACATGTCCTAATCTCTTTTTATAAGGATTCCAGTCCTGTTAGATTAGAGCCCACTCAGAAGACCTCACACCTTAATTGCCTCTTTAAAGGTCCTATCTCCAAATATGGTCACATTCCCAGATATGGGGAGTTAGGTCTTCAATACAAGAATTTGAGGAGGACACAATTCAGCCTTTGCTTTTCCTTTTATAAAATGATATTTATATTTTTCTGACATATCTGACAAAAATAATAGATTATTTGTAAAAAGAAGAGAAGTAAAAAAGAAATACATTATTTGTATAGAGAACTGGACTGTACTAGTAATATATCCCTGGTTGGTAGGTTATGGATGCTTTTCATATATATATATATATATATATATATATATATATATATATATGTGTGTGTGTGTGTGTGTGTGTGTGTGTGTGTATGTGTTGTATTTGTTGACATTTTGCCCACTACATATCCAAACTTTTTTCAACACATAGACACACACAGTTTTTAAGAAATAAGATTGTGGGGCCAGCAGGTGGCACTGTGGTTGAGGAACTGGACTCCCACACGACAACCATGGTTAGAGTCCCAGATCTAGTGGCTTGCTTTCTCACTTTCTCCTCCCCACCCCCCCCCCCCCCCATCTCTCTCTGGTAAGTACACATGCCCTATAGCAAAATTTAAAAGAATAATGATAAATAAAATTAAATAATTTAAAAAAGAAAATAAAGAAATGAGATTGTACAATAATACTGTTCCATTTTTCCACTCTTATCAATATTTCTACTCAGTTTCATTCCTCCTTCATCTGCTTCTTCCTATCACAGATCACTTATGTATTCTTTTACCATTTGTCTTTTAGTCAGTCATTTGAAAAATATTCATGGGCCAGCAGATAGCATAACAGTTATGACCACGGTTTGAGTCCTAGACCTGGTGGCTTGAAATCATGCTGGGCATGTATGCATACATGCCCAAGATTCCAGGAGGAGAATGGAAGAGAAAGGATTATGGTATGGTCATCTCCCTGAGGGGTGATTTCTCACTTTTCCTCTCACCATCTCTGTCTTTCTCTCCAGCAAGTGCACATGCCCTAAGGTAAAAAACCCTAAAAAAAAAAAAAAAAAAAAAAAAAAAAAAAAAAAATTCATTTGGTGCCTACTAGACACTATGGTACTAGACACTATGCTGTATGCTGAGGTTAAACCTGGGCTTACAATTTAGTAGGCTTGAATGTCATCTAAATCCCCTCCCCACAAGCTTTTCTTTTCTTCCTACCTCTCCCAGTCTCCCCACAAGCTTTTCTTTTCTTCCTACCTCTCCCAGTCTCTATCTAGATGCTCAATTGCATATCAGAGCTGATATAGGGAGATGGATAGCAAAGACTGAATTCTCATTGGCGGAAGAAGGTAGACAAGAATTTGCGTGGGTGTTGACATTAAGTCTTTGAGAGCAAGAATGCCAGGCAAGTGGAGAACATTTAGAAGGCATTAAATCTTATCTCTCCATGTATCTAACTCCTCCTTCCTCCTCCATGTCACCGAGTCTGGATTCTATCTTCTTACTCAGGCTCAAATGGTCTCTCCAGGGAACTGTTTATCTGTACAATCCCAAGCACCCTAACAGGGAATACTCCTTTAGGTGACTAATGCATGCTTGGAAGAAAAATCCTAGGAGTTGGATATGAAGCCCCATAGGATCACACTACCCCTCTGATGGCTGGCGCACTCAGGAAGAGCTGGAACTATCCTGGCTCTGCCTATTATGGCCCTCTTTCTGCTTGGATCGGGAGGCTTAATGAGGTCTTTTACTCTTACCCCATTTTCTTACACGTTTAGACAAGGAATCCTGCTTGAGGTCTGATCTCTTTCTAGTCAGCAGATCTAATCAGTCAGGGATTTTAAAATTCCCTGGAGATGATGCCAGGGAATTTAAACGGCCCCAAAGGTGCCTAGCATCATGCTAAACTTGATGGCCTACATTTTAGACTCTTTTCCTTAGTGAATTTTTTTCTGAAGGAAAGTGTCTTCTAATGTAATTTTCCTCCTTGTTATGGTCTGAAGGTTGATATCTCCCCAAAAGGAATACATTGAAGCCTAACTCCCAATGCAATAATATTGAGAGGGGGTTCTTTTAGGAAATTATTATCAGGGCTCTGACCTTTCTGAAAGAGATTGAAGGGACCTGCTTTATCCTCCTGCTACACAGCAAGAGAACACAGTAGGAGACCCATCTTTGAAGCAGAGAGTAACCCCTCACCAGACACTAAATTTGCTGGTGCCTTGATCTTGGACTTCTCAGTCTCCAGAACTATGAGCAATGAATTTTTATTATTTATAAATTACCCAGTCTAAGGTAATTTTTTATAGCAGCCATAATAGACCAAGATACTTCTTGCATGGTTTTGTTCTATTCTTTGGTTCAGTCACTTTTGAGATGATCAGCTCTTTAAGGAAGTGGGCAGCTAGTTTCCTGGTTTATTTTGTTTTGTTTTGTTTTTTAATTTCTTGACATTTTATGAACTTAGTACAACCAAATTCTTCATCAGGCTCTTTCCACACTAGCTGTAGTTAGCACTAAATTCTTCTTTAAGGTGGACATTAGAAATTAAATGGCTCTGCCAGCTCATGGCATGGTGGTTAAGGTGGCTGGATCCCACATGGCTAACTGCACAGTTTGAGTCCCAGATCCAACACCTTTTGAAACATACTAGGGATATGTGCCCAAAATCCCAAAAGGAGGGAGAGATGGAGAAGGGATTGCAGCATGGTTATTCTCTATGAGGCTTCCTTCTCACTTTCTCTTTCTTCCTCTCTCTCTCTCTCTCTCTCTCTCTTTCCAGTGAACACACGTGACTTTGGCAAAAATGTTTTTAAAAAGAAATTAGATATTCATCTTAGTTATATCTAAGAAATATATTTGGGTGAAACTTAGGAGAACTTGATGAATTGTTTTAATCCTTAAAACTTTAAAATCTCCCTAAACAATCAATCAGGGAATCCTTTAGTATCCCTGGGGTGCCTGATCTGTGTGTAGCACTATGCCTTTAGTAGGAGATATAAAACATCTACCAGAAACCCTATGCTTCTATAATTTAACTGAGAGCTATGGCTTAAGAATTACTAAGGGCCAGCAAGTGGCATGGCAGTTGAGGCAGCTGGACCTGATGTGGTTGACCGTGCCAGTCAAGTCCTAGACCCAGCAGCTTAAAAATCACACTAGGGATGTGTGTATGCCCAGAATCCTGAGTGGAGAATGGAGTAATGGGGATGGTGGGATTACTATTCCCCTGAGGCAGAGGGAGAGGTGATTTCTCTCTCTCTCTCTCTCTCTCTCTCTCTCTCTCTCTCTCTCCAGCGAGCATGTGCACCCTATAGCAAAAGATAAAATAAAATGAAAGGATGGAAAATTAGTCATGCAAAATATAAATAATAACATATTATTTCTTATCCATTAGAATGGCAAAAGTTAAGAAATCTGATAATAAATGTATAAAGAATGGGTGAATGTGTTCTTTCACACAGTACTAGTGGGAATAAAGATAGAACTATTTTGGAGGGCAACTGACGGAATCTACTGGAGTCTAAAATGTGTACACCACTGTAACTGAGCCATTGGAGTCCTCAATTTCTACTTTAGAAAACCTCTTATCCACTACACAAAGAGACCTGTTATATTCTTTGTACCACTGCAAGAGTAAAAACAGATCAATGTAGCCATTCACCAGTTGGATAATTACTAAATAATCTGTGGTTTACCTATACTGTGGAATTCTATATAATCATTTGAAAGTATGAATTAGATTTATGGAGAAAGAAGTCCAATATATAATGATGAGTAGGAAAGCAAGTAGAGCATAAATATGTACAAATGACAGCTTTTATGCTGGAAAAAAATCTATGTTAATATTGTATGTTTTATTTCTTGTACAGGTGTGTGTGTGTGTGTGTGTGTGTGTGTGTGTATGTGTAAACACAGAGAATAACGACTAGTAGGATATCCAAAAATTGGTAATAATGTTGGTCTCAGGGGAAAAGAAATGGGATCAAGATTAGGGGGATCAAAAGGGCCCTAGGTATAACATTTCTACATTTTTCACATTCCACTTGTGAAATAATTTTTTTTTTTTTAAATAGAGCTATGTCATATTCTACATTTGCTCATCCCTAATGGCCTGGGACTCACCAAGCATATTTGACTACATATGTGTTAGTTACTATATCACATTTAATCATCAAATATGCCATCAAAAACAGTAAACAAATATAAAGACATGTAAGAATAAGAACACACAAGAATTAACTCATCACTATGTTAGCTTAATCTACAAAGAAATTTCAATCACTTTAAAAATCAAAGGAAGAAACGTCTGACTCTGTCAGGCAGTCAGACGGTAATATTCATCAAGGCATCCTAATAACATACGTGAATGGAACAAATTATAGTTGTCCATAAGAACCTGTGGGTTGCTTACATGACTAAAATCAGGCATGGTTAGTCTTCACTGAAGAGGGGATTCTTGAGAAGTGTTTAAAAGCAAAGACTGGGCATTGCTGGCATGAGTTAATAGAGGAAATGAAATGAAACTTGAATCTGTGTACTTATACTAGCCCCATGCTCAGAGCTAAAGACACAAAGGCAGAAAACTGATGAAATGATTCATAGCTAAGAGCGTGGTGTTGGAATTTGATCCCCAATTCCACTTCATTGTCACAACAGTCTTGTAGGTAAGTGTTATTACTTTTTTTTTTTTTTTTTTTTTTTTTTTTTTTTTTTCTACAGGACATTTGAGCTCACCAAAGAGACAGAGAGAGAGAATAAGAAAGCAAGCAGCCAGGTCTAGTTGGCCATGTGGGAGCCCAGCACCTTAACCACCATGCCACCTGACCCCACCCTTTTTTTTTTTTCAGAAGAGGAAATTGAGAATCAGATGGATTAAGTAATTTGCCTGAGGTCCTAGAGCTACTGCAGAGCCAAGCTTCCACCTCAGGTCTGCCAGACTTTAAAACCTTGATTTTCACATGCATTTGTGTTTACTCACATCACACACACACACAATTTTCAATCATATTCTCCTTTTCCAAGGCTAGGCAATAATGATTAGATATATGATGTGATCAAAATAAATGAAAAGCTTTTGTTTGTTGCTTTAAAGATAATCCACAGTTCAAATGTCTCTTGTCTCCAGAGTGGAGCAGATCTTTAGAATCTAGGTAACTTACTTTCAGCATTAAATAGGTCACGCTGAAGTGCAACCACTGAGATGATGAGTGTATTTCATTAAACCATCTTGGTGCATTTTCTCCTCCTCAGAGCTGTGAAATCGTCCTCTAGCCAGGTGCTCAGCCCTTTGGACCACCCATTGAAGATTAGACATTTATTCCCTAACACCCAGGAGCTATGACCAGGCTCGTCTTTTGCTTTCCACAGCTCCAGTGTCGAGGTGCAGCCAGGTGGCCTTGACCAATCTCCACTCCAGGGTGGATCATGACTACCCCCTCTGAGGTGGGCAGTAACTCCAGGGAAGCTCACCAAGCCAGAGAAGACATTTGGTGGTCCAATCAAGGGAATAGAGAGAGGCTGCCAAATGAAGAAGAGAGGTAACTGCAACCTGTGGATTCCATTTTTCACAGGGCAGCCAGAGCAGTCTTTTAGACCAATGAGTCTGATCCAGCCCACTCCATTACTGACTCCTCAGTGCCTTTGGAATAAAGGCCCCAACCCCTCCCTGCCCTGCAAGGCTCTTTGTGAGCTCTCCCTTCTCTTCCAGCCTCATGGGTGTTTGCTCTCCCTTCTATCTTCTATGCTCCGGCCTATAGGAAATCAAAAGCACCTCACAGCCTTGAGAACAATGCTTTCTCTTCTACTCGTTATGCTCTCTCCTCAGCCTGGCTAATTCCCCCTCTGAACTTAAACATGACTTCTCTGAGGGCCTTCCCAGATACTTCATCCACAATGCTGGGCTCCATATGTTCTCCATGGCACCATACTTCCCCTTTGGAGCACTCCTCATCGTTGGAATGATTTGTTGCATGCCCCCCTGCCCTGTTGGCCTAGGAGCACCAGGAAGACAAGGAGCATGCCTGTCTTGCTCACAGCTATGCCTGGCATCCATTAGCCACTCCAGAAATGTTTGTTGCGTCTTAAACCACTGATCATGTTGCCAGAAAAGGTAACATCAGTTCATGAAGAAGCTACCATATGGACTTCTACATGTCCAAGTGTTTTTTTTTTTTTTTTTCCCTTGACGTATCAGGAAACTGAAAGTCCAAAGAGAAAAGTGCAAATGTGAAAGTGTAACCATGCTTACAGTCCCAGTTACCGTGGAGATACAGCTCACATAAACAGTGAATAGGCATCTGACAGAGACTTGTCATAGGCTGCAGGTCACTCACCTCACACTTCCCTTCAGGTTCCTATGGCTTTCCAGGGGCTCTCTATAAAGGCTGGCTTCTTTCCAGCATTCAGGGCTGAGTGCAAACCTGAGAACAGTACTGTTAGTTTTATCTAGATTCCTCTTGAAGTTCAGAGCGATTTGCCCTTTGGGTGTTGATGTTGCAGGAAAGTGGGTTAGCTTCTCTGAAATGTCAGAACCCACTAGTAAAAAGAGTTCTCCAAGACCCACAGCATGGTAAAGCTCACCCTGACCCCAGCTTAAAAGAAGGACTGATCATGGGGCTGGGAATACTGTATGGAGGCTGGTGATGGTACAGGCTAGAGTCATGTTGATGGGAACAGCTAACATTGCAGAAATAATAATTAGCGCAGTTTATTTCTAAATACGAATATGTGTGACCAGGCCCAAAGAAAGGTAAACATGCTTTCTTGGGATGATCAGATACAGGGGTTCCTTTTATTTGGTTTTGAGAGTGACAGACACGGTTTGGAATTTAGTGAAAAGAGTTTTCCCATTGGTCTGGCCCAAAGAAGCAGTACATCTGGAAATGGGAGCTTGTAGGCCACAGGTGGGTTTTACAAGTCTTAGGTTGGTGATTGGAAGGGTCTGTGTTTCAGGAAGGCATCAGCAAGGAGTGTACTTGAACAGAAATAAGGAGTCTTGCATATATCACAGGATATTGTCCCAAGGACAGGATATAGGAAGAGTCCTGTTATCAATGAGCCAAATGGTCTATTAATGCTTATTGGCATGACTCACCCATCACAAGGATACTATGCCAGGGACAGGATGTAGGAAAAGTCCTGTTATCAACTAGGCCAAAATGGTCTGTTAATGTTTGTGGGCATGACTCATCACAGGCCAAATGGAAGGGATTTTGGAAATAGGAGAAAGCATTCAGACTACTGTCCTCAGTCATTTGGAGTTTTCCTTTCCTTTTGCCACAATCCCTCTGCATTTCTGCTGGAGTGGGATTTTTTTTTTTTTTTTTTTTGGCTCGCCAGCCAGACAGAGAGAGACATAGAAACAGAAAGCGAGAAATCACCCCCCAGAGGGGATGGTCACGCCACAATCCCCTCTCCTCCATTCTCCTCTCGGGATCTCGGGCACGCACACACACGCATCTGGCGTGAGTTTTAAGCCACCGGGTCCGGGACGCGAACCACGGTCAACTACGTGGGAGTCCAGCGACATAGCCATTACGCTAACTGCTGGTTCCCTGGAGTGGGATGTTTTGATGATGGAACTGTGAAGTGCTGAGTGACTGAACCCTAAAGCTTTGATTTGGGGCCTCCAAGACCAAGTTTGTGCAGCACAAGAAGGATCCTTATCTTCCAAAATGCTTGCTCCTTTTCAATGATGCTTGAACTTTTCAATAATGCTTGAAAGATAGATTTGGCCTGGGACCAGCATTTGGCATAATGGGTACGTCGCTGGACTCCCATATAGTCGACTGTAGTTCAAGTCCTGGACCCAGCAGCTTAAACTCACACCGGGCATGTGTGCATGTGTGCCCAAGATCCCAAGAGGAGAATGGAGAAGGGATTGTAGCATGGCCATCCCCCCTGGGGGCTGATTTCTCACTTTCTGTCTTTCTGTCTCTCTCTGTCTTTCTGGTGAGTGCACACACCCTATAGCAAAAACCTCTCCAAAAAGTAAATAAATAAATAAAAAGAAAGATTTGCCAAAAAAAAACCCTTCTCACCTTATGAATACAACTGAATATTTAGAAAGAATGGGAAAAAAGCAAAACCATAGTAAATTCATCAAGATAGTCATCTCTAACCACATTTAGATGAAAATGTTTTCAGTGACAATTTCAAAAGGACACAGAATAAACAAGGTTATGCATAACAGCCTACTTACCGTGTGCCTTCCTATCTTTATAAATAATTATTTATTTATTTATAATAATTATTATTTTTTACAATTTGCTACAGGGCATGTGCGTTCACCAAAGAGATACAGGAACAGAGAGAGAGGGAGGAAATGAGAAAGCAAGCTTCCAAGTCTGGGACTCAAATTGCAGTGGCCATGTGGGAGTCCAGTACCTTAACCACCATGCCACCTGCTGGCCCCTATACCTCCCTATTAATGTTCAGATAATTGATAGTATCCAAAATCTCTTTATTGCAACCACATAAGACAGTTATGCTGTGGTTTTCTATTGGAAGTGCAAAACAAAACTCCAATTGGGCTGATTTGATTTTTATTTCTGAAATGCAGCAACTGATTCTTAAATTCCCATTTCTTGTCTCTACAACTTTCCCTGGAGAGTTTTCAAAACAGATTTAGACTTTCTGAGAAATCAAGTTCAATCTCCCCTCTTTTTGTAAGTTCCTGTAGGGTTCTGAGAGGGGAGTAGGTGCAACTGACTTTATTGTAAATCATCATTCTTGATATTAATGGAAGGAGTTGTTTTTCTTTTTTAGGCATTTTTAATGCATTTTTAATAAAAAAGACAGTTTTACTTTTTTTTTTTTTTTTTTTTTTTTTGGAGAGATTTTCGCTATAGGGCGAATGTGCTCGCCAGACAGACAGAGACAGACATAGAGACAGAAAGCGAGAAATCACCCCCCAGGGGGGATGGTCACGCCGCAATCCCTTCTCCTCCATTCTCCTCTCGGGATCATGGGTGTGCACGCACACGCGCCCGGCGTGAGTTGTAAGCCACCGGGTCCGAGACGCGAACCGCGGTCGACTACGTGGGAGTCCAGCGACATAGCCATTACGCTAACTGCTGGTTCCCAAGACAGTTTTACTTTTAATAGATCAAAATTTAAAAATGTTAAGAGGAATTTGCTTAATATATAAAGCCAGGAAAAAGTTAGGATTCAGTTCAAACAGTAGGTAGATTAAACTATCAACAGTTAAGAGAAGACAAAAATCCTTAAATCTGAAAAACAAAGCATAGAAGAAAATCTGTAATGTGTTAGTCAAAAGTCATAAAATTCTATTTCACCAGTTCAGTCTCATGTAATTAATCTCTCTTTTTTTAAATTTGCAGTGTTACTGTGGTCTTATCTTTCCATTTAAACTCTGGAAGTTAACATTCAACTTTGGACTTGTCCCTACCATTAGGCTAGGCATTTTCTTGATTGTATTTTGTACTCTTATTTCTGTGTGTGTCTGACTTTAGTTTTCCTGGTATAGCATTCCCTTCAGCACTTGAGCTGGTCTGGTGTTGGTAAATTCTTTCAGGTTTTGTTTATCTGAGGATGTTTCTGTCTTTTTTTCCCATATGGAGGATAATCTGCCTGGGTATAGTATTCTTGGTTGAAATTGTTTTTCACTTAACACTGAATATATTTTCCCATTTTTTCCTTGCTTGCATTGTTTCTAATGAGAGGTCCGATGTTAGCCTAATGGAATATCCTTTGAAAGTAACTTGAAGTTTTTCTCTTGCCAATTTTAGTATCTTGTCTCTGTGGTTTTGGTCAATCTGGCTATGATGTGTCTTGAAGAAGATCTTCTTGGGTTGATTCTATGTAGGGGTCTTTGTATTTCTTGGGTCTGGATATTTGAGTGCCTCTCAAGGTTTGGAAAGTTTCTTCCAGGATTTCATAGAATAGATTATCAATGCTCTTATTAGTTTCTTCACCTTCTGGGATACTGATTATCTGGATGTTTGGGAGTTTAATGGTATCTCGTATTACTTGTATATTATTCTCATTTTAGGGGCTATTTTCTGTCTTTTAAGTGAATTTTTCCAGATCAGATGTTCTATTTTCTACATCCAAGATTCAATCTTCTTCATGATCTAATCTGCTTTTAATACTTTCAAGGGAGGATTTGATTTCCTGTATTATGGCTTTCATCTCTAACAGTTCCATTTGATTCTTTTGTATGGTGTGTATTTCCTCTTTCAGATTGTGCAAGAATTTCCTCACCTCCTGGAACTCATCTCTTTTCTCCTGCATCTTCCGGAGTTCATTGCCTCTCTTCTCTTGCATCTCTGCTAGCTTTGTCACTATGAATATTTTAAATTCTTTGTCTGACAATTCCACAAGTTCCCTTGCATTGTCTGTAGAGGATGAGGAGTTATTCTTTTCCTTAGGGGAGAGATAGTTCTTGTGTCTCTGTGGTGGTTTCTGGTCATCTGATGAATTATACGCATTTTTCTAGTTATTGAAGTTAAATATGAATATTCAAAGGCATGTAGGAGGAGGTGATCTGCAATCTCTAAGCAGTACCATTTTTCTCCCTTTGTGCAGCAGATTCCATGGAAATTGAGGATTAATCTGACCCTAAAAATACTCAGATATGTGGCTACTATACACCTAGACCTGTCTAGAAGCTCAGTGTGTGAAGGTGTGAAGGCTGAGCAGAAAAGTAAGAAAGGTAAAAAAAAATAAATAAATAGGGACCAGCAGTTAGCGTAATGGCTGTGTCGCTGGACTCCTACGTAGTCGACCGCGGTTCACGTCCCGGACCCGGTGGCTTAAAACTCACGCCAGGCACGTGTGCGTGCATGCCCAAGATCCCGAGAGGAGAATGAAGGAGAAGGGATTGTGGCATAGCCATCCCCCCTGGGGGTTGATTTCTTGCTTTCTGTCTTTCTCTGTCTATCTGGCGAGTGCACGTGCCCTATAGCAAAAACCTCTAAAAAATAAAAATAAAAAATAAATAAATAAATAGGAAAAGGAAAAGAAAACAAACCAAAAGAGAGAGAGAAATAAGACAGAAACAATAAAAAGGAAAAAAAATTAAAGCAAAAATTGAAATTTAAAAATTAAAAAATAACCATAAAAATAGAGAGAGATGAAGAGAGACAGAGGGAATAAGGAGGGTAGTCTAACCTGACTTGATCTTGGGGGCAGGAGGGTGAAGTCTGGGCAGAAGGTCTTCAGTGGTCCTAATCCCTGAAAGGGGCGACTCAGAACTCAGATATACATGGCTGGTGATTAACTTGTCCTGGCTAGACCTGGGAGGCAGGAGGGTGAATTCTGGGCAGAAGATCTTCAGTGGACCTAATCACAGAAGAAGTTGTTTTTCTGATGGAAGTTTGGACATCATCATTTGTAAAGTCAGTAACTTGCTTGTCTGCTCTGACCCCAGCCTAAATATGCAGATCCTATTTTTGAAACCAAAGTTCTGCTGGGTTCAACATAATAGGGCACATGAAGACTGAGAAAATTCAAAGCCCTCCTAGGGTTTTACCTATAGGCGGGTTTTTTTCAGGGTAAGGCTATAGCAAAGTGATGTTTCATTAAGTTTCTCATTCAAAACATCTGAAATCAGGACTCAAGGTTTATTTGAGAGGTGAGGTCTTTAAAAAGTTCGTAAGAAATGCACATTATGAAAATATTGGGGGAACCAGCAGTTAGCGTAATGGCTATGTCGCTGGACTCCCACGTAGTTGACCGCGGTTCACGTCCTGGACCCGGTGGCTTAAAACTCACGCCGGGCGCGTGTGCGTGTGTGCCCAAGATCCCGAGAGGAGAATGGAGGAGAAGGGATTGCGGCGTGACATCCCCTCTGGGGGGTGATTTCTCGCTTTCTGTCTCTATGTCTCTCTCTGTCTGTCTGGCGAGCACATGCGCCCTATAGCAAAAACCTCTCCAAAAAAAAAAAAAAAAAAAAAAAAATATATATATATATATATATATATATATATATATATAGTGCATGGATTTCAGAATTTTTTGTAGTAAAACATACTCATACTTCAGTGACATTATTTTCATGAACTTTTTGAAGTATTCTCAGATAAGAAGGTAGCCACATGGAAAACCTCATGAAACAAGCTCATGCAGGGACTTAGACAAATGCCATAATTGGGATTGGCTCATTCAGACCACACACCACTGACCCATGTCTTTGCAATTTCTGTGCAGAAAAATCAGCACACATGGCTCATACATCACTGGGGAGAAGAATCATTCTAAGAATCTTGCTCCCCACTCTTTGTTCTAATATACTCCTCTCTCCAAAACCCACACCCATTGCCACTGTTTTGGGTCACATACAACACCTAGTTCTCTGCTGCTGTTTATCTCAACTCATATTTGCTGAACCCTAGCATATACCAGACCATCCACCAGATGCTGGTGGCTAATAGAGGCATAAGTTACTAAACTCACCCTCCAGATACTCACACTTGGTGAGCGAATTGGAAATGGAATTCAATGCATTCCATATACAGCTATATCATCATTTGGTATCTAAGGGAAATTGGGTTCAGGACCCCTGATAGATACCAAAATCTGTGGATGCTCAAGTCTCATATAAATTGTGTAGAATTTGCATATTAGCTACACATATCCTCAATATACTTTAAATCATCTCTAGATTACTTTTGGTACCTAACACAATGTACATACTGTGTAAGTTGTTGTCTTACTATATTGTTTAGA
The DNA here is from genome assembly GCA_026018925.1 of Tupaia tana. Taxonomy (NCBI): domain Eukaryota; kingdom Metazoa; phylum Chordata; class Mammalia; order Scandentia; family Tupaiidae; genus Tupaia; species Tupaia tana. Next base: position 57,708,641 of record JAKSZU010000008.1, on the reverse strand, counting down.
AAATAATGGCAAGAAAAGATGTCTATATGTATTCAGTATAGATACAACCATGATAAGTCTGACTGCATAGCCCATGTTAGAAATAGCATCACATTTTCCATACTCCCTCAGTGGAATCTGCAGATGCAGACTCCATGGCTATGGAGGGCTGACTAAAAATCATCAAGTCATCCCAGTGGCCCAATTTCAGAATGCCATCAGATTGAAGAAAACAATGTCCAATATTGATAAGTGATTAAAAGTAGTCTAGGTGCCAGCAGGAATGGTTAAGGCGCTGCACTCCCACATGGCTAACCGTGTTTCAAGTTCCAGACCCAGTGGCTTGAAACACACTGGGTGTATGTGTGTGTGTGGCCAAAATCCTAGGAGGAAAAGGGAGGAGAAGGGTTTGTGATGTGACCATCCTCCCTTGGTGGTGATTTCTCACATTCCCTCTCACTGTCTCTGTCTCTCTCCAGTGAGTGCATGCACCCTATGGCAAAATAAAAAAAAAAAAAAGTAATCTAAATCCTGTACTTGCTTCTCTTGGAGAAAAGCAAAGGAAGTCCCATTTGTAATCCATTGCAATACTTTATAATATCTCTTATTATATATATAAATACTGAATTAATAATCAGGAAAAGAAAATTATGGACATGATGAAAATGAGAGAAAAGTTTAAAGACTTAGAGGAGGATGGATTAAAGGGGATGAGATCTAGAGGAAGAAAGACTGGAAGGGACTATTACAATTGTGGAAGCAGGAGGTTATGAGGGCAGCTCAAATAACGGGATGGAGTGGAGTTGAACAGGATGAATTCAAGATGGCGGCACAGGTGATAAAACACCACTGTGTGATACTGGAGCTGTGTGGGAAGGCCTGGGATTCAGATCCTAGGTCAACCTGAACATGTCAGTGTGCCCATGGATGTGCTGGTGATCATGGTTGGCCAGAAGGCTGCGGGGGAGGGATATGGTGGCTTGATAAACCCCATAAAGGAAGTCTCCACTCTTTTGTGAGGAAAACAAATAAACTTTTTTTTTTTTTTTTTTTTTGGAGAGGTTTTTCGCTATAGGGTGCGTGCGCTCGCCAGACAGACAGAGAGAGACATAGAGACAGAAAGCGAGAAATCACCCCCCAGGGGGGATGGTCACACCGCAATCCCTTCTCCTCCATTCTCCTCTCGGGATCTTGGGCACGCACGCACACGCGCCCGGCGTGAGTTGTAAGCCACCGGGTCCGGGACGCGAACCACGGTCGACTACGTGGGAGTCCAGCGACATAGCCATTATGCTAACTGCTGGTTCCCAACAAATAAACTTTAAGGGCCAGGTGGTGGCATGGTGGTTAAGGCAGCTGGATCTAACATAACTGACTCTTTAATTCAAGTCCCAGACCCAGCAGCCTGAAAAACACCAAACGTGTGTGTGTGTGTGTGTGTGTGTGTGTGTGTGCCCAAAATCCTGAAAAGAGGGAGAAATGGAGAAGGGATTGTGGCAGGACCATCCTCCGTGGGTGATGCTTTCTCATTTTCTCTCTCTCTCCCTGCAATGAAAACACATGCCCTCTGGCACAATTTAAAAAGAAAGAAAGAAAGGAAGGAAGGAAGGAAGGAAGGAAAAAAGAAAGAAAGAAAAAAAGAAAGAAAAAGAAAGAAAGAAAAAAAAAACATTTTAAAGAAAAGAAAAATAATTCAGTAACCATGCATGTCCTTTGGCAAAATTTTTTTTAAAAAAAAGAAAGAAAAAAATCTTTCAACAAAAAGAACGATAATTCATCAAGCACACAGGTCCTCTGGCTTTTTTTTTTTTAAAGAAAGAAAGAAAAATCTTTAAAAAAAAAAAAAAAAAAAAAAGACAAATAATTATTGAGGCCGAGAACAGGGAGAGAGTCAGGAAGTGACACTGACAGTCCTGAGACCAGATCCAGCCACAGTCTATTTTTTCTGTATGCAGGACTCACAAGTAACTAGATTAAGTATGTCCAAACTGAACTTATCATGTCACCTCCAAGTCACTTCCTCTTCCTGACTCTGCCATTTCTGACAGTCATACCACCAATTTTCCAGCCTCTGGCCTTGAAAATGTGTGAGTCATCATTTTCTTCCCTCTCTCCTTCATTTCTTATAAGCAAGTCTGATGCTAATCCCTGTGCATCTCATCAGAGAGCTCGTCACTCTCATTTATGCTCATTTATGTAGGAGAGGTCCAGCTCACCTCACATCACCTCTAGATTACTGCAAACCTCCAGCTGGCCTCCTTGACCCCAGTCTCATCCTATAGGATAGGATGTCCAGCACATCCTATCATGACAGGACAGGAGTCTTCCTACAGCCTGGCTTTCTTCACACTGCATTGTTTCAACTCCAAACACCCCCTGCTTGGCATGCAAGTGCTCCATCCCCTGGGCTTATGGCAATTATCCAGGCTTGGTTCTCACTTCAGGCCTTACCCTCTGGTCAGGCTGGTGTCTTTACATTCCCTATAAGCGCCAGGATCATGCCCATCTCGGTGTTATTGCTCAGAATGATCCCCTATCTGAAACACTCTCCCTCCCTCCTTCACCTTTCTTTCCTTTTTAATTTTAGAGTTTATTTTATTTATTTAGCTAGTTATTTCCCCTGAGAGAGAGACAAGCACCCCCAACAGGGTCCTTATGCCATGCTGTATCCCCAGTCTCAGCTAGCCTGTACAACAGGCACATGTGCACACGTGCCCGGAGTGCTCAGGGAGGCACTAGAATGTAAACCCAGAACCTTTCCCATGTGGGTCCACTTGTGTTACCACTACACAGCTGCCTGGGCTCTCCTTTACCTTTCCAGTCTGGGGAGGGAGTCCATGCTGCTCAGTGCCCTGTTCGACAATGCCTGTCATCTGCAGTCACTGTCGCACAGTAAAGCCCTAATTATCCCTTGCCTGTTCCAAGTGCTCAGGTGTTCTCTTCTCAGCCAGGCTACTCATTCCCTCAGGGCCAAAGTCTCTCACTCTGCTCAGCTAATCCAGGAAGAAGAAAGACCTCAGGGAGCTTTGGCATTGTGGATTTTGACCTCCTTTCCACTGTCTTTCTCACATAAAGCACGAGAAATATAACAATAATGTCTGAAAAGGTCTCACACAACTGGTCTCTAAATCATTTATATTATTAGTAAGTTATAATTATTGCCTTACATACTTTAGGACCAAAGATACTGTACTTAAGGTGAAACAGTAACTTAGATGTAAGTCTTACAACTTCTTCAACATGAACACCCTGTACACAAACTACGGAAGATATATTCCATTTTTCTCCTTGAGGGTTTTTAAATGTGCCCAAATGTAAACAGAAGGGAGTTTCTATGTATATAGAACCCACTCTATGTCAGGCCCTGAACTAGTTGCTCTATTGTATTTAAACCTCACTACTGTGCTGTGAGGCAAGGACAAGGACAATTTTCCCCCTAAAACTTTGTTTTTATTTCAAAGTTATGTTAGGGCTGATTCCACTGCCTACTGGGTCTTGAGACTAAAGAAAGGCTGGACAAAGGGATGATTCACGTTCTGGATGGGAGGAAATGGGACGGTGGGAGATTTCGTCATGGACTCAGACGGTGCACAGTTTAAAACAGGAAATCTTGTGCTCACTTAGACAGCATGTGTACTAGCATGGCCCCGGCACAAGGATGATACGCAAATCCATGAAGTGTTTCATATTTTTGCAAGATTATCCTTCATGTGAGAAGAAAAGACAAAAACATTCTCAGATAAACAAAACCTAAGAAGCGCTGAAGGGAGTGCTATACCAGGAAAACTAAAGTCAGACACACAGAAATAAAAACAGAAAAAGCAACCAAGAGAATGGCCAACTTAATAGTGGGGACAAGTCCGGAAAGATCAACAATAACTTTGAATGTTAATTTCCAGAATTTGGATGGCGAGATCAGATCACAGTAACACTGCAAATCCAGTAGAAGAAAGATTAGTTTCAGGAGACTGAATTAGTGAAATAGAATTTTTATGACTTTTGACTAAAACATTACCATTTTTCTTCTATCCTTTGTTGTCCAGATTTAAGGATTTTTGTCTTCTCTTAAATGGTTGATAGGTTCATCTACCTACAGTTTGAACTGAATCCTAACCTTTCTCTTGGCTTTAAGTCTTAAGGAAATTTCTCTTAACAGCTTTTTATTTTGATCTATTAAAACTAAAACTGCTTCTCTGGAAATAAAAAAATACATTAAAAATAGCTATTTAATGTCTGTAGTAGGCTATATAGCCCAGTTAGGTGTACTTTATAGTGTGTTCATTCTACTCACTGAGGTTTATGCCTAAAGTCAGACATGTGTTCATGGATATGTACATATCAGCTGCACTTGCTATTGAAAGTATTTAGATTAATTAAATCTTTAGTGAATCAATAAAATGTGAAAGGGGGAGGCATGGAAAGCAACTGTAGATACCAGAGACAGTGTATGTAAGGATGGGAAATGGCAAAGGTCAGAAATAGGGAGTCCGGGGGGAGGGGAGGAAGAAGCAAAATATTTAAGAAACAAGAAATGGAAAATTATTTGTTGATGATAACATGTTTGAAAATATCCTTGATCGAGCCAATGTACAGTGTATTCTGGATGGCAAAATCTCATTTTGCATAATGCAATGATGTACAATGAATGAATGTAAATAAATAAATTTAAAATTAAAAAAACTTATGAAATCTCTATTTCGGGAATTTTCAATTTAACATTTTCAGACCATGGTTGACCATGGGTAACTGAAACTGCATATAAAGGAGACACTATAACTAATTTTGTAACTAATTTAGCCATCTTATTTTAACTTTTCTTCTTTTCACTATTTTTTAAAAAAAGTTTCTCACATTCTATTTTATTTTATGTTTATTTTGTTTTTAATTTAAAGTTTTCATTTAAAGATTAGCTACAGATTCACAAAGAGCTTTAAGGAATCATACAGAGGTCTGGGTGCTCTTCCCCAGTTTTCCTAAGTGGAAACATCTTTCAGAACAATAGTGCAGGATCACATCTAGAATACTGACCTTTGTATAATCCACCCATCTTATCATATCTCTTCTGTACTCACTTGTATTTTCGTATTCATTCTTATATCACTTTATCATGTTAGGTTCATCATCAAGATACTGAACAGTTCCATCACAAGGACCTTTCACGTTGCCTTCTTTTAATAAATACATCTTCATATTCTCTTTTTTTTTTCGAATTATTTATTTAATTTTATTGATTCATTCATTTTAATTTGACCAGAGAGGGACAAAGAGAGAGAGAGAGAAGCGATAAAACAAGTCACCAGGTCCAGGACTTGAACTGTGGTCAGCCATGTGGGAGTGTCCAGTGCCTCAACCATCACGCCACCTGCTGGTCTCTCATATTCTCTTTTGACCTGACTTTTTCATTTGGCTGTAACCCTCATCAGTGAGTTAGTGATACTTGTTCACTATCTATTTGTGTGTGAATTAAGGCTGTAACAGCTTGAGAAATATACTTGGACATATTCCTCTGTGATTCATAAAATTATCCTGTTGGGTAGCAGCTCCAGGCTGAACTCCAATGACAAAGGTAGACCAGATGGTTCCTAATTTTTCCACCAGAGATTATATTAATGAAAATTATTGGGAACTCCTAGGTGGCAAGTCCCAGACCCAGCAGGTTGAAAATCACACCAGGCACATGTCTCTATGTGCCCAAAATCCCAGGAGAAGAATGGAGGAGTGGCTATCCCCCCCCCCCGGGGGGAGTGATTTCTCACTTTCCCTCTCTTTGTCTCTGTCTGTCTCTCTTTCTGGTAAGCGCATGCACCCTATGGCAAAAACATACCAAGAACACAGGGTGACCTTGAGCAAGCAACCTAACTTTCTTGTGATTCAGTTCCTTCTTCTATAAAATGGAGACAATAATATTTCCGATTCAAGAAGTTTGTAGAGGGTTCAATTAGTCAATGTGTACAAAGAACTTAGGATAGATAGTGTGTGGCACACAATAAACTTTTAGAGAATTTTAGTTATGGTACATTCTCTCACTAATACCCACATCAACTCTGTGAGGCAGGTACTCTTATTACCCAATACAACGTATTGGAAAATCAGACTTCAGCCCTTTTGTCTGGAACTCCCATTGCCTGGTAATTCACCAAAATGATGAACACAAAGGGAAAGAAGAGAGGCACTCTAGGCCTTTTAGAAAATATGGAGTGGTTCCTTTGGCAACATACATGTGGATCTACAAGAAAGGTGATATTGTAGACATTAAGGGAATAGGTACTGTTCAAAAGGAATGCCCCACAAATGTTACCATGGCAAAACTGGAAGAGTCTACAGTGTTACCCAGCATGCTGTTGGCATTGCTGTAAACAAACAAGTTAAGGGCAAGATGCTTGCCAAGAGAATTAATGTGTGTTTTGGGCATATTAAGCATTCTAAGAGCTGAGTTTTGAGCATGTTAAGCATTCTAAGAGCAGAGTTTTGAGCATATTAAGCATTCTAAGAGCAGAGATAGCTTCCTAAATTGTGTGAAGAAAAATGACCAGAGAAGGAAGTCAAAGAAAAAAGGAAACTAGGTTTAACTGAAGCGCCAGAATGCTCCACCCAGAGAAGCACATTTTGTGATAAACAATGGAAAGGAGCCTGAGTTTCTGGAACATATTCCCTGTGAATTCATGGCATGATAGGTGTTAAAAATAAATAAACTCTGATCTATAGAACTGTTTTTCTTTGTGCCAGTAGGTGGTGTGGTGGTTAAGGCACTAGACTGACATATGGCCGACTGTAGTTTGAATCCCACGAATCCCACACCCGGCAGTTTGAAAATCATGCTGGGCATGTGTATGTGTGTGTGTGTGTGTGTGTGTGTGTGTGTGTGTGCATGCCCAAAATCCTGAGAGCAGAGTGAAGGAGAAGGAATTGCAGTATGGCCATCTCTCCTGGGGGGTGATTTCTCACTTTCCCTCTCTCTGTCTCTCTCTCTCTGTCTCTCTGGCAAGTGCATATGCCCTATGGAAACAGCCTAAAATTTTTTTCTTAATGGAGTTTAATTGTGGTGTACCGTTCCTTCCCTAAAGAAAATTTTAATTGGGCTGTAATTCATTTTATAATATCTTTATTCAAATTTAGTGTTTTTCTAGCTGAAAGATGTAAGGTGGCTTATTATACAACAAATAAAACTCAGTTAGCTAGAATACAGTCCATAAAAAAGAAAGAAAAGAAAACCAGAGTTCAGAGTTTAAGTAACTTGGGTAAGTTTCTTTATGTCTATAAACTTCAAATTCTCACCTATGAAATGGGCCTACCAATGCTAACTCCTTGAGCGTGTTCTGTGAGCTCAGTGGGAGGATACCATGTGTAAAGCAGGACCTGGAACACAGATCAGTTGAATGAATAAGTGGTACTCGCGCCGTGGCTCTGCTGTGGCCAGGACAGGCCCTCTCCACCTAGGACTGTCTCAAAGCCCCTTTGGCGCTTGTGCCCTTTGTTCCACCCAAACTGCCCACAATGAGGTCACTCAAACAAAGGCTACCCAAAGGCAGTTTTCTGCCACTCAGAGAAGCTATTCTTAACTCAATCCTGCTTCAGATTCAACTCCTTGGCTATAAATACGAATGACTACATCAAAAGGTTTCAAGGCCCCTCTTCCAAATTGCTGAAACAAACCTATTTGCCTGGGGGTGGTGATTTCTGAGATCCCCTTAAAGTCATAGATTTGAGCAAGAATTCCTTTCTGCTTTTAACTAGGAAAGAGAGGAATCGTGTCAGGAGCCACTGTCAAAAGAATATTATTCAGAAATGGTGACAAAACAATCCTGAAATAAGAACGTAAGTTAGCAAGAAAACAGGAACCATAGCTATTTGAATTGCACACATGTTCAATTTTTGTTTGTTTGTTTAGATTTGGTCATAGGGCACATGGGCTCTCTGGAAAGAGACAAAGACAGAGAGAGGGAAAGAGAGACATCCTTCTATTCAAAATGGCTGAAAACTATGCTAGAGCAAATAGTTTTTAATAAAAGTGACCTAATTTCTTTCCAAATAAAAGTACCTAAGTTTCTCCTATGCACTATGATTACTTGGAGAAGGGACGTTCAGTACTTAGTCCAACAATGTTCTTTCCCTAGACAGGGCTCTTCTGAAGCCTCAAAGGGTCCATCATGGTAGAAAATCAACGCCATCAAGAAGGCACCATTATTCTAACTGACAGAGGAGACCAACCTTTATTTCTAATGTGGCTATCAAGGCCCATACAGCTAGGATCCATATTTTTATCATCTCTGTTGAGTAGAGGAGGGACATGTTCCCCACTCCCTCCTCACGGAAGCTGGGCTTTGCACAGGAGTCTACTCCTCCCTCCAGGACCACTCCCCAGTCTCATGGGTGAATTTGTTCATTATAAGGACCATCCTACCCGCCCTTGCCAGTGACTGACCCATAACTGTATAACAACTTTGGCCCCCGAAACCCATGGGAAATCCACTGGGAGGGGGAGGAGCCTTTGGAGAATAGTCTTTTTCATTTTCTTGAGAACCCCCTTAAAAAGCAATCTCTTCTTCCTCTGGCCATTTTGGGGTGCAGCCACAGTGATCTTCCGTCAGGCTGAGCATTTTACTATCAGGCTGAGTGCAGGGGTGGAAAGTAACTAAATCAAGCCACCCTGAGTCACCCAGCCTCAGCACCATCACGACACAAGGCTGGAAATTTCTTTATACTTAATCCAGTTTAAATTGGGATTTCCGCTACTCTCAGTGGAGTGCATTCTGACAGAAATCCTTCTAAGTGCAACCTGGTCTTGTCATCTGGTATCTTCGATAAAAGCCAAAAGGTCAGCACATCCTCCCATGGAGGCCTAACCTTTCTATGACCTCCAATAAGTCATGTGGGATCTTTTTTCTTCAGGTAACTGTTTTATCCTATTCAGGAGTTTCCAGAGGTCACTGAACCCTTTTTCCATAGTTTCTCAGTAAGCACTGAGAAAAGACTTCCGAAATTTCGACTTTCAATCCTTGACTGAGAGATTCTGATGTTTCTCTATTGATGATATACTTTCTAACCTATTTACAGAGTGTGGTGTTCCTTGAGGATGCCCCCTGGGACATTGCCCTTGGCAAGATCCAATGGGATGATCTGTAGGGGCTGGAACTGTGTTGAGGGAGGACTGAATAGACAGTTAAAACCTCTGCCCTCAGAACCCATAGGATGCTTTTATAAGACATGATTGCTGTCCCTCTGTCTTTCTCTCTCTGGCAAGTGCATGTGCCCTGTACCAAAAATATCCCCCCCCCCCAAAAAAAAAGGTAATTCCATGTAAGATAATGTAAAGTCATGGTCACAGGTTCTGGGATGAGGACTGATGGCCCGGCTTTGGGGCCACCGTTGAGCCCCAAAGTGAATGAACAGATTTAGCTTCCATAGGACTTCTCATAGCCTCTCATATGCCGACGTATAAATATCATGAGGCTCTAAAAGGAATCCTCAGTAGGGCATGTTTCCCCAGTTTATCCCACCCAGGGCCTTCCTGGAGTGAGTCTAAAGAAGTGACTTTCTGTATCTCAGGTCTCTTCCGGTGCAAACATCCATGTGGCACCCATTGTACATTACGTATTTCCAAATGCATTTACTCAGGGCTCTTCTGCTCCTCGTCTGCATTGTTGCAGTTCGTAAACAGAGCCCAGAAAATTAGCTACTGGCATCCCTCAAACAGAGACCCAGGGTCTTGGCTGGAAGAGCAGCAGGCCGTGTCCTGAGCCAGTGGAGAAAGCCCTGCCCGGGAGTTGGCATGCACTTTGCTTTGCCCTCGGGTCCTTGGCCGTGCCTGCCGTGAGAAGCTCCAGTCTCACTTCAGCTTGTTCTCAGAAAACAACAAATGATTTTCTCCCTTATTCCCAGAACACACTGACACTTAAGGGGGAAAAAAAAAAAAGGTAGTATGCTGGAGGGGTTTCCCTGACAACCAAATTGGAACTTGTGTACTTGTCTTTTCCTGCGTGAAGTCCATCTTGATGGAGGAAGCCTGAGGGATGGATTCAGGATCCAGCCCCCTTTCAGAGTCTAATTAGCCATCAGCTTCTGGGGTTTGACTCTGCCGAAAGCTGCTCTGTGTCCTGGGTACGTTTCCATCCTCCAGATTGTTTTTGAATCAAGGCCACCAGTATTCTCTACAAGGACAACCTTGCTCACTGTGAAAATGGGTGTCCTTTTCATAGCTGCTTCCTTTTCATGTGATGGGTTTTAAAAGTAATTTCTTGAGGACCTTCTGGTTCTTATATAAACTGCAGGGCTGTGGGCACGGACCACAACTAATTTTGCATTCTGTAGATAACTCACTTGTGGCAGCACTATCACTACTTACTTATATTCATGTTCAACTTTGTCAGGGTTTAAATTGAGTACATTATAAAAAATATATATTTTTGAACTTAAAAATATGTATACTATGTAAAAAGAAATGAGTAACATTTTCTCTAATCTCTTGTTTGAAGGAGGAACCACTAAAACCCAGTTGATTTAACTTTAAATATAAAGGTTGGAAATATCTGGCCTTCCTGAATGTTTTGGAAAAAAATTCATAAAATCTTTTCTTTATTAAGTTTCTACAACATGCCAGATACTTTTCTCCATGTTTGTCAATTTGCCTAAAATGTTGCAGTCAGCAAATTCCCTAGGGTTTGACAAAATGCGTCATGCTTCCATTTGGATGGTAAGTGTGAAAAAAACACAAGCAAATTTGAAATCTTCCAATTGAATAGAATTCCATGGAAGCCAGTAGATGGCATAGCAGGTACGTTGCTGGACTCCCACACAGCTGACTGTGGTTCGAGTCCTGGAACTGGTGGCTTGAAACTCACACTGACTATATGTACCTACATGCCCAAAACCCCAGCAGATGGGAGAAGAAGGGATTGTGGCATGGCCATCCCACCTGGGGGGTGTGACTTCTCACTTTCTCTCTCACTATCTCTGTCTGTGTCCCTCCAGTGAGTGCATGTGCCATAAGGCAAAAACTTCTAAAATAAATAAATAAAATAATAATAATAATAATAGAATTCCATAATTTGGTGCTCACGTTGTATCATCTTAAAGGCTGAATGGCATCAACTCCTTTAATAGTCTTGAGGTATAAAGAAAAGGATATATGACTGATATCTCTGCACTGCACAAAGGCAAGCAGCATCTTATATGAAGGCTTTTTCAATCCCCTAAATGGAGAAAGGGGTGGGAGAACTGAATCATCACCCAATGCAAAGTAACGCAGGGGCTTTGGGCTGGAAATTATGTAATTCACAACTGAGTGGCACAATTCCCACTCTTAGGGGTACCATCTTGCAGTAAGTGTAGTGGATGGTTAAAGTTGACATCACTGTTTTGTTTTACTTGGGGGGATTTGGGCTTTTTTTTTTTTTTTTTTTTTTTTTTTTTAGAGATTTTTGCAATAGGGCATGTGTGCTCACCAGAGATACAGAGACAAAGAGAAAGAAAATGAGAAATCACCCCCCAGGGGGATGGCCACAATGCATTCCCTTCTCCTCCATTCTCTTATCCGGATTTTGGGCATGCACGCACAGGCACCCAGCATGAGTTTCAAGTCTGTGGGTCCAGGACTAGAACCACAGTCGGCCATGTGGAAGTCCAGTGATGTAAATATTACACCATCTGCTGGTCCCAATATTACCCTTAAATGAAAAATAATTGCAATAAAGATGATGACTCAAGTGATTGTGTTCAAAAATTGAAAGAATCCAGTGGGCAAAGTGAAATAGAAAATGAGTAAATGGGGGGTTGGACAGTGGTGCAGCTGTAGCACTTGACACTGCAGGGCTGACCCACGTGGTGGCATTCCAGGTTTACATATGGAGACTTCCCTGCATGTAAGTGTGCAGGGTGTGTGCATGTGCTCATGATGCGGGGCGGCTGAGTCTGGAGGTGGACCACTGCATTAAGACCCTGATGGTAGTTGGGGATAGCCAGATGGTGTGGTGGTTAAGGTGACTGGATCCCACATGGCCACGTACACAGTTTGAGTCCCGGACCTGACAGCTTGGAAAATATACCATATTCATGTATGTACATGCACTCAAAATCCAAAGAAGAGAATGGAAAAGAGGCTGCAGCATGGTTGCCACCCCTGGGGGTTTGATTTCTCACTTTCCCTCTCTCTTTTTCTCTCTTTTCTCTCTGATAAGTGTAAATGCCCTATGGCAAAAAAAAAATTAATAAAAATTAAAACCCTGATGGGATGTTACCTCTCTTTGTCTCTCTTGCTCACAAAAGAAATAAATAAACTTTAAATTAAAAAAAAGAAAAAAGTAAATCTATGTTATTATCACTAAGGCCAATATTTGCTCAGTTTCTACAAAACAAATTTATTTGTTATATTAAATTAATCTAGGGGCCAGCAGATGGTGTGATGATTGAGATGCTGGTCTCCCACATGACCAACCACAGTTCAAGTCCCAGACCTGGTAGCTTACTTTCTCATTTTCCCTCTCTCTTTCTCCATGTCTCTCTCCAGTCAAATTTAAAAAAAAATAATAATAAATAAAATGTAATAAATATTTCTCTTAAAAATTAATGAATTCATCTATTATTCAGAATGTAACTAGCTTTCTAGTTTGTGAGTCTCCTTTGTAAACATTTTTTGTTTTACAACTATTTCTGAGCTATAAGAAATATCTTTACCTAATTTAATGTGCACATTATAAAGTAAATTATATTTTTTAAAAATTAAAGTCATCTCTGGGGTCATTTAATCTTGTGAAATTAGCATTATTATCCCCATTTTATGGGGAAGCTGGAGTTGAGAAGATGTAGAAATTTGCCTCCATTAGTAAGAAGCTAGCCAGAATGGAACTCAGGCTACCTAATGCTAATAACTTTCCAGTGCCTTCATAAAACAAAAGATCCTTTCATAGATCCTTTCATTGTCAGACCTCTTTGTCAAATTCCAATTCACCAAAAGCAGTCCACTGAAAGACCAATTTGCTGAAAGCTAACCAAATGCTCTTTCCACTGAAAAAACAAATAAAAAGTCAAATGATCAATTTCCTAAACATTAAGACAATTTTTTTATTGCCAGAGGACATGTGTCCTCACCAGTAAGTGAAAGACAGAAGAGAGAGAGAAAGCATCCTCAACCATTGGGCTATCCTCTGTTCCATTTAGGAGCAGATGTAGGCAAGCACAGGCATTGGGGTGATGGGGGAGCTGCAATCCACACAGCCCTAGTGGCTTGAAAGACATGCTGGTTACATGTGTGGGGGTGCCTAAAATCTGAAAGGATGGAGAAATGGAGGAGATGGGATTGTGGCATGACCACGCTCATTGTGGGTTGCTTTCACTCTCTGTCTGTCTCTGTCTCTCTCTGGAAAGTGCATGTGCCCTCTGGCAATTAAAAAGGGGGGTGGGGTGGAGGGAGAGACCAACAAGTTGCCTACTGGTTAAGGGAGCCAGATCCCACATCTGAGTGATTCAGATCTCAGCCCCTGTGGCTTGAAAAGCATGCTGGGTGTGTGTGCCCCAAATCTCAACAGGATGAAGACATGGAGTTGAGGGGATTGTAGAATGCCCACTCTGGGGTGCTTTTCTCCTCTCTCTCTCTCTCTGTGTCTCTCTCTCTCTCTCTCTGGTGAGCATGCATGCCCTCTGGCAATAAAAAGAAAGAAAGGAGAAAAAGTTGGTAATGGCCTCCAGCCAAGGTGAAGGCTTTTGTTATTGTGAGAGGATTAAGTAATACAGTAACAGGAGGTCCTTATAAGAATCTATGTGGAGGGACCAGCAGTTAGCGTAATGACTATGTCGCTGGACTCCCATGTAGTCAACTGCAATTTGAGTCCCAGACTCAGTGGCTTAAACTCATGCCAGGCATGTGTGCATGCGTGCCCAAGATCCTGAGAGGAGAATGGAGAAGAAGGGATTGTATCATGGTCATCCCCCCGGGGGGGGGGTGATTTCTCACTTTCTGTCTCTCTGTTTCTCTCTGTCTTTCTGGCGAGCACACGTGCCCTATAGCAAAAACCTCTACAAAAAAAAGAATCTGTGGAGGAACCAGGTTCTGGATTGCATGAAGGAATTCAGACCCACGCTGTATTCTGGGGCATCCTAGTAGTCCTAGGAGGAAGGGGAGCAAGACTCAAAGAAGGAAGTCCTATTGAGTTCTTAACTGCTTGAAGATTCTTCCAGTGTTTGGGTCAAAATGAATATAGATGGAACCAGCAGGTGGCACAGAGGTTAAGGTGACTTGATCCCACATGGCTGATTGCGATTCGTGAGATTCGAGACCCGGACCTGGTGGCTTGAAAAACATGCCAAGTACATGTGCTTGCATACCCAAGATCCTGCGAGGAGAATGGAGGAGAAGGGATTGTGGCGTGGCCATCCCCCCCGGGGGGTGATTTCTCTCTTTCTGTCTCTCTGTCTCTTTCTGTCTTCTGGCGAGCACATGCGCCCTATAGCAAAAACCTCTCAAAAAAAAAAAAAAAAATGATTATTTCAGTTCTGGAAGCTTGAAATCTGAAATCAAAGTGCTGGCAGGGCTGGTTCACTCTGGAGGTCCCGAGCAAGAATCCGTTCCAGGTCTCTCTCCCAGCTTCTGATGGCTGCTAGCAACCCTAGGCATAACTTGGTGTGAAGATGCATCACTCTAGTCACCATCACCACCTTCACATGGTGGTTTCACTATGTCTGTGTCCAAATTTCCCTCCTCTGATAAGGACGCACCAGCCATTAGATGAGGACCTGCCCTAATCCAGTGTAACCTCATCTTCATTTGATTACATCTACACTCTATTTCCAAAAAAGATCCTGTTCCTAGGTACCATGTGGGAGTCCAGCGAGGTAACCACTTCGCCATTTGCTTGTCCTGGACTCTGTACATTTAAATTAACATTAATAATATAAAAAATTCCATTCCTGGGCTGCACTAGCCCCACTCAAGGTGATCCAGCCACAGCCACTACATTGGGCAGGGTACACAGAGTATTCTGCCGTCACACCATGTTCTGTTGGACAGCGCCGCTCTTGACTGTAAATTGCACAAGGGTTCTTCGTAGATGTATCATGAGCGTCAAGAACTTATGTCTAGCATTTTGAAAGTGCTCCCTAAATAACTGTTGAATAAATACATTCATTTATTCATTTAGGGTGAAAAGTAAGTCTACTGCCCTGACCGATAGACTTTTATGTTAGGTCTCAGTCTCTTGAGTCCTTTAATAACATCTATTTCTATATTGTCCCAACAGCAAAACTCTCATCAAAAAATAAATAAATAAACTTGGGGACCAGCACATGGTGTGGTGGTTAAGGTGCTGGACACTCCCACATGGCCGACCACAGTTCTAGTCCCGGACCTGGTGGCTTGCTTTCTCGCTTTCCTCTCTCTCTCTTTCTGTCTCTATCTAGTCAAATTGAAATAAATGAATGAATGAATGAAATTAAATAAACAATTATTTTTTAAAAAATTAAAACTTGGTTAACAAAATAAACACTCATGGCACCCCTTGGGGCATAATCGTGGATTTAAGTGACTCCTAAAGGCAAAAGGATTACATTACACTCAGGTATCACTCTTAGGAGTAGCTTCCCCATTTTTTCTTATAAATCAATTAGAATTAACCTGGGGCTGGCTCTGTGGCACAGCAGTAATGTGGTGCTCGAGAGAAAGTGGGTCCCACATGATGACAGCAGTTCAAATCCCTGGCCTGGTCTGCCTAAAACACACTGGGCACACACTTAAGGGCCCAGAGTCCGAACGGCTGGCTGGAGGAAGGGGATTGCAGTGTGATCAAATCCTATGGAAGATGCCTCTTCTCTCTCTTATTTTCACGTGTACATGCCCTAACATAAATAAAGAAAATTTTAAATAAAATGAATTAACCTGGAAGATGTGTATTTTCAGAACCCATTTAGATTTAAAGCACCCTAAAGTATCTTAATCTGTCCTTAGTGCCAAGCCAAGCCACTCTGGGCATTGCAGATATTAATCCAGTTTAGATGCTAAATTTAGCACCACGCATGAAAAAGAAATTAAATACTTATGATTTTACTTTCAAAGGATTATTGCTGGGGTTGAAACAGGCACATGCACCTCATTAATGGTTAATATATTCATTGGATTTGAAAAAATTCAACAACCTAGAGATGTATTCAAAGATACTTATTTAAGCACATGAGAGTTTTGTGTGTGTGTTTGTTTTTAATAAAATCAGATTTGGGGACCAGTAGATGGCATAATGGTTACGTTGCTGCACTCCGACATGGTTGACTGCGGTTTGAGTCCTAAACCTGGAGGTTTGAAACTCATGCCAGGCACGTGTGCATGTGTGCCCAAAATCCCGAGAGGAGAATGGAGAGAAGGGATTTCAGCATGGCCATCCCCCCCTGGGGGGGTGATTTCTCACTTTCTGTCTCTCTGTCTCTCCAATGAGCACATGTGCCCTATAGCAAAAATCTCTCCAAAAAAATTTTTTTAATAAATAATAAGATCAGACCTTTTAAACAACAGTTAAACACAATCTCCCTCTCCCCAGCTGCTGGCTATGGGAAAATCCCCTTGCTGGTGTACCTGTCCATTCCAAAAATGGTATCTGCCCTCAGGTCTTCCTTTTTCTACCCGTACATCTCCATTCCAAGCCCTGACTCAGTGAGGTCCCTGGAAACAAAGGAAATCTTCCGGAGACCTATAAAAAGCAGCCCAAGGAAGCAGGGCTTTCAGCTGCCTCTTTTTCAATAAAGAATATTTAGCTCCCAGCTCTCTTTTATCTGATCCCTTTCCCTCTGGTTCTATCACTCTTTGGAACAAAACAACCAAAGGACAAGTCAGCAGCATTTGAAGAGCAGAGAGAAGCAGAAACAAAGGTTTTAGAAGCAGTGGACTATAAAAATCAAGAAAGACAATAGTGGCAGAAGGTGAAATTCTGGGTTCCTAAAGGACACTGTGCATAGATAACCTCTCCGTGGGACACAGCCTCATTAGCACTAACAGTCTGAGTTCATCTCAGGGAAAGTGAGCAGGGGGGTACTTGGCCGGATGAGTGAGACTGAGGACCACTGAAAAGCGATGAACTTGCACAATGATCTACAAGGACATCCACTGGGAGTAGCTCAGGGGGACGGTCACCGTCATGACGAATGGCAGCTGACATGTACCGAGCACTTCTGAGTCCTCACCACATCACACCATGCGATCTGCACCTCGGTGTTCTGCAGGAGGATCTGTTTTGTTATTGGAAAACAGTGGCACAAAGAGCATATGTGTCTTCCAGTTGTGTGGCCTCATCTGCAAAGTGGGAATGAGCTGACCTCATGGGGTTGCCACAGTTGTTCAGTGAAGTTTGTTATATGGCTAGAGCAGTGTCAGGCCTGAAGTAAATAAAACAGCCAAGTACTGGTTATATATAAACAAATAGAGCCCGCTGTCTATAGAGAAAGTGCACTCTAGTTCGAGTTCTATGCCGACAAGCTGTGTGACTCCAGCCAAGGCCCTGGAGCTCTCAAGTCTTGTTGACCTCATAAAAGCTTCAGGGTTTGGGGGCCAGCAGGTGGTGTGGTGGTTAGGAGCACTGGGTTCCAACATGGCTGACTGTAGTTTGAGTCCAGGACCTGGCGGTTTGCTTTCTTGCTTTCCCTTTTTCTCTCTCTGGTCAAATTAAAAAATAATAATAATGATAGATGAGATGAAATAAATAATTATTTAAAGAAAGAAAAGAAAAAGCTTCAGTGTTTTTACTCAGCTTTTGAGTATACGCCTCTCTGATGAACAGTTTCTTCATAGCTTTTCCTTTACCTGACTCCCTCGTGCTTATAATCTAGGGATCTGAACAGGTGCGGAAAGGGGGAATTGAGGCACTTTTGGTTGTCTCGACGTCAAAGGAGTCATACTGTCATTTAGTGGCAGAGTCAAGAGATGCTTAATGTTTAGTGAGGCATGCCACAGTCCCACCCCAAGTGCCAGTGGCTCCCCTGTGGAAAACACAATCAGCATCAGAATGTGGGTGGAAATCCTGTTGTTACTCACAGGAAAGTGAAAAGAAGGTTTTATGGGAAAGCTGTGGAGTCACTCCACCTTGGAGCCATGCAAACTGTGGCCAGACAGCTGTACTTCCATAGACTCATGCAGCAAAACAGCCACACAGTTACGCAGCCTTGCAGCTGTGGAGCTGCGCAAGCTCGAAGCTAAATGGAGCCATGCCTGAAATCCCAGTCTCAGAGCCAAGCCACAGCCCATAGTCATCTTCAATGCAAGGTGGATAACAAAGTGGGTGAGGGCCTGCCTTGTTGATGGAAGAGGTTAATGGAGCCCCTGTTCCGTGTAAACCTTCACAGGAGACAATGAACAAGACAGAATTTCTGTGTCCCAAAACACTCACTCACGTAGAAGAGTGAGGTGTACACAGGTCGCAAGGCTGGCCACATAGCAATTCAAATAATGATTAGAAGTGGGCAAAGTAGCATGAGAAGAACAGATGACTTCCTCTTGGGGAGCGCAGAGGGAGGTCTTGCAGAGGATGTGGCTTCTGAGTTAGTACAGCAAGTGAGTGTGCAGGTGAGCTGTTTCATCGGAGAAAAGTGCAAGACTGAAGACTCGGAGAGGTAAGGAAAAGGCGGCCTAAGAGACAGCGAGGACTCAAGAGTGTGGAACTCATAGGACCAGAAGGCATAGGCCAGGCTGCCAAGGGCCTAGAATGCCATGCTGAGAATTTCGTCATTTGTCTGGTAGGAAATAGGGGCCATGAAACATTTTGGTACATGAGAGACAGGATCACATCCGTGCTCCAGAAAGACTCCAGCAGATGTGTGAGGAATGGACTGAAGAAAGCAAAGAGCAGGAGTGGACGAGGAACTCACAGGAACCAGTAGGGACACTTAATCCTATCCACTGCAATGAAGCCCAAAGTCCGGCCCATCATCCACAAGTCATCATCCCATTCCCCTGTGTATCCTCACCTACCACATCCCTCTCTCAGTGACTGCCAATCACTGCTGCCTCATTCTGCACCTCAAGCCCATTGGCTCATTGCTGCTCAGGGCCTTCGCACATGCTGGTGGCTCTTCCTGGAGCACTCTGCCCCAAATGTTCACAAGACTACGTTTGCTCTTCACTCACAATTTAACTCAAACACCACCTTCTTTTATTTTTTTTAAGAATTATTTTATTCAACTTTATTTATTACTGTTATTTTTTAATTTGACCAGAGAAAGACAGAGAGAGAGGAAAAGTGAGACAGAAAGCCGCCAGGTCTGGGACTCAAACTGCAGTTGGCCATATAAGAGTCCAGCACCTTTAATCACCACTCCACCTGTCAGCCCAAACACCACCTTCTTAAAGAGGCCTTCCCTGACCACCTAATCTGGCCTCCCCGATCTTTAGTTACTCTCTATTTTGCTATCTTAATATTTTTCATAGCACTTACCGATGTCTGCTATTACCTTGGTTATTTATTTCTCTGCCTACCATTACCCCCAACCTAAATGGAAGTCCCAGAGCAGAATCTTATCTGTCCTGTTCACTGCTTACAGTGCCAGCATTTAAAACAGTGCCCAAGGCCAGCAGGTGATATGGTGTTACGATGCGAGACTCCCACATGGCCAACCACAGTTTGAATCTTGGACCTGGTGGTTTGAAAATCATGCCAAGTGTGTGTGCATGCATGCCCAAAATCCAGAGAAGAGAATGAAGGAGAAGGGACTATGGTATAGCCATCCTCCCTGGGGAGTGATTTCTCACTTTCTCTTTCTCTGTCTCTCTTTGGCAAGCTTACATGCCCTATGGCAAAAACCTAAAAAACAAAACAAAATAACAGAACCCACCTGGAAGTGGGTGCTGCAGAATATTTGGGATATTTGTGGAAAGGAAAGAAGGAAGGAAGAGAGGGAGAAAAAAGAAGAGAATTTTGTATTTAAGAAATGCATAAAATTAAACTGATCTTGTGGTTTTGTGAGAGGTATGCATGAGCAATGGGGGGGGGGGGGTGCCTACCCACCAAGATGGCCCCACATCTCTCACATCCAGGAAGGCCATTGGGAGGTGATTTGACAGTGAGTATTCCCAGAGATCCTGAACTAGGACAGAGAGCAGAAACTGGAAGGAAGGAAATAACTTACTGCAAAGACAATGTGTAGGCCGTGGCTCCTCATTAGATAGGCAGAGGACAAGAAGCAAAACAAAAATAACTACAAAGTCTTGGACAACCAGAGGGTGATTATGATGAACTGAGGGGGAGGAGCCAATGCGTAAGAGAAGAGGCTGATTTGGTTTTGGACCAATCAGTTTGATTTCAGACCAGCCGACAATAGTCAGATGTCTTCCAAGTAGTTGGGAATGGGGGTCTGGAATGAGGAGGAGGCACCCTGGGAAGCCCCCATAAGGTGGAGCTACAGAGCCTGCTGAATAAGGAAGAGCAGCGTGGTGAGAAGGAGAAGCATGGGGTAAACCAGGAAAAAAGAGCCAGGAAAGGAGGCAGAGAAGACATCGTCAGGGGTAGGAAACAGCAGTGCGGAGGAACCAAGGAGAAAGGCCTGTTTCCAACGTGGGGAAAAGCAGGTGGGTGGAGGAGGTCTCCAGAACAGTGAGGATGAAAGCTGCAAGAGGTCACAGGGAAAATGAGCCTGACTCTCCATCCACAAGGTCATTGGTACCCCTTGAAAGAAGTTTTCAGTAGATTCACAGGAACAGAAGCTTCCTGGGACACGTGTGCAGGAATCTGACTGGACTTGTCTTCTTCGCCCCATAAGACTTGGAGGAAAGGGAAGCAGAGGCAAATACGCTGGTGCTTATGAGGCTCGCTGTGCTGTAGGAATAGAGTTCTTGTTTCTGACCCAGGAATCTCATGTCTTACTAGCATCCAGGCAACTCCAACAGGCTAATTTGTGGGGTAAACTCTTAGATCTTGTGCAGTTCTTAAAGCCACCATGCTCTTCTAGAACTTTGCCATGCCTCCACCAGGGGCAGAGCCTAATTCTCCTTCCTTTGAATCTGAACAGGCTGTGACTCATGTGTAACCAATAAAATACAGGAGAAATGACAATGCATGATCTTCAAGACTAGGTCATAAAAGGTAACACACAGGCCAGCCCTGCTGTGTAGAGGTTAAGTCGTTTGCATAGGGTTAGTAGTTTGATAGAGTTAAATCCCATGTGGCTGATTGCATTCAAGTCCCAACCCCAGTGGCTTGAAAAACACGCCAGGTACTTGTGCATGCATGCCCCAAATCCAGACAGTTTGGAGAAATGGAGGAAAAGGGATTGTAGCGTGACCATGCCCCATTGGGGAGGTACTTTCTCTTTCTCTCTCTCACTCTCTTCCTGGAGTGTACACACCCTCTAAAAATTAACAAAAAATTAATTTAAAAAAAATAAGGTCATGCAGCTGCTACCTTGCTAGCTGCCATGTGTGCTGGAGCTCTGAGCAGCTATATAAATGGTCTGACTGCCCTTGGGTCACCATGCTGTGAGGAAGCCCAAACTGGCCATGCAGAAAGACCATGTGGAGAAGCCCTGGGCCTGCACTGAGAGAGATGACCAGCCTGCTTTGCTGTTCCATATGACAGCAAAACCCAGCAACTTTATTCACCAAATAACTTTATGGACTTTTTTTCTTTTCAAAATATCTCAGTCATTCTCAAAGATGAAGATCTGCAATGAGTGAAAATTGTCAGAAGAATAGGCCTGACCACATTCACTAGAATAGTCCATAGCATACTGCACCTACAGTACAGGAAGCCACTTAGCTAGCCCCAGTATGGATCCCAGGCACAGCCAACCTAAAATATCTTAGGCATGTGTGTGTCGCCCAGGATCCTGACAAGCTGGAGGGCCAGGGCAGAGGGATTGTGGCATAATGGAACCCTGTTGAGGCTGCTTTTCTCTTTCATGTATGTGCATGTGCTTACTACCATAAATAAATAAGTAAATAAGTAAGTAAATAAATAAATAAGAACAGGTCTAGAGGAATAAACAGATTGCCGGGGGGGGGGGGGGGGCGGTGTAGAAATGGCAAGTTTCCCAAAATCATATGAAGAGACAGAACCTCAGTGCAGAGATACACTAAATCTATCTGAGCCATAATTCCTTGCCCATTAAAGTGACAAATATTCCTGAGCTCGACAATATACTCTGCTGGCAGGCTAAAGGGAAACAGGCACTCTCACACTGCTATTTGGAATGCAAAATGGCACAAGCCCTGTGGAGGGGAAACTGGCACTATCTAGCAGAATTACATTTGCACTCAGCCTTTGGCCCAGCCATCCAACTTTTAGGAATCTAGCTAAATATACGCTGGCAATGAAAAGACACATGGACAAGACTATTACAGCACAAGAATGGAAGCAGCCCCCACGGCATCAACAGGACAAACTCAAGCACAGCCACGAAGCTGAGTATGATGAATCCAAGAGGCACTTATCTCCACAGTGCTCTGTAAACTTCACCAGTACTACGGAGTGGGACATCTTTGCGGCATACAATGTGATTTTTCAGTACAACGTGCAGTGATTTAATCAGGGTGATTGGTATACACATCATCTCAAGCATTTGTCATTACTTTGTATTAGGAATATTTAAAATCCTCTTTGGGGTAGCCCCACAGCACAGTGGTAAAGTGCTGTGCATTAGGAACTGGAACCCACAGGGCTATCCACAGTCCCAGTGACTTAGAAAACACACTGGGCACATGTGTTCACACCCAAAATCCTGGAAAGAAGGAGAAATGGAAGGAAAAAGGATGGCAGTGTAACCATGACTCATTGGGGGATGCTCTCTCTCTCTCTCTGGCAAGCACATGTGTCCTCTGGCAATTAAAAAAAAAAAAAATCCTTAGGGTTAGCAAGTGGCATGATGGCTAAGGCACTAGACTCCAAAATGGCCAATGGTGGTTTGAGTCCAGTCCTGGACCTGGTGGTTTGCTTGCATTCTCTCTCTCTCTTTCTCTGTTTCTGACTCTCTCTGGTGAACATAGCAAATTTAAAAATAATAATAATGATAAATAAAATTCAATAAATAATTATTTTTTAGAAGTCCTCTCTTAGTTACTCTGAGATATACAATAACTTATCCTTAACTATATTCACCCTACTGTATTTCATAACACTAGAAATTGGTCCCCTTACTTTTCTGTAACTTTGTTTCCAATATCACTCTATCCCCACTCCAATCTTCCTGGCCTTCAGTAGTCACTCCTCATCTCTCTGCTTCTGCAGGGTCATTTTTTCTTCAATTTCTGCATGGGAGGGAGAACATGTGATATTTCTCTGTGCTTGGCTTGAGGCTCACCCATTTAACCTCAAATAAGAGGATTTCATTCTTTTGATGACTGAATAGTATTTTGTTGTGTGTGTATATATACATGTATGTGTGTGTGTATAATATATATTATATATTATATATTATATATATATTATATATATATTATATATATACACATTAGGTTGTTGGGAAAGTCATGATGTATTTTTCTATGCAAAAATGTGTCATGACTTTCCTAATGACTATATATATATATATATATATATGCCATATACATGTACATGCCATGACACACACACACACTATATATATATATATGTATGTGTGTATATATATGTGTATCACAATACAATCATTTGTTGATAGACACAGGCTGATTCCATACCCTGGCTACTATAAATAGTGCCTCAGTAAACACTGGGGTGCAGATGTTTTTGTGACACTCATTTCTTTTCCTTTGGAAGTATGCCTAGTAGTGGGATTGCTGAATCATATGGCAATTCCGTTTTTAGTTTCTTGAAGAACCACCATACTGTTTTGCATAATGGCTATATTGGTCTACATTCCCACTCACAGTATAAGAGTTCCCTTTTCTCTGCATCCTTGCCAGCATTTGTTATTTTTCGCCTTTTTTATGTATAGCGCTTTGAGGTGACCTCTGAAATACACTAAGTAAAAAACCCAAGGTATAGAACAGTGAATATAGGATGCCATAGGTACAACATACTATTGCTAGTCGTCAGAAGAGAGAACATATGACTATATACATGTGTGTGTACACATATCTATATCTATATAAACATAGTTTTAAACATTTTATATATGTTTGAAATGTTATTTAAAAAATAAAAAGCTTAAGGCTATAATTAAGGATTCCAGAACTGTTTAAAGCAACTGGAACCAGATGGTGCCTGCTACTCACCTGATGATATAATCTTGCATGTGTGCGTGTTTGCACACATGTGTGCATGCCTGCACACCTGTTTAAATTACCTTCTCACATACATTTCAGTAATATTTCCCATTATTATTTTTGTTTGTTTATGGTTATGGGATTTTGGAGTCCCAAAAAGAGTCAGTATTTGGGGGCCAGCCAGTGGCATAGTGGTTATACTGCTGGACTCTCACATGGCCAACTGCAGTTCTAGTCCCAGACCTGGTGGCTTGAAAATCACACCAGTCATGTGTACGGTGTGCCCAAGATCTGGGAGGAGAATGGAGGAGGAAGAGGAATTGTGACATAGCCATCCCCCTGGGGGGTGATTTCTCACTTTCCCTCTTACTGTCTCTTTCTCTTTTAGCAAGCGCATGCACCCTAAGGCAAAAACCTCTTTAAAAAAAAAAAAAAAAAAAAAAAAAAAAGAGTCAGTGTTTGAATTCTAAATTCATGCACAAAAGAAACAAAAATACGTGGCTAGAGGGCCTGGGCACACTCTCTGGGTCCTTTTGTTAATATTTTTAGTAACTTCTATTTCAATAGTGCCTTTTCCCGCAGAAGTTCACTGGAGATTTTCTAAGACTTGCGTAATGCTGGAAGCCCCCTTCCTCTGCAGAGCAACACCTGATTCAGAAAAGGAAACACCATAACAGCGACCCATTCATCAGCTGCCGGCTCACCAGCTCACCACCAACCAGACGTGCAGTGACTGCCCAAAAGCCCTCGGTCCTGCATGCTGGCTTGTGGCAATAACTGAGAGTTAAGGAAAGGTGAGCGAAGCTCAGTGAGACAGAGAGATTATTACCCCTCACCCCTGCACAAGCAGTGCTCCACACCCCTGCAAAGTACGGTCTGCACCAGAGCCAGCTGGGAAAGCAGCTCGGGCTGTGGCAGCTGACTAGGAACTGGATCAACAGTGACCTGTGCTGAAGGAACAGAGGGCCCCCCTTCCCGGGAGCCCAAGGAAGGGAGAGCCCCTTTGAGAACTGGAAAGAATATGAAATTTACCTTTAGGCACCCCTTGTCGTGAAGCCACGATACGCTTCTCAAGTCTCACCCAAATGAGGAGCATGATTTGCATAATACAATATCTAATACTTAGTGAGCTCATCATATCAGAGATGCTTTAGAAACCTTTACAAACTGCCTTCACAGTAAGACATTAGTTCAATTCCCATATTTTTTTAAAGGCATTTGCCATAGGGAGCGTGCACTAGCTGGAGAGAGACAGAAACAGTGAGAGGGAAAGTGAGAAGTCACCCTGCAGGGGGCATGGCCACCCTGCAATCCCTTTTCCTCCATTTTCCTCCCTGGATTTTAGGCATGAATGCACATGTGCCTAGTGTAATTTTCAAGTCGCCAGGTCCAGACCTCGAACTGTGGTCAGATATGTGTAAGTCCAGCACCTTAACCACCACACTGGCCCCAATCCCATCCATTGATTCTTTGTTCATTCCACAAGAACTGGGTCCTCAGCGTGTGCAGCTAGCGGTGCGCTCGAGGGCTGAACATGCAAAGGCTCACTGTGCTCTTCTGTCTCTGGGCACTGCCTCGAGCACGAATGACCTTCTCTTTTTTTATAATTTTAAAATTAATTTTAATTATTATTTATACATTTAATCGCTATACATAATTTAGATTGTAAAGAGACTTTACCCAGCATGACACACACCTCAGTCCAGCCTGGTTGAGAGCATACACACGTCCTCATCAATAGATAATAAACCATAGCCGTGTCCCATAAATGCCTTACCTCTCCATTGTGTCCCCAAAGTTCCTTTCCTCCATTCTTCCCCTCCCCCACTCTTTCCACTTTGGTTCTAGTGTCCATAACAATTTTTAATGCTTGTATGTCCTCCAGTCTTTCAGTCTCTACCATATTAATGACTTTCTCTTAAACTTGGCTGATAGGACAGGAGTGGGCACGGAACACAGACACGCTCATCTGTTTTTGCATTGTCTGCAACTGCTCTAGCGCTAGAAAAAGTAAAGTCGATTCACTGCAAAAAAAAAAAAAAATCATGTGGCCCCCTCAGAGCCTAAAACATTCACCATCTAGGACCAGGGGTAACACAATACTCTGCAAGGCTGACCCACATGGGAAGGTTCAAGGTTCACTTCTGGAGACACCCGGTACCTGTTGGGCACACGTGTGCCATGTTCTGGGGCTGGTAGAAGCTGGGGTAGATCGATGGCAGGGAAGACCCGGCTGGGATGCTCTCTCTCTCTCTCTCTGTAAGCCCCCCCCCCTTGCTCATAGAATAAATAAATAAACCTTAAAATAAAAAAAAGTGTTTACCATCTGGACATGGCAGAGTGGGGTTTGGAACCCAGGTCCGTGGCTGGGGGTAGCAGACCAGTCTACAAGTTGCAAATGTGAGGTGAAGGAACGGCAGCCAGGATCAGGACTCACCATCTCCTAAGGGGCTGCCATAGAGGAAAGACCACAATACTTTTTTACCATTCCTTTATAGGAAAAGTTAGCTAACCTTTGATCTAAGACCTGCCATCTCTGGGCCATGGACCAACCACATCAGCACCACCTGAGAGCCTGTTAAAAATGAAAATCCCTGCCACCCCCCACCCCCCCACACACACCCACACACACACTGCACTGAACTGGAGAACTTGTTCTCAGAGTCAGCAGATGGCATAGTGATTAGGCTGTTGTACTCCCACATGGCCAACCAGGTTCAAGTCCCAGATCTGGTGGCTTGCTTTCTTACTTTCTCACTTTTCCTTTCTCTCACTGTGTCTCTCTGGTGAGCACATATGCCCTATAGCAAAATTAAAATAATAACAATAAATAAATAAAATTAAGTAAATAATTCTTTAAAATAAAAGAAACAAAGTACTGGTTTTCTGGCCTCCACCTCGCCAAATCAAAAGGGGTAGGACCTTTTCTTTCGATTCCCCAGGTAGATCTCACAGGCAGTTTACCAGGGCAACAGGAAGATGAATAAGGTGATTATGGCCTCCGCCTGTAGAGGTCGCTATGGTGGCCCATTGGATTTCCCTCCAGAACTGCGGTGCCAGCTACTCCAGCTGCTGGGAGGGTTGGCAGCTGCTGGGAGGGTTGGCAACTGCAGGCTCACAGCTGAGCGCCTCTCTAGGAATTGCTCTCTGTGGAAGGAAATGGTTCACCACAGCTGCGGGGAGCAGCCTGCATCCAAAGTCGACAGGGCCAGTGACTAGGCCCAGCACTCTCATCTCAATTGCCCAAAGGCCATCCAAGCTCCAGAGCTCCCCAGGGAATCCACGAGGACCCCGTGACAACAGCCATGCAATGTCTCCCTCTGCCACATCAGCGCCCTCAGCCCTCGCAGGTGGTGTTCGTTAGAGCCCTGCCCAGTGAAAGTCCATCTCAGAGTATGTCCCCCTGCTCTGTTTGTAGGGTACACAGTATGATAGCAAAGACAAGTAGGGCTTGAAGGGGAGGAGGGGCAGTGGAATGAGGCCTCCCCGCAAAAGGCAGCACCTTTGGGTGAGAACACACAGAGAACTAGCAGAACATGGGGCTGGACAGAATGCCCTAAACGCCAGGCTGAGGCACCTGCGTTCGGCAGGCAATGGGAAATCATGGAAGATTTCAGCTGGAGGATAACCCCATGATGATCCCAGCTATACGTCAGGAATATTCACTTGGCTGTAATGTGAAAGGGACCGGAACGGAGTGGCTGCGAGTAGCAGACCAGTCTACAAGCTGTTGCAAATGTGAGGTGAAGGAAAGGCAGCCAGGATCAGGACTCACCATCTCCTAAGGGGCTGCCATAGAGGAAAGACCACAGGCTCGGAATGAGATGGACCCGGGTTCCAAACCCCACTCTGCCATTTACAACCTGTGGACACTCAGGTCCTCTCACCTCCCCAACTCCCCTGTCAGTAAAATGGAGCTAAAAGAGTTAGTAAGTACTCACATCCTGAAACAGGCGTGGCTCCCAGTACATGGAAACCACGCTCAGCAAGTCTGAGCTTGGCTGCTCTGAAGGCTGCCCATGAGAAGCGATTCTCGGAGGTAGTAATTTAATGAGGGCTCAGTTTCAAACGTGCCTGTTGTTTACTGCGGTACTTAAACTTGAATCCATCCCTTATGAAGGGCATGCAGGCGATCTCTGGTTCCACTGTAACTGCGGCATGCCCTGTTGTTATGGTGACGGGTTCCCCAAACAGCCATGCTGTTTCCTCCTGCCCTAAAGCCCACCAGCCCTAGAGACAGCAACAGGGTCATTTTTTTGAATTCCACAGTAAACATTGTCAACTTTTTCAATTTGCTGGTTGGCTGTCTGCTGCTTCTCTGGCTAATGCCCCCAGCCTGAAAATCAGCTCGACCCTGCGTAGCAAACCTGCCCAGTGTCCCCAGTAATTGGAAATCGGTGCCATGGAATATCAGCAGGCACATCAATCTCTGGCTGGAGTTAACCTTGCAGGAAAATGAAGCAGAACATAAGGGAAGGTCTACTCTGGGCAATGGGCATACACAGCACAGAAACCAATGTCAAAAGACAATTCTAAAAGTTTTAAGTTGAGAGAATCGTTGCAGTATTTAAAAAATTATTTCAATATAGCACATGTAGCTTTTCCAATAAACTGAATTCACTTGACACATGAAAATACTAAAACATTATTACTGGGCTAGCCAGGTTGTGTGGTAGGTGAGGTGGCTGGATCCCACAGGACCAAGTACATAGTTTGAGTCCTGGACCCAGCAACTTGAAAAACATGCTGGGTGCTTGTAGGTACATGTCCCAAATCCCAAGAGGAAAATGGAGGAGAAGGGGTTTTGGCATGGCCATCCTCCCTGAGAAGTGATTTCTCACTTTCCCTCTCTGTGTCTCTGGGGAGCATATGGACTCTATAACAAAATTAAATTAAATTAAACTCAAAACATTATTACTATTTTTTAAAACTCATTCCTTTAATTTTTGAATTTAACTTCATTTTTTTTAAAGCAGTTAGCGTATATGTCTTCACATGACCAGTCCCGGAGAGAGATCCCAATGGAGAGAGAGATCCCCCCTGGGGGGTGAAAGAAGCAGCTTCCCCCATAAAGCACCCCCATAAAAGTGTCTTTTTTTTTTTTTTTTTTGTCTTTTTAGGTTTTTGCCATAGAGTGCAAGTGATCACTGAAGAGAGGCAGAGAGAGGAAAAGCAAGAAATCAATTCCCAGGGGGGAATGGCCACACCACAATCCATTCTCCCCTCTGGATTTTGGGCATCATGCACATGCGCTCAGCCTGATTTTCAAGCCACCAGGTCTAGGACTCAAATATGGACAGTCATGTGGAAGTCTAGCACCTTAACCTCCATACCACCTGCTGGCCCCTCACAAAGGTGTCTTAATGTTGCAATCCACTCCCAGCTTTAGCCAGTCCAGGATCACGGGCACACACTTGCCGGCGTGCTCAGGGAAGTCTCTGGATGCGAATCTGGGACCTTCCCATTTGGGTCGACCTGGCAGAGACTTGCATTTTAGCGCTTCACCACCAGCCAGCCTTGCTATTACTGCCACCATTCTTACTATAGTGACATCTTAATACTAGCAATCCTACACCTGGGCTTCTGGTAGACTGCACTCTCTTCCCCTCCCTTCCTTTCCTCCTTCCCCTCACTCCTGCTAATCCCTCCTCTCCAGCCACAGCCTTAGGATGAGAGATGCAGTCACCCTGCTGGCAGTGGCCCAGTAACTGTTCTCTCTTTTGTTCTTCTACCAAAAGGACCCTGATCCTTTTAGGTGGCATGTACCCAGAGGAAAGTCTTGATTCGCCTGACTCTCTGGCAGCGAGGGACATCCCTCTCATCTGGTTCTGACCAGTAAGATCCAAGCAGGGCCAGCAGGTGGCGGGGTGGTTAAGGGGCTACACTCCCAAATGGCTGACCGCAGTTCAAGTACCAGACCCAGTGGCTTGAGACTCAAATTAGGCACATGTGTGTGCACATGCCCAAAGTCCCAACAAGAGAACGGAGAAGGGATTGCAGAATGGCCATTCCCCCTGCGAGGTATTTTCTCACTTTCCCTCTCTCTGTCCGTCTCTCTCTGGCAAGCACGCATGTCCCATAACAAAAATCTAAATAAATAATAAACCCAAACAGAGCTTACTGGCTTCTGAGAAAGCTTTTATTTTACAGAGAAGGAATGTGCTGGGGGGGGGGGGAATGCTTCTTTCTGCCCCTCCCCTTCCTAACTACAATAAGACAGCCCAGCATCTGGAGCGCAGGAGGATGAAAGCCACACCAAGGATGGCAAAGCAACCTGAGTCCTTGGCAGCATCCTTGAACCTCCAGGCACCTGGTGTAAGCCCTCACCCTGCTAAGTCCCATGAGCTGGTTTCTGCTCGGGCAGCCAGACACAGTCCCTAAGTGGTAAAGGTGAGGCGAGTTCCCTCCAACCACGAGCACCCCGAGTGCCTGATCTGTACCAGGCGCCGGGCTGAGCACTTGGGCTGCAACAGCAAGTCAGTTAGGCCTTGACCTCTTGCGTGAGGGCGTCAAGAAACAAACAATAAGTGAACAAGATTGTGGGGTCAGGAAGGAAATCAGCAGCCAGCCCTGGAGAAGGCTGATGTCTCCAAGGAGGTGAGATCAGAACTGAATTCCTAACTAAGGAGTTAGGAATTCACGGAATTGCCAAAGAGCTGAAGGAAGAGTTCACGCCAGTCTCTATGTAATACTCCCCCAACGCTATGCGACTCTTCCTCTGAACACTGAAAACATGGATTGCTGTTAATTGTGTAACTGGGGCTGCCGAGGGTGCAGGGAGCACATCCCAGCAAGTGCAGAGGCCTCAGAACAGGAAAGGGCACGATGTATTCCAAGAATGGAGAGAAGTCCAGTGTGACTGCAACACTCTGAGTGAAAAAGAGAACAAGGTAAATCACGCAGCAAAACACCAGGGACCAAGTCACGTGGGACGCCCAAGAAAGGGACTGGGGTTTTATTCTACGTATGGTACAATGGGGAGCTATCAGAGAGAATTAAACTAGAGCGTGACAGGACCTGGTATATGTGTTTAAAGGTTGCTGTCTCTGTGACGAAGAATAAGTCGTCAGGGGCGAGAATGGACACAGCTCTTGCAGAATTCCCAGAGAAGGGTGATGGTGGCTTGGGCTTGGGGTGGGCCTTCAAGCAAACAGAGCTACCTGTGACATCCTCGCATGTGGTTACTGCAAGAAACAGCCTCGTCAGTGCACTCAGAGTCCAAACAGGAAGATGGGAGGGAAGGCCGACTGGAGATGTTTTTAAAACTCCGAGGTGGCAAAGACATATGGTGCGGTACTAGGAGAGACGGGAGAATTCACAGCCAGTCTTTGCTTTTTTTGGTATTCAGAAGGACAGACTAGGACAGCACTGGGGGCTACGATGTGGAGACTGTCATAGTGTATTAGTTAGGAATTAGCAGAATTGTCGCAGGGTGGCGAGACCACTGAGGTTCTAGAGCGTGAACTGCTACCGAGTGCAATCGCCAGCACTTGGGACAGCTCAGAAATGGGAACGGGAGGAGCAGAGGGGAAGGTGACCCAAGGCCTGACACTGGCATGACGAGCCAAGTGCAAGCTTGAAGAAGTGAGGGGGTCCCGGTGACGGGTGGGCAGTACAGAACCTGAGCCCTTCATACTGGTGAATGCATTGATTCTTCAAGGATTCCATCCTACAATGAGCAAACTGAAACCCAGAAAGGCTAGGAAACTTGCTAAAAGTCACACAGCTGATATATATCTGTTGGTAGAGTCAAATTCTTTGGGACCAGCAGCTAGTGTAATGGCTATGTCTCTGAACTCCCATGTAGTCGACCGCGGTTTGAGTTCCAGACCCGGTGGCTTAAACTCATGTCAGGTGCGTTTGCATGCATGCCCAAGATCCAGAGAGGAGAATAAAGGAGAAGGGATTGTGGCATGGCCATCCCCCCTGGGGGGTGATTTCTTGCTTTCTGTCTCTCTGTCTCTCTGTCTGTCTGGCGAGCGCACGCACCCTATGGCAAAAACCTCTCCAAAAAAAAAAAAATATATCTTTAGCCACTCAACCGCACTATCTCCAAGCAAGTAACAAGGAAAGTGTTGGGTGAAGAGAGCAAGTTGAGGTGCAGGTTCTGGAGGTCATGATCACGTGAAACCTGGCTCATGGAGTGGGGAAGGAAGTACACAAAGTTGCACACAAGCCAGATCTGACTGTGTGGTCCTGTGTATGTGACTGTAACCAAAGCACAAGGCGGTGGCTTGCAGAGGAAGGTCAAGAGACTCTGGGTTGGATTTCTAGGCAAAGGCCAACTGTCTAGCAGCCACTGACTCAACTTGCCCACTAAAACGCCTATGAAGATGTAGAAGAAGACCAAAATTCACAAGATCACCAATGAAGACTAACAGGCAACCTAATCCCAGAACTGTGGAGACACTGGCACTATTAGCAATGCAGAGAGAGCTGGATTAAGAAAAACTGACCCCTGGGACTAGCAGTTGGCATAATGGCTATGTCGCTGGACTCCCATGTAGTCGACCACGGTTCGAGTTCTGGACCCAGTAGCTTAAATTCACACCAGGCGCGTGTGCGTGTGTGCCCAAGATGCCGAGAGGAGAATGGAGAAGAAGGGATTGCGGCATGGCCATCTCCTTCGGGGGATGATTTCTTATTTTCTGTCTTTCTAGCAAGTGCATGCACCCTATAGCAAAATACACACACACACACACACACACACACACACACAACACACACCAAAATAAAACAAAACAACAACAACAACAAAAAAAAACTCCAAAAAAAAAGAAAGAAAGAAAAAAGAAAAACCGACCCAGGCTCTGACTTATCTTTATTACACAGAGGCACATGGCAAGAACATAGGCAAACACTCCATGCCTACCCCATGAGGCACAGATCCAGAGCTGGAGCTAAGCAGAATAGACTGGTCAGAACCCTGAGAAGCCAACCTGCCTGCCCTCTGGACATCTGCGACTCCCACGGTGAACTGGTTCCTTCTCTCTCTCTCTTATGCACACTACACTCACATACACACAGAGGTGGTGTTTCCATATCCATAAAGAGACAGTAAATCCCAGAAAACAGCTGGGTAGAATATGAAACAGCAGGCAGTGTGAGTCAATGGTGAGGGTAGGGGGGTTTTAGAGGGAGCCATGGGGGTACTGCATGTAGTGGACTCCTAATAAGCATTTACCCAGCATGTAATTTGCCTGAACTGAACTGCATTTGCTCAATTAAAAGGCCACTTATCCATGGCCTTTCCCCGTGCTTCTCCTTCATTCCAACTAGATTTTGGTTCCCACTGCCTCTAAATATTTTCCTAAACACAAAGACAAACAAAAGACAGTCTCTGAGCTGCCAAGCAATTTGAGAAAATTTTCCCGTACTCCATGAAATTTTCTTAGCATTTTTTAAAAGTTTATTTATTTATTTATTTGTTCCATATGTGTAACAGAGAGAGACAGACAGTCAGAGGGACCTCAGCCCCACAAGGTCTTGACATCGCGATCCACCCCCAGCTTTAGCTTTGCCAGCGTGGATCATGGGCACACACGTGCCTGCTATACTCAGAGAGGTCTCCCAACACAACCGGCCACCTTCCCATGTGTGTCAGCCTCACAAAGCCTCACGTCTGCACTTCTGTGCTGCTGTCCAGTCCCTCACAGCCCGTGAACTTTAAGCATTGCCCCCAGTAAGACGTGACACGCACTGTCTATAGTTGGGTACAGGACCTCAGGCTGAAACCTAAATGCTGACTGAGGCAGTGTGTTCTGTGTGCTTTCCCCATACTTTCTCTCTCTCTCTTCTTTTTTTATAAGGAACACGCATTGCCTTTGAAACCAGAAAAAATAAATTTTCTGACCAAAGACTGTTCATCTTTGATGGGTCCAGCAGGTGATGAGGATGCAGGGGATTCTCAGAGCACCCCTGCGGCCTGCTCTGCGGAGACGGGCACGAGGCACTCAGCACAGGGAGGAGGCACAGGACCACCACAGAGCTGCAGGACCTAGCTTTGTCAACACCAGCGGGAGGCTCCCACTCCAAAAAAGCCTACAGCAGATGGGGTGGAGGAGGGTACTAAATGCATGCCGAGCGGTTACAGTCCTGTGGACACTGCCCTGGATTTAGAAACAAGAGACCTAAATTCTGAGCCAGGTTTTTCCGCTTCCTGGCTGAGTGACCTTGCTCAGTCTCTTAATCTCACGGAACCTCAGTTTCCTCATCTGTCAAATGGTGAAAACAATAGTTATTTTGGAGACATATGTGAACTAATACCCAAAAGAAAATTTTTCACATATAGCTGATGCTCAGTAAATACCACTTGAATCTAAATGGCAAGGAAATAGGCCCACTCTCAGAAGAAAGTATGAGGAAGTAACCGTGGAAATCCACTCTAATTATTTCCAAATGATCAGTGTGTGTGGCCATTAGCATATTTACATTAGTTGGCTAGGGTTACTGTAAGGAAGTGCCACACACTGGGCAGCTTGAAAAATAGAAATGTATGGGCTTCCAGTTCTGCAGGCTGGAAGTGCAAGAGCAAGGTGTTGGCAGGGCGTTTCCTTCTGGAGGCCCTGAGAGAGAATCTGCCCAGGCCTCTGTAGCTTCTGGTGGTTTGCTGTGATCTCTGGTGTTCCTTGGCCTGTAGGAATATTACCCTGGTCTCTGCATCCATCTTCATGTGGAAATACCTCCTATTTGTCGGTTTCTGTCCACATTTTCTGTTCATAATGACACCAGTCATCTGGATAAAGATCCACCTAATGACTTCATTTTAACTTTACATCAAGAAGACCCTCTCTCTCCCAACAAGATCCCATTCTGATGTCCTGGGGGTTAGGACTCCTACCTTTGAATTTGGAGGGGCACAATTCAGCCCATAACAATTTCTTATTTCTTTCTTTTTCTTCTCCCCTTTCTTTTTTATTTTTATTTTTTTGGTTGTTTTGTAGTTGCTATGCATTCACCAGAGAAAGAGAGCCAGGGTGGGGAGTGAGAAATTACCCTCTGGGAGGATGGCCATGCCATAATCTCTTCTC
The DNA here is from genome assembly GCA_026018925.1 of Tupaia tana. NCBI lineage: Eukaryota > Metazoa > Chordata > Mammalia > Scandentia > Tupaiidae > Tupaia > Tupaia tana. Next base: position 57,673,493 of record JAKSZU010000008.1, on the reverse strand, counting down.
TAGTCTCCTTTTGGACACGTGCACCCAGTCTGGAACTCAGACTGCACAACGAGTCATATGGGATCCAGTGCCTTAACCTCCATACCACCGGTGGGCCCTCAGCCCGTAACGATTTCTAAAGGAGCTTTTTCTCTAAAGAAAAGGAGGTGGCTGGGAGTGGGAGGGGAGCATGTGAGGAAGTAAGGGCTCCTACTAGCTAGGCTAGAAAGTTACTGGACCTTACTTTGGGCTCAGGATATACCCATCAAGTCTGCTCCACAGACGGGGACAAAGGTGGCATTCAGACCTGCCAGAGGACCTCTGAAACAGCCCTGACAGGGATAAGGTACTATAGCAGACTTCAGATGAGCTACTGAGAGTGGCTAGAGGCTCTGCAACAATAGAGACAGTATGGTTTTACATATTTTTGAGAAACTATTTACATGTCAACCACTCTGTGGCCTAGGACAAATGACCAGGCACCAAGAACAACAGGTCAGACAACAGAACCTACTGAGGGCCAAACAGCCTCATCAGAAAGGCCCTGCGGGTTACAGGTGTACACATCCTTGGGCGAAGACAGGATCTAGAGGGGTCCAAGCCTAAGGGATTGCAGAGTGCAGAATAAACCAAGAAAAGACCCCTCACCAACTGACAGGGGACTAGCTTCTTCCCGCTGAGGCCTAAAAATATCAGGACCAAAGAATAAAGGGGTGATTTTGGAGTGCACTCAGGATGTTACTACACCAAACAGTGAAGTAACTTTCAACTCACCTCTTGATAGAGACACAATTCTTTTCTTTATTGTCCAACAAGGACAAGGTCCAATGAACTGAGGTCTAAGACAAAGACATCTAAAAGAAGACTCAGGAAAGGTTGCAAAACAGAATAAGCTTCATTTACATAGCCAGATCATTCGTATAGCTATTTATTCATCTTTACATTCAATAATCACGTGGTAGATGCCAGGCATGCAAACACCAGTGCTGGGATCTCCATCCCGAAAGAGCTCACAGGCTGACTGGAGAGCCACAGGCATGACCAAGCAATACAATGGCCAGTGCCATCACTGAGCACTCAAAATTCATCAAGAGGGACCAGCAGGGGACATGATGGTTAAGGCACTGGACTCCCACATGGCTGACCACAGTTGAAGTCCCAAACCTGGTGGCTTGCTTTCTCATTTTTCCTCTTTCTCTGTCTCTGTCTGGTGAATTAAATAATAATAATAAATAAAATTACATAATTGTTTTTAAACATTGCTTTGAGGGCTGATGGCAGGACATGATACTCTGCCCAGGAGACAAGGGCCATGAGAACATGAGATTTTCTATGCCTTTATAAACTGCCTACATTTTTTGCCACCTGCTTCTGGTCATGATGTTTGCAAAACAACCTTTATGATGAAGAGGCTTCTGTTTGGCAAAAGAGGCATGAAGAAGGTGGAGATGTTTTCTTACTATGCAACAATCAGGTAGACAAAAACCGAAAAAGCATCAGCCGATGGAGCTGATGAGGAGAGAGAATATCATCTCCAGGCTTACAGGAAGAAACAGAAACAGAAATTCTTTGAGATTTATTCTCTCAAGAGAGACCACTTGAGATCTTGCTATAGCCAGGCCCAGGGAATCAATAGAGTGAAAAGACCCCTTACCTAACTTAGTAGTCATCCTTGAAAGGCAAAATATTAGTTAATAATTATTAGTTAATATTATTTTAAAATATCGGGGCCAGGACCACACTGTGGCTTGGTGGTTAAGGCAGCTGGATTCTATTTGCCAATGGTGCATTTTGAGTCTTGGATTCAACAGCTTGGAAAAAATGTGTGTGATGTGTGTGTGTGTGTGTGTGTGTGTGTGTGAGTGTGTGTGTGTACCCAACATCCCAAAGGAGAAAGAAATGGGGGACAATGGATTTCAGTATCACCACTTCTCATGGGAGGTTCTCTCTCTCTTTCTCTCTCTCTCTCTCTCTCTCTCTCTCCTCTCTCTCTCTCCAGTAAGCACACACATCCTCTGGCAAAATTTAAATTACACACACATACACACACACGGGAAGGTCCCAGGTTCATGTCTGGACAACTGCCTAAGTATGCCAGGAACATGTGTGCTCATGATCTCGGGCTGGCTGAGTCTGGGGACGAGGGGCAGATTGTGATGTCAACACCCTGTTGAGAATGCAGTCTCTCTCTCTCTCCTTCTCTGTCACTCTTGCTCATAGAAGAAATTCATTCATTCATTAAAACTTTAAAAAGTGTAATCAAAAGCAGTAACAAGTATATGGAGGGAGCTGGGATGGCTATGAAGATGATTGATCCACTAGGAACATCCCCTCCCAGGTGGGCTCACAGAGCTGTTGGAGCTCTGGGGGAAGGAGCAGGACAGCAGGGCTGCCCTCCTGCACCCCTCTGCTGGGAGGGCCTGTAGGAAAAGCCCTGCTCCTCCCCTGGGCTCCTGCAGAGGTCTGCACACACACTGACCCCGCCCCTGGCAGAAGGAACCACTTAGTGCACTAATGAACCACTTAGTGGGGGAGCTTTTTTCCTTGGTGCTGTTCTAGTATGGACCACACTGCCCTGACGTATGTCCACTTTTATGGCTGTCTCCTTTATATTATTTTCTTGAGGTCAAAGGTCATACCCTACACATCTTTTTGTCAAAAGCTTATTGAATGAATGAAAGAGCAAATCAGTGTCTTTCACATTTAGTCTGTCAACACGGAAAACAAAGACCTAGAATATTGTCTTCATAGCCCGATCAAAATGAATCGAGGTCAGCAAATGTATACAAACTGAAACCAACAAGATGAAATTTAACAGGAATAAATGCAAATATTCCAAATTTGGGTTAGTGAAGTCAATAGTACTAAAGTAGGACCGATGGGGGAGAAGTTCATTCATTGAACAAATATGTATCAAGTGCCACCTACATGCCAGTCATGGTTTCAGGTACTGGGTACAGAGCAGAGAAAATATAGACAATTGCCCTGATGGCATAGAACTTAGACGTGATTAGAAAGAAGGACAGAAGAGTTTCAGCTAATCACAAGGTGAGTACCCAGGTAATATGGCAATGACAAGAGTGGGGAAATAAGGAAATCTTAACCTAATTTTACCTGCACCGGGACCTTTGTTCAATGGCTGTATCAATACACCTCATGGTCTGCGCTATTCTCTGACATCAGCAGGTTGGAGGTAACCAGAGGTCCTTCCTATCTAGAGGGACTTCACGAACCAAATGGTGTGTCTGAGGTGTACAAAATAAACGGAGGCATGTGTGTTTGGTCTGGAGGGCCAATGGTAAGAGGAGATATGACAGCCATCTTGCACATTTGAAAGCATGATCAGTGCAAGACTTCATCACATGGTCTGGAGCTCACTGGGTAGAAATTATAAGGAAGTAAGAAGAGTTTCTCAGGAGCCAGCAGGTGGTGTAGTGGTTAAGGCACCGAATTTCCACAAGGCAGACCATGGTTCGAGTCTCGGACCTGTCAGCTTGAAAATCACAACAAATAAATAGATAAATAAATAAATATTTTTAAAAAGAAGAACATTTTCTCATGGAGGAAGCTGCCCAATAAGGGTCCAGTAAGGCCTCCTTCTCTAAGGAAGAGATATTCCATCCTCAGGGATGTTGCAGAAGAAAACTTACTGAGGTCATACTAGAATATTGAGAGAGTAGACTAAACTTTCAAACCTATCATAAACTATAAAATCAAGAATTCTATAGCTGGGACCAGCAGTTGGCATAATGGCTATGTTGCTGGACTGCCATGTAGTTGACCGTGGTTCGAGTCCCAGACCTAGTGGCTTAAACTCACGCCGGGCACATGTGTGTGCATGCCGAAGATCCCGAGAGGAGAATGGAGGAGAAGGGATTGTGGCATGGCCATCCCCCCTGGGGGGTGATTTCTCGCTTTCTGTCTCTCTCTCTCTCTCTGTCTTTCTGGCGAGCACATGCGCCCTATGGCAAAAACCTCTCCAAAGAAAAAGAATTCTGTAGCTAATTCCCCTTAATAAGGAAGGCAGTTTTTAGGAGTGCAGGCTTTGAGACCAACTGGTGGCATAATGGTTAAGGCATTGGATTTTGCATAGCAAACTGCATAGTTTGAGCCCCAGATGCAAACTATGCTGGGCACATATGTATATATATGCCCAAAACCTCAAAAGGAGGGGGTAATAGAAGAGAAGGCATTGTAGCATGGACATCCCCCTGGGGTGCTTCTCTCCCTGTCTATCTCTCTCTCTGTCTCTCTCTCTCTCTCTCCCTCCCTCTCTTTCTCTCTCTCTCTCCCTCCCTCCCTGTTTCTTTCAAGCAAGTGCACATGCACTCTGGTAAATTTTTAAAAATAAAAAGAGTGCAGGTTTTGGAATCAGATGGGTTGGACTCCAGTTCTGTTCTGGGGAAAGATACTTGCACACTCTAAGCCTCATTCTATTGCTTGTAAAAGGAGGACAGTGATAGCTCCTGCCTGATTCTGGCCGTGAGGATCAAAGGATATTATTTATACCAAGAGCTGGGTACAAGGCTGAGCCCTTGGTAGGTCATCAGTAAATATTAGCTAATGGTAATATTAAGTGCTCTTCATTTTATTTGACTAGCTTCTGATTTATTTAGATAAATTATCATGCTATTTCTCTAATTCTGCAAACTTCCATAAAGCAATTATTATAGCAATTTAAAACTATAAAATGGAAGTACTTTAGTGTTTTATCCTCTAAAGAAACTAGGGAAAAAAGTAACAGTCCAAAAGGGGGTGTTTAAGGGGCTCGTGATTAAATCAAGGGGAAACTAGAAGATTATTCATGTACATAATGGCTGAGCGAGGCTGGGTGGTGGCAACCCCAGAGACTCCCTTTCTCCTTAGAGACCCCCACCAGACAACAGAAGTAAAAATCAATCCAGGAAACTGATTTGATGAAGATTAAATCATGCCAGACCAATTTAATTTCCTTCTGTGATAGAGAAAGACTTCTGTCACACAGAGCAGCAACAGATGTCAGATACTGTGGCTTTACCCAGGTCTTGAATCCTAGCCTACATAATGGCCAGTTCTAAAAACCTAATTGAAGAGACAGCAGGTGGCGGAGTGGTTAAGGCACTGGACTCCCACATGGCTACTGAGCTTGGAGTCCTGGACTTGGCCACTTTCTTTCTCACTACCCCCCACATCTCTCTCTCTCTCTGGTCAAAATTTAAAATAATAATAAATAAAATGAAATAATTCCTTAAACACACACACAAACCCTAACTGAGTTCTGCTAGCCAGTGGAGATGATCTCCGAAAACAGGACTCAGAGGCCCACAATCACTTGGGATCTTTTGGCGTTTTAAACCTTTTTTTTTTTTTTTTTTTTTTTTTTTTTTGCCTTAGGGCACACACACTCAGTGGAGAGATAGAGAGACAGGGAGAGAGAGAGAAAGTGAGAAATCACCCCCTAGGGGGAATGGTCATACTACAATCCTTTCTCCTCTATTCACCTCTCTCACACACACACCTGGCATGTTTTTCAAGCTGCAAGGTATGGGACTCAAACCACAGTGTTGGCCATCACCACCACGCCAACTGCTGGCCCTCAGGATCACTTTTTGAGTAAGGAGGAGAGGCAAGAAAGTCTTTGCTTTGTGGAACTGGCAGAAAACCACGCCTCCCTTACCTCTGCCACCAGTAGAATTCATCAGACAACTATTTACTGAACACCTGTCATGTAACACACCCTCGATCTGCATCAGGCTAAAAGAAATGGAAGTGAGATTTAAAAGTATATATGCTTAAATGGAACTTTTTATGCCATTGAGGTGGTGGGGCTGGGGTGAGGGCTACATAGAAATGCAATCTGTGGACCGGGCCAGGTGATTCAATAGAGTGGATAGAGGGGAGGGGGCTTTTTAAAGAGCATCCATAGGATTAGCAAGGCCCTTAGGAGAATCTAGGTTATGGTGATTTAAGTGGGATCAGGAAGCCTTCAGGAAACCTTGGCCTCCAATGTATTGAGGTCCAGGAGGCCAGGAGAAAAAGTGGCTTCAATTTGATACTAAGGAAGAGTGACCAGGGGACCACAGAGAAAGAATTTTTGAGGACCGAGGGAAGTGAGGGGAGGCAAGCACTGTGAAATGACTGAAGGAGTGTCCAGACTGGAACGATTCAACCAAGAGGCCCACTTGCCTTGGAGAAATGACCTCCAGAGACCCTCTTGAGCTCTAGAATTCTAGTAATAAGGCTCTTTTGGTGAATGTTACAATCTAGACCCTCCTAGGTCCAACTCTTCCATCTGTCCACTATTGGAAAAGGATTGCTGTAAACCAGAAGTGGCATTTAGCTTCCTGTCACAACACAGACACTGTGGGCCATTAGGTGTCCCCAGCAGTCTGGGCTTGAATTCATGGGTAAAGCACTGGCAGCGGACAGGGGAGGCCAGGGGAGCAGAGAGGAAGAAAAGAATAAAAAATTCTGGCTAATCTCCCAGAACGGCTGGAACCCATGAGAGCTGTCATTTTCTCAGATGACCCACTCTGACTAAAAATGACCAGTTCCAGTCTGAAAACCCACAGGCACCAAAGCACTCTTCTGAAGTCCCTGGCCAAGACCAATGCATCCAGGGAGCTTGGATTCAATCTTGATCTTTAGAAATGTCCCTGGCCTCCAAGGTTGATATGATGCTGCCCACCTAAGAGTCTTGCTAATTTTAGGTGCTGTCCTGGGGCTGCAGCTGAGCACCTCCTGTGAATGACATGGGTCTTCAAGGCAGCCCCATGTATGGCAAGGTATCAAGAATGCATGTGCTTGCCCACGGACCCACCTGTTGCAGTAAATCAGATCTCATGATGGAGGGGGTATGGGTCAGGATGGCAGTAATCATAGGTAAATGTTGAACACATATGTGCATATGTAGCCATTCCATCATAACTCCCTCATACCATAAGCATGCACACACATATATGCAAATATCAAATACTCCCGGTCACCAAGGCAACCATTCTCTGAAGCTCTACTTTGTTCTTTTGCATGGTAAATTTTTTAGCCTTATTTCTTTGGCATGCAGCTCTGGGCTTTGACTCTCTGCTGAGAAATACCACACGTCCTTGGGAAACACTGTTACATTTTGCATTTACCAGGTCCCCTAGAAGGATCATGTCTTATCCTCCTTCTGATGCTGAATTCAAACAACACATCATTCGGTAACTCTCTGAACATATAGACAACACCAAATAACCATATGATTGCCTCTGAGAGTCAAAAGTGTATTCCTTATACAGCTTTCACTAATAGCTCTTGCTTTTGAAAAAGCAAGTCACAAAGTTTATGGGGAAAAGGAGCCAGCTTTGGTTCAAAAAGTTGGGGAGACTGAGGCCAGCAGGTGGCATGGTGATTAAAGCACTGGACTCCCACATGGTGGATCACGGGTTTGAGTCCCAGACCTGGCAGCTTGAGAATCATGCTGAGTACATGTTCATGTGTGCCCAAAATCTCAGAATGGAGGAGAAGAGATTGTGGCATGGCCATCTCTTCACCCCCACCCCCCCCCCCCCAGAGAGTGATTTTTCTCTCTCTCTCTCTCTCTGACCAGTGCCCTGTGGCAAAAACCTAAGGAAAAGAAAAAAAAAAAAAAAAAAAAAAAAAGATAGGGAGACCTATTCTCAAGTCTAAAGTGACAGCTCTTATTTAGATGTGGATTTAGGATTATTTGTTTTAAAAGTGGTCCACTTTTTTTCTTCCTTTATATAATATACATTATGCTTCAAATAACTTTATATTTTAGATGTCATTTTTCATATACACCAACACCATAAAGGGATCAGGAAACAGTTAAACCTTTTTTATCCAAATATTCACCTGGCTTTTGACACCACTTGTGTACTAGGGGTGAGATTTCTTTCCTTTTAATGTCACCACCTATTTATGTCTGAAGGTCAGTCTGCAGCCACAGTGTACACGTCCACGCTATAACGAGTTGGATCTGCTTTTTTAAAAACTCCTGATTTGTGACTGGACCAGAAAGTTCTTTGCATGCCCTTCTATCAGATGTCTGCTAGGCAGGGAATGACCTAGGTGAGATTATTTAACCTACAGTCCAAATCCACTTTCATGCCCTGCCTCAGATTAAGCACTGAGGCACCCTGGGGCATAAAGAAAAGTCCTTTACTCTGAAACAACTGCTTGATAACTAAGCCAAAGTGCGGGCTAATGATGGCAGGCATGCATTTATTTTGCCCTGAAAGAGGATTCTGGTTTTTTAAGTCAGAGGGCGGTGAGAGGGCTCTTTCCCAACAGAGAGAAGTGGGGGAGCGACCAGGAAGACTCCGCCCGTCGATTCCAGTGGTGCGCCTTGTCTGTAAATCCAGGGAAAGAGGGTCCAGGTGGCCAGTGGATGAGGTCATTCACTGTGTACCCAGGTGGCCAGAGGGGGAGAAGGGCCGCTGCAGGGCAGAGGCGAACCCGGGCGGATCAGGGGCATGGTGTGGACGGAAGGACTGGTGTGCAGCGAGGTGGGCTGTCCTCCCCCATCGTCCCTTGGCCAATGAGCGTGGACTGGCCGAGGCAACGAAGTGCTGGGTTTCCCCAGAGCTCGGGGATTAGCTCAGCCTCTGTCAGGGGATCTTGACCGGCTCCCTGGGTTTGGGTCTGTCCACCCTCAGCAGGCAGGTGCTGTCTCTGTCTCTCTGTCTCTGCCTCTCTGTCTCCCCCCCTCCCAATTCTTCACGGCACTGGGCTGGGGGCTGCCCTGGACGCCTCCACCCTTCGCGCTTCTCCCTCGGTGGCCGGGCCTGCAGGCGCCTGGGGGAGCAGGGCGGGCGAGGTCTGCAGGAGCCGGGCTCACTCACCCGCGTGCAGGCCGCCGGCCTCGGGGCCGCTGTCCGGGCCGGCTGCGCTGGGCTGCGCGTCCGAGTCGGTGTAGGTGAGCCAGGTGGACTCGGTCTCCCGGGTCCAGCTCTCGTAGTAGCGGGGCTCGATGGCATCGGCCCGGCTGCCACCGCAACCCATCCTCCCTAGCTGCGGGCGCGCCGGGCGGCCGCTTGGCTCGCGGCTCCCGCGGAGGTTCAGCCCCGAGGCTCAGCTCCCGCCCGCGAGGCGGCGGCGGCAGCTGCGGCTACATCGCGTCCCCGCGCCAGCTCGCGCTCGGCTCCCGCGACGCCCGCAGCCCCTCCGCTGCGCCCTCTCTCCGCCCGCCGCCTCTCCGCCTCTGCGGCCCTCCCCGTCCCCACCTCTCCTCCACACCCTCCCCTCGTCTTCACCTCTCCCCCCACCCTCCCCAAGTCCCCTCCGCTCCCCTACACGCTTCAGCAGTGCTCCTGAGGCGGCTAGGGGCGGGAACGGGGGCCCTTGCAGCAGCATGTCAGGGGTCCCCAATGGGGCTCAGCACAGTGAACCTGAACCATTGCTCATCCATCCATGCATCAGTCCATCCACTCATTCATCTATGTACTCATCCATCCGCCACCCACTCGTCAATGCATCCATCTGTTCAGCCATCCATCCATTCAAGCACTCCGCCACCCACCCACTCACCCTCCGCTCATCCATCTACCCAGCCATCTTCCCTTCCCATCCCGGAGAGAACTGAGGCACTTAGGAAGGGATCCCAGGCTTTCCGGCCACCTGTTCCAAAAGCAATAGAGCTGAAGACAACCTGGGAAAGCAGGGACAGTGTTGCCCCTGAGATTTCAGGAGCAGTCAGAGCTCCATGCCTGTCTTGGCTGTTTGGGGAGTAGGGAGCAGAGCCTATGATTTCTGAGAGAACGGGTTTACACTCCCCCTCTATCGCTAACACTTCTTCGCTCGACTTCATGATCCTCTGAACTTCCGAACTTCCGTCTGGAGAAACAGAAGATCTCTAGATGGGCCCCACAGCCTAGTGGTTAAGGGTGCCAGATCCCACAGAGCTGAAGGCAGTCGGAATCTCAACCCTGACTGCTTGAAAAACACATGGGTGTGCGTTTATGCCCCAAATCCAACAGGCTAAAGAAGTGGAGAAGGAATTGTATGACCAGGGTGCTTTTCTCCATCCTTCTCTTTTTCTGTTTCTCCGCCTTTCTCTGATAGGCCAGACACTGGACAAAATTGCCAGAAACTATGTATCATCTGGGACACTCTTCCTGGAAGGAGCTAGGAGGCACGACGGGCTTCTCTCCAAGCTCAGGGTTGTGTCCACCGCCCAGGTGTCACACTTTCCCTGGTGCATGCTCTGGTCCGCATGAGTTCAGACCTAGAGCTCAGATTTGTGTAGGCCAATGAATTTAATTCTCCCAAAGACTCCAGAAAGGGTGGTAAAAGAAGGAAACCACCCTTGGGAACCAGCAGTTAGCGTAATGGCTATGTCGCTGGACTCCCACGTAGTCGACTGCAGTTCAAGTCCCGGACCCGGTGGCTTAGAACTCACGCCAGGCGCGTGTGCGTGCATGCCCAAGATCCTGAGAGGAGAATGGAGGAGAAGGGATTGCGGCGTGACCATCCCCCCCTGGGGGGTGATTTCTCGTTTTCTGTCTCTCTGTCTCTCTCTGTCTGTCTGGCGAGCGCACGCGCCCTATACCAAAAACCTCTCTTAAAAAAAAAAAAAAAAAAGAAGGAAACCACCCTTGAAGAGAGGGGTAGGAAAGGGAAAGAATTTTGAAAAATAAATTGTCAATGACCAGGCTCAGCTAGAATAGAATAAACATCATGTTCATTCATTCAACCTGTATCTACTAAACTCTTATGGCAAAACACTCTTCTAGTATATACAATATACCATGTATATTACCCATTATATATAGACTAACATAGCATATAAAGTATATACAATATAGGCACTTGTTATATTCTACTTAATGTATACAATGTACATCAGAGTAGATTGTCTAAAAGCTTTAGTGTGTAGCATCCTGTAGGTAGGCCAATCCAAAATGTTACTTGGTGCATGGTAGATGTCCACCAATGGAATAAAAGAGTATCTTTTTATAGTAATTTGATTCACTTCAGTTATTGCAGTTCAGGCCAAACAGGGTTCGGTTTAGGGAAGAGTCATCAAAGTCTTTGGCAGGCACTAGCCAGCATCCAGAGGCTGAAGAGGGCAAAGACTCATGGAGCCAGGACCAGAAACCTGAACCTAGAGTTGACCTCCACTCTGGAACCAGAATGGCCTCTCTTGCAGACTTTGCTGCCCCTTTGAAGATGTCACTGGCTGGCTTCCTTCATTTTGCTTCAGTGTGGGAGGTAGAGGGGTGCAGTTATGGGGGATGCAGTGGCTCCCCTAGTCCTTTGGAATTCAGATGCCCCATGCCCCTTTTTCCTTCCCAACCTCCACCTCTGGATGTTTGGTTTAAGAAGAACCAGTTCTAGGGCTAGCAGGTAATGTAGGGGTTACGGTGCTAGGTTCCCACATGGCTGACCATGGTTCAAGTCCCAGACCAGGTGGCTTAGAACTCATGCCAGGCATATGTGTGCGCATAACCAAAATCTTGGGAGGAGAATAGAGAAAGGATTGCGGCGTGGCCATCTCCTGAGGCGTGATTTCTCACTTTTCCTCTCTCTGCCTCTCTGGTAGACACACTTGCCCTATGAAAAAAAAAGAACCAGGTCTCTGGGAGACACAATTCTCATCATCTCCAGAAGATCCTGTGTGTCTCTTGATTCTTTGGAGAGCACTCCCTTCATAACCAGCTGCTTTGTAATGGCACCACCCCAGAGCAGTCAGGACAGGAAGAGTGCCTTCATTGGAAGGTGCTGGGTGGCAAGAGGTTCTAGGAAATGAAGGAAAGTCCCCTCAGTTGAGCAAAAGAAAAGAGAGGAGCATGAGGTGCAGTGGAGGAATTGGAAAGGACCATAGAAAGGGATTTGGACTTTATCCTAAAAGCAATGGAGAACATTGAAGGGCTTCAAACCACGTACTTCCAGCCCCAGATCTGCTTTAGGTAACTGTCACTCTGGAGGCAGGTGAAGAATGAGAGGGCAGAGTGGATTCTGGAGAGCCACAAGAGGCTCTGGGGGAGAGACCATGATGTTGGGCAATGCCAGGGCAGGGCGGACAGGGCTGTTGGGTGGACAGGGCTGCCAGTTCCTAAGGAGGGGACTGCTAGTGACAAGCGTGGTGGGGTGAAGGGATCTGGAAAGGGTACTGGAAGGGGGGGGATACTGTCTTGGTTAAATTTGAGATGCCTGTGAGACTTAGGTTAACAGAAGGAAGGCTCTTAGCTTAGCCATTTAAATATGGTAAGAGTAGCTTCAGAAATGCTCGTTTTCTCTATCCAGGTGATTCCAAATCTAGAACTCAAGAGAGGTCTCAGCTAAACCAAAACAATAGGAGACATCTGCATGTGAATAACATCGGCAAATGAATACGCGGCTTTCTCTGGCTATCTTGTCCTTTCCTCTTTTCATTTTCTAGTTCAATCTTCCCAACTCCTGCCTCCCCCACTTTCCAGCTCAACTCCCTGACCCCAGCCTTGCTCTGTCTCACAAAGAACACTTTATGTGTGCCCCAACATCTGACTCCGGGTTTGATGTTCGAACCACTGCTTAATACTGTCTTCAGTTATAATACTATCTTCACGGATAAAGACATCATCCACACTCATCATTGAAAGATCCTGTTACCAGGCAAGAGAGAGTAGTAAATAATCAATTTTTCTTATCACATATTCAAATTCAAAATAAGGTACTTTTTTTTTTTCCTTTTCTTTTTTCTTTTTTAGGTTTTTACCATAAGGCATGTGTTCTTGCTGGAGAGAAACAGAGAGGGAAAGTGAGAAATCATCCCCCGAGGGGGATGGCCACACCGCAATCCCTTCCCCTCCATTATCCTCTCAGGATTATGGGCACACATATACACACTCCACACACTCCCAGTGTGATTTTCTTTTCTTCTTTCTTTCTTTTTTGAAGAGATTTTTGCCTTAGGGAGCATGAGCTCGCAGGAGAGAGAGAAAGAGACAGACAATGAGTGAGAAAGTGAGAAATCACCCCCCCAGGAGGGAAGGCCAGGCTGCAATCCCTTCTCCTTCATTCTCCTCCCGGGATCTTGGGCACCCATGCACACGTGCCCAGCATGTTTTTCAAGCCACTGGGTCTGGGACTCAAACTGCAGTCAGCCATGTGGGAGTCCAGTGACATAACTGCTACACCATCTGCTTCCCTCACTTCCCAGTGTGATTTTCAAGCTGCTGGGTCTGGGAGTCAAACTGTGGTCAGCCATGTGGGAATCTAGTGCCTTAACCACCATACCACCTGCCGGCCCCAGCTCTGGTATTTCTTCCATGTATCAATCTGGAATGGGACCCTCTGACATTTTGTCAGTTATAGAAGACAAGAATGGAAAATGGGTAAACCAGAGATGTTTCAGCGCCCCCCTGTGGACTGGCACCTCAGAAAGTTACTCTTTCAACCCAGCCTTCCTGAGGCTCTGGGAAGAAGGAGTGTAAACAAGACAAGTGGAGTGGAGAGCAAGAAAAGAGGGCCGAGGGGACAAGATGGTGTCCTGAGAGCCAGGTCAGGAAGAAGGCACAGTTACGTTTGGGTGATGTTGAGCTGCCCAGGTGACTTCTGAAGGGAGAGTCAAGTAGGTAGACAGCTATAAAGCCAGAGCACAGAGTGGTCCAGGCTGGGCCGGCAGGAGTTAGTGAGCTCCCCTGGAGAGTGTGGGATGAAAGCTGGGATCGAACCCAGAGGATGTCTGACATGCAGAGGCAGGGTGGAGGGCGAAGAACCATGAAAGGAAACAGGCTCAACAGTTAGGGAAAGCAGAGAGCGGCACACCAGCACCCTGAGAGAGAAGAGTTTCAACCATATCAACACAACAAAGGGACTGAAAAGTGGCTGTGGGATCAAATACTGGAAGGTCAAGTAGGATCTTGGGAGTGTGGAGTCCAAACTGTGGCAGCTTCAAAACTGAAGGAGAGGAACTAACAGGAAGAAAAGTCCAGGGAAGAAGCTGTGGGTTTGGGCTTTGTTTTTGTTGTTTTTTTTTTTTAAAGTTTTTTTAGTCATGATAGAGTTCATGGGTTCACACATGAGGGAGAGAAAGAGAGAGAGATTCTTCACAGAGTCTCGCCATGCCCCAATCAGCTTCCCCCGGTCCTCCAATCCATCAGACGTTTTATTTCTTCATGAGAGTAAGAGACACAGAGATAGAGTCAAAGAGAGAGAGGAGAGAGAGAGGAAGAGAGAGATAGGCACCCTCTATGGGGATTTTTAACCAGGAAACGTAAAAAGCTGATCCAGTCTTTTCATTTTACCAGCTAAATAACTGCAATTGGGAAAAGTCTGTGGCGTTGCCCAAAGTCACAGAGTAAACGTGATCTTGGGCAGCACTGAAGTTAACCGGAGCACAGGGCCTTTGGTGGCTAGCTCTGTGCTCTTTTCATTTCTCCCAAGCCTTTAAAAATAAATGTAATTTAATTTAATTTTAATGAATTAAATGTAAATATGTAAAATGCAACAAACATCAATACGTCATCTATATACTCTTTGTTCAGAACCTTCAGCTTGTCTGAGATGCATTTGTCATCCTTTCCCATCAAGTTTGAAAGCAACGAAGAAAAGATTCTTCTAAAATTGGAAAGCCTTGGCCAAAGCCGTCCGGAGCAATGAAGTAAATTAGGCCTTTGGAAACCATGGCTGAGCGGTATTAGTTAAGTGATGGGATAAAATATCTGTGGCTTTAAGAACCCCTGTGGTGGGTACCACCTCTGGATCGTTTCTATAGAAACTGGAGCACAGGGTTATAGGGCAGGAAACCCTTCTACTTCAAAGTCTTATTTCCGTGTCCAGCCCTGCTGGGCTCTCCCCAGCTATTGTGAGCGGTAGAAAGGAAAGCTTCAGGAAGACAGTGGGGCTCAGCAGAACAGAAGGCACAGCAGGAACCCAAACCTGCCTTCAGAATCAGTCATCTGCAATGGAATAAAGACAGATTCGCTGCCTTATACGTTTCCGTTTTTCCCAGTGAAAAGTCTTACAAATGAGAACAATGGCAGCGATAATTCTGGCTCAGTGTGGTGCAGACCTCAGGTAGGTCTCTTCAGTCCTGAATGGCAAGTCCCAGTACGTTCCTCCACTGCCCCAGATGCAGTGAACATACCGGAAACGGGGCCCTGCACCTCCCTCTGGGTGTTGAAGAACCCCAATCTTGGCTAGAAGCCGCATCCTTATTGATCGACAAATTGTAATTTAGTTGTAAAGGAAGAGAACTCAAAGTTGATGTCCCAAAGCACAAGATCTGGTTCCATTCCCCACATCTGGGGGGGGGGGGGGTGTCTGGAAGTATTATTTAACATAAACTCATTCATGCACCTGTCACCCCTGAAGGAAGACAGAAGACAGCATTCCCCAGGCAACAAATGGCACACCTAGAATTCAGGTGATGTAGACAAGATGGGGTAAACACTATGACAAATAGGGGGAAAACAGGAAAGGGAAACTGAAATGTTAACATGGCAAGAAGACAAATGAGTTTTTCATTTAGTTTAAGAGGTTAAGAAAGGTGAAAGAGGAACTTCCGCAAAAAAAAAAAAATAAAGAAAGAAAAAAAAGAAAGAAAAAAGGGAAGGAAGGAATGCAGGAAGGATAATTGGATATGTTACCACAAAGCATTTATATGGGAAGTGAAATTTAAGTGTGAAACTAAATACTGTAGAGTTAATTCTCCCTCTAGTAATCTTATTTATTTTTTAAGTTTATTTTATTGAGAGAGAAAGAAAGAATTCCCACAACAGGTCTTGCCACACTGCAATTCTGCCCCCAGCTTCCCAGCCAGCCAGGACCACAGTTGCAAGTGGGCACGGTCAGTGTGTTCAGGTCAACCTGGGATCCCAGCCTGGGCCTCCCACGTGGCTCCCATATTGGACAGCAGCACCCGACCACCTGTACCACCATGACTGGGTTTCTTTCCACTGATTTCTCTTTTCTTTTTTTTTTTTTTTTAAGGTTTTTGCCATGGGGCATGTGCCTTCACCCAAAAGAGACAGTGAGAGGGAAAAAGAAAAATCATCCCCCACAGGGATTGGCCATGCCACAATCCCTTCTTCTCTATTCTCCTCCTGGGATTTTGAGCACACATGCACATGTGCCCGGCATGATTTTCAAGCTACTAGGTCTGGGACTTGATCCATAGTCAGCCATGTGGGAGTCCAGTGCCTTAACCACTATAACACCCACTGGCCTTCCACTGATTTTTAAACCAAATAGTTTTCATACAGAAATAGATAAGCTCATTTGGGTTAATTTTAGAGAAATTCAGCAAGCTCTTTCAATGACTCTAAAACTCTCTTTTAAGAGAGAATTTTGCTATATATGCTCACTGTAGAGACAAAAAGAGAGAAATCACCCCCCGGGAGGAATGGCCACACCGCAATCCTTTCTCCTCCATTCTCCTCTCAGGATTTTGGACATACACACACACACACACACACACACCCATGCCTGGTGTGAGTATTAAGCTGCCAGATCCAGGACTTGGACTGTGGTCGACTACATGGGAGTCCAGCAATGTAACCATTAAGCCATCTGCTATTCTTAAAATTTTTAAGAATCTATGTCAGTGCCTGGATTAATGTCTTGTGACATTTTATCATGCCCTAAATTAAAATATGGGACAAAGCAATTTCTGATGTCTCCAAGTTTCTGATTTCATTATGCTTCCTTTTGGTGCAGTACCAGCTCATTGATAAGATGTAATGAGTAACTGATTTGTTCTCTCACTAGGGAATAGGAAGCTCGTTCTACTGGAAACAGCCTGGAGAGGAAAATCTGGTGATGAGAAGGGAGATGGATCATTTTTTAAATGACAGAATTGCTTTAAATTGTATATTGTAAGTTAGAGGAGAAGGGGTCTGAATTACAAGTGAGACTATATTCAGAAAGTCGTATTCTCAAAGGATTAATTTTAAAAAATAATTTTGAAAATGAGGAGAAGTTTTTGATAAAAACATCCACATAGCATTTACATATTCTTACAGACCTTCAGAGTCATCATCACCTGTTTCTTTTCACATTACGCTGGGCAAGTTAATAACACTGTCCTCTGTACTTTCTCTTACTTGTTTTGCAGAGAATTTTTTGCCTACTCAGTCAGAGCCCACAAAATAAATAAATAAATAAGTTATGACTGGTGAAAAATTGCATATTTGTTTTCAGATGTGTTCTATCTACTTCCTCTTAGGCCAGGGCGGCTGTTAACTGTACTTATGTATAAAGGTAAACCGTATCATGGCAACCCTCAGGGGAACAAATAGTGATATTTTCACTCACCATTTTCCATGTAAGGGAAAGAGAATTATTTACTTATTTAGTACCTTTTTTTAGAGAGAGGTTTTTGCTATAGGGCGCATGCGCTCACGAGAGAGACAGAGAGAGACAGAGAGACAGAAAGCAAGAAATCACCCTCCAGGGGGGATGGCCACGCTGCAATCCTTTCTCCTCCGTTCTCCTCTCGAAATCTTGCGCACGCACGCACACGCGCCCAGCGTGAGTTTAAGCCACCGAGTCTGAAACTTAAACCGCGATCAACTACATGGGACTCCAGCGACATAGCCATTATGCTAACTGCTAGTCCCATGCCATTTTTATTTTTTTAGATTTTTGCTATAGGGCAAGTGTACTCACGAGAGAGAGAGAGAGAGAGAGAGAGAGAGAGGAGGAGGAGGAGAAAGAGAGAGAGAAAGGGAAAGTGAGATATCACCTTCTAGGGGAGATGGCCGCAATGCAATCCCTTCTCCTCCATTCTCCTTCTGTGATTTTGGGCATGCATATATATGCACCCGACATGTTTTTCAAGCTGCCAGGCCCAGGACTTGAACCATGCAGTCAGCCATGTGAGATCCAGAGTCTTAACCACCATGCTACATGCTGACCCCTGGTTGATGCTTTTGTTAGCTAGAAGAGAGGGAGTGAGATGCTAGGCGGTCAGACTACCTATGAATCCTGTCCCTGTAATACTAATGTAAAAATGAGACTCAGTTTGCCTTTTGCTAGTTTTCAATCAATAAAGCATAACTGCCTTATCCTACATGAATACTGTGACTTAGTGACGACAGTGAGTAGGAGGAGGGGCAAATGAGTAGCGCAGACAAGCAGGCCTTCCACGGTAATCACCCAGAGAAGCCCCAGCCTCCTGAGATTGGCCTGTCTGCTCAAGGGCTGGTGGGAAAGAAGTCAAGGCAGCCCAGGGAATTTTGAAGACAAAGACGGCCCATGTTCATGAAGCCATTAGTGTGGGATGATCTGACTGTCTGAATTTGGGGACAATTAAATGAAAGATTACAATGGGGGGCCAGCAGGCGGCATAGTGACTAGGGTGCTGGACTCCCACATGGCTGACCATAGTTCAAGTCCTGGACCTGGTGGCTTGCTACAGCTTGCTTTCTCACTTTTCCTTTCTCTCCGTCTCTCTCTGGTCAAGTTAAAATAATAATAACAACAATAAATAAAATTAAATAAATAATTTTTTAAAAATAAAAAAAAGATTAGAATGGGTTTTGCATTTTTTTTTTTCTTCTCAAACAAACCAAATAACAGGGTGCTGCTTCTCAGTGCTGTTGGGAAGTAGAGGAGGTGTGCATGGAACGTGGTCAACAAAAGTCCCAGCACACAGCGAGTGCTTAACAGATGGCAGCTGTTATTTTCATCTTTAAAGATGTTTTATTCTTGGACTGGCCCTGCAGCGCAGTGGTGAAGGGCTGGGCCTAGGGAGCCGACTCCCACATGGCCAGCTGCCGCTCGCATCTCACCCTGCTGGTGGAGAAATGCTGGCTGTGCATGCGTGCGTGCCCCAAATCCTGACAGGATGGGAAAACGAAGAGAAACGGATGGAAGTATGACCACGAATCACTGGGGGAGTGCTTTCTCTCTCTCACTCTAGTGCTCACTCTCTGTCTCTCTGGTGAGCACATGTGCCCTTTCACAATTAAAAGAAAATGTTTTATTGTTCCCATTGCGTTTCCCAGGCTGTCAGTCTTCTTTCTGTCTTGCCTTTGACATCACAGGGCTGCCCTTACATGCTTGTTGACAACACCTCTGAAGCATGGCATCCTTGGACCAGCCAGGTAGTACAGAGCTTAAGGGACTGGACCCACATGGCAGACTCCATGGTTCAAGTCCCAGACCTGCTGGCTTGAAAATCACATCAGACATGTGAACATGCATACCCAGGGGTCCTGAGAGGAGAATGGAAGAGAGGGAATTGTGGTGTGACCATCCCCCCTGAGGGTGATCTGTCTCTTCAGCAAGCACACATGCCCTGTAGCAATACCAATAACAAAAACAAACAAACAAAAAAGATGGCACTCTCAGAGCAAGACAAAGAGTAGGGACAAGCCAAGGTTCCCCCAGATGGCTCTGAAAGTGTGGTGGCTCCTGTCTCTTTCTTTGTGTCTCCTATGGCCAGAGAGACAGAACTCCCCGCAGGACCTGGTTTGTGCACAGAGGTGGTACATTTTGCACCTAGAGGTGACCATGGCAATCAGCTGGGGGTGCTGGAGGGAGTCCATTCCTGCAAAAGCAGCTTTTTGATAAACAGTGGGTCACACGGGCCCTCAGTGCCCATGGGCAGGATTCCCAGGTTGGGACTGGTACGTTCAGGAGACAGCTGCCCCCTCCACCCACCCAGCTCCTGTGACTAATAATAGCTAGTAGTTACATAACATTTACATGCACTAGCCCCTGCATTACATGCACTTTTTTTAAAAAAAGTTTAGGATTAAAGAGAGAGAGAAGTACATGTCACAGGGCCTCATACCACAATCCTCCCCCCACTATCCTCCCCAGCTGGCCAGGATCACAGGCACACACACCCAATATGTACACGTTGATTGGGGAACTGAATCCATGACCCTCCATATGGACAGTGCATTATTTTCCAAGCCACCACCAAGCCAGCCCAATAAATAGCCCAATAACTATTTTAAAAGTTTACTGAGGAAGGGCCAGCAGGTGGCATCATGGTTGAGGCGCTGGACTCCTACATGGTCGACAGTGATTCGTGTCCCACACCTGGTGGCTTGCTTTCTCACTTTCCCTCTCTCTCTCTCTCTTTCTCTGTATCTCTCTCTGGTGAGTGCATGTGTCCTAGAGCAAAATTTTAAAATAATAATAATAGGGACCAGCAGATAGAGTAGTGGTTACATTACTGGACCTCCCACATGGCCGACTGCAGTTCAAGTTCCCCGATTTGAAAATCACACCGGGTGCATGTGCATGCATGCCCAAAATCCTGGGAGGAGAATGAAGGAGAAGGGATTGTGGCATGGCCATACCCTCTGGGGGGTGATTTCTCACTTTCCCTCTCACAGTCTCTGTCTTTCTCTCTCCCTGGTGAGTACATATGCCCTAGGGCAAAAATCTTTTTTAAAAAGTTTAAATGATAATAATAAATAAACTTAAATAATTAGTTGTTTAAGTTTATTTATTTATTTCTTCCATGAGCGAGAAAGACAGTACCTCCAATAGAGTTGCAATGCCATAATCTATCCCCAGCCTTTAGCCAGCCCTGGACCATGGGCATGCATGTACCTGGAGTATTCAGGGAGGTCTCTGGACTTGAACTAGAAACCTTCCCATGTGGGATTGCTTCACAGAGTGTCTTGTCTTACCATTGTGTCACCTCTGGCCTCCCACTAAGAAATTTTAATGTGGATTATCACATTTAATCCTCAGAGTAACCCTAGGAGGTAGGTTCTAAAATAAGTCCTATTTGCATAATGAGAACACAGAGATCTAGGGAGGTTGAAAGACTTGTCCAACATCAAGCCCAAACACCAAAGCAGGAGTTAAACTGGGTCTATCTGACACCAAAGTCCATGCCTTCCATCCCAGTCTCCAACTTCAGAGCTGTTCCCACAGGGCTGGCTACCCACAAACCCCTAAGGAGGTGCTTATGTTACAGTTGGGTGGACTCCGTGAGGTCCCCTGGAAGGACAGCCCACTGCGGAAAAGCTGCACAAGCTCTCTTACAGTTCACAGGAGCTCGGGCAAAGATGACTAAGGGGCCTGGGAGAAAATTTCCAGTTTCAAATAGTGTCTATGTTGTGAGTAATCCTATTCAGAACTGAGAAAAATAGACCAGTTACTGGAAATAGGGTGATGAAGATTCCCTCCACAGTTTAGAACTCCCCCATAAACAGACGCACAACCGAAGTCAGGAATAAGCCATGAATATAAGCATGAAGATGTGATTTTGTTTATTATCTATGTAGCATGGGATATTACCTTGGTAGCACTGGGAAGATAGGAGCTAATGAAAATGGTGTGTGGGCTGGTAAATTACCCGCGTGGTTGCTTTTACCCCTGATAGATTCTTTCATAAGGTTGAATTCAGATGCACATTTCAGTTCCTCAGCTACCAGCAAGCGACTCAATGAATCGGAACTGCTGCTGCCATGCAGGTCTAAAAGCAGGTGGTTTCACTCTTATCAAAGCATTTCACTCTGCAGTAGAATTTAAGGATTTCTTAATGAAAAAGCTAGAACTTGTTTTAAAAGCAATGAAAAGTATTTTATTGGAAGACAGAATAATGTTTTCAGTTTTGTTTTGTTGGGTTTTTTTGAGAGATTTTTGTTATAGGGTGTATGCACTCGCCAGAGAGACAGAGAGACAGAAAACAAATCACTCCCCAGGGAGATGGCCACACCACAGTCCCTTCTCCTCCGTTCTCCTCTCAGGATCTTGAACACATATGCACAAGCACCTGGTGTGAGTTTTAAGCTGCTGGTCCAGGACTTGAACCGGGCCTACTACGTGAGAGTCCAGCAACATACCATTACGCCATCTGCTGGTCCCTGTTTTCAGTTTTGAAACATTAGTTGTGAGGGCCAGATGGTGGCATAGTGGTAGAAGGTGGGGTCTGAGAAGCTGACCCATGTGGACGGGTTCCAGGTGCACTTCTGGGGACCTCCCTGGGTATGAGGAGCATGTATGTGTCCGTGATCAGGGGATGGCTTAGACAGGTGAATCATGGTTTCAGGACCCCATTGGAAATACGGTCTCTCTGACTCTTGCTTATGAAAGAAAAATTTTAAAAATGAGTAAACTTAAAAAAAATCACTACATGGCTTTTGTGGAGAACTGATTATAGGGAGCTAAGAAGTCAAGGCAAGAAATGATGTTGGTTGAGACTAGGGTGCTGGCAGTGAAGATTGGGGAAATGAATAGATCCAGACACATGGTAGAGGCAGTCAAGAAGGCTTGCTGATATCTGTTTTTAAATTTTATTTACTTATTATTATTCTTCAATGTGATGAGAGAGAGAGAGACAGAGACAGAGCAAGCTGCCAGGCCAGGAACTTGAACCATGGTCAACCACGTGGGAGCCCAGAGCCTTAACCACCACGCTATCTGCTGGCCCTACTTGCTGACATTTTGCACGTTGGGGTAAAATGGAGGAGAAAGCGGGACCAGCAGTTAGCGTAATGGCTGTGTCGCTGGACTCCCACGTAGTTGACCGCGGTTCGAGTCTCGGACCCGGTGGCTTAAACTCACGCTGGGTGCGTGTGCGTGTGTGCCCAAGATCCTGAGAGGAGAATGGAGGAGAAGGGATTGTGGCGTGGCCATTCCCCCTGGGGGGTGATTTCTCACTTTCTGTCTCTCTGTCTCTGTCTGTCTGGCGAGCGCACGCGCCCTATAGCAAAAACCTCTCAAAAAAAAAAAAAAAAGGAGGAGAAAGCAAGAATGACTTGCTGACTTTTGCTTGCATCTCTGAGTAGGTGAGGAAAACTTGATGAGTACAGTTGGAGGAAAAAAACAAATCAGAATTTCTTTTTTGACACTTCGAATTAAACACGCCTGGGAAACAAGCAGGCAATTAGGTAGAGGAGATGGGACATTAAAGGCAGACCTGCGTTGGAACTTTGAACAAGTGTAAGATTTTTCTAAGGAGACGGTAGTACCTATATAGACGTAGAAGGAGGGTGGTCTAAGGTCAAGCCCGGAGGAAACCACTCTTTTAGGGATGAATGAAGAAAGTGAACTAGGCCACTGAGAAGGAGAATTCAGAGAAGCAGGAAGAAAACCAAGAAGGCCTGGTGTCACAGAAGCCAAGAGAAGAGAACCAATCAAGAAGAGCGTGTTCTGTCTTGGAAAACTGCTGAGAAGTTGTGCGAGTTGAGGGTGAAAAATAGCCTGTTGGGTTTGAGAACATGGAAATCACTGGTAAATTTGGTAAAAGGAATGTCAAGGGGCCAGCAGGTGGCCTGGTGGTTAAGGACACTGAACTCCCACATGGCTGATCACTGTTCAAGTCCCGGACCTGACGGCTTGCTTTCTCACTTTCTCTCTCTCTCTGATCGAGCTCGCTCTCTCACTCTGTTCCTCTCTAGTCAAATTAAAATTAAATTAAATAAATAAAGTTAAATTTAAAAATAATTCTTAAAAAAAAAAAAAAAAAAGATGTTGAGGGATGGCTAGGTCCAGAGCCAGAGGGAGTGGGTTAGTGAGTGACTGGAACAGTGCATCGAACCTTCCACTGCATCCTAGATAAGGCATACTTACTGATGCAGGGCTGGGCATGGAGGGAGTAGGGGAGATCCCCATGGGACCCCTTCCCAGCAAACTGTAAGTAGAAATTAGAGCTGGGAGCAGTGAGCAAATGAGAAGAAACCGAACTACCTGAAGAAGTACTTGAAGCAGAGTTATGATCCAGATACCAACTCTCTGGGTTGGCGGTGAGGCAGGGGAGCCAAAACTAAGATTCTTCCATTAAAACAGAATCCCGAAAGAGCTCTAAGTAGGTCTAAGTTGACGAGCCCCCTGGCTCTTGCAAGAAGCAGGTGCAAAGCTTCCCTGTAGAGAGCAACACAACATAAGCCTGCATGATCCCCACAGGTGACGAGCCAACAAACACGAGTACACATTTGGATTTCAGCAGGCGCAGGAAGGGTAGGTATCACCATGAGTGAGAGTCAGCGGAAACATTCTAAAGAAAAGAGAGAAAAAGGAAAGAAAAATCCTACTCGTTGCTTTCCCAAGTCTGACCTTTGGAACATTCATACCACTGTTGCCTGAGTGCTGACTAAAATGTACATTTCTGGGACCAGCAGATGGTGTAATGCTTATGTCACTGGATTCCCATGGTTCAAGTCCTGAACCCAGTGGTTTAAAACTCGCACCAAGGGGACCAGCAGTTAGCATAACGGCTATGTCACTGAACTCCCATGTAATCGACTGTGGTTCGAGTCCCAGGCCCGGTGGCTTAAACTCATGCCAGGCACATGCGTGTGTGTGCCCAAGATCCCAAGAGGAGAATGGAGGAGAAGGGATTGCGGCTTGGCCATCCCCCCTGGGGGAGGGGGGTGATTTCTTGCTTTCTGTCTCTCTGTCTCTGTCTTTCCGGTAAGCATACGCCCTATAGCAAAAACAAAACAAAACAAAACAAAACAAAAACAACCTAAAACCTCTCCAAAAAACAAACAAACAAACAAAAAAATAAACAACCTCACACCAAGCACATGTGCATGCATGCCCAAAATCCCAAGAGGAGGATGGAGGAGAAGGGATTGCAGTGTGACCATCTCCCCACCCCGGAGTGGGGTGATTTCTCACTTTGTGTCTCTGTTTCGATCTGGAGAGCACATGTACCCTATAGCAAAAAATCTCCATTAAAATTTTTTAAAATAAATAAATTAATTAAATGCACATTTCTGGGTTCCTTCCAGACCTACTGAGCCATGGGGCTGAGCCTGGGAATCTGCATTAACACTCGCTGCCCAGAGAGGGAAAACCAGACAACTGCTCGTCCGGATGCAGCTTGCCTTTCCACAGTCATATTCCCGCAGCTTTTACTGTCCACTCAGGGAGATGAGAATGCAGCAGGCCCATCCCTGCAACTCAGAAAATAGCTAAACAAGAGAGCACCCCCTAGCGTCAGGACGACAGAGGGACCGACTTGCTTGAGGCTGCCTGTCTCCTGTCAGAACACAGTGTGGCCCTAGCCTGGCCAGCCCCCTGAGCCCCAGGGCCATGGCTGTGCTGGAATTAAGTCCTGGTCACACTTCAGTGACTGCAGTGCACAACACACTGTGATTGAAGGTGATGGGAAGTGGAGGTCATAACAGAGCTAGTGTCATAATAGCTTAACGTAAGCCATGCTCACCAGGAATTTTGAAGTGCTTGGAGGGTTCATGAGGTGGGCTGTCAGAAGACTGCAGGAGGGACTAAGAAGGAACTGGGGAGCAGGGGAATCACTCTAAAGAGAGTCAGACATAGACTGAGTCCAAAGGTAATGAACCCGTTGCAAGCAGAAGAGCTAATTTTGAGAATAGCAGAGGCTGCTTCTAATTTCTCTGGTCCAACCCCCATGTTCTCTATTCTAGAGAAAGCACAGAACAACAATTTAAAAAGCAAAAATGTGGGGCTAGCAGGTGGTGTGGTTAAGACACTGGATTCCCACATGGTCAGCCACTTTTTGAGTCCCGGACCTGGCAGCTGGAAAATCACACCAGGCATGTGTGTGTGTGTGTGTGTGTGTGTGTGCCCAAAATCCCAGGATGGGAATGGATGAGAAGGGATTGTGATGTGACCATCTCCCCTGGGGGTGAGTTCTTATTTTCCCTCTCACTGTCTTCCTCCAGTGAGTGCACATGCCCTTTGGAAAAAAGAAAGAAAGCAAAAATGCAAACAAAACATAGTACTGCAGGGCCAGCAGTGGCGAGGTGGCTACGATGGCTGACTGACATGTGGTTTGAGTCCTGGACCCCGCATCTTGGTGCCAGGCACGTGTGCATGTGTACCGAAAATTCCAAGAGGAGGCTGGAGAAGAAGGGCTTGCTTCGTGGCCATGCTCCCCTAGGGTTACTTTCTCACTTTCCCTCTGTCTGTCTCTCTCTAGAGAGCACAGATGCCCTTTAGGACAATTTAAAAAAGAAAAAAACGTAGCACTGCTTTGCACTTTCGTGGCTTGAAGAGCTCAGTACATGCTTTTCCCACTAGGAGGGAAATGAGAAATGGAAAATGCCTTGTGGAAAAACTGGTAATGACAGCAATGGCCAATCAAAGCTGAATGTCTGTGCCACTCACGGCGGACTATCCCAACAGCCCTACCAGGCAGTTCCTGTTTCATCTTCAGATAAGCAAACTGAGCTCAGCGAGATTGAGAAATGTCTCCAGCATCACAATGAATTATGGAGCCAAATTCAAATGCAGGACTGCTCAACTTTATAGGGCATATTCTTTTTTTTTTTTTTAAGAGGTTTTTGCCATAGGATGTAGTCACTCACTGAAGAGAGACAGAGACAGAGAGAGGGAAAGTGAGAAATCACTCGGAGGATGGCCATGCCCCAAGCCTTTTTCCTCCATTCTCCTTTCAGGATTTTGGGCACACATGCACATGCACCTGGCATGAATTTCAAGCCACTGAGCCCAGGACTCGAATAGTGGTCAGCCATGTGGGAGTCCAGCGATGTAACCACTACGCCATCTGCTGGCCCCTAGGCCATATTCTTAATAAGAGACTTGTCTGCTTCTGTGTTCTCTAGCTCAGCAGCAGTGTGCACCACTTTTGTTCCCCGGAGGGCACATGCACGAGAGAGGGAGAGAGAGAGAGAGAGAGAGAGAGAGAGAGAGAGAGAGAGAGAGAGAAAGAACGCTCAGTGGAACATGATCAATCCCCTTCCTCCACTTGTCCATCCCGTAGGGATGTGGGGCATGCACCCACAAGCACCCA
Source organism: Tupaia tana (assembly GCA_026018925.1). Lineage (NCBI taxonomy): Eukaryota > Metazoa > Chordata > Mammalia > Scandentia > Tupaiidae > Tupaia > Tupaia tana. Next base: position 57,646,897 of record JAKSZU010000008.1, on the reverse strand, counting down.
CAGAGTTTTCAAGCCACTGGGGCTGGCACTCACACTGCAGGCAGCATGTAGGACCCAGCTTCCTATGTGCGGCCCCTCAGTTACTGTGCTGCAGGGCCAGCTCAGCTTCCTTTCCTTTTTTTTTTCTTTTAATTTTTTTTGCTATAGAGTGCATATACTTGCTGGAGAGAGACAGAAAGAGGGAAAGTGAGAAAACACCCCTCCCTAGGGGGTTTGTCCACACTAAAATCCTCTCTCTGTCTGTCTCATCTTGTGATTTGGGGCACACACACACACACACACACACACACACGCACTTGGTGTGCTCCTCAAATTGCCATGTCTGAGACTCAAACCAGGCAGTCAGTCACGTGGGATCCAGCTGCCTTAACCACCAAACCACCTCTGGCCCCCAACTTGCACTATAGAAGCACAGACCATGCAGGTCCCTTTATACATACAATATAGAGGGTATGATCACTCCTTTGTACAGGCAATAAAACTGAGGCCCAGAGACATTAACTCGCGCAAGGCCATAGTAGTAAGGAGCTGACAGAGCCAGGATGCAGACAGAGCTCTATTCTGCATTGTTCCCACCAAACCCAGAAACCCCCAGGGCCAAGCTCCTCACTGCCACACAAGTCAGAGGTCAGAGGTCAGAGGTCTGACTCTTCTTCCCCTTCCTGCTTCTCGCACCCATAGCTGCTTCAGAGTCAAGTCAGTCCTAAATCATTCTCAGGCTGCAGCTTCTCTCCATTTCCATCGCCACTTTCCAATTCAGCCCCTAAGTGATTTCTCCTCCATTACTGCAATAGCTCCTAGTTTCTGTATCCCTAGAACAACCCACTTCACATCCTCCCTGCCTATCAATGACCCTTGCACTCCCTGGCTAAGAACCTCGGATGGCTTCCATTATCTTCACAATAAAATCCCAACTCACTTGACCCAGCTGCCAGGCGCAGCAGTAACACCACCACCCAGCGGTGCTGGAAACCAGATGGCAACTGCGGTTCAGATCCCAGGTCAGTCTCAAAGCACACAGGTCACACTGGGCAGAGGAGATGTGGCACAATGAGAGCCTGTAGAAGATCCAAGCTCTCTCTCGCTCGCTTTCTTTCTCGCTCTGGCACTGCATATGCTTCCTATGGATAAAACAAATTAATAATAAACTCCGATCCCCCCTGTTTCTGCCACTGCCTATCCATGCAGGAGATCTCTCTAGGTCTCTAAAACGCCATGACATAAGTAATAACAATTTCTTCGACTTTCCACCAACTGAGCCAACATAGTACTCTCTCCTTGCTATTCCGTATTACAGTGACCTACAGGACAGGGTGTGACGGAGACCATCCCTCTGCAGAACAGAAAGGTTGATTATACAGGAACTTTGAACAAGCCTAGAGTAATCCATCATGCAGCTGTTTATCCAATAGATGGTGTTTATATTGCCTTTGCTAGCATGTAATTTGTTTTCATGACAGTGTAGCCAATTAGACTGAGGATGGCAGCGTTTAAGCACTATTGAATCATTTATTTATTACTCCATACCTCATTGAAAAGTGCTTCATAAAGCCTTCCAAAACTACTTAATGGAGAGAGGGGAATTTACTCTGCGGACAAAGGATTCTGTTGTGAGGTGCATATTAGCATATTAAAGGCTCAGAGAAAGCCAGCAAGGCAGAAACTAGAGCAACTTTGTTCTCAGGAGATGGTTTTTCTTCTGCACATCTATTATCATCTCAAAGGGTTTTCCCTCAGCAGAAGGTTAAAGGCACTGGGATCAAGTACTGAGGCCCTAAAGGCTTCTGGAGTTTCACCTACTCTGAAGTCAGGATGCAGGAGCAGACCTGTCACTCTCTCTGGAACATCTCCCGTTAGCTCTTGCAAATCTTTTTTGTTTAGGCTTTTGCCATGGAAGGTATGCACTTTTAGAGAGAGACAGAAAGAGGGAAAGTGAGAAATCACCCTCCAGGAGGATGGCCACACCACAATCCCTTCTCTTCCATTCTCTTCTTGGGATTTTGGGCTTGGACACACATGTGCCCGGTGTGATTTTCAAGCTACCAGGTCTGGGAGTCATGACAACGTGGGAGTCCAGTGTCTTAGCTACCATGACACCTGCTGGCCCCTCTTGCTGGTCTTTTAAGATTAGGGTCAGGTGGCATTTCTTCCCAGTGCTGCCTCACACACATGCACCCGTGACATGCAATTGTACGTGACCCTGTAACACCTCTCTCTCATAAAACCTCTCGGTATTTTTCAACCAATAAAATTCAGCCCAGACTGACTAGAGCTGAAGGGGAATTATAGTTCTGGCATTAGAACCAGACTCACAGCCTCACATGCTCCCAGATTCACGTTCAGCAGGAAGCAGAGCATCTCACAGGTCACGTGCCCAGTCCTGAACCAATCACTGTGGCAAGCTCAGAGCAAGCACAGCCCTCATCTTCGGTCTCTTTCCCTCTCTCCCTCATTTGGACACTCCCTGAAAGTAGCCCAGGGTCTCATCTCCTTACCAAATCCCTAGCGCTGTCCCTGGCATAGTATATTTTGAACAAATGAGAAGTGGGGTTATAGTGTTCAAAGCAGGACCGCTACCCTGAAGGAGTTTATACTCTAGTCCAAGAGTTACTACTTATGCAATAAAAGTCAATTAACCACACTAGAAAACACAGCCCAGCCTCAGCTGCACAGTGTGCAGTGCTGGAAGCCACATGGCCAATTAGGGTTCAGATCCCCAGGTCAGTCTGCAAACACACTGGGCACCCAGGAGGAGCTGACGGGCTGGAGAAAGGATCACAGCATGATGACACCCTGTCAAGGATGCTTCTTCCCACCCACTCTTGTGCACATTCTGTCAAAAAAGAAAGAAAAAGAAAGGAGAGAAACTATACCAGGTAACATGATATAAGTGCCAAGTGAGTGAAGACCTTTCAGCGGCTCCTCATCGCCCACAGGACATCAAATTCTGTAAGATCTCCAGGACCCTCTCTGCAGCCTCTAGGCCAGCCTTGTCTCTCAGCCCTCCCTGACTCACACTTTTCCTTCCATCATCCCAGAACGGCTCCTGGCTCCCAGGTGTCCCATACCAGGCCCTGGCTCATACCGTCCCTCTGCCTGGTGCCTTTCATCTCCTGCTGGTCTGTTCAACTGTCATCTATTAAAATCTCAGCTCTACTGTCACCTCCTCCAGGAAGCCTTCACTGATTTCTCTGCCTATGGAACAAGTGCTTCATATACAATATATGCATCTTTATTCACATGAGTTAACTGAAGGTAGAAAATACACACCTCTCTTTTTTTTTTTTTTTAAGAGAAAATTTTGCTATAGGGTGCATGCACTTGCTGGAGAGACAGAGAATCAGGAAGTAAGAAATCACCCCCCAATCCCTTCTCCTGCATTCTCCTCTTGGGATTTTTGGGCACGCACACGCGCACCTGGTGTGAGTTTTAAGCCGCTGGGTCCAGGACTTGAACCGCTGTCAATTACATGGGAATCCAGGGATATAACCATTATGCCACCTGCTGGTCCCAAAAATACCCATCTTTTAATGAAGGTCGGGGCATTTGAGGACATTCAATACAATTTTTGAGTGACAATGAAGGAATGTTTGCCTCCGGCATCTCAACCCTTTCCCTTCTCTGTGTCCATTCCATGTTTTCACTATTTGCTTCCTTCATTTCTGTTATCAGGCAGAGCTGGGGGATTGTGTGGAACACTCAGTTCTTTGGGTCCAGGCCTCTAAGTTTAGTGATCCCACCTGAGATGCAGAATGAAGCTGCAAACATGAATGAAGTAGGAAAAGAGAAGTTTTTAATAGAAAAGTGAAGATTTTAACAGAAGAATAAATCCCACGCCAGGAAGACGTTTGGGCACTGGGAATGGGGAGAGGCGTTACTTTTTCTGTGGGGTCTTGTCGTGAATGTTTAGCAGGGGTGGTCTCTCTCCGTGGCTAACTCTTCTGTTTTCATGGGCTTTTGGTTGCGCCTGCATACTTCTCTCAGGTAGAGAATTGTGCTATGGGACCAGCAGATGGCATAATGGCTACATCGCTGAACTCCCATGTAGTTGATCGTAGTTCAAGTCCCGGACCCGGTGGCTTAAACTCACGCCGGGCGCGGCGTGTGCATGCCCAAGATCCTGAGAGGAAATTGGAGAAGGGATTGTGGCATGGCCATCCCCCCTGGGGGGTGATTTCTCACTTTCTGTCTCTCTGTCTCTCTCTGTCTTTCTGGCAAGTGTACGCGCCCTACAGCAAAAACCTCTCCTAAAAAAAGGAAAGAAAGAAATTGTATTACCCGGTTGGGGGAGGTCAATGCGCATGCCCAGTGTGGACTTCAGAGGTATCGGATGATTCTGCCCACATCAATTTACTGCCCTGAGTGAGAAGTGGGATGCTGACCAAGCATCCTGGAGAATTCCTGGGTGCAGACGGGGAAGGGGTAAGGGAAGATAGCAGCCTTCTCTAGGTCCTTTAGTGACAATTTCAGCCATAAAAGTCAATCACCTCTCGTCTCTTGGGCCAGGGGTCTAGCTGCATCCCTGGTGACAGTGATTGACGTGTCAGATGTCCCCTTTGTTGGCATAGTGGGACTCCCTGCGGAGAACTGTCTACCTGTAACGTCTCCTCCTTTTTCTCTCCTTCTCCTACCTGCTGCCGCCACTGAAACCTCCCACCAGGAAAACTTTCTACGAGCACATCCTCACCAAGTGTAAATGCCTAATGTCATCCCTCCAATCACCATCACCACTACCAACAAGGACTTCTATTTTTTAATTAATTAATTTTTAATTATTTTTATTTACCTTTAATTGCTGTACATCTCTACAGTGTACATGGCTTTCCCAGCATGAATACAATACATATTAGCAAGTCAGAAACATTACCATATACCTTATCATCAACAGATAACTTTTCATTTTTGTGTTTCTTTTTCTTTTTCTTTTTTTTTGGAGAAATTTTTGCTATAGGGTGCTTGTGCTCACCAGAAAGACAGAGAGACAGAGAGACAAAAAGCGAGAAATCACCCCCCGGGGGGATGGCCACGCTGCAATTCCTTCTCCTCCATTCTCCTCTCGGGATCTTGGGCACGCACGCACATGCGCCTGGCATGAGTTTAAGCCACCGGGTCCAGGACTCGAACCGCGGTCAACCACCTGGGAGTCCAGCAACATAGCCATTACGCTAACTGCTGGTCCCATTTTTGTGTTTCTTATTTTTAAGAATTATTTTATTTACCTTTATTTATTTATTTTAATTTGACCAGAGAGGGACAGTGTGTGTGTGTGTGTGTGTGTGTGTGTGTGAGAGAGAGAGAGAGAGAGAGAGAGAGAGAGAGAAAGCAAGAAAGCAAGCTACCAGGTCCAGGACTTGAACCACAGTTGTCCATGTGGGAGTCCAGCACCTCTAACCACAATGCCACCTGCTGGCCCCAGTTTTGTGTTTCTTAAGTGTTTTGTTTTTTCCCTGGTGCCTTCCCTCTCATCCTCTATTATCCACCCCTATTACCCACCGCCTTGTAGCAATATACTACTGTAATAACTTCCAAGCTCTCAGTTTTCTCACCAGTGAGAACTTTTTATTTTATTTTTTGTTTTGTTTTTGTTGATGTTTTTGCCATAGGGCTCATGCACTTGCCCAAGACAGTGAGAGAGAAAGTGAAAATTTGTCCCCCGGGGGATGACCATGCAGCAATCCCTTCTCCTCCATTCTCCTCCTGGGATCTGGGGCACACACACACACACACGTGCCCAGCATGATTTTCAAGCCACCGGGTCTGGGACTCAGACCGCGGCCAGCCATATAGGAGTTCAGTACCTCAACCACCATGCCACCTGCTGGCCCCAGCGAGGACTGTTTGAAAACACAACAACAGGCCCAGCCACACTACGAGGATGCTGTGCTCTGCAGGCTGGGACCACACGGGAAGCCTGGGTTTCATTCCCACTGCAACCTTGGCAGGGCGCTGTGATGTGCGCCTGGAATCCTGGAGACCCTGGGAGGCTGAGGTGGGAGGATCATACGCTCGAGGCTGGCCTGGCAACAGAGCAAGACACTGTCTGAAAAAGAGCTGGGCATAGGGGCCAGCAAGTGGCATGGTGGTTAAGGCGCTGGACACTCCCACATAGCCAGCAATGGTTTGAGTCCCGGACCTGGTGGCTTGCTTTCTCACTTCCTCTCTCTCTCTCTGCTTCTCTCTGGTCAAATTAAATAAAATGAATGAGTAAATAAAAATAAATAAATAATTTTAAAAAAATAAAAATAAAAAAAGAGCTGGGCATGGTGGCACACACCTGTGGTCCTAGCTGGAAAGCTGAGGCAGGAGGACTGAGACGATGTGACATGCACGTTTTAAAGTAAAAATAATAAAGCCCCTCCATGTTCTAGGGAAGATTACAGATTCCACCTCTTTGTGGGGAAGGGGAAAGGTTCCAGAAGAACCTTGTGGGGTGGAAAGTGTATGGCCATTTTTGGAAAGTGCAACCCGACAAATTGTTATTATAGTTACCATTTACTGAGCCATATGCCTTGGGACTCGCCACATACACTAGGCATGTATTATCTTGAAGCACTTCGTTGATTAAATTGTAGGGTGAGGAAAGCATTTCTGAGCATGAAACTATACATAATATGAGGCATCTAAGAGTCGCAGACAATAAAATCTTGGTCCACAGAAAAATGACATAGGGATAGTTGTTAATTATCAAATATGTGAATTATGCACAACCCATAATTCAAATCACATTCAATTACTCAAAGCAAAGTTTAGCAAATTTTATTTCAACCAAGTCCTGGAGAAAATTAAACCAATTTATCTGCACCAGCTAAAAATGCGTGGCTGCATTTCTAATAAATAGCATCTGTGAAGCCTGGGCAGCCTCCCTTTGCCACGTTAGAACACATTAGTCCAGTTTCACTCTTACGAGCTCCTTTAATCTACTCCCTGGCCCAGATGGCAAGGTGTCAAAGGACAAAGGAACATACATTTGCTCATGTGTCGACATAGAGACGGAGAAAACACTTGTCTGTGTGCATACAAACCACCGACTGGCACAAAAACAGCAGCACATGGGCAGCACCACCACTCATGGCTCTGGAGGCCAGGCTGGTTCCAAGACCACTTTGAACATGTGGTTACACATGACTCCAATCCTAGCTAGTTGGAAGGCTGGGGCAAGGGATGGAGACAGCTGGGGACATGGTGGTTAGGGTGACTGGATCCCACGTTGGCTGACTGTGTGGTTCAGGTCCTGAACCTGGCAGCTTGAAAAACACACTAGTGGGGCCGCAGTCAGCATGGTGGTTAAGGCGCCAGACTTGCACATGGCTGACTGCAGTTTGAGTCCTAGACCCAATGGCTTGAAACTCATGCCGGGTGCATGTGCGTGAGTGCCCAAAATCCTGAGAGGAGAATGGAGGAGAAGGGATGGCAGTGTGACCAGTCCTCCTGGGGGGTGATTTTTCATTCTCTCTCTCTTTCTCTCTCTCTGGCAAGTGCATGCACCCTATAGCGTAAGTTTCTCAAAAAGAAAAAAGAAAGCCAAACTGGACATGTGTGTGCGTGCCCAAAATCCTGAAAGGAAAGTGGATGACAAGGGACTGCAGCATGACCTTGCCCCATTAGGAGGTGCTTTCTCCCTATCTCTGTTTTTGTGTCTCTGTCTCTTTGGAGAGTGCACACACTGGGCAATTAAACAAACAAACAAAAACCTACCAGTACGGACTTCTAAGGAGACACTGCACTACCAAGCAAGTACTGGTGCCTCTGAGGGGAAATGCTGAAAGAAAGTTGAGACCAGGACCAATTGCAACTGCCAGAGAAAGTGGTAAGGGACATGCTAACAGGAAGAGCAAACAAACAGAAAGGAAATCCCTTCTCCATCCTCCAGCCTCCCAGCCTATCTCTATTGCCCTAGTGGCAGAATCCAATAAGAAATTAGCCAGCCAAAAATAAAGTCAGTCTGCGGAATACCCACCAGCACCACAGAGCACAGACAGGAAGGTGCTGGACTGGGGGGGAAATAGGTTAGCAAATGGCACAAGGTATGTTTCAGGACATGCAGGATCTGGCTGTGAGAGCCTCCTGCAGTAAAAGGGGATGACTTTCCAGGAGAGTGACTCAGTCGGCAGCTCCTCTGCCTTCCCTTTGTGTGTTGGTTGGACAGTAAACTTAGGGCTGAACTTTGCCAAGTGACACAGCCATCTTTAAATAGGATCATTTCCACTGAACTTTCTTTAAAATCACACTGATTTTTTTTTCTTCTTTCATCTCCATTTTCCTTTCAAGCCCATCAGTGACTTTATTTTATTTTTTTTCTTCTGTTTCATAATTTTAATTTGGTTCTCTTTCTTGTGGCCATTTCTCTTCTGAAACTTCCTAAATTGTAAGTCACTATAAGCATATTTTACTTTGTGTTCATTAAACATACTAATCATAAATGCTTTAAAAGTCTTTGTTGATCCCAACATCTGGGTCAGCCTCATTGATTACCTTTTCATAATGGAATGGATTTTCTGTCCCTTGAAATGTTGAGTAATTTTGGATGGTATTCTGGACATTGGAAATGCTATATTGTGGAGTTACTGGATTTTGTTATATTACTCCAGTGAGTGTCAATTTTGTTTGAACAGGGAATTAACTTGATATGTTTCAAACTGCAAACTCTTAGGCTACAGATCAAATCTCAGTTCAGGTTTTTTATCCTCTGCTGGGATGCTTGAAATCTTCCCCGTGTATGCATGATGTCGGAGGCAATCAGAGATTCAGGCAAAGTTTATATACCATGTTTGGTGCTCACTGGCATTTTTCGTTCTGGTTTTCTTCCCTTCACTTTGCAGAGGGTGTGGAAGTCCTGAATGCTGTCATCTGATCTTTCAGGCTAGAAAGACCGCAGGTTTTCTCTTGGTATTTTAGCTACCTTAAGTGAATGAGGCTGGTAGAATGAGGTCTGCCCTCAGTCTGGAAAACATACACACCAAAAACTCCCCTCATGCTATTCCCATCTTCCAAACACTGATTGCCCAGAGTTTCTAGGTACAATGGGTGGTAACACTGGTCTCAGAAGCAGAACTTCAAGCGACTATCTTTTGCTTAAAATTTTTTTGGACAGTTACCTTCAGAATGTCCTTCTTATTTGGTATTTGCTATTTTTTTGCCCTCATTTTACTGGCTATATTCTATTTATGTTACTATAAGATTCCTTAAGTCCTCTCCAGAAGCAAGTAGTGTATAAGAATCCATTAAAAGTGAATAGATTAAAAAATAAACTCTCCTGCCTTAGGGAGAAAATTACACAGATTCAAAATAATTTCTCCAGGCCAGCGGTTCCATGATTTGGAATCAGGCAAGTTGGCTCTGAGTAGTGGGAGGAATAATGACAAAGATGATGTCATTATTTATTTATTTTTAAATTACTTTATTTAAGTTTATTTATTATTTTTTTTAATTTGATCAGAGACAGATGCAGAGAGAGAGAGGGAAAGTGAGACAGCAAGCCTCCACGTCCAGCATTTGAACCACGGTCAGCCATGTGGGAGTCCAGTGCCTTTAACCACGATGCCACCCGTCAGCCTCGAAGACATATCATTTCTATTCCAGGCAAGAAAGGGCCAACTTTGTGAACAAATGAGAATGGGACTTGTATTGGGCTAAGGGAGCATGCTATTCTCTCCCCTTCTACAAGTTCTTCAGGGGAACTTTTTGCTCTCTCTAAAGCTCTAACAAGACTGTTGACCCATACATGGCAGCCTTCCACCGCGGAGATGGCCACACGGCCTGTACTAGCCACTCAGACCTTCCCATCACTTGGCACAAGAGGTTGACTCAGGGGTGGAATGCGACCTAAGGTGTCTGACATTACAGCTGTGTGCTGCTGAGACAAGCCCACTTCCTACTGTGGCTGCTGCTCTGGGAAAAAAGGAGCGCAAGAGACAAAGAGGGTGAGGAGATAGCTCCAGGGAAGGATGATGAGTTCGGTTGTTAGTGTAAGTTCAATCACTCTGAAGTGATTCAAGGGTAGTCACTGACTTCATAGAGTCAAGGTTTCCAAAATCATAAGGGACCACAGGGTGATGGGACAGAGGGTGATGCTGGAGGCAGAAGCTCCTCAGGTGGTGAGACCACACACTCACTTCTGCCTCAGCCCTTCCCAACCTTTCTAGACTCTCTTGCTCCTGGAGTTACTGGCAGGGAATTAGATCAGCCAGCTCATGATTTCTAAGCTGGTAAACTCTAGTCTTGTCCACTTTCTTCCCTTAAGGCTTTAAGGAGCTCACACTTAAGGCGGATGGAACACTGACTGGGGAGTAAAGTCCTCTCTAAAAGTCTCTGTGATCCTATTCTGACATTTGCTGACTTGGAAATGTCTATTTTTAAAAAAATATTTATTTATTTCATTGTATTTGTTATTATTATTATTTTAATTTGACCAATAAGAAACAGAAAGAGAGAAAAAGGGAAAATGAGAAAGCAAGCCATGAGGTCTGGGACTCAAACCACAGTCAGCCATGTGGTAATCCAGCACCTTAACCGTCATGCCACCTGCCAGCCTTGGAAATGTCTATTTTCTTTTGTTTATTGCCAGGGGTGCATTCACTCACTAGAGATAGTGGAGAGAGAAAGCACCCCCTAATGGAGTGTGGTTATGACACAGTCCTTTTTTCTCTGTCTCACCATCCCATCAGAATTTGGGGCACACACGCGCTGGTCGCGCGAGTGCGTCTCTGTCGGCCTTTTGCCGGTGCCCCTGGAGCGCTCCGGGTCGCCTTTCAGATGCCCGAGGCCGAGCGGTGGGGTCGCTCCTGTCCTCGTCGCTCCTCCCCCCGGTCGCCGGCGTGTCGTATTTTTTTTTATTTATAAAAAAAAAAAAAAAAAAATTATAAAAAAAAAAAGAATTTGGGGCACACATGCACATGCATCCTGTGTATTGTTTAAGTCATATGGGCCACATCACTGTCAACCCCGTGGGATCCAGCCCCTGCATGCACTACAGGACTAGTCTATCCTTTTGTTTTTCCATCAATTTTTCTAGATCATTATTGTTATTATTTATTCTTATTATTTTTAAAACATTCGATCACTATATATCATTTGGCTAGTAAAGAGAATTTACCGAACATGAAATACTTCTCAGAACAGTTCAGCTGAGAATACTATACATGTTATCATCAACAGGTAATAAACCATTTCTGTGACCCACTAATGTCATGCCACTCCATTTGTTCTCTTGCTATCCTTCTCTATACTCTTCCCTTCTCCCCACCCCCGTTCCACTCTGTCTTCAACATCTATAATTATTTTCACTGCTTTCATGCCCTCCAATATTTCAATCTCTACATAAAGTGCAGTTAGTATATATTAAGTAGATACATACACTATCTTTCTTTCATATCCTGGCTTGCTTCATTCAATAATATATCTTCCATATTCAACCACTTTCTATCAAATTCCAGGGTCTTGTTTTTTTATGGCTGAATAGTATTCCACAGAGTATATGTGCCACACTTGTTCCATCCACTCATCTGTTTGTGGACATTTAGTTTCCATGTCTTAGCGATCGTGAGTAATGCTGCAATAAACATTGATGTGCAAGCACTTTTCCGACTAAGCATTCTCTTGTCCATTGGGTAGATACCCAAAAGTGGGATTGCTGCATCAAATGGTAGTTCTAGTCGTAGATCTTTGAGAAACCTTCATATTGTTTTCCACAGTGGCTGAACCAGTTTACATTCCCACCAACAGTGTAGGAGAGTTCTCCTTTAATCAAAACTCCACCAATACTTGTCACTTTTTGTATTTTTAATCTTCACCATTCTGACAGGAGTTAGGGGCTATCTCATTGTAGTTTTAATCTGCTTCTCCCTTATGATGAGGGATGTTGAGCATTTCCTCATATGCTTTTTGGCTGTTTCCATTTCTTCCTGAGAGAGATTTTTGTTCAGCTCATTTTCCCATATTTTAATTAGGTTAGACATTTTTTGGGGGGTAAGCTTCTTGAGTTCCCTGCATATTCTGGTTATCAGTCCCTTATCTGAGGCATATTTTACAAAAGTGTTCTCCCATTCTGACGGTTGTCGATTCATACTAATTACTGTGCCCTTTGCTGTGCAGAAACATCTTAATCTGATATAGTCTCACTTGTCTATTTTTAGGGACTATTGCCCATTCTTTGGGAGTCTTATTTAAGAAGTCTTTACCTACCCCAATGTCTCCCAGGGTTTCCCCAGTGTTTTTCACCAGTAGTTTTATAGTTTGAGGTCTTAGTTTCAGATCTTTGATCCATTTTGAGTTGATTTTTGTTAATGGTAAAAGATGGGGATTCAGTTTCATCTTTCTGCAGGTGGATATCCAGTTTTCCAGCATCATTTGCTAAAAAGGTTTTTCTTTTCCCAATGCATTGACTAATATCCTTTGTCAAAAATCAGTTGGCCGTGGGGACCAGCAGTTAGCGTAATGGCTATGTTGCTGGACTTCCACGTAGTCGACCGCGGTTCGAGTCCTGGACCCGGCGGCTTAAACTCACACCGGGCGCGTGTGCATGCGTGCCCAAGATCCCGAGAGGAGAATGGAGGAGAAGGGATTGCGGCGTGGCCATCCCCCCTGGGGGGTGATTTCCTGCTTTCTATCTCTCTGTCTCTCTCTGTCTGTCTGGCGAGCGCACGCGCCCTATAGCAAAAACCTCTCCAAAAAAAGAAAAAAAAAAATCAGTTGGCCGATAGCTTTGGGGTTTATTTCTGGGGCCTCTATTCTATTCCATTTGTCCACCTGTCTGTTTTTGTGGCAATATCATGCTGTTTTGATTATCATAGCTTTGTAGTATATTTTTGGGTCAGGGAGTGATATGCCACCCATTCAATTCTTCTTGTGCAGGATTGCTTTGGCAATACAAGGTCTTTTATAATCCCAGACAAATTCTATGATTGTCTTTTCTAGATCTGTGAAGAATGTCTCTGGTATTTTGATTGAAATTGCATTAAATATGTAGATTAATTTGGGTAGAATTGCCATATTGACTATATTAATTCTTCCAATCCGGGAACATGGGATATCTTTCCACTTTTTTATGTCATTTTAAACATATTTTTACAAATTTTCTTTGTAAAGGCCTTTGACATCCTTAGTTAGGCTTATCCCTAGGGATCCCATACATTTTGTGGCTATGGTAAAAGGGACTCCTTTCTTCAGCTCTACTTCATTCAACTTGTTGTTCATATATAGAAATGCTATAGATTTTTAGATGTTGATTTTGTATCCTGCCACTTTACTGTATTCATTTACTGTTGTATTCATTTACCCATTCTGAGGGTTATCAATTCATACTAATTACTGTGTCCTTGGCTATGCAGAAAAGTCTTAATCTAATATAGTCCCACTTGTATATTTTAGGGATTATTGCCCATGCTTTGGGAGTCTCATTTAAGAAGTCATTGCCTACCTCAATGTCTTTGAGGAGTTTTTTCATGGAAACCTTTGGATCTTCTAAGTATACCATTATATCATCTGCAAATAAAGATATTGTCAACTCTTCTTTGCCTATTTTAATGCCTTTTATATTATTCTCTTTTCTGACTGCATTGGCTAAGACTTCCAGCACTATATTAAAAAGCAGTGGAAAAAGTGGGCAGCCTTGTCTAGTACCAGTTTTTAGTGGAAAAGCTTTAAGCTTTTCCTCATTCATTATGTTAGCTATAGGTTTTTCATAGATGGCTTTTATTGTGTTGAGAAATGACCCTTCTATATCAACCTTGCTGAGATTCTTAATCATGAAAGGATGCTATATTCTATTAAACGCTTTCTCTGCATCAATTGAAATGATCATATGGCTTTTATCTGTTAATATGGTGTATTATATTTATGGTCTAGTGTATGTTGAACCACCCTTGTATCCCTGGAATAAAGCCTACCTGGTTGTGATGATTAATTTTTTTTATATGTTGTTGGATATGATTTGCAAGTATCTTGTTAAGAGTTTTTGCATCTATATTAATCCAAGACATTGGTCTGTAATTTTCCTTTTTTGTCATGTCTTTATTTGTTTTGGGAATGAAGATAATGGAGGCTTTATAAAATGAATCTGGAGGGTTTCCTTCCTTTTGGATCTTTAGAAATAATTTGAGTAGGATAGGAGTTTATTCTTCCTTAAAAGTTTTGTAGAATTCAGAAGTAAGCCATCTGGACATGCGCTTTACTTTGTCAGGAGGTTATTTATTGCTGATTCAATCTCCTGGCTTGTTACGGGTCTATTCATGTTTTCCATGTCCTCCTGATTCAATTTTGGTATATTATATGCATCCTGGAATTTGACCAGCTCCTCCATGTTCTCTTGTTTATTGGCATATAGTCACTCATAGTATCCTCTAATAATGTTTTATATATCTATTGTGTCTGTTGTTACGTTGCCTGTTTCATTACGTATTTGATTTATCTGGTTTCTTTCTTCTTTATCAGTCTAGCTAATGGTGTGTTGATCTTGTTAATCCTTCCAAATAACCAGCTTTTGTTTTCATTTATTTTCTGTATAGTTTGGTTATTTTCTATTTTATTTATTTGTGCTCGAATCTTTATTATTTATTTCACCTGGTATTTTTTGTTTTTTTTTTTTGTTGTTGTTGTTGTGTTTCCAATTCCCTGAGGCATGATGGTAGGTTGTCTATTTGCCACCTTTCCATCTTTTTCTTATGTGCACTAATTGATATGAATTTCCCTCATATGACTGCTTTAGCCATGTCCCATAGATTATGGAAACTCATGTACTCATTATCATTTGTTTCCATAATTTTTTTTCAGACTTAATTTCTTCAGTAGTTAAGTCATTCAGAAGTAGGTTTTTTAGTTTCTATGTGTTTATGTATGGGGGAGGCATTTCTTGAAATTAATATCGAGTTTAATTCCATCATGGTCAGAGAAGAGGCTGAATATAGTTTCTATGCCTTTGAATATGTAAAGGCTTGATTTGTATCCTATCATATGGTCAATCTTTGAAAAGATTCCATGCCAGAGTGAGAAAAATGTATATTTTGTGGTCTTAGGGTGGAAAGTTCTATAGATGTCTGTCAAGCCCATTCGATTTATAGTATCATTTAGGTCCTGTATCTCTCTGTTTATTTTTTGCCTAGAAGAATTGTCTAAAGGAGATAATGGGGTGTTGAAATCCCCAACAATTATAGTGTTACATCCTATCTCTCTTTTTGGCTCCAGCAGTCTTTCCTTCATGTATTTAGGTGCTCCTAAGTTGGATACATAGATACTTACAAGCGTTATGCCTTCTTGATGAATTATCCCATTTATTATTATATAATACCCTTTTTTGTCTCTTCTTGTAGACTTTGTCTTGAAGCCCATTTTGTCTGAAGTCAGTATTGCAACTCCAGCCCTTTTTTGATTTCCATTTGCAAGGAGTATCTTTTTCCAGTCCTTCATTTTTAGTCTATGTATGTCTTTATCCAGAAGGTGCATTTCTTGTAGGCAACAGATAGAGGATTTCTGTTTTTTTTTTTTTAATCCATTCAGCCAGTCTGTGTCTCTTAATTGGAGAATTTAACCCATTAACATTCAATGTTATTATTGATATTTCTGAACCTGTTTCTATCATTAAGTGAGTCATTTTCTTGGTTGTTTTTTGTTCTCTTATAACCGTCCAGCTGACTTTTTAGTTTTCCTGGTATAGCACTCCCTTCTGAACCTCTTGAAGAGCTGGTCTGGAGTTGGTAAATTCCTTTACATTTTGTTTATCAGAAAATGTTTTTATCTTTTTTTCCCATATGAAAGATAATTTTGCCAGGTATAATATTCTTGGTTGAAATTGTTTTTCATTTAACACTTTGACTGTATTTCCCCATTCTTTCCTTGCCTGCATTGTTTCTGGTGGGAGGTCTGTTGTTAGCCTGATGGGATAACCTTTGTAAGTAACTTGATATTTCCCTCTTGCCAATTTTAGTGTGTCCTTGTCTGTGGTTTTGACCAATCTGGCTATGATGTGCCTTGGAGAGGATTTTTTTGGGTTGATTCTATTTGGGGTCTTATGTATTTCTTGGGTCTCTACGTTTGGAAAGTTTTCTTCCAGGATTTCATGAAATAAATTATCAATGCCCTTATTATTTTCTTCCTCTTCTGGGATACTAATTATCCAGATCTTGGGGCACTTAATGGTATCTAGTATTTTTCATATATTATCCTCATTTTTCTTGGTTCTTTTCTCAGTCTTTCTAATATTTTTTCCTAAGTCAGAGTTAGAAAAGTTAGGTTTTGTCTTCTATGTTCAAGATTCAATCTTCTGTGTGATCTAATCTACTTTTAATACTTTTTTTTTTATTTTTTTATTTTTTTTATTTTTTTGGAGAGGTTTTTCTCTATAGGGCGCGTGCGCTCGCCAGACAGACAGAGAGAGACAGAGAGACAGAAAGCGAGAAATCACCCCCCGGGGGGATGGTCACGCCGCAATCCCTTCTCCTCCATTCTCCTCTCGGGATCCTGGGCACGCACGCACACGTGCCCGGCGTGAGTTGTAACCCACCGGGTCCGAGACGCGAACCGCGGTCGACTACGTGGGAGTCCAGCGACATAGCCATTACACTAACTGCTGGTTCCTCTACTTTTTTTTTTTTTTTTTTTTATCTTTTTTTTTTTTTTTTTAATTTATTTATTTATTTGCATTCATTCTCTGAACATCATTACAGCATACAAAATGAGATTTTCCATCCAAATTACACTATATATTGTCTCAATCAAGCACATCAACAAACATGTTATTGTCAGCAAATGATCTTCCATTTCTTGTCTTCTGTATGTTTTGCTTTTTTCCCCCCATCCTAGATTCTCTATCTCTTACCCTCTGCCGTCTCCCACTCTCCTCCCACAGTCTCTGGTATCTATGTTTGCTTTCTATACTGTTTTCTCCTCACATTTTATTGTAACACCAAAGACCCTAATCAATCCAAATACCCTCATAGCAAACACAGGTGATACCCACATTTCCATGAACACAAGTCTTACTTTACGCATCCTATAAAGTAGCACCTAGCTGTGGCTACATATCCTACTGCAGTCATTGAATAGATATATTTTTTTTTCTGAAACTTTTTTTTGTAATTCAATTTACATTCCTTCCCTAAGCTTCATCACAGCATACAAAATGCAATCTCCCATCCAGTACACACTGCATAGTGATACAATCATGCACATTACAAAAAATTTTCCATTACTAGTTCCTAGAATTACTTCCACCCCTCTTTCTGACCCTCTGTCCCTTCCCACCCTCCTCTCACACCACCTCCGGTGTCTACGATTGTCCTTCATTCCCTTCCCACCCACGTTGCATTGATCACACAATTTCCTACATAATCTAACTACTTTCAATGGTGAGTTCACTCATTACTACTAAGAAAACCAGTTTTAACTTAACTCAAAGAAATGCCAAGGAACTTTGCTTAAAGCCAGGGAACAAGTTAGGATTCTGTTCAAATGGAAGGTGCATGAACCTATCAGTCTCATGTACTTTTATCTTCTGTTCTGGTTCAATTTTCCTGATTAAATTCTGGGATATAATATTCAAATCCAGACTTGTCCCTCTGATTAAGTTGGCCACTTTCATAGCTTTTGGACTCTTATTTCCTTGTGTCTGTGTTTAATTTTCTTGATACAGCACACCCTTGAGAACTTCTTGGAGATCTGGTCTGGTGCTGGTAAATTCTTTCAGGTTTTGTTTATCTGAGAATGTTCTTGTCTTTTCTTCCCACCTGAAAGATAATCTTGCCGGGTACAGTATTCTTGGCTGAAACTGCTTCTCTCGTAACACTTTGAATATATTTTCCCATTCTCTCCTCGCTCGCATTGTTTCCGATGAGAGATCTGCTGTTAGCCTGATGGGATGTCCTTTGCAGGTAACTTGATGTTTCTCTCTTGCCAATCTTAGTATCTTGTCTTTGTCTGCGGTTTTGGTCAACCTGGCTATAATGTGTCTTGGAGAAGATCTTCTTGGGTTGATTCTATTTGGGGTCCTTTGTATTTCCTGGGACTGGATCTTCGAATGCCTCTCTAGGTTTGGAAAGTTTTCTTGCAGGATTTCATGGAATAGATTATCAATGCCCTTATGGGTCTCTTCACCTTCTGGAATGCCAATTATCCGGATATTTGGACGTTTGATGGTATCCAGTACTTCTCGCATATCATTCTCAAATTTTTGAGCCATTTTCTCAGTCTTCGTGGTGGACTTTTCTAAGCCAGCCATTTTCTCTTCTACATCTGAGATTCTATTTTCTGAATGATCTAGTCTGCTTTTCATACTTTCAAGGGAGATTTTGACTTCTTGTATTATAGACTTCATCTCTAGCAGTTCCGTTTGAGTCTTTTGTAAAGTGTGTAATTCCTCTTTTAGATCTTGCAAGAATTTCCTCATCTCCTGGAACTCGGCAACTTCTTTCTCCTTTCTCTTTAGCAGTTCATTATCTCTCTTTTCTTCCATCTCTGTTAGCTTCGACATTACGAATGTTCTAAATTCCTTATCAGACATCTCCATGACTTTCACCGAACTGCTTGTGGATGAAGGAGAGTTACTCTTTTCCATTGGAGGAGAGGTATTTTCTCGTTTTCCCATATTTCTCGTGATCCGACGGTGATTTCTTGTCATCTGATGAATGGCGTGTTTCTTTCAAATTCTTGAAGTTAAGCCTCAATGTTCAGGAGCAAGCAGAGGTGTTCTAGAATTGGATTGCCGTTCTGTTGTGATCGCACACTAGCTTTGCTTGCTGGAGGCTGAATTATGAGTAGAAAATCTTCATTTCTCCTGTGCCCTGAAATATCTAGTTCCCAGTTTCCATGTGGAATCTTCTCAGAGAATCTGGTTCCTCTACTTTTAATACTTTTGAGGGAGGTTTTCATTTCCTGTATCCCATTCGTCATCTCTAACAATTCTGTTTGATTGTTTTTTATGGTGTCTATTTCTTCTTTCAAATCTTGAAAGAACTTCCTCATCTCCTGGAGCTCATTGTCTCTCTTCTCTTGCATCTCATTTAGTTTGGTCACTACAAATATTCTGAATTGCTTATCTGACATTTCTGCGACTTCCATTGTGTTGTCTATGGGTGATAGGGAATTGATGTTTTCTCTTGGGAGAGAGACATTTTGTTAGTTGCTCATATTTCTTGTGCCTCTGTGATTGTCCCTAGTTATCTGGTGATACGTTTTTTCCTAAATTATTCAAGGTATCTCTGAGCATTCAAGGGTGTGCAGGAGTAGAAAATTGGCGATCTCTTGTCTGCTCTGCCTCCCTGTTGCTCATCAGCACCCTGTACTGTTGTCATTGGTCCTGGGTAACCCAAAGTCCTCCCTATTTCTGAAGAACAAGTGCACCTGAAACTGAGCTGCTGAGCGTCAACTCAGGTTGTGTGCCACACGCTATCCAAAACACCGAAGTCCTGAAAGTCCAAAGGCCACTTGGGGAGCGTATGAGCTATGGGTCCTGGCTATTAGGTCCTGCAGTCGCAGGAAGCCTGGCTTCCATCAAGGCCCTTCACTTGAACTAGTATCCTGATGGGACAGGGAGGGGCACAAGTTCATCTTAAAGTCCCAAGACACAAACCTGAAGTCCAAAGGTGAGTGGGGGAGGAGATGAGCTACAGGTCCTGGCCAGGCCTTTTGCTTGAACTGGTGATCTATCTATTTTAAAACACTGAATTACAGTTCAGGCCCATGTCTTCCCACTTGACTCTGTTGAGGGTGGGAAACCAGTTGTCCCTCAGCTATGACACACAAGGGCCGTGTTGCTGCCTTGACCAAGCGGGAGCCACAATAAGGAGAGGAGCAGGTGTCCTCTCCACATTTGGTGAACACCAACAAGTTAGGTCATTCTCCTATACTGTCTTGCTCCAGGAAAGAATTTGACTTAACAAAATACAAAACCTGACAGATATTGCTCCCAAATTAATCAGTGGGGAGGAGTTGAAATGACTTTTTTTAAAAAAAGAAATGAAATATTTGGAGAGTTTTCTATTTCTCCTCCTGAGGAAGGGAGCCCATAATATTCCCATCAACTTTGACATGTGTGAATCACAGCTCTTTCATTCCTATAAAAGCATCATGATTCATCACGAACCCTGCCAGCTGTGGGCTGAGCACAATTCTCCTAGCATATCAGGCTTTCCCCAGAGAAGAACTCTGGGAACGTACCATCCCAGCTGTGTGTTATTGTGAACTGGCCCTCTGTTTACATCTTCTCAGAGATTGGGAGTGGACAAAGGTAACCCCAGTGCTAGCACTGAGCCTGTGATGCATTTAGAGGGCTCTGATAGGGTCGCTTTCCTACCATCATATGAACCAGCCTACCTTGGTTGAGCAAGCAAACTGTCTTTTTTATTATTATTATTATCGCAAATTTTGTGCATAAATAAAAATGTATTACTACTTTTTTTCTTTCTTTTTTGCCATAGGGCATGTGCACTCATCAGAGAGAGGCAGAGACAGAGAGAGAGAGAGAGAGAGAGAGAGAGAGGAGTGAGGGGAAGTAAGAAATCGTCCCCCAAGAGGATGGCCATACCACAACCCCTTCTCCTCCATTCTCCTCTCAGGATTTTGGCTATACACACGCATGTGCCTGGCATGATTTTCAAGCAGCCGAATCTGGGACTCACAACATGGTCAACCATGTGGAAATTGGCACCTTAACCACCACTCCACCTGCTGGCCCCAACTACTTCTCTTTCTAAAGTTTATTTCTTCATGGGATGGAATGTAAGAGAAAGTCCGTGCATGTGTGTGAGACAGAAAAAGAGAGAGAGAGAAAACAGGGAGAGGTCCCCTTGACAGAATTTTGTTGTGCTATGATCCCCTTCCTAGTCCTGCAGCTAGTCAGGATCATGGGCATCAGAATGCACGCACCCAGTGGTTTCTAGGTTCAATTTTGCTCTGAACTTACAGTTGGCATGTGACTCCCAGCCCTGCAGATCAGTGTGGTACTACCTGGGCTACTGAAGTTGCTCCTATCATC
The DNA here is from genome assembly GCA_026018925.1 of Tupaia tana. Taxonomy (NCBI): domain Eukaryota; kingdom Metazoa; phylum Chordata; class Mammalia; order Scandentia; family Tupaiidae; genus Tupaia; species Tupaia tana. The sequence goes on along the minus strand of JAKSZU010000008.1, from coordinate 57,625,938 downwards.
ACTTCTTAAATTTTACTACAGTATAATTTATATACATTCAACTATATCCATTGCTATGAACTAAATATCTGTGTCCTCTCAGAATTCGTATGTTGAAGCTAAGACCCAGTGTGATGGTATTAGGAGGTGAGGCCTTTGGGAGATGGTTAGGCTATGAAAGCGAAGATTCAGACAGCTGTTGGGTGTGTGGAACCCAGCTGCCATAAGTACCACACCATCAGCCCTGATACACAACATTTCTACCATCCTATTCCGTTCCCTCATGCCTACTAGCAGTCTGTCTACTCTCCCGCCCCCAACGCGCGCACACACACACACTCTGGGAAGCCACAGGGCTACTTTTTATCAATATTACAGATTGGTTTGCCTATTACAGAATGTCACATTCATGGATTCATAAGAGTGTAGTCTTTTGTGGCTGGCTTCTTTAGGATAGTGTAATGTTTTTGAGATTCACTAATGTTATTGTATGCCTCTGTAGTTTATTTATTTTAATGACTAAGTACTATTCCATTATATGGCTGTACCACAATGAGTTTATTCATTCACCTGTCAGTAGACATTTTGGTTGTTTTCAGATTCTGGTTCATGAGTAAAACTGCTGTAAACATTGCGTGTAAGTCTCTCTGTGTACATATGCACTCATTCCTCTTGCACACGTACCTAGAAGTGGAACAAACTGCATTTTTAAGAATACATCAGGGCCTGGGACCAGCAGTTAGCAAAATGGCTATGTCGCTGGACTCCCATGTAGTCAATCGCGGTTCAAGTCCTGGACCTGGTGGCTTAAACTCATGCCGGGCGTGTGTGTGTGCATGCCCAAAATCCTGAGAGGAAAAAGGAGGAGAAAGGATTGTGGCATGGCCATCCCCCCTGGGGGGGGGGGGGGTGATTTCTTGCTTTCTGTCTCTCTGTCTCTCTCTGTCTTTCTGGCACGCACACGCACCCTATAGCAAAAACCTCTCCAAAAAAAAAAAAAAAAGAATACATCAGGGCTAGCAGGTGGTGTAGTAGTTAAAGCACTGGACTCTCATGTGATCAAACGTGGATTGAGTCCTAGACCCAGTGGCTTGAAACTCATGCTGGGCAGGTGTATATGCATTACCAAAATCCCAAGAGGAGAATAGAAGAGAAAGGATTGTGATATGGTCATCCCCATGGGCGATGGGGAATGTGATTTCTCACTCTCTCTGTCTCTCTGGTGAATGCACATGCCCTATAGCAAAAAACAGGATACATCTTACAAAAGAAGACTATGATATTATAATAGAGCAGAAATCTAAATGATATGGGTTACTGTGGGGTGGGCAATGTGGGAACAGTAGGAAGTGTCTCAGATTAGGGGAATTTAACTAGCCCTTGCTTTTCTCCAGAGCACAAGAGCTCAGACAAGGCCTTTACTTTCTGCAAGTGCTACCAATGGAAGTAGTGATATCTGATCCTTACTTCACCCAGTTTTAAGATCATCTGTTGGAAAATGTCCAAGTCCTTTAAGAGAATTTTACTTATAAAAAGCCAAGGTGACATGTATGGTTTTCACAAATACGAATTGTGTGAGGAGGCCAGCCACAGAACAGACATGTGGTAGGGACTATGGGGGAACTACAATTAAAAACAAACTCCTCGGGCCAGCTGGTGGCACAGTGGTAGTGCAGTGCTCTGCAGGGCTGGGCTGACGTGGGAAGGTCTCAGGTTCGTGTCTGAGGTCTCCCTGTACCCTCTGGCACACGTGCATAAGCCTGTGATCTGGGTTAGCTGAAGCTGGGGTGGATTGCAGCATAAAGACCCTACGGGGGTGCCTGTCTCCCTGTGTCCTTTCTCAGAAGAAATAAGAAATAAATGTTAGAAATTTTTTTGCCCTGGTCTGGCTCTGTGGTCTAAGTAGTTGAAGAAATCACATGGCTGACTTTAAATCCTACCCTGGCAGCTTGAAAAACAACACCAAGCTGATAGATGCATGTGCAGGCGTGCCCCAGATCCTGATGGGATGCAGATGTGGAGGCGAAGGGATCCCAGCGTGTCCCTGTCCCCCCACTGAGGGATGCTTTCTTTCTCCCTGTCTCTCTTTCTGGTGAACACAAATGTCCTCTGGCAAGTTAAAAAAGAAAACAAAAAAAAAAAAAAAAAAAAAAAAGAAAACTCCAATCCAGTATCCTTCTCACAAAGGTACTAGAGAACAAAGACACTTATTACTGAATAAACATTAAGCCAGAATGCATTGTGCGTGACAGGCAGTCCACCGAGAGGTTACAAGGACAGAAGGAAATCTTGCCCCTGTTTTTCAGTCAAGCAGGTACAAGCAATTCATACATGCATGTTTTCAAGGTAAAGAATAACTAGTCCTTGGGGACTAGCAGGTGGCGTGGTGGTTAAGGTGCTGGACACTCCCACATGGCTGACAACGGTTCAAGTCCTGGACCTGGCGGCTTGCTTTCTCACTTTCTGTGTGTGTGTGTGTGTGTGTGTGTGTGTGTGTGTGTGTGTGTATTGTGTGTGTCTCTGATCAAATTGAATATAAATGAATGAATAAATAAAATAAACTTAAATAAATAATTATTAAAAAAAAGAATAACTAGTCCTCAATAAGAGGACTTGACAGCACCATTTGCCACACCTGGTTTACCCTACCTTCACCTATTATTGGGGTGACCATCTCTGTTGGGAAATTGGCTTTACCCAGAGGATGACAAACTTCTTATATCTTTGTGTGGGAGAAGATAGTTTTGTGACTCCGCGTGACACGTCCAGTGAAATTAGGTCCCTGCCCTCTCAGAAATGGAGAGATAGGTGTGTCATATCCCTGGATACTTACATTTCAAAGAGGTGGTCCCCCGGTCCTTGAGAAAGACATGGAATAGTGCTTAGTAATTAAAATAAATAAACTACGGAGATATACAGTAACACTAGAGAATCTCAAAAACATTACGCTATCCTAAAGAACCCAGCCACGAAAGACTACACCTTTACAAGTCCATTTATGCGACATCTGTAATAGGCAAACCATTCCATAAAAGGGACAGAAAGCAACTCAATGGCTTCCCAGGGTGTGTGTGTGTGTGTGTGTGTGTGTGTGAGTGCGCGCGGGGCAGGGGGGAAGACAGACTGCAAGTAGGCATGAGGGGACTGAATGGGATAGTAAATATTCCTAGGTCATAAAGCTGACAAAATACCAATATAATGGGGCCAGCAGGTGGCATGGCAGTTAAGGCACTGGATTCTGACATGGCTGGCCGTGGTTCAAATCCCAGACTGGCAACTTGCTTTCTCACATCCCCCCTCTCTCTCTCTGTGTCTCTCTCTGGTCAAATTAAAAAGTTATAACAGTAAATAAAATAAAATAATTTATTTTAAAAAAACAAGCTAAGTCTTCAAAAGGATTCATATACAATTCAAAAAAGAAAGTATTTAGAATGTCCAGTATTCTTTTTTAAATTTAACTTTTTTCCCCAAAATTTTGCTATAGGGCACGTACACTCACCAGAGAGAGAAAGCAAGAAAGCAAGTCACTTGGTCTGGGACTCAAACGAAATCCAGTGCCTTAACTACCACACCACCTGCTGGCCCCAAATGTCCAGTATTCTAACATAAATGCTCAAAAAAAAAAAAAAAGGATTGGCAGGAAATCTTTCACTTTCAATAGAGAAAATTATGCTTAGTTTTCATTTGTATTTGTCTTTACAGTATACAACAAACATTTCTTGAAATGATGTATGTAAAACAAATCCTTTTGGGGACCAGCAGATGGCGTAATAGTTACATCACTAGATTCCTATGTGGTTGACTGCCATTTGAGTCCTGGACCTGGTGACTTAAAATTCACGTTGGGTGCATGTGTGTGAGTGCCCCAAATCCCGAGGACAATGGAAGAGAAGGGATTGTGGCGTGGGCATCTGCCAGAGGGGGTGAGGGGATGATTTCTCACTTTCTGTCTCTCCGGCAAGTGCACGCGTCCTATAGCAAAAATCACTCTTTAAAAAAGAATCCTTTGTGGTCCCAGCTCCCAATCTGGAATCTCAGCCTTTGGGATGTGCAAAGGTGAGAATGAAACTGAGGGCTCCAACCCCCTGCACACTTTGACACCTGGGTTCTGCTCGACATTTCTTTTCCAGTCTCACCCTTTCCATTACCAATTTATTTTAATTCATGAGGAGGTCACTCCTAGAACCCCCTTCTCTGCCCTCCCACAGCTAGCTCCAGAGCTTTGATTTCTGTCCAGGTCACTGCAGTCCTTCAGAAGTCTCAGCAAATGTCCTAACAAACCCCTTAACCTCTGGAGGCACCGGGTCCACGGAGAACCCAGACTCATCGCTGTGGCCACACACCGTTTGGTTCTAGGCATCAACCTCTGCTCAGGTCAATCATTAGATCCAAACAAGGCCATGACTTGTGGCCTCTTTCCTGAACTAATTACCCTGTTGTTGTCTGAAAAGAAACATCTGCAGGCTGCCCGGTCCAATTACTGGGCTTTTTTTTTTTTTTTTTCCCTTTCTAAAATGCTACCAATTTCTAAGTGTTTTTCACCGAAATTGGGTAGCTTCCCTTTCTAATTAATTCAAGTGGTCTCTTCCCTGACAGCGGTGCTATAATTATATCTAGGACTGTTTAAAATTCAGGGATACAGAGTGACCTTAATCTCCTTAGCCACCCCTTGTTTATCTGGGCTTGGTTTCTGGGGAAGAGAAAGATATTACTCAACACAGGCAACGTTTTGTCCCCATTGCACAAAAGGGTGCCCGGTGACCACGCAGCCCCGTGGAGAGCAGCTGAGTCAGTGGGTTCGGGGCTGGCGAGTGTGTGTTTGGTGATGTGTGACACTGTAGGAGGAGGGAAACGGTGATACTGTCATTATTGAAAATCACTTCCACCCACGGGGCTGAGTCACTGGAACGTCACTGCATGGGATTTTGCATCAGTCTCAAAAATATACCTCTGGGAAGCTTTCCGCTCTCGGGAGCCTGCCTGTTCCCACCCCAGGTCTTCCCTGAAGCAAAGGCTGCAGCATCTTCTACACTGAGCGCCTACCTTCTCGCCTTGCGCCGGCCTGCCCACAGTGACCAGCGCGTCTGGAGGGCTTGGTGCGAGGAGCCCCACTTCGCATACAAGAAAACTGAGAGTCAAGGGAACGAAGGCTTTATCCAAGCCTAGGAGTGAAGCCTGGGCTAGAATTCAGGTTTCCTGTCTCTTGGCCTAACCCTGAACCCGCAAGATTGGGAAAGGACCTTGGGTCTGAAAACATGGACCTCTCCGAAAATGCACCAGCAGTGGGCCAGGAGGACACAGGCAAAACCCACTCTGGCTAAAATGATTCCTACCACTTACATTGCGTTTCGGATTTCAGAACAAGTCAAACCATGTCTTTGTTTCCCCCTTTACTTCAGATCATGATCAACATTCTCTCCTTGACCACACAAATTCAAAGCAAGAGTCTTCCTACAAAGGTGTGACTCGTTTCCAAAACAATAGCAACTGTTCCTAGGAAAGAGTTCTCGCCTAATCTATGAGGCAGCACGACCTAGTAGTTCCATGGGAAGACTTCAAAAAGTTTGTGGGGGGAAATGAGATTAAAGTATGAGTTTATTTTGGGATATAAAAAAAAATAGAAATCCTGAGGCCGGCAGGTGACATGGTGGTTATGGGCGCTGAACTCCCACGTGGCCAACCATGGTTCAAGTCCCAGACCTGGTGGCTGGCTTTCTCACTTTCCCTCTTGCACTCTCTCACTCTGTCCCTTTCTGGTCAAATTAAAATAATAGGTAAAGTTAAATCTTTAAAAATTCTTTTAAAAAATAGACATACATGCATAATTTTTCCATGCTATGTATTTTCTACAAACCTTTTGAAGACCTTCATAGAAACACCGCTTTGAGGCCAGGCAGCTTTGAGGAAGAACCCTGTGCACTTTTGGGAATCTTATCTAGTTCCCTGCAGTTACGATCATCACTGGGTGACTAGGACAGCAAATGAGATAATGAGGGTTACCCTACAACACAGTGGGCAAGCATGGTGCATAGGCGCACAATCCTACATGGCTGACCAGGGTTTGAATCTCGGCCTGGGGACTTGAAAAACATACTGGGAACTTGTGCATGTGAGCCCCGAACATAACATAGAGAAATGGAGAAAGAGACTGCAGCGTGACCACGCCCCACTGGGGAGGCTCTCTGTGGTGAGCATGCGTGCCTTCTGACAATAAAATTCAAGCAAATAAAAAACGTAAAGAGATGACTGAAAAGCACTTAGCATGGGGCCTGACACTTAGTACCACCTCTCTAAATGTTGTTAATAAAGATATTATGAATTTATAATAGTCATCTCATCATACGTACCTAGTAGACACCTGATACTGTATGTGACGGCTGTGGTCTCGCTTTTTAAACACTTTCTGTAATGACAGTCCTAAGATTTCCGTTATAAAAGGTTTTCTAAGCATGTATCTTAAACGCTATGTCCAGACATGCTACTAAAACCTCCTATAATAAAAACATTGATTTGATTGGGTCGCCAGAAAAGTCATGACAGATTTTTCTGTTTTTCTATGCAAAAATGCGTCATGACTTTTCTGATGACCTGATACATTTATTGTATGGGTGACTGGAGCCCTCTACTGTCAGAGAAGCCCCAACTACCTGGTGTTTTGTTTTGTTTTGTTTTTCCCTATCCAATTTCCAGACACATTCTTAGGAGCCTTCCAGTAAGGTTCCAGTAGGTTCAGAAAGAATGGACAACTTCTCAGAGCAGATCCCACCATAAAAACTGAGAAAACTAGGCCAGTTGGTGGTGTGGTGAAGGCGTCTGGATCCCACATGGTAACTGGGTGGTTCAAGTCCTGGACCTGGCAGCTTGAAAAACACATGGTCACGTGTGCATGCATGCCCAAAATCATGAAAGGAGAATGACAGAGAAGGATTGCCATGAAAATCCCCAGAGGAAAAGCACCCTGGGGATAGTTTCTCAGTTTCCTTCTCTCTCTCTTTCTCTACCTCTCACTCCAATAAGTGCGTACACCCTCTAGCAAATGTTTTTAAAAAGTGAAAACCTATCTCTCCATAATAACCGAGTAGGGTAAGTTGGGATTTTTTGCTGCTGTTTGAGTAGAGTCTCCTTCTCAAATAAGAGCCTCCATCCTCTTCACAAATCCTTCTCCTCCATTTCTCCCCCCTTTCTGGATTTTGGGAAGGCACACATACACACCTGGCATATTTTTTCAAGCTGCTGGGTCCAGGACTTGAAATGTGCAGTTGGCCATGTGGGATCCGGCCACTTTAACAACCATGCCACCAACTGGCCTGAATGAGTGAGATTTTTCTAAGTTTATTTATCCTAATAATAATAATAATAATAATAAAGGCACATACATGTGTGTACAGACTAAGAGAAAAACAGGCATTCTTGACAGGGTTTCATCGTACCACAGCCCTCCTCTTCTTGCCCTCCACTCATCAGGATTTCACATGTACCAGTCATGTTGTGGAGAGCAATTAGGGACCAGCAGCTGGCGTAATGGCTATGTCGCTGGACTCCCATGTAGTCGACCGCAGTTCGAGTCCTAGACCTGGTGGCTTAAACTCACGCTGGGCACGTGTGCGTGTGTGCCCAAGATCCCGAGAGGAAAATGGAGGAGAAGGGATTTCGGTGTGGCCATCCCCCTGGGGGTGATTTCTCACTTTCTGTCTCTGTCCCTCTCTACCAAAAACCTCTCCAAAAAAAAAAAAAAAAATTAAGAGCAATTCAGAATCCCAACCTGCGGTCTACATGCATCTTCTGGCACTGCAATACTGTGCAACTACTTGCACCACTGCAGCTGGGCCGAGTGAGATTTTTACACTCCCATACCAGAAAAAGGCTTCCCAGATTGTTGAACACAGGGACTGTGAGGGCAACAGAAATGAGAGAGAGAAAAGGAAACATACCAGAGCCCAAGACAAGAGGACATTAACCAGAAAGAACCAGTTGTTCAGGAGCTAAATCAGTATCCTCAGCTTCCACCCCAGTGAGCAACCGACACCATTAGAGTTAAGGAATTCTTGAGTGTCTTTCCTATTGACATTCATGACACTTTTGGCTGCAAGCACCACATCTGTCTAAAGACAACAACAGAGACATGATCTCACATGATGTCTTAGGAAAAAAAGTCTTTTTAAAATTCAATTTAGTACTTTTTTCTCAGAATTATTTAATTTTGTTTATTATTATTATCAGTATTATTATTTTTTTAAATTTGACCAGAGAGAGAGAAAGGGAAAGTAAGAAAGCAAGCCACCAGGTATAGGACTTGAACCATGGTCAGCCACATGGGAGTCCAGCATCTTATCATCATGCCACCTGCCAACCCCTAAGAAAGAAGTCTTAAGGTTGGTTAGGCAGCTTATTGTCATCAAGGACCCAGACTTTATCTTCTGCTATCTCAGAGGGTTGGGGTTTTTCTTAGGCATCACCTCATCAATGCAAGATGGCTGCCATAGCTCCACGCATCACATCCTCCTCTAACTGCACCCAGAGACAAAACGATAGGAAGAAGAAAGAAGAGCTATTCTTGTGCATCTTTTTTTATAGCAGGAGAGACCATCTTTCCCAGATGTCCTTAGCAGTCTTCCCCCTTCCATCTCATTGGTTAGGACTGGGTCACATGCCTCCACGAACTGCAAAGGAGTCTGGGAACATCTGGTATAACCAGTCTCTATTGTGAGAAGTGCACCATCCAACAGGGATGAAGGGAAGGGAATATGGACCACTCTGTTGAGTAAACAGCTACCAGTGTATGCCACAACCTCTCTGGCACCAGACTGTCTGTCATCCATCAGTCATCCTCCAAGAGTGACACCTGTATGTGCCCAGACATGGTCCTTTCTGACTTACCTTTTACTGTCCCAGGATATGCATAAAGTCTCTTCAAAGAGAAGTTTCTTGACACCTGTTGGGGTGATGGCATGGGGGAGGGGAAAGTCCCACACTTGTACCTGGGCAGGGCCAACCGGAGGATTGTCCTGAATTCAACTCCTCGCTACCCCTTCAAGCCAAGGCAGTGGGCGCACGCCCCAGCTGCCATTATTCACACACACAATCATACTGGCATATCTCGAGGAATAATGTGGATTAGGGATACAACTTGGTCCTGTGAGTGCTGGGAGGTGGGAGTTAGATCAGAAGTAAGCAAGACAAGACTGGTAGTTGCTCTTTTATTTAGGATTCACTGATTCTCAGAGCCAAACCTCAGTAGCACTTCTTCTACAGTAAAATTAGATTTGGATTAACGTGATCATCTCTATCTGGATCCATTTCTTTTTTTTTCTTAATAATTATTTTCTTGGGACCAGCAGTTAGCATAATGGCTATGTCGCTGGAGTCCCATGTAGCCGGCAGTTTGAGTCCCAGACCCAGTGGTTTAAACTCACGCCGGGCGCGTGTGCGTGCGTGCCCAAGATCCCGAGAGGAAAATGGAGGAGAAGGGATTGCGGCATAGCCATCCACCCTGAGGGGTGATTTCTTGCTTTCTGTCTCTCTCTCTCTGTCTTTCTGGCGAGCACACATGCCCTATAGCAAAAACCTCTCCAAAAGAGATATATATATATATATATATATATATATATATGTATATATATATATATACATATTATATATGTATATATATATATATATATACATATATATATATATATATAGAGAGAGAGAGAGAGAGAGAGAGAGAGAGAAAGAATTACTTTCTTTAACTTTATTTATTTACTTATTTTAATTTAGCCAGAGAGGGACAGAGTGAGAGAGTGACAGCAAGGAAGTGAGAGAAAGAAAGGAAGAGAGGAAAAGTGAGAAAGCAAGCCACCAGGTCTGGGACTCAAACCACAGTTGGCCACATAAGAGTCCAGCGCCCTTAACCACCACGCCACCTACTGGCCCCCATTTCTTTTTCTATTAAAAGGAAATAGCCCAAACACTTTCAGTAAAATTAAGAGTGAATTAAATATATTAAATAAGGGTGCACTAGATAAGTGAAAAGAGAATACCAAACAGGACACAAAAAGAAAAAGCATGACCATACACACACACACACACACACACACACACACACACACACTGTAATGTATTATCAAAATAGCATGGTCATATGCAATTACAGATTAAACCGTTTTCTTCTGCAGGGAGCAGAAATGATGGGTAGCTAAGTTAACCTGCCTTTAGACATATGGAAGCAAGATTCCCTGGCGTTTCCCCCACTCCCTCACACTGCGTCTTCTCCTGCCCTAATTACAAGTCCTGCACTGCGGCAGGCAGTCGCCCCAACAGTGAACTGAGCTTCCGCTCCAGGCGGGGGTGGGGAAGGTGAGCTGGTTGGGGTCCCGGACTTACAAAGAGAAGGGACAGTTCAGTTTTTATGTTCAAAAGATATGAAATGTGCATTCAGGCCTGAAATGTCTCTTACTAAGCATATTCTATGTGATTAATACAATTGACCAGATATTTCGTGGGTACATATCTCCATCTCTTCATATAGTGAAGATGAGTGGTGTGCCTCTCCTGGACCATATGCTGTTGGAAAATTCTACTTTCTAAATTCCTCCATATAATTAATGTGACTTCTGGATCCTTTACTGACAAATCTGAAATACTTGCAATTCTAGATGCATCTCTTTGGTATTTTGCAATAGGAAATCTAGCTAAAAGAAATTCTTGACAGGTCATTTAGTTGCCAGCCACCTCCCTCATTAAGTTACCAAAGAATGGTGTGCTTTAGGAGCTGGGAGGGGTTGCTCCAATGCCTCACGTTGAGAGAGTCTTTGTGCTAATGAGCCCGTCAGGAACAGACAAGCTCCCGCATCAACAGTTACAACTCCTTTTGGGTCTGCTTTTCAGAGTTGAACTTAATGAGAAAATGGCAAGAACGGGCAAGAATAAACCTATGATGCTTATTTCTTTTCAGTGTTTAATTCGTTGAGATAATGTAGACTGCAAATACACAAAAGGAAATAAAAATCGGTCTTAAACAGCAGCCTCGCAAAGGAAAGAAGAAAATGGTAAGGCAGTGATTTTCAAACTTTCCGACCCACAGGCCACAGCAAGAGATACATTTCACATCTCTAAGTTTTGCAAAACGGTATTTGCTCTTAGAGCTTGTTATTAAACCTATCCTGTCCTTCTCTGATGTGTTCTAGTTTCTCTCTCATTCCTTTATTTGTTATTAGGAAATTACTGATCAAATCCCCCTACCCTGGTTTCATAGATCTAAGCCTGCAGTTTGGAAAACACTGGATTCAATGATGATTATAAATTAATGAGGATTACCACAAAGTATATTTTTAAGATCAGTTATAATAACTGTGCTAAGGGGATAAAACTAATTCCCATGTTATAGATTATACTAGCAGGCTTTCGTGGGATTTTTTAGCTTCTTTTACTTAAGGGAAAAAAACCCACTGTTTTAATTAAGAGAATACTGCCGGACTTGAAGAGTCTCACGGCAACACCTGCACCTGTATTGCTGGAGTAGCAGCCCTGGACTGGAGTAGCAGCCCTGGACTGGAGTAGCAGCCCTGGGCTGGAGTAGCAGCCCTGGACTGGAGTAGCAGCCCTGGACTGGAGTAGCAGCCCTGGGCTGGAGTAGCAGCCCTGGACTGGAGTAGCAGCCCTGGACTGGAGTAGCAGCCCTGGGCTGGAGTAGCAGCCCTGGACTGGAGTAGCAGTCCTGGGCTGGAGTAGCAGCCCTGGTCCCAGGACCACTCCCCGCCTCGCTCCCCACCCTGGGCCCCTTCCCGGCAGTGCCTGCTCCCCAGGCCTTTTCTAGGCATTTACATACATATAGGCCTACATAGAAAGATGGAGTTCTGGTCTATGTTTTAATTATAAATAGCACTTAGGGTACAGGATATGCTACCCCGAAATATAGCACCTGACTTTGAGAAAACAGCAGAGGCAGGGAGGTCACTCTCACTTCCACCTCCAGCCCCTCTCCCCTGAAGTAGGTCATGAAACCTGGGAAGGATTTCCTGACCTCGCCCTGAGGCAGGTCATCAGACCCTGGGGAGAGGTGCCCTTCCGGTACCTGCAGGAAAGGAGCACCATATCCTCGAAGACTAAGGGCATAGGAGAATGCGAGCAGGCCTTCCTGTGTCCCCAGTTATTACCATTAGATCATGCTCCCTTGGCCCGGTTGTATTTCTCCAGGAGTGCTCGCTCTTCAGCAAAATATACTCAAGTCCAACCATCTCTTTGGGTCTTCATTTCCTTATGAAAATTTCCATGTTATGCATAACTTATATTAAATGCATTTGTATGTTTGTCTCCTGTTAATCTCCTTTGTTAGTGGGAACTTATCCATAAAGTTAGGATAAGTATGAACCTAGGATGAATGTGAAAAAGATATTTTTTCCTCCTCTACATAGTCACATACTGTAATATGTTCTTTAGCTTGCTTTATTTCACTTAATAACTTGAACGCCAAACACCATGCTAAGTACGTTACATTCACATGCTTTTGGAAGATTTATTGAAATGTTAAGTTAGATTGATAATAAATTATTTCTTGGAAAGCAATCAACACTTTTTAATGTTTCTCGATTCCCATGATCCCTAGCTTTTGCCAATAAACATGAATGTAATAGCCTCTTATTTACTCAAGTCTCTGGTTCATGTCCTCCATGTTAGTTTTGCTGTTTGTGGAACTTGGTGCCTCCCATTCCTGATAATGGTTTCCCTCGAATATTTTGGACTTCCTGGATGCATGCTGATTTTTGTACTCAACTGTCCCTCTAGGTCTGTCTCCCTGCAAGTGAAGCCTGCCTACAGCAGGCGACAGAGGGGGAGTGGACAGAACCCTATGGCCTTCTTGCTGGGTGTTGTAGCCTCTTAGAACCCTGGCCCACGGGCACTGGGTTCATCATCCTGCCTACCAGTAGACCAATCTCCTTCCTGTGGTGTGGCACAGAATTACTATTGAAGAAATTAAAAAATGAGTCGGTAGATGGTGTGGAAGTTAAGACACTGGATCCCACATGATCAACTCCGTGATTCAAGTTCTGGACCCAGTAGCTTAAGAATCATTCTGGGTGGGGGACCAGCAGTTGGTGTAATGGCTGTCGCTAGACTCCCATGTGGTCAACCATGGTTCAAGTACCAGACCCGATGGCTTGAACTCATATGGGGCGTCTGTGCATGCATGCCCAAGATCCTGAGAGAATGGAGGAAAAGGGATTGCGGTGGGGCCATCCCCCCTGGGGGGTGATTTCTTGCTTTCTGTATCTCTGTCTTTCTGGTGGATGCACGTGCCCTATAGCAAAAACCTCTCAAAAAAAAAAAAAAAAATCATACTGGGCGCATGTGCATGCCTAAGATCCATCCCAAGAGGAGATGAGGGAGAAGGGATTGTAGCATGGCCATCTCCTCTAGGGGGTAATTTCTCACTTTCTCTCTCTCTCTCTCGTCAGTATATACACTCTATACCAAATATTTTTAAAAAAAAAAGAAAGAAATTTAAAAATGAATGATCCACCACTGAAACTAAATGTGTCATTAGAGAGAGGTTCTGTCTCTAAGCTGTAGTTCTTTGATGCTCAGAGAAACTCCAGAGAAATAACAGGCACCACAAATGGTGTCAGGCCATTCAAGAAATTCTCAGTGAAGACATAGACGATATGGCTACATGATCTGATATACACACTCTGTACTTCCAAGCCTTCACTTGCTGTTTTAGGACTAAACGCAGCCCACCCCCGCAGAGGGGCATGTACTGCCTCACGTACCTAATATGAAGCCCAGGTACGCTCAGACCTCAGGCAGTTCTGCATCTGGGAGGTCAGCAGGAACTCCTCGGTTTCCATTTTTCAGGTCTGCTTGGATCTGTGCCAACCTTGTTCTCTGGCAGGCTCCCCTTACCGTGGAGATGTAAAATGGCCACCTCTGTCTCTTGGGTGGACATCCATCCGGTAGTCTGTCCCTGTGGCAGAAGTGCCTCCTTCCCAATAGTTCCTGCAGAAGTCCCGGGACTGAGTCTTATTGGCCTGGTGTGGTTTGGGTCCCATCCCTGTCCAATCAGTTTGACCTCATTGTCTCCACCTGGTTCAGGGCCCACACCCAAGCTGGCCAGCTGGGGCAGCACCACCTAAACTACACTGGAAGAAGGGTAGGGTGGGCAGTGTCCCTGAGGAAAGGAAGTTGGGGTACCATGACCCAAAAGAGGAGGACCAGATTTAGGTGAGGGGGAAAAACCACCAGTAACTACTTCATGATGCTCAGTAAGAGCTGTCTTAGTAACAAATGAATCTTCAGAATAAAATAAGAAAATATGTTTCTAGGACCATTTCAGAAAATAATGGCCCCTAAAAATGCCCTTATCAGGGCCAGCAGGTGGCATGGTGGTTAAAGTGCTGGACTCCCACATGGCCAACCACAGTTGACCCAGACCTGGCGGCTTGCTTTCTCACTTCCCCTTCCTCTCTCTGTCTCTTTCTGATCAAATTGAAAGAACAATGGTAATAACAAAAGTAAATAATTTTTTTTCAGTGCCCATATCAGGGCCAGCAGGTGGCATGGGGGTTAAAGTGCTGGATCCCACATGGCCAACTCCATGGTTTGAGTCCCAGATGCGGCAGCCTAAAAAACACATCATGCGTGTGTGCCCAAAATCCTGGTAAAATGGAGGAGAAGGGATTAAGGTATGACTGTCTTCCCTGTGGGGTGATTTCTGTTTCCCTCGCTTTCTGTCTCTCTCTCTCTGGAGAGCACATGTTCCCTGTCGTAAAAAAAATAAATAAATAAATAAATAAATAAATAAATAAATAAAAGAAGAAAGAAAGAAAAGAGAAGAGAAAAAAGAAAAGAAGAGAAAAGCAAAGAAAAGAGAAAATATAGGAAAGAGAGAAAAGAAAAATGAAGTCCATAACAAATCCCTGGGATCAGTGGCTGCTACCTTCCATGGCAAAAGGGACTCCGCAGTGTGATAAAGGTTACAAGCTTGAGATGGGAGGTTATCCTGGACCATCCAGGGGTGCCCCACAGAATCCCAAGTGTCCTTCTAAGTGGAAGAGGGAGGCAGGAGGCTGGGTCAGAGTGAAATATGAGATGGGTTTGATCCCCCCTCGCTGGTTCTGGCCTATAGAAACCAGGCTCACTGACCGGAGAAACCTCGAGCTGCTAAAGGTGACCCCAGCAGACAACCAGCAAGAAAACAGGGACCTCAGTCCTACAACCACGCAGGGCCGCATCCTGCCCATGCCAGAATGAACAAAGAAATGGCTCCTTCCCTAGAGCATCCTGAAAAAAACGCAGCTCTGCCAGCACCTCAGCTTACCAGGTGGGACCGAGGACAGACTGACCTGCCACACTGACATGTGGAAGCCACTGCGTTGTGGTCATTTGTTATGGCAGCCGTAGAGGATGAGTGCACGGAGGGTGGCCCTGACTGATGACTCTGGGCCCCACATGGCCAGCTGTGCAGTTCGAGTCCCAGACCCAGAGGCTTCAGAGACACCCCAAGGGTATGTGTGCTCCTTCCCAAAAAATCCCAAAAAGAGGGAGAAATGGAGGAGAAGGGCTTGCTGCAGGCCATTACCCCAAGAGGGGAGCTTTCTCACCCTCCCTCTGTCTGCCTCTCTGGTGAGTGCACATGCCCTCTGGGAGAACTAGGGGGTGTGGAGGGAGTTCAGTTTGGGGCATCCAGGTGGCATGGTGGTTAAGACTGCTGGAACTGGGTGGTTCGAGTCCTAGACCTGACGGTTTGAAAACCATACTGGGCATGGGTACGTGCAGGCCCAAAATCCTGAAAGGAGAAAGGGAGGAGAAGGGATTGCAGTGTGACCGTCCCTGATTGGGAGGTGCTTTCTCATGTACCCTGTCGTTGTCTCCTGCGTACCCTGTAACAAATTTTTTAAAAGAAAAAGATGAGGGGAGTGGAGAGGCTCCAGTGGAGTTTTGCCAGACCCTGTAACCACTGGGAATTGCCTTCGGTGCTCTAACAATGTCACCGCAGCTGAAGAGCCAGTGAGGTAGACAGGAGAACCCGCACACAGGGAGAGGCGACATGCCGTGCGCATGGCCAGAGCGGCTGAGTCAGGACCCAGCCCGAGGCGTGTGTCATCCCAGATCCTGTGTTCTTTCCACCCTGTCATGCTCAGCCAAGTGAGGGAAAAACCTGCAGCCCGCCACAGACAGCCCTGGCCCCCGGGACAGAGGCGCCCTCGCATGACGCATGGCGCATGCGTGGGGGGGGGGGGGGGGCGCAGGGCGCTGAGAAAGGGGAAGGGGCCAGGCTGAGGAGAGGGCGCTTCCTGGCAAAGGGCAGAGGGGACTTACACCGAGGACACAGATGAGGAGGGGCGGGAGACGATGTCCTGGTGCTGGCTGGAGGGATGGGGGTGAGCCGAGGCCAGAGATGAAGGAGGCTGGAAAACGAAGCTAGATTCACATTTTCAAAGAGCTTCACAGGCCTCGCTAAGGAGTTTAACTGCAGGTGCAACGGGGACCCGTAAAGGCTCACAGCAGCGCAGCGGCCCGTGAGGCTGCGTCCTGGAAAGCCACTCTGCAGCAGTATAAGCAAGGGTGAGGGAACTGAGCCAGGTGGGAGGAGGGGGCCACAGTGGTCTACCGAGAATGATCAGGTCTCTAGAGGGGCTATTGTTTGCTGAGCCCCAGTGTTTCCCACAGTCCTCACACTAACCCTAGGAAGCAGCTCAGACCTTTCTTAGAGATGAAACTAAGACTCAGAGAGCTTAGTTTTCTTGCCTAAAGCCACGCAGCTACTATTAAATAGCCAAAATGGGATTTTTAAAAAGGTTTTTGTTTTGGGCGTGGTGGCGCCCGCCCTATGGCAAAAAGGTTTTTGTTTTTATTTTATGATTTATTTTTTTCTTTTTGAGAGTTTTTTTTTGCTATAGGGGGCGTGCACTTGTTGGAGAAAGAGACCGAAAGCAAGAAATCACCCCCCCAGGGGAAATGGCCACACCACAACCCCTTCTCTTCTATTCTCTTTTTGGGATCTTGGGCATGCACACACACTCGCCTGGTGTGAGTTTTAAGCAGTTGGGTCTGGGACTCGAACCATAGTTGACTGCGTGGGAGTCCTGAAACATAACCAATATGCCATACTGGTCCCACTTATTTTATGATTTCTTATACACAATTGTTCTACATCTGTATAGTGTTGCAGAAAAACAGACGCACTGAGGGATGAAAAGCAGCACTCGGGAGAGAAATAACTCTATTATGCTGGCAGGCATGAAGGAGATAATACCCTGAATCTCCGGCCCAGCTGAGAGTTGGACACAGTCTTTCATGGGTGAATAGGGGAGGGGCAGTTCCCACCAGGGAAGGCGCTCAGTGTCCGCCCCGATACAGAGCTGGAGGAGAAGCAGGGAATTCATCCTGCTCCACCTCCAGCCGCTCAACAGTTCAGGAAGGGGGCAGTTGGCTTGCAGGGGAACAGAAAGCCCAGGCAGCTCTCAGCCCTGGGTTTCTTCAGGTTGCTCCTAAGTTCCAGGTTGCTCCACATGAATAGCACACAAGGCTTTTTGAGGTAGGCATGCAGTATGTGACAAATCGAGGGTCTTACCATGTGCATCGTTTTCATAGGGAAGCTTTACATTCTTAAGTCCATTAAGAATTTCTTCCCTGAGCCCCTTCCGCCCATCCTCTTCTAGTCGCTAGAATCTACACTTGTCTTTTTTTTAATACGCTTGTATTTTTTTTTAATATTTTTTTAGAAATTTTTTTTAGAATTATTTTATTTAACTTTATTTATTATTATTATTTTTCAACTTGATCAGAGAGAGACAGAGAGAGAGAGAGAGGAAGTGAGAAAGCAAGCCACCAGGTCTGAGACTTGAACCATGGTCGGCCATGTGGGAGTCCAGCGCCTTTAACCACCACGCCACTTGCCAGCCCCAATACGCTTGTATTTTTTATCTTTATTACATTTCATTGCTGTACATCTTTGCAGTGAACGAAATGGTTTTTCCCAGCATGAATACAGTGCATATTAGTGAATTCAAAAATATTACCATGATCTTTAATCCAGACTCCTGTCAAGGAGCCAGATTTTAAGACCTGTGCTTTTAACTACACTGTATAAATAAAGGAGGGAACAGAACTAAGAGCTATTTTAGAAATAAATTACTGGAAGTTGGTGACCAACTAAAATGAGGCAGGCTGAGGCAGAAGAGGTCTCTGAGCGCTGGGGTGTGGGCTGGCACACAGGAGGCACAGGAGTGGGGATCTAGCGCATCTGAGCAGGGGTGGGCCACACCCTGGGGGTGTCTGAAATGGGTGGGGTTGTTTTTTGGGTTACTAGTGTTTGAAAGGGACCAGACATTCTTCAAGGCATAGGACAGTCCCAGTCGACAAGGGATCACTCCATCTCAAATGCCAAAGTGCTTCCTCCAAAAATGCTGAAGACAGCCTTGTGGGATATCTACCTGCCAGGATGGAGCAAGATGGGGATGAGAGGCAGAGATTTCAGAGTCATCAGCCAACGGATGGTACCAGAACCCACGGGACAGACTAGACAGCACTAAGCTGCAGTAGAACACCTGAAAACCAGCAGTGTAGGGGTGGAAGGCAGTGACTCTCCAGTGTATCTCTGGAGCAGCAGCAGCACCTGGAACCCACCAGCATCAGCTGGGCTCCACCAGTGTTACCTGGAACCTAATGGAGTCACTTGGAATCCACTAGTGTCACCTGGAACCCACTAGCATCACCTGGAACCCATCAGTGTCACCTGAACCACCAGTGTCACCTGGAACCCACCAGCATCACCTGGAACCTATCAGTGTCACCCGGAACCCACCAGCGTTACCTGCAATCTGCTTACAAATGCAGAACTGTGAGTCTCACCCTAGAGCTGAATCTGAAGGCCCTGGTGGGACCAACAACCTGTGATTTAAAAAGCCCTCCAGGTGATTCTGGAGCACAGCTCAGTTTGAGAACCATTGGTGGGACAGCTGGATGAGAAAACAGAGGAAAGCAGGACAAGAAAGGAGAAGACAGTTTTTCTGGAGGAAAGGAGTCAATGCTGTGGAATCAAGCAGAGCGTTCACAACGTCGGATTAATGAGGACACTATTGATCCCTTTACCAAGAACGGTACTGTGGTTTGAGGGTTCAAACTACTGTAAGCCAATGTCATGGGATAGAGGGCAAAAGCTTAATCTGATTATGATGTTGTAAAGTGGGACTTTGGGAAGAGATTAGTGACTGGGTGGTTAAGGCAGGACCTCCATGACTGATTTCTCATGTGTAGATACAGAGAAACAAGGCAGGCAGAGGCTACATGGCCGCTGGGGCCAGCAGGTAGCATGGTAGTTACGGTGCTGGACTCCCACATGGCTGACCACGATTCCAGTCCCAGACTCGGTGGCTTGGAAATCACACTGGGCATGTATGGTACATGCCCAAAATCCCAAAAGGAGAATTAAAGAGAAGGAACTGCAGCATGGTCATCCCCCCAGAGGGGGTGATTTCTCACTCTCTGTCTCTCTCATTGTCTCTGTCTCTCTCTGACAAGTGCATATACCCTGGGGCCGGGGCGGGGGGTAGGTAAACCCAGAGTAAGATTTAAAAAATGTCAGTTAGGGACCAGCAGTTAGCGTAATGGCTATGTCGCTGGACTCCTATGTAGTTGACTGCGGTTCGCATCCCGGACCCGGTGGCTTAAAACTCATGCCGGGCGCGTGTGCGTGCGTGCCCAAGATCCCGAGAGGAGAATGGAGGAGAAGGGATTGCGGCGTGGCCATCCCCCCTGGGGGGTGATTTCTCGCTTTCTTTCTCTGTCTGTCTGTCTGGTGAGTGCATGTACCCTATAGCAAAAAACCTCTCCAAAAAAAAATAATAATAATGTCAGTTGTGAACTAACAAGATCTCAGTCCTTTGTCTTTTGATTTAATTTTTGTATATGCCATGCAACAAATAACCCCAGGCCCAGAATTGAGCCACGTGGAAACAGAAAGAAGCAAAAGCTGTCTGTGGTGGTTCATTTGTGTCAACCTGATTGGGCCATGGGGTGCCCTGGTGTTTGGTCGAATGATATTCTGGCTGTTTCTGTGAGGATGTTTTCGGGTAAGAGCAACATTTTAATTAGTGGTCTTGAGTAAAGTAGGACGCCCTCCATAATGTGAGTGGGCTTCCTCCAGTCAATTAAAGACCTGAATAGAACAAAGCACTGACTGTAATCAAAGAACTCTACTGCTTGATGGTCTTCGAGCTGGAACACTGGCTCTTTTGCCATTTTTTTTAGATTTTTGCTATGGTGGGGGGTAGGCCAAAGACAGAGGAAAAGGCCAGGGGGGGATGGCCATATTGTAATCCCTTCTCCTCCATTCTCCTCTCAGGATTTTAGACACGCACACACACACTTAGGCATCTGGTGTTTATTCAAGCCGCAAGGTCCAGGACTTGAACTGCAGGGTCATGTGGGATCCTGTTAACTGGATCAGTGTGTGAACTGTCACACCACCTGCTGACCCAAGCTCTTCTGAATTCTGAAGCCTCCACACTCAAACAGGAACATCAGCCATACAGATTTTAGAATTGTCAGCCTGTGTAATCACGGGGAACCAGTTACTTTGTAATAAATCTCTTTATGTACACAATGGTTCTATTTCTTCAGAGAACCCTAATACATTGTAACTGCATAATTTTATAATTATTCCTCTCAACTTCAGAAAGCATTTGAAATGGCTGGTTAACTACTGATACATGAAGTTTCAGGCAAGTGGTCTTTCTTTTTTTAAAAAAAGACTTATTTATTTTTATTCACTATTATGTTTTTAGAATTATTTTATTTATTTATTCATTCATTTATGTTTTTTAATTTTACCAGAGGGAGGGAGAGAGAGAGAGAGAGAAAGTGAGAAAAGCAAGCCACCAGGTCCAGGACTTGAACTGTGGTCAGCCATGTGGGAGTGTCCAGCACCTTAACCACCACTCCACCTGCTGGTCCCCTATTCACTATTATGTTTTATTTTTTACAATTTGATCAATGACAGAGAGAGATGAAAGGGAAAGTGAGAAAACAAGCTGCCAGGTCTGAGACTCAAACCGTGGTCAGCCATGTGGGAATCTAGTGCCTTAACCACCATACCACCTGCCGGCCCCAAGTGGTCTTTCTTTTAAACTGCAATCCTTACAAAGAAAAAAGCAATTTCTCTGGAAAGGGGCTCAGAGATGAAATGAGAAAACAGGAAGAAAGAATGAACAGAACAATTAACCAAGGCAAAACAGTCAAAAGAAGAACCAGAATGCTAAAAGAATTTTGGGCGAACAAAATTAAGAAACAAAGAATGGAGAACTAGGAAGCAAAAAAGGCAAGAAAAAAGCAATTACTAAACAATGGCATCAAAAAAGAAAGAAAATTCCAGTAAATGTCACTTCCTGCCCCCTTACAATGCTAATGCACTTAGTTTTTGTAGGATGATTAAGCAGGCAGACATGGTATGCCATATTGCAGCTCAAGAGTTAACTTTCCCCGTCAGGAGGAACTGAGGCTGTGTCTGGTTGCAAAGATAAGAGCCATCCAAAATATTTATTTTAGGGGGGAAAAAAAAAAAAGACAAGGGCAGGCAGCCAATTAAAATCTGGAAAGTTATGACGATGGAAAATGTTACATTTCCTTTCAACATAAGTACCTAATTACACCGGCCCCCTTCCAGAATGGACATGAAC
Organism: Tupaia tana; assembly: GCA_026018925.1. Classification (NCBI taxonomy): domain Eukaryota; kingdom Metazoa; phylum Chordata; class Mammalia; order Scandentia; family Tupaiidae; genus Tupaia; species Tupaia tana. Next base: position 57,604,303 of record JAKSZU010000008.1, on the reverse strand, counting down.
GCGCTGAAGCAATCAAATTCATCTATTTCAATTTTCACATCTCTCCTAAGTTGTCGTGTTTCCTCTGGAAGAATGTGAGGGATCCAACAGAGCTGACCCAAACAAATACCTTCAATGACCCAAGAGGCAAAAGAGAAATCTGAGCAGCTACTCAGGATAGACTCACATTCCTATCAAGGGAGTGGCAGTCACAGCCTCTTGCCTCCCAGCCCAACGATGTAACAGTTTAAAGCAAAAAAGACAAGGGTCCCCTCATGGGAAACTGGAAGTGAGAAACACAGACCTATTGGAACAATAAAAAGGAAGCCAACCCCCACCCCCAGTCCTGTTGTCTCACATGTGGCCTATTACCAAGAGACTGTCATGCAGCTAGCACTGGGCTGCAGAGCTGGCCGGTTATGTGTCAAATATGATTTAAAAGGCCAACTCATTTTATAAGCATGTGATGCTTATGTTTTCAAGGAGATCAGGGCGACTGCAAAAAAATAAACAAGTTTACAAATTACTCAATTCTGCCTGGATCTTTTTTGGGCATTTGCAGCGCTGTTCTAGTCTTTTCTATCGCTAATAACAGAAAGTACCTTCATTCTACTCACTGAGGTTTATGCCTAAAGTCAGACATGTGTTCATAGATGTGTATATATCAGTTGCGCTTGCTACTGAAAGTATTTAGATTAATTAGGATTTTTAGTGAATCAATAAAATGTGGGGGGGAAAGGGCATGGAAAGCAACCATGGATACCAGAAACAGTATGGGAGGAGGGTGGGAAATGGCAGAGGGTGAGAGGGAAAAGAAAGCAAACCATATAGGAAACAAGAAATGGAAAATTATTTGTTGATGATAACACGTATGGTAATATCCTTGATTGAGCCAAAATACAGTGTATTCTGGATGGAAAACTTCATTTTGTATACTATAATGACGTACAGTGTATGAATGTCAAGAAAGAAATTTCAAATTAAAAAAAAAATTTAAAAATACCTGAAGAGAATAGGGGTTTTATTCAGCTCATAGCTCACGGTCTCCCACCTGCATCACAACGTGATGGAGGGCAGGAGCAGGCGTCTCTGTGTCCAAAGGCCCCACCTTTCAAAACCAGAGCCTACATTTTCACCCTCTAACCCTTTCACAGTCAAATCTCAACACATGTATTTTGGGGGGACATTCATACCATAGCAAGACCATTTAGTATGTTTGCAAAGTACTCTTTTTTTTTTTTTTTTTTTTGGAGAGGTTTTCGCTATAGGGCGCATGCGCTCGCCGGACAGACAGAGAGAGACATAGAGACAGAAAGCAAGAAATCACCCCCCAGGGGGGATGGCCACGCCGCAATCCCTTCTCCTCCATTCTCCTCTCGGGATCTTGGGCACGCATGCACACGTGTCCGGCGTGAGTTTTAAGCCACTGGGTCCGGGACGCGAACCGCGGTCGACTACGTGGGAGTCCAGCGACATAGCCATTACACTAACTGCTGGTTCCTTCCCGCAAAGTACTCTTAAAGAGTGAGAAGGTGTGGGCCAGCAGTGGCGTGGTGGTTGAAGCAGTTGAGGACTTCCTCACGGCCAACTGTGGTTTGAGTTCTGGACCTGGCGACTTTCTCTCTGTCTCTCTCTCTGGTGAGCTCATGTGTCCTGTAGCAAATTTTTAAAATACTAATAAAATTAAATAATTCTTTTTTAAAAAGAGTGAAGTCGAGAGAAGTTTCAGGTGCAAAGACCAGCATACTTCCAGGTATAGTATATACTCAATTAATTCATCCGCAGAGCCGGAACCCACTGCCTATGATGACTGTGCAAGCCCCATGTAAGAAACTAGGGCTATAAACACGGGAGTGAGCCCCCTACAGGGGTGATCCTTGAAAAGGGAAATGAGACTTCACAGTGCCTTCCTTTGGTGTTGTAGTCTGTCCCTCACTGTGGTCTGCAGGACCCTGCTTTCCAAGCACTTGCTGCACATTCCACCCCCTCCCTCCCTCACTGGGCTATAGCCACACCAACTGCCACTCCACCTCCCAGAGCCAGTTCCCTCCTGGGGGCCTTTCATCTATTTCATCTCCCTAGTTTTTCACAGGGCTGGCATCTTCTAAGGTACAGCTAAGCCATCTCTTCTTTTATTTTTTAATTTCTTCCATTAGAGAGGGAGACAGAGAGACAGAGAGACACCCCCATTAGGCTCTTTCCACCGCAATCCAGCCCAGTCTCAACCAGTCCAGATTAGGGGCACTACACACACCCAGCATGCTCAGGGAAGTCCCAGGATGCAAATCTAGGATCTTCCCTATGTGGGTCCAGCTGTGATACCACTGTGTCACCACCTGGCTCCAGCCAGCACTTCGGAAGCGGTTCTGTCCACCCCTTCCTAGCCCAGGTCAGTCTTCTATCTCTTCGCAGGTTTCGAGGGTAAAAGCAGCAGAAAGGTACCGTCAGGCCAGTGCATCCTCGGCCAGCTAGCTTTTCTTCAGGGACTGCCGAGGATGGACGAAGGCTGCTGCAGTGCCACCCAGCATAGGATGAGCTCTGCTGGAAGAGATCTGACCAGGGCCCCTCCCGTGTTTGCAGACGCCACAGCCAAGTCCAGCTGAGATGGCGAATGGAATAATGCACACACACACAAGCTGACAGAATAAACGAGGCTGTAAAGTGGCATGAAGCCCTAAAGGACAAAACTCCGTATCTTTTCATAAATGGGAACTCAAATTTCTAAAAACTGTATTGATAAAAACGTGAGCAGAGAATCTGTAGAAATTTTGAGATAACCCCTGGTGTTTTTTTAAAAACTGAGAAATAATCCACATACCATAAAATTCACCCATTTATAATACATGATTTGGTGGGTTTTTAGTATATTCACAAAGTTGTCTAACCATCACAACTAGTTCTAGAGCATTTTTAAAAATTATTTTAATTTTATTCATCATTGTTATTTATTTATTTAAATTTGAGCAGAGAGTGACACAGAAAGGTGGGGCAGGGGGGTGGTGAGAAAGCAAGCTGCCAGGTCCGGGACTCAAACCATGGTCAACCATGTGGGAGTCCAGCATCCCAACCACTACACCATCTACCGTCCTCAATTTTAGAACATTTTTATTACTAAAAAAAATATAACACACAAATCAACCCTGTGCCCATTAACAGTCATTACCAAAACCTCTCTCACTCCCTGATCCCCGGCAACAACTAATTTTTCTGTATCTATGGATTTGCCTGTACCTGAAATTTCATATAAATGGGATAATACAATGTGTGACCTTTTGTGTCTTGCCTCTTTAATGTTCCATGTTTACAAAGTTCATCCATGCTGTAGCATGATCAGTATTTCCTTCCTTCTTACAGCTCAATAATAACTCTATTGAACAGATACACCACATTTTCCCATCTTTGTTCTTAAAGAATTATTTTTTATTCAACTTTATTTATTATAATTGTTCATTTTTAATTTGACCATACAGAGACACACAGAGAGAGGGAGGGAGGAGAGATAAAGTGAGAAAGCAAGCCACCAGGGCCAGGACTTGAACCACAGTTGACCATGTGAGTGTGTAGTACCTCTAACCACCAAGCTACCTGCTGGCCCCACATTTTCCTTTTTCTTGAAATTTTTTTTCTTTTGCTTTTGCCATAGGGTACGCGTGCTCACTGGAGACAGAGAAAGTGAGAAATCACACACCCCCAGGAGATGGCCATGCTGCGATCCCTTCTCCATACTCTCAGGATTTGGAACATGTGCCCAGCGTGATTTTCAAGCTGTCGGGTCCGGGTCTCAAACTATGGTTGGCTAAGTGGGAGTCCAGCACCATAACCATAATGCCACCTGCTGGCGTCTACATGCATTTTCTTTGTCTATTTATTCATTAGCTGATGGCCACTCATCTTGCTTCTACTTTTTGGCTATTATAATAACGCTGCTGTGAAATACCCTGTACACATTTTTTAAGAGGGTTTCACCATAGGGTATGTGTGCTCGTTGGAAAGACAGAGAAACAGATGGTGAGAGAGAAAGTGAGAAATCACCCCCCGGGGGGATGGCCGCGTGGCAATCCCTTCTCCATTCTCCTCCTGTGATCTTGGATATGCACGCACACGCACCCAGCACCATTTTCAAGCCACTGGATCTGGGACTCAAACTGCAGTTGGCCATGTGGGAGGCCAGGATTTAAGCACTACACCATCTGCTGGCCCCTCGTGTTCACATTTTTATGTGATATATGATTTCAGTTCTCTTGGGCATAAACCTAGGAGGGACATTGCTGGTCATGTAATCCTGGTTGGTTTTTAATGGGTAATCTCCCTCTAAACAGATGTTGTTAAGGAGAACTAATTTCAGCTCACATAAGATACAGGAGGCCAGAAGCAAAAAAGAAACCAAAATCAAGTCATAAAAAAAAAAAAAAAAAAAAAAAAGGTCCAACCCTGAAGCCAGCAGGCGGCGTGGTGGTGAAGGCAGCTGGACCCCACGTGGCCGACTGTGCAGCTCGAGTCGGTGACCCATGGCTTGAAAAGCATGTCAAGCTCATGTGCGTGTGTGCCCAAAATCCTGAGAGAGGAATGGAGAGGGGCTTGCAGTGTGGACACCCTCCCTGCAGAGGTGATCCCTCTCTCTCCCCCTTGCCCTTTATCCCTCCCTCTCTTTCTCTGAGGTGCACACACACCCTATAGCCAAAAAAATGGGGCGGGAGGGGTAACGTTAACACTAAAAAAGCCAGGTAGTATGCTGAGCCAGGTACCTTGCTAGAAAACTGCCTGTTTTCTCATCCTCGCAATAACCGTCCCGTTGTTACTGTCATCACCCCTGATGAAGAGACAGTTCAGACTCCCGGATGTCAGGCTGCCCAAGATCACTCTGAAGGCACAGAGGCCAGGAGGGGAATCAGACCACTGGGGCATTCACACAACCTCTGTGCTCTAAGCTCCCCCATCAAAGAGGCGCCCATCAAACTAAAACCCGAACACCGAACAAAATACTGCTTTCAGAAAATAGAGTAGGCAAATAAAAAGAGGGAAAAAAATCCAGTTAGAACAAAGAGCCTTTTCTCGGCAGGTCTGCGCTGCCGGGTCTGTGCACGGGGAATTGCCTGGAGGTGAGAGGTCAGGGACAAGACGGCCAGTTAAGAGGCTGGGGACAGAAATGTGGCCAGCAGCCAGGGCACAGGAAGATCAGGGTGCAGGCTGAGGGGGTCCCTCCAGAGGCTGATGCACCTGGAGTCGAAGTGCAGAGGTGGGAGCAGGAGGCTGCTAGGGGTGACAGAGTGGGCTGTGCCCCCCACACCTTCTGCCCGCAGGTTGTCCGTAGTGTCACTGGGCTTAAGAGGGAGGAGAGAGCCTCAGCACCATGTCACTCATGGAGTCACCCGCTGACTGGGCTCCCTTTCCCATACAATCTGCCTTTCCGAGGGTACCTGTGAGGAGCTAGACTGTGTGAGAGGCCTTCCCTGCTTCACCATTTCATGAAGCTCTCTCATTTCTCCAGGAGAGGTGCTGCCAGGACACGTGCTGAGCATCGCCAGGGCCTCCCTCCAGAGCCCGCAGACGTCAATGTCCTGCACGCCAGGGCTCCTAAGTGAGCGCTGATGGGCAGAGAAATTGCATTCCCCTTGGGACCACACAGCTGTGTTTTCGATTCCGCTGATTCAGTATCTTCCATTGGGAACAGCCTTTGGTCTTTAAGCATTCCAACTGATGTGTCCTCGTGCCCGTAGAAGGCATGACGTGTCGCGGTCGTCTTACCATCTGAGCACACTGTGCAGCGATCTGATGCACCCAGTCAGCTGTCCCTCTGCTGGTGTCTCTGACCGCTTAGATTAAACCTGGCCAAGCAGGAGCTGGGCTGGCTCTTCCAGCATAAAGAGCAACAAAAAAACTGAAGGACGTGGGCATGTAGGGAACGCAAGGACAACAGGGCATGTGACCCACTAGGACCTGTGCTGTCTGATGCAGCAGCCATCGGCCACATGCAGCTATTCAAATTAACACTGGAGGGGCGGGCGGCAGGGGGCGGAGTAGTGACAGCACTGGACTGTCATATGGCTGACCGCAGTGTGAGTCCCAGATCCGGCAGCTTGGAACTCACACCGGGTACATGTGCGTGCGTGCTCAAAATCCCGAGAGGAGCATGCAGAAGGGATTGCGGCGTGGCTGTCCTCCTGGGAGATGATTTCTCATTTTCCCTTTCACTGTCTCTCTCTGTCTCTCTGGTGAGCACACACACCCTATGGCAAAAACCTTACAAAATGATCATTTTAATTGAATAAGACTGACAAATCACAGAGGCTTGCAGAGGGAACCACCTCTGAAGCTGTTTGAGAGGTGGCAGCAGGGAAAACCAGGAAGCCCAGAAATGCAGGCATGGAGGTTGATCTGCAGAAGCGAGTTCGTCAAGGCGGATGACCTAAAGCGAGACCTGTATAAAAAGCACTGGGACCAGCAGTTAGCGTAATGGCTATGTCGCTGGACTCCCACATAGTCGACCGCGGTTCAAGTCCCGGAACCGGTGGCTTAAACTCATGCCGGGTGCGTGTGCGTGTGTGCCCAAGATCCCAAGAGGAGAATGGAGGAGAAGGGATTGCGGCGTGGCCATCCCCCCGGGGGGGTGATTTCTCACTTTCTATCTCTCTGTCTCTGTCTGTCTGGCGAGCGCACGCACCCTATAGCAAAAACCTCTCCAAAAAAAAAAAAAAAAGCATTGAAGGGCTCCATGCGATTGCTGTCAGATGGAGACGGAGCGCCTGACATTAAAGGGCCCGTAATGCTCCAGAGTGTGTGTCAGACCTGGCTTCTTGTCTCCTTTGTAACAGACCAAGAGAGTAAACGGGGGCTTTCAAAGAGCCGAAGCATCACCTGTCACGACACTACCAGGTGCCTCACTTCCGTCGTCTGCCTTGGGTGGTGAGTCACAGCCAGCAGCAGTGCCAATACAGGACTGTCAGCCTCGAAAAGTAGGAGGATTATTAGGAGGATTCAAACGAGTTGAGGAAGTTTCTTCATCGGACAGTGATTTTGATGTGTACTTTATCTTCTTTATAACAGCCCAGTATCAACCCAGCAGTCTTTAAACCACAACACTTTTCTCTGGGTACTCAGGAACACACACCTTCTACTAAAGACAGAGCCTATGGATGTGACTTTAGATCACTTGCCCAGAGTTCCTTGTGTATGATCTGTCCTTATTACGGATGCCACAAAAAATGGCTATCGCGGCTCCCATGCAGTCCTACCACCAGACACGGATGCGATGCTGCTCAGTAAATCACAATCAAAACGGTATGGTGTGGGGCCGGCAGGTGGCATGGTGGTTAAAGACACTGGATTCTCACATGGCCGACCATAGTTCAAGTCCCGGATCTGGCAGCTTGCTTTCTCCCTCTCTCTCTCTTTGGTCAATTTAAAAAAATAATAATAAATATATGTATATATATAAAAAACCGGTACGGTGGCCCCATGGGCCATGACATGCTTCCTCCTGTACAGTACGCCCAGGCCTCCTGGGTGCAGCAGTCCTTTTCTACTGTGAATAATAAGACATATTTTTCTTCTTTTTTTTAAGAATTATTTTACTTAAAAAAAAAAAAAAAGAATTATTTTACTTAATTTTATTTATTCATTTCTTTATTTCAATTTGGCCAGAGAGGGACAGAGGGAGAGAGAGAGAGAAAGTGAGAAAGCAACGGGACCAGCAGTTGGTGTAATGGCTATGTCCCTGGACTCCCGTGTAGTTGACCACGGTTCAAGTCCCAGACCTGGTGGCTTAAATTCTTGTTGGGTGCATGTGTGTGCATGCCCAAGATCCTGAGAAGAGAATGGAGGAGAAGGGATTGCGGCGTGGCCATCCCCCACAGGGGGTGATTTCTCGCTTTCTGTCTCTCTGCCCCTCTGTCTTTCTGGCGAGCGCACGCACCCTATAGCAAAAACCTCTCAAAAAAAAAAAAAAAAAAAAAAAGTGAGAAAGCCAGCCGCCAGGTCTGGGACTCAAACTGTGGTCAGCTGTGTGGGAATCCAGCGCTTTTAGCTACACCACCTGCTGGCCCCTCTTCAGTTTATGTTTTATTTTGTTGCACTGAGTGTAAGGGAGATAAAATGGCTTAGTAAAAGTAATAAAATCAGTACAATACTAACTTTCCTTTGTATGTATTATTATGCAGTATAGATGCATATTACTAATAGATATGATCCATCTCAGAGGGTGCTGTTCTTTAATAAAAATGAGAATTAGAGCTAATGGCCCCCCACTTTGCTTTCTATAACCAATCTGTTTTTATGTTTGCGTTCTTTATAACATTTAAATGTGATTTATTATTGAAGTCTGTCTCCGATATCAGTATGTATGTAAACATGACAGTATAGCCATAGATGAATAGAAATAAAGTAGTATTTTTAAAAAATTGAATGAGACTAAGAATTCAGTTCCTCAGTCACACTGGCCACATTTTAGGCACTGGCTCGCCACGTGGGACTAGGGGCCCCCAACTGGGTAGCACAAGTACAGAACGTCCATCACTGCAGGAAATTCTTATGGACAGCGCGGACAGACTGTGGAGTCAGATGTGAAAAAATACAGGCCTGCTCTACTCACTCACATACACTACAGGTTAACTTTCCTGGACAGATGCCCTTAAGTTAGAATGTCTCTAGATTTAGGATTTCACATAATAGGAAGGTGTTGTGTGTGTTTGTTTGTTTTAAGCTTTTTTGCTCTAGGGGACACCCTTCGCTAGAGCTGGGGGGTGGGGGGTGAGAAACCACCTCCCAGAGAGGATGGCCATGCTGCAGTCCCTTCTGCACCATTCTCTTCTCAGGATTTTGGGCACGCACTCACACATGCATGGCATGTTTTTCAAGCCACTGGGTCCAGGACTCGAACCATGGAGTCAGCCATGTGGGATCCAGTGCCTTAACCACCATGCCACCTGCTGGCCCACAAAGTCCTTTTTCTAACTTGGGGTTGGCAGGTTTGTGTCTGTCCAGTAGAGCTGCTCTCAGATTACCAGCAGTGAGCTCCAGCGAGGCAGGTGTGTGCCTCACCTGTGACCCCCCCAGGACCAGGAGCAATGGCTGGCTCAGACTGCTCAGCAGCCACTTCCGGAGCACGGCTCATGTACACACACGCGCCCTCCTCCCGCCCACAGCCTCATCCCACCTTCTTCATTTCTTTCTTTGATGGAAACTGTCGCTGGCTGGCACCAGACTTTGCTGAAAGCTGTCTGTGTTCCTTCTTACGCACACAGGGGCTGGATTAAGCCACAAAGTGAACATGGGCCAGCTAACATTTTCTGAGAGCTTTATGTTAATGTTTTTAACAGAGTATTCCAAATCAGAACACAAATGTGAACTGTAAATTGACTGTGTATTTCAGAACCAACCATGAAGGGCAGCGGAAGGCGACCTGCTTGCCTTTCCATGGCACCAGAGTGCCCTCTCGTGGCAAGATGCAGTATCTGTGTAGCCACGACTTTTATTTAAAAAGCAAGCAACTTGATGCTTCTAAGTAACATATACAACCTGTACTGACCTGTAACTACTGAGAATCGGTGCAAATATCTACCAAAATAGATAAATTGTAGTGATTGTGTTGGTGGAAAAGAGAACTCTTTCGTCACAGGGCCAGCCTGGTAGCGCAGCAGCTGGGTGCTGTGAAGTCAGATCCCACAACCGACGGGTTTGGGTGCTGGTACAGTGGCTTGAAAGACACGCCAGGAGTGTGCACACAAAATCTGGACAGAATGGGGAAAGAGAGGAAAAGGGACTGTGGCGTGACCACACCCCAGCCCTATGGGGACGCTGTCTTTCTCTCTCTGGTGAGTGTCTACACTCCCTGGTAATCAAAAAAACATTTTTAAAATTTATTTTAAACTATTTGTTGGACCAGTTATGGCACAATGATAAGGCAAGCACACAGCTGTGTGGTTCAAGTCCAGCACCATGAAAAACATGCCCGGCAACATGTGTGCCCAAATCCTGAAAGCAGAGAGAAAGGATTGTGGTGTGGCCTTTGCCAATGGGGACCCTTTCTTCTGCAAAGATCCACAATCCCAGAAGATACTCTTCTTTCTCCCTCCCACTGCCTGTCTCTCCCACAAGTACACTTACACTCCAGCAAAATTTTTAAAAAGGAAAATATCAAACAAACTATGTGTCAAAGAACTATCTGGTGAGGTCATCTGCATACCTAGGAAATGGCAAAATACATGAAAGCTTCTCTTGGGATTTGATATTCTGGATCGTTTCTGTTTATACTGGGGGGGAACAAGACTCCTTTCAAGTTCAAGGCTGTGTTGTACATATAAATTTATTCCTTCCTGTGTCTAATAGCAACAATAACTTCTGCTGCCTCCAACTTCTACTTTCATCTTTAGTATTTTTTGGTTGCTGTTTGCTCATACAGATCATTCTTTGAAATATCTTGATTGTTCTTTTACATCTTATAAGCAGTGACAAATACCCAGGGTGGGTTCCCAATGAAAAGATAAAAAAAAAGTCCCTGGTCATGTTAGACAGTTTTTACTATTTCGATTTGATAGCCTGTGGCCTTGTAAGGGTAAAGGACACCTTTCCTGATCAGGTTCTGCTGAGGCTGAACGCCCTGGTTCTACAGAGTAAATGGGAGAGACTCTTTAGAACACAGTCTGAGGTTGCAACGCACCGATCACTAGCACCTGATCCTCCTGGATCTTCCCTAAACATACGCAGACCATTCCTTGGGTCTCCGCGAGACGATCCACCACAGCCCTGTGCAGTCTGGTGATGATTCTGCATTTGTATTGGAGCCCCCCCAGGCAAGAACCACTGTGGAAACAATGTCCACTTCTGGTACCGAGCCACTGCCAGGAAATGTCCCCGTTGTGTTTGCTGACTGCACTTTGCTGTTTTAAACTTTCTTCTTGCATTATTTTGATGGTTCCCGATATGGTGGATGCTGTCTTATTTCTCCTCAGTGTTATCTTTTTCTGCAGAGCTAAACAATGCCAGCAGGTACTCTTCTTTCTGTTAGTGACTTTCATAGTTTTCCTCTGCTCCTTTTCCCTTAGGCGTAATGCGGCTCAGATTTAAAAATATTCTTTTTAAAGAGATATTTTTGCTATAGGGTGAGTGTGCTCGTTGGAGAGACAAAGAGAGAGAGGGATTCAAAAAGTGAGAAATCATCCCCAAGGAGGGATGGCCATGCTGCAATCCCTTCTCCTCCATTCTCCTCTCAGGATCTTGAGTATGAACACACACGCACCCAGCGTGAGTTTTAAGCTGCTGGGTCCAGGCTTTGAACCACAGTCAACTACATGGGAGTCCAGTAACATCACCATTATGCTGTCCGCTGATCCCAAATTGAAAAATATAAGGGTAAATCAGCTGCTACATAGAGTGGTTCTGATGTGCCAAATTCCTTTTCCCCTTACGTCGTAAAGAATTACACTCATGTATTACTCTGAAGAATCTAATGCTGTCTGAGCTAGAAATATAAAGACCATTGAACAAATTTACATTACTGAAATGGGTGAACTTCAATTTAGAGACAGATACTTAGGTAGGACATTTTTCAATGTACTGGGTCATCAGAAAAATCAGGACACATTTTTGCATAAAAAAAAACACACAGAAAAAATGTCATGACTTTCCTGATGACCCAACATTTCCTCTAGAACAATACTGTTATGGATCTTAGGACAAACTCTCTTTTTTTTTTTTTTTTTTTTGAGAGGTTTTCGCTATAGGGCGCGTGCGCTCGCCACACCGCAATCCCTTCTCCTCCATTCTCCTCTCGGGATCTTGGGCACACAAGCACATGCGCCCGGCGTGAGTTTAAGCCTCCGGGTCCGGGACTCGAACCTCGGTCGACTACGTGGGAGTCCAGCGACATAGTCATTACGCTAACTGCTGGTCCCAGGACAAACTCTCTTGTACTGATGTTCACGGAAGACGATAACCTGAGTTTTCCTAAAGGCAGGCCAGGTCTTCATGCTTAGCTGTCCTCGGCTATTTGCCGATGTGATTTTTAACCTTGTACATGTGTTAGGCTGACTTCCTTTTAAAATGAAAGGCAGGTGGGAATGAAGGAGAAGAACCTCTTATCAAGATCAGTTTCTTGCATTTTATTTCCGACGTTTGGGACTATTTGATTTTGAAGTGAGAGCAAACCGAAGTTCACATTTACTGAGTATTTGTTATGTACAAAGTCTTATTTTGAAGGTCCTATTTGATAAACGTTCAGTCAAAAAGTTGCGTGGAATACGTTGCACAGCCTCTCTCGGGGGCAGCTTCAGCAGGGAGTAGCGTCCGAGGCAGAGAAAGCTCCCAGGCTGAGGAATTCAGGCTACTGAAACAAGCGTGAAACAAGTAAACATACCGACCCATCCCCAAGGAAGTGCTCCGGGCTCCTGGGCTCCTGCCCAGTACCGAGACAATTTCCTGCCGATCATCCACCCCTGCCCTTCCTCTGTCATCTGTCTTGGACTCGGGTTATAAAAAGTGGCTTCTTTCAAGCAGTACCTGGGGGCGGGTGGGAGGTACATAGGAACCACCCGGCGGGCAGAAATCTTAGATTCAAATTCTGCCTCTGACTCAAAATTTGAACCTTTTCACAAAGCGTTCAACTTTTTAAAAATTGTATTCATGAGAGCACGTGCATGCACATGTGACGGGCACAAAGAAAGGCGCCCTCAGTGGGCTTTCATCATGGCGACACCATGACTGCCTTCCCATAGCCCTCCAGCTCATCCGGATCTGGATGTGTCCTCGCCTGACGTGTCTGCAGGCTGGCAGGCGATCCGAACCCGCAGCTGGCCACGTGGCTTCCACCACTGCAGTTCGGCGCGCAGCTAACTGTGTCACTAAGGCTGGGCCCACTTTTTATTCTTTTGAGAGATTTTTGCTATAGGGTCCATAAGCTCGTTAGAGACAGAAAGAGAGACAGAGACAGAAAGTGAGAAATCACCCCCCAGGGAGGATGGCTACACAGCAATTCCTTCTCCTCCATTCTCCTCTCAGGATTTTGGGCGTGCATGCACGTGGTGTGAGTTTTAAGGCACCAGGTCTGGAATGCGAACCACAGTCAACTACATGGGAGTCCAGTGACATGACCATTATGCCATCTACTGTCCCCAGGGCCCACATTTTTGACTGTAGGTCTGCACACACCTAAAATGGGGACTGCCAATCTTCCCATCAGGAGCAGCACAGGAGAGGGCTGGGCTAATAATGGCTGTGAACCATTTCTACCAGACACTCACTAAATGTTTAATGAATCTCCAGGTTACCTGAGCTCTATCCTACAGGGGACCTAGAAGACTCCTAGCAAGGCCAGTGCAGGGAATAGCCCTTTCCCAGGAACGGCAGTGGCCAGTGTAAATAACCCAGCACAACTGAGGCCCAGGGACACCCGAACTGCTTTAGTGTCAGGGCTCAGACAAACTCTCTTACTTGGCCCCACACAGACAACACTTGTTCAGCCTTCAGACTCCCTGATGGTGTGTACCTTGAGATCCTCAAATCACACACAATGACAGGAAGCTCCGTGGGCTCCCCTGAAGACCCCGAGTGCACGTATCAAGCTCCCAGCACACACGCTCTGCGCGCCCTTTGCAGGTGGGGTCTCATTTACTCAGCACCGCCACCTCTGAGCCGGCACTCTGACTGTCCCCACACTGCTGAGGAGGGACCGAGACGTGGAGGTCGCCACCAGGACTGGAGCCACCCTCAGCCACCCCGCTGTACTGTGTCCCCGCAGGAAGCACAGTGACGGTCCCTTAGCTCCAAACATATTCTGGAGTTTTGAACCTGACAGTCTCTACCTACTCTCATCAGAACAATATTAAATCTAAATGTTGGTCCGTTAGAAAAATCATGATTTTTTAAAAAGAATTATTTTATTTAACTTTATTTATGACCAGAGGGGGAGGGGAAAAGAGAGAGAGAGAGAGAGAGAGAGAGAGAGAGAGAGAGAGGTGTAAAATAAGAAAGCAAACTTCCAGGTCCAGAACTCGAACCGTGGTCGGCCATGTGGGAGTCCAATACCCTTGACACCTGCTGGCCCCAAGTCATGACGTATTTTTCTATGCAAAAATATATCATGACTTTGCCAACACCCCAATAAAACCTGAAAAGACATAGTGCAGGCCTATGAATCTTTAATTGTGATAGATAGATGCCCCTTCTCACAGTTATTAAGGTTCAAAGAATACCTGCAAAAAAGAAAAAGCACAGAATTTTCTAATATCAAAACTTTTCACAGCTTCCTCTTGTCCAAAGGAAAATTAAAAATAAATTTGTATTCTAGACATGTTCTGGATTTACAATTCGGACAGATAACTTGGCAGTTATGTGTCAAAGTCGTACCCTATGGCTCCACCAGTGCCAGTTCCAGGATCTCTTACAGAAATAATGCAAGTATACCAGAGACCTGTGCGAACATGCTCGTCAGTGCATTATCTGCTAAGAACTAAACACTACCTGAGGAGCCATCCAGTTACCTAAATATATTCCGGCACAGTCATGAACAGAATCCCACACAGCCAGTTAAAGAATGAGGTAGCTCTAGCTACAGTGACACTTAAAGACATCCTGACATACTACTAAGCAAAAAAGCGAGTGACAGAAGGTGTGCAGTATGATCCTATTTTTATTAAAAATAAACTGTCTTTGTGTGATGATATACATGTTGTAGAGATACAGACAAAGGCCTCAAGAAAACACGAACATCCCTTGGGAGGTAGCAACTGGAGGTGGAGGGAGTATCTCATATTCTATGTTGTAGATGTGCATATTTGCTTAAAGTTAGTAACTATTTCACAGATAACAATATAAAATTTTGAAATAGAAAGGATTTGGGACCCAGCCATGGTGGCACACAAGTAGCACAATCACTTGGGAGGCTGGAAGCCACATGGGAGGCCCAGGTTCGGTTTCTGGGCCAACCTGAACATGCTGGGGTGGCTGCATGCACCTGTAATCCTCGTTAATTGGGAGGGTGGAGCAAGATGGCAACACAGCAAGGCCCTATTAAAAATATCTATCTCTGTTCTTTTTCTCTCTTTCCCTCTCTCATTAAAAAAGGAAAATATTTCAGAGACCAATTTTTTTTTCCTTTTTAGGTTTTTGCCATAGGGCACATGCACTCACCAGAGTCAGCGACACAGAGGAGGGAAAGTGAGAAACCATCCTCAATGGAGAATGGCCACGCCCCAATCCCTTCTCCTCCAGTTCCCTCTTGGGATTTTGGGCATGCATGCTACATGCACCTGGAGTGACTTTCAAGCCACCACATCTGGGACTTGAACAGCAATAGACCATGTGAGAGTCTAGTGCCTTAACCACTATGCCATCTGCTGGCCCCTGAGAACAATTTTCTAAAGGGAATAGAATAGTTTAGAAATGCCCTTAAAATAAAATGTAAACTACTCTCTCCCATTCACAAGCCTATGAATATATAATAAGGGCAGCACAGCCACAAAACCTCTTTTTTTTATCTTTAAGCGAGATTTTTGCTATAGGGAGTTTGCACTCACCAGAGAGACAGAGAGATAGAAAGTGAGAAACCGGGAACCAGCAGTTAGCGTAATGGCTATGTTGCTGGACTCCCACGTAGTTGACCGCAGTTCGCATCCCAGACCCGGTGGCTTAAAACTCACGTCGGGCGCGTGTGTGTGCGTGCCCAAGATCCCGAGAGGAGAATGGAGGAGAAGGGATTGCGGCGTGGCCATCCCCCCTGGGGGGTGATTTCTCGCTTTCTGTCTCTCTGTCTCTCTCTGTCTGTCTGGCGAGCGCATGTGCCCTATAGTGAAAACCTCTC
The DNA here is from genome assembly GCA_026018925.1 of Tupaia tana. Lineage (NCBI taxonomy): Eukaryota > Metazoa > Chordata > Mammalia > Scandentia > Tupaiidae > Tupaia > Tupaia tana. Next base: position 57,588,534 of record JAKSZU010000008.1, on the reverse strand, counting down.
CAAAAAAAAAAAGGAAGTGAGAAACCACCACCACCACCCCCCAGCAGGGATGGCCACGCTGCAATCCCTTCTCCTCCATTTTCCTCTTGGGATTTTGGGCATGCACGCACAAACACCCGGCATGAGTTTTAAGCCACCAGGTCCGGGACTCAAACCACGGTCAACCACATGGGAGTCTAGCAAAGTAACCATCATCTTCTGGTCCCCACAAAACCTCTTTTAAAATATCTTTCAGGTGCTAAACTAAGTCATTCATCTCAGATACTTTTTTGTTGTTGTTTATTTCTTATAAAGAGGGCAACAGGGCATCTGCGCCACAATCCTTCCCCAGCCTGAGCCAGCCTAGATCTCAGTGCACGTGCTCGCACACCCCCAGTGTGTTCAGGGAGGTCCCAGGACACAAACCAGGACTGTTCCCGTATTGGTCCAGTTGTGTTACCACTGTGCCATCACCTGGCCCCTTTCAGAGATTTTAAAGGGTGTCAAAGTCTCTATTTGCAGACTATGTCATAAATGACATACATATTGAAATGTTTTTATAATCACAGATCTTTAAAAAGAAAGCTGTAAAATAAAGACTTAGGCAAAACAAGTAACTAAAGCCATGTTATAGTTACACTATACTTTATATTTAAAACTGGCCCCACTTAATCATTTGAGAGAAGAAAAAGTCTAGTGTCCAAATGTAAATGTCCATCATACATTGAAAAATAACCTTCATATTTGTGTTCTGACCCAAATTTGGCACAATTAAATCATATGCAAGTCAGACACCAATGGCCACACCTCAACAGGTAACAAAATTTCTGAAAGTAGCATAGCACGTTAGCTACGACAACATTTATTAAATTCTCAAATTGAACTGGAATCCTCTGGAGTTACACACGCCACAATGCACCTTTGCACAGGTCATTTTATTCTCTCCTGTGGGTGTCAACAGTGCTCAGAGATTGTAATTTGAAACATTCAGAAAGCATGTACCTGAATATTGTCACATTTCTTTACATCACGACTCAGTAACTATTAGACAGTATGTCTACTAAATACAGTGAACAAAATGGTATAAACAGTTACACCACTCCCTTGTAAACAAGGCTTTTGTGCACAATAAAAACAAATAGAATTAATGCATACCACGATATCAGTGAGGAAAAGACCTTCTCTTTAAATAAACTATTCTGTTTATAAATAAACTCTGATTCATTTTAGTACACATTTACAGACCTGATCAATAAAAAGAAACAATATATTTTCCTTTAAAAAGAAAATGCTGAGATATGGACCACTGTGGGAGAACTCACCTAGGAAAAGGGGTAGGAAGCAAGCAAAGGATAGCAGAGTTAAAAGTACTATGATACTGCAACCTGTTTCTGTTAGCGTACACCAACACGAGGGCAGGGTGGGCTGGGCGTGAGCCGTTTTACTTGAACTCCAGCAAGTTGCAATCGATCTTGTAGTACACATAGGGGTAGTATTCCTGTTGACTCAGGTTTAAGCCTGGGATATCCATGGGAGCCTTTGGAAAAACCAGACAAGTCTCCAATTATATACTTATAGAACTCAAAAAAGGAAAAAAAAAAAAAAATCATCATTTACCTTGGGCTAAGTTTGAGCATGTATGCTAATTTAATCTGAGTTAGGGCATCAGTCTCTCCATTTTGCAAATGAGGAAACGACGACTGGAAGACTGACTTTCCCTAGGAAACCCAGTAAGTAATGAAGCTGGAATCCTGCACTTTGACTCCACAGTTTGTTAAGTGTTTGACCATGATCTACCACCCTTTCCTATGTACTGTAAAAAAATCATTTTTCAATCTCAGACTTAGGTTACAGAGTTTATGAGATATAAGGCTTGCAAAATGTTAGATAAAAATAAACCAAGTATAGGACTAGTAATGGCTATGTTGCTGGACTTCCATGAAGTCAAATGTGATTCAAGTCCCAGACCTGGTGGCTTAAACTCACGCCCAGTGCGTGTGCGCCAAAGATCCCGAGAGGAGAATGGAGAAGGGATTGTGGTGTTGCCCTCCCCCCTGGGGGGTAATTTCTCGCTTTCTGTCTCTCTGTCTCTCTCTGCCTTTCTGGTGAGCATGCGTGCCCTATAACCGAAAAAAAAAAAAAAAAAAAAAAACTCTCAATAAATAAATAAATAAATAAATAGACAGACAGACAAACCAAGTATGATTTGGAAGCCAGCAGGTGGCGTGGTGGTTAAGGGTGCTGGACTCCCACATGGCCAACTGTGGTTCAAGTCTCAGATCTGGAGAGATTTTCGCTATAGGGCGCGTGCGCTCGCCAGACAGACAGAGAGAGACAGAAAGCGAGAAATCACCCCCCAGGGGGTATGGTCACGCCGCAATCCCTTCTCTTCCATTCTCCTCTCGGGATCTTGGGCACACACGCACACGCGCCCGGCGTGAGTTTTAAGCCACCAGGTCCGGGACGCGAACCGCGGTCGACTACGTGGGAGTCCAGCGACATAGCCATTACGCTAACTGCTGGTTCCCAAGTCTCAGATCTGGTGCCTTTCTCTCTCTCTTTCTCTCTCTTGTTCTGTCCCTCTCTGATCAAATTAAAATAAATAAGTAAATGAATAAAGTTAAATAATTCTTTAAAAAATAAATTTTAAAAACCAAGTATGAGTTCAAGGATCACACTTATTAATATGCATAGTGTGAGAATTTGCTGGTAGGAAATCCTGTATCAAATGGTTACATTTCGTATTTTATCCCCAATTCCATGAAAATGTAGGAAGTCATTTTCTTCCATCTATTGGGTCATCAGGAAAGTCAAGATGCAGGACCAGCAAGTGCCATGGTGTTTAAGGCACTGGACACTCCCATATTGCCAACCACGGTTTGAGTCCCGGACATGGTGGCTTGCTTTCTCTCTCTCTCTCTCTCGCTCTCTCGCTCTCTGTCTCTCTCTGGTCAAATTTAAGTAAATAAGTAAATAAATAAAAATTTAAAAAAAATTTTTAAAAAGTCATTATGCATTTTTGCAGAGAAAAACATACAAAAAGTAGGTTATGACTTTTCTGACAATTTAATTAAAAACTACTTTTTCATGGTTCTGACTAATGTAAGCATAAGATACTGACATTCTTAGCTACAGAGGAAAAAATCAGCAAGTTATATAAAACCAAAAATATAAAATAAAAGCTCACAATTTTAAGCCATCACAACAAAGGACAAACATATTCTTTTATTTAAAAGAAGATATAAACGTCCACTCTTTTAGAAAGATAGTTTCCTTAAAATGCTCACCTGTTGACTCCATTACTTCTACTAAATAAAGTTAACCAATTTACTTATTTTCTTCCTCTCTGCAATTTACACCTTCTACAGACAACTAGTATCAATGGCTGCTTCTGCATTTCTGCAGCTATAAACATCTCATAATACACAGAAGCAGAGCACAGCTGTGACTAGCATAAAACAGTAAATACTACAAGTTACTCACTACGTTTACCTGAGAAACTCGAGTGATAAAAATGATCAAGTATCATGATATTTACTATCCCGTTTCTAGCTTCTTCCAATAAGTTTTTTCCTCAGTTCGTTCCAAATCCCCCTCTACAAGGCTAGCAGAGAAGCACTTACATCAATAATGGCTGCTGCACTGCTGTCTAGATGTTTATACAATTCATGTAATACTTCTCGCAGTTTCTTCATTGTCTTCTTATTCGGCTGAAGTAGCATCGCTTGGAAGTTCACTGGCAAGCCATACCTTCCAAGGAAGCAGAAATACAGTATGCAACTCAAGCAGGCCCATGAAGAGATTGTCTTTAGAAGGTAAATACTTCCATACTACTCATTAATCTTGGTTAATGGCAAGAGGATCTCACTTTACTGGCTGCTTTTACAAATTCCACCAACACAAGTACACAGAAACATTACCATACAAGAACACAAACCTTCCCTGGTCCCAACTCTCCATTAGCAATCTCTCTTTAAAATGAGTTGATTAGTAAGAGTTATTTTAATTACTATTCAATTTTTAAAGTAATCTGTGAATACCCTCCGGAAATAAGGATAATATATAAGGTTAATACTTTTATGATAATAAACAAGAGATTACTCTCACTTCCTTTAAAAATCTCAAGATATTTAAAAGGAGCGAGCATGGGTACAGACAAGGTTCATATATGAACAACATGTGGAAAATTGCAGATGATTGAGATGTTAAGTATCGCAAAAGATTTAAATCTTTGTTAATATGAAATAATTTTAATAACTCATTATTATACTGTGTGCCAAACTACATGTAAAATACTTGCAAGAGTTCCTTTTAAATGAACATCAGCTAATATTTTATAATCTGCTTTTAACTTGACTACATAGAGAAAAATACCAGCAAGTGTAACTGTACGGATCTCCTCTGAATCTGGCGTTAATGGACAAGAACACATGGCTCTTTATAAGCTACATAATCTTGACAATCTCTTGCTCATGACGGGCCCTCTAGTGTCTCCTAGACCCACTTCACACTGCTGGAATGTGCTGTGTGGAGGTCCACTGTAAAGGAATCACGAACTCTTCAGTTCCAAGTTTCTCAATGATCTTTACCTTAAAACAGACTCAACAAAAACCCTTAATGCTTTCACGTGAATCCACGCAATAAATGCCTCACTGAAATTCACTTTCAGCCACCGCACAAGTGGTCCCTAGAAAAAAGAAGAGAGAATTACAACTCTGGTCTGAAAAATGACAACTGAATAGACCAAATACATGTATTTCGGAATTTTTGCCTGAGGGCAGGAGCACTCGCCAAAGACAGAAAGAAAGAGGGCAGGGAGAGTGAGAGATCACCCCGGAGGGGCGGTCACGCCACAGTCCTTTTTCTTCCGTGTCTCACTCTCCCAGGATTCTGGGCACACATGCATACATACCTGGTGTGTTTCTCAAGCCGCCAAGTCCACACTGAACCGTGTGGCTGCCAATGGGGGATATAGCTACCCCAACCACCATGCCATTGACTGGCCTGATAGACCGGCCTGATAGACCAAATATTTTCAAAGATCATAACTATCCACTAGGAATCTACAGGAAATTAAGTCACACGTTCACTTTTAAAATGTTTCAAGTATTACTCTCACCATGAGGACTATTTTAAATTTAAAAGACTAGTCATTATTTAACTTCAATAAACACTAACCTGCACTGAGCCAACTTACTAACATAGAAAAAGATACGTATTTTAATAAAAGTAGTACAAGCGGAACAAAATACAGAGGTGCCCTAGGTTTGAAAACCAAAATATAAAAATCCAAATTTACTACACAATACCCTAAAGCAGTCAATACATTTAAAATAGAATTCAACCTGCAAACAACTTCTCAGGAACAAAGATAAATACGAACGTAGGCAAATCATTTATTTAATACCCCTGGCACTTAGTTCGCTCATTTGTAAAAGAAGGGGATTGATTCAAATCTCTAAAACCTTGTCAAGTTTTTAATTTTTAATGATTCTATTATGTAATATAAATTCCTTGTAAACATAAAATATTTACTATGATTTAATATCTCTTTAAAAAAACATGTGAAATAATACCTACTCTCCATACTTAAAAGACATACATTATTAATTCAGCCAACACTTATGGGGATAACATTATTGGGTTCTTTTGGATGTACCAACTGATTTAAGCAAACATCTTTGGTCAAAATATCTGTTCTCTTATGAAAGGGTTTTAGGATCTCCCCTAACAAGCTGGTTATATTGGCTAGTACTTGGCGAGGATTAGTTTTCTCTGAGTTGAGATGATAAAGTACTCAAAGTACTTTGAGATAATTTTCAATGGAATTTGCCTGTTATTTTTCTCGTGTGACAAGATAAACAAATTTTCACTTATCACATATTTCCCTTTCTGTACAAGCTTTCAGTCTTCACAATAATCCTTCACTTGGGGGCCAGCCAGTGGCATAGTGGTTAAGGCACCACTAGGTCCCACGTGGTCAACTATATGGTTCAAGTCCCAGACCCGGCAGCCTGAAAACATGCCAGGCATATATGCATGTGTGCCCACAGTCCCCAGAGAAGAAAGGATTGCAGCATAGCAATCTCCCATGGGGGTGCTTTCTCATTTTCTCTCTTTTAAAAAATAATAATAATAATAATTTTATATGGAAGACAGCAAGAAAGCTGACATCATCTTTCCGTTTCACAACTCCATCCCTATTCCTCATTATGCATAGAGCTCTTAAACAGTTCAATAGATATTGTTTCAATAAAAGATTGACATATTGAAAAATTTGCCTGAAGAAAATGAAAATTCTTACTAATAAGAGAGAACTTCATGACTTAACTAAAAGCCTCTTTCATTACAAAGATGTAAAACACTGCATTTAAAATTAGTTTCTGATAGGGATTTAGGTAAGTAATTAACTTTTAGTTTAGTTTTTTTTTTTTTTCCTTTCTTTTTTTTTTATTATCTATTTTTTTATTACATTGAATTACATATAACTTTACAGTGTATTACATTGCTTTTTCAAAAGGGAATGCCATGCATGTCAGTCAGTACAGAGACATTAATCTCCCCGCTTCAACATTCAATATCTTTCCTATGTTTCCCCCAATCATTATTATTATTATTCTAATTATTTTTTATGATAAACATGAGTTTTTTTTTCCAATTATCAGATCATAAAGTTCCCAACAATAGGAAACGTAGACTGCACTCAGGGCTGGACCAAGGGTGGGTCTCGTGCAGCCCCGCAAATGTAGGTGAATCTCCATGGAACACAGTTTCAGGAACGCGGCTCAGGAAAGCAGAGACGGCCATCAGCAGTTGCGGCACGCGGGGCAGATCCCGGTAGTTTAGTTTTTTTTTAAAGAGAGGTTTTTGCTATAGGTTAGGTACACTCACTGGAGAGACAGAGGGAGGCACAGAGACAGAAAATGAGAAATCACACCACAGCAGGGGGATGGCCACACCACAATCTCTTCTCCTTCATTCTCCTCTCAGGATCTTGAGCATGCATGCACATGCACCCAGTGTGAGTTTTAAGCTGCCAGATCTAGGACTCGAACCTTAGTCGACTACGTGGAAATACAGCAAAGTAACCACTATGCCATCTGCTGGTCCCTTAGGTAGGTACTTTAAGGTAACTATTCACAGATCTAAGCTTGTTTAAAGAAAATTCATTCTGATTATTCAATAGACAAAAAATAACTGAAGTCAAATGTCTCAAAAGCAAAGTTATATTTTCTTTTTTTTAAGAATTATTTTATCTAATTTTATTCATCATCACTATTATTTTAATTTGACCAGAGAGAAACAGAGACAGAGATGGAGAGAAAGTGAGAAAGCAAGCCACCGGGTCCAGGACTTGACCTGCAGTCGGCCATGTGGGAATCCAGTGCACTTAACCACCATGCCACCTGCTGGCCCCAAGTTCTACTTTCTTTCAATCAAAGAAAAGCAGTACCACCTTTTCTTTTGCTTAACACTGATATTACTAAATACAAAGGACACATACAAATTGCTTCTTCTTGTCAGTAGAAAGCCTGTTCATTTCTTCTTTATCTGCTTTCATCTCCTCTTCATTATACTGAAAGTCACGAACGATGAATCTAAATTTGAAGAAAAAAACAAAATTGTCTATACCATATATAGCTGATCTGTAAATTAAGAAGATAAAAAATAATAATCTTACTTGTTTTCCCTGGCTTTGTGTCTGAAGTCATCAACTGCCTTCCTAAACAAGGTGACATTACAAAGGTAACTGTCTTGGTCCTCTGAGAGAACACTAGGAAAAAAAAAAGAAAAAGAAAATCCACTTAGAGCTTTAGACTTAACTGCTCTCTTTCATAGTAAGGGCAAAACTCAGACAGGGAAGAGGAGTAACAGTGGGGTAGAGCAGCCCTTCCCAAGTCACTCCAGTGCTAGTCTCTATATTACCTCAAACACTAAGGACAGTCCATGTCTGTTACAATGTGTTTTGTTCGATGCCTTTGCTGCACTTATTTCTTACAAACTAACAAAATTAAACATTGAGTAAAGCCTCGAGACCCTAAAACCCAAGCGTTTCAATCTCTATCAGTGCCAGGCTGGCTTATTTTCAGTTTCTCCTTGCTAAGCACTCTTCTTTTCCAGAGTCTACTTTCTCACCTACGCAAGCCAGCCCCACTGAGGCCTGGCCAGCTTCCCTGCACTGCAGAACCTCATACCTCAGATCTTTCCTTTTCCCCCCATACTGATAAATATCTTGTATACATCTCAGGGCTCCATTTTAGGCTTTGGACGGCCCAGAGAGGTTGGAACTTCTATTCAGTCATAGCTTCATGGACATCACCAGAAAGACACACTGTCAAGAAACGTTTCCTAACACAGATGTGTAATAGCTTGAGGAAAGTCCACTGATTAGAAAGGCAAACTATATAGTTCATGTATCATATGGTTCTAATTTAGCTCTGTAAAATGACTTTGGGTGTGGAACCACATACGAGTGCATACTTAACGATTCAATGATGATGACCCTGAGATGAGATTGTGATGCTGATTCCAATGACAGAGAAAAGTTAAACTGTGATGTGACCCAACTGGACTATTTTAACAAGCAAAAGTAGACAGACAGACAGACAGACAGACACAAAGGACAGGGTAATTCTGAAAGTAGAAGTGAAAAACACTTCTTTTTTTTGGGGGGGGGGGGAGAGGTTTTTGCTACAGGGCGCGTGCGCTCACTAGACAGACAGACAGAGACAGAGAGATAGAAAGCGAGAAATCAACCCCCAGGGGGGATGGCCACGCCGCAATCCCTTCTCCTCCATTCTCCTCTCGGGATCTTGGGCACGCACGCACATGCGCCTGGCGTTGAGTTTAAGCCACCGGGTCCAGGACTCGAATTGTGGTTGACTACGTGGGAGTCCAGCGACATAGCCATTACGCTAACTGCTGGTCCCTAAAACACTTCTTTCTGAACAATGTTCCAACAAGAAAAAAAGCCAGAATGTAGCCCCCAACATCCACTTTAGCCATAACCTTGACATGGCGTTCACACACAGCCCTTCAGTTAACCACGTGATAACTGCAATGAACTGTCCAATCATGGAGCCAGTAGGTGGTACGGTGGTTTAAGGCGCTGGACTCCCACATGTCTGACTATAAGTCAAGTCTGGACCTGGTAGCTGGAAAACCATGCCAGGCACATGTGTGTGCATGCCCCAAATCTCAAGAGAGTGAAAAAGGGATTTTGGGGTGGCCATCCATCCCTGAGGGTGGTGATTTCTCACTTTCTCTCTCACTGTTTTTGTCTCTCTGGCAAGCACATGTGCCCTATGGCAAAAACCTTAAAAACTGTCCAATCATTTAAGACATATGTAAAATGTTTTACAAATACCTAGACTTTGGGGTTTTTTTAAAAGGATTATTTTATTTTTATTTATTCATTCATTTATTTTAATTTGACCAGAGAGAGAGAGAGAGAGAGAGAGCAAACCACAATCAGCCATATGCAATCCAGCCACCTTAACCTCCACACCACTTACTGGCCCTTAAGTACTATTTTTAAAGTCCTTATTTTAAAGTAAATCTGGGTTTGCTTAACCAGATACAAACCAGCCCCAGAAATCTGGTTTGACACGTGTCTAGGTCAGAGTGAACACTCCACAGGTACTAGGTCCTCAGCCACCCCTCACCTGCCTTCTAGACACACAGCCAAGCTCCCTGGCTTTAACACCTTACAGACAGGAAGGTGCTCTGTCGGGATAAACAGCCTAAGTCAGAAAATAGCATCAAGACACAACTGCAGTCTTCATTTTCCCATGTGAAGGGCTGGTCTAATTAGAAGGTATTCCCCCAAATGGGAAAAAATTCATGGCAAGTACAAGTTTGTGGTATAGTTCTCAAAAGATCAACATCTGTAAAACTATAATTATGACTACCTTATATTGGGTCGTTGGAAAAGTCATGATGCATTTTTGCACAGAAAAATACATCATGATTTTTCCAACAACTCAATAGTTTATATACTCTTTCAAATCTAAAACGCCCTATGCAGGGAAGGTACTCTGCTCATTTTACAGACAAAGAAAACGAGGCCTAGAGAAGTTAAAAGACTTACCCCAGGTTACACAGAAAGTTGGCAGCAGAACCAGCAAAAGAACTCAAATCTCTGGGTCCAGGACTCTTTCCATTATACTAAGCTACCTCCCATATGACACAATGAAACTGGAAAAGAAAATATTTCATGGGCCTGACCTTACTAAGTCCACTTCCTTACCGGTGCCTCTATCTTTCTTTCACAAGGCTGCCTCCTCCTGAGGCATAAACAAATAAAAGAATCCTTTGGGAGGCTTATACACTGTATTTAACATGTTCTAAAGAGTATCTTACGCAGTAATGGCAGAATACAGGAGAAAAGTGACATGAGATAGTATTAAATGAGTAAAGGACCTGGACTCAAAAGATCTGAGTTCTAGTCTGAACCTGGCCCTGGATGCTCACATAGCCACAGTTCTCAAGCAATGATTTAAGCATCTGACTTCCTCATCTAAGAAAGTAAGAATGCAAACTGCCCAAACTGCTTCAAGAATTGTTGGAAATTTCAAAATAGATCATGTTAAATATATAATTAAGAAAGTGTTTAATAGAAAGGTTTCTTTTTTCTATTTTCTTTTTTAAAGAAAGGTAGATTAGGTAAACTTCATGCTCAAAGTAATGGTGAACATCTGGAAATCAACATAGCACTCTTAGCAGCCATGCAGGCCCACTCCCCTTGCAAAGTAAAAAGAGGAATTGTACGCACATACTAGATTTGCAAATAAGAGGGAATGAAGATTTTTCAGAAGGTAGCACAGAGCAGTAGGAACCAGAAACCTGGGTTCTAGTCCTAGCCCTGACAATAGTGAGATGTGTGACTCTGGGCAAATGACCTCACCTCACTGGCCTCAAACTGCAATGTCTATAAATATGCATGGGTCAAAAAGTCCCTTCCAGGGCTGAAATGATTATCAGCATTGAAAATGATGGTTTCAAAACTCTAAATTTATCACAAAGGAAAGACAGCAAAGGTATTTCCTAACCCAGCACCCAAACTATAAAAAGAATTCTAGAAAATAAACAGTTTTACAAAGATGACTACTTACTTGCTAGATCTTGGCACTACCATTTCGGCTAGGGTCTCATACTGCTTAATCCAGTCATTGTGGTTTAACCTGCAAAGACACAACAAAAATTGAAAAAAAAAAAAAAAAGGGAAAAAAATAAAAGAAAAAAAAGGCCTACCTCCTGCCATATCTAGAGAAAAAAGGAGGAGACAAATAAGGAATTTAGCTGCAATAAATATATTTCAGATGCATATAGCAAATTAATTCAAGTTTCCTTCTGAAAATGAATTTCAAATACTCTGGGTGAAGCGGAAATAGAGATCACCACCATCTAATATCCAGTAACTACTGCAAAAGAGGCACCAGCTAGAACTGAGTTTGGAAAGGAAGTACAGGACATATTTAAAATTACTGTCAAACTTTATGTCTGATATGTAGTAAGTGTCATTTAAAAAAAGAGAGAGAGAAAGTCCAGGCTGAAACTACTATCATTTCCATTCAGTGGCCATTATGAAGGGCTGAATAAAACTTTACCCCCAGAAAGCAGAGTCCAAAGCTAATGAGGAACTCAAACGACAGCAAGCCATGTTGCCACAGAACCTTGTGCAACCACCTGCTCTAGAGGCCTCTGACTTCTGCGGATGTGAGGAGAGACAACTACTTCTGAGATTTAAAATGAAGAATTATGGTGGGCCAGGATAGAGAATCATTTGTTCTGGAAGGTGTGCTAGGTCCTATGTTTCAATTACAAAAAGCTATGAAAATGAAATTAAGCTCAAGTGAGACAAATCTTTTATCTGGACAAAGGTTATTTTTCAACATAATATAAAAGCACAGATACACGGAAATATATTCTAAATAATCACCTGTTCCAGTAGAGGAGTTATGTGGTTTTTTTGGTGTGTGTGTGTGTGTGTGTGTGTGTGTGTACACTCGCCAGAGAAAAACAGAGAGACTGAAAGCAAGAAATCACCTCCCCCAGGGGGTATGGCCAAACCGCAATCCCTTCTCCTCCATTCTCCTCTCAGGATTTTGAGTACACACGTACCCACGCCCAGCATGAGTTTCAAGCCTCCGGGTCCAGGACCTGAACCACGGTCAACTATGTGAGAGTCCAGCAACGTAACCATTATGCCATCTGCTGGTCCCGGGGAGTTATGTTAACTAAAACACATAACCTTTAAAGCAAAAACTTTTAGTCTTAAGTCCCTCTATTTGTGCAAAGAAAAGTACAAAAGTCTACACACTACGTAAAGGGAGAAAAATGCTGGCAATACTGCAGCCACTGTGAATCCCAGGGAGGTGCTTTCCATCCCTTTTCTAGAAGGTATCACTTTCCTATATTCCCAGTCCACAACCCAGACAAAAACGTAGAGCCAAGCAAAGAAAGCTTCATGCTGTAATACTCTGCAAAGGACACAAATCTCCCTCCTCAGCTTGATCTCCCAAAGAGTACCTGATAGCAAGACTTCAGCGTAAGTCAGAAGTGAGTCAGTCAGTGTTACACAGATACACTGACACTCACATAATAGTGTTATACATGTACACTGACACTCACATACGCACAACATGCACACACAGATCTAGGCTTTTACAAGTGTCCCGAAGTTTTCATTTTACCAAGATTAACTACGATCAAACAGTAATTAACACAGACAACCTAATCTAAAGGCGATTTCAGAGGGTCACCTAATCCAGGAGTCAACAAACTAAGCCAATAACCGAGCCTGCTTCTCTAAATAGCGGAAGCAGCCCACCCGTCACACAGTCCCTCTGGTTATTTCAGATAAAGCTGACATGACAAAGCTGAAGAGTGGGGACAGAGGTCACACAGCGCACAGGGCCACAAGTACTTAACTGTCTATAACACTTTTTACAGAAAAAAAATTGGCTAACCCCGATCTAATCTTCTTTGCATCTTATGGAGCTTATTTTACCCTAACCAGGTTTTTTACATGTGTGTTTAGAAAAATCTGAAGACCTCACTACTTTGAAAAATCTAAAATTACTATTTTTTTAAAAATCTAGTAACTTGGGCCAGCAGATGGAATAGTGGTTATGTGGCTGAGTCCCACATGGCCAACTGTGGTTCAAGTCCCAGAGTCGGTGGCTTGAAAATCATGCTGGGCACCCGTGCGTGTGTGCCCAAGACCCTGGAAGAAAGACAGAGAAGGGACTGTGGCATGGCCATCCCCCTGGGAGGTGATTTCTCACTTTCCCTCTGACTGTTTGTCTGTCTCTGTCTCTAATGAGTACACACACCTAAAGGCAAAAACCTCTTAAAAAAAAAAAATCCAGTAATTTAGCATTACTTAATCTGTTAATGAGCCAATTCTACCAAGTTGCTAAATTTAATCTAGAATCTCAGTTTATAATTGATGTCTCCATTACCAGATTGTGAAATATATTCTAATGTGCATGCCACATAAACGCTGGATGACAGAAAAACGGACAAGGTCACATTGCTTTTATACTTGGATTTTACAGAAAACTCCAAATTGCAATGCCAGGTACTAACATTTCTCTTATGTATCTTAACAAAATAGAAAGACATACTTGGGAACTACCACCAATAATGTGACGAGATACTCTGAATCAAGAACGAAGTCATCTTTCTTCACGATTTCTGCTAGACTTCTAGTTAACAAACTTCCTCTGAGGAATGAGAAAAAAAAAATGAGGCTAAAACTTACGTGTTTCTATTATACAAGTGAAAAAGCAATAGGTTAATCAGATTCATATAAACTACACATATACCTCAAAAAAGAGGTTAGTCTTAGTTAACACTTTCACTTTAGGATGCCAACATTCAGCTGAATATGTCACACCCCTGCAAACAAAGACACGCCAACATTTACCTTTGCGCTTGCTCTTGACTACGTATACAGTAACTTACCTGGGAATGTGCTATCAGACATTGATTAAAGTCTATTTCATCATAATGATGAAATTATGTCATGAGAACAAGCTTTGGTTTCCCTAGCTCTACCTGGATATCATTCGATACCAGGTCATTTTAGCTAGTGAAGCCCATAATTGACAACTGCAAATCAACCTGTAATTGGTCATCCAGTAATGATCCTTCTGTAATGAAAATGCAGTGTTTGCCTGTTCGTATCACTGCGAGTATCCAACCAGCTTGCCCTCTGGGGTGTAACTGCACCCCTGGAATAACCATGTACTAAAGCTGCACTTGTAGTCATCATAGAAGATCAACAGGACAAGTGTGTCCTATTTTAAGAAAACTTACTGTATAAAAAAATCTGAACTTGAAAACACATTAGAGAATAATTATTACACCATAAAAGCATTTTTCTACAGAATTCTTTTAAGCAGTAGGTCAACTGCTATGCAATTAAACCATGATTTTACTTAAACAATTAATTTGGATAGTTTTTCCATGAAATATCAAATAGCTGAAGGCATAAGCCAGGACCCAAATACTATTTATGAAGCAAGTGTAGTAAATCAGCCTCACGTCTGTTTTGACAAGCGTGAATCCTATACACTCACCATCATGAACTTCATGTTATATGAAACAGTATACATTGGAATTTACTAAATCCCGCAATATCTCAACAGTGCACACCACTGAGCCTCCCCAATTCTTAAATTCACATATACGTGAGATGCTTACGCATTCTTTCGCTCCAAATTCTGAAGATTCCCTTTCAGATTATTATACGCAGATGCTCGAGATTTCAGGTCATTATCAATCTGAGTTACTCCCTTCAAAGAAGGAAAGGAAAAATCATGAGCAAAATTTTCCTAAACTGCTTGTACTGATACAGTTAAAGTAGCTGAACTTTAACTTCTACCAAGAAAAATAAAAGGAATTGGAAAGTAAGTTTCTGATATAAGAATATTCTATTATTTTATTCTAATTACTTTTTTAATTGCCAAAGGGCATATGTGCTTGCCAGAGACAGACAGAAAGTACCCCCCTCAATGGGACATGGTCATGCCACAATCTTTTCTCTTTCATTTCTCTATCCTGTTGTGATTTTGAGTAACATGTTCTTTAAGCTGCCAGGACCAAGATTTGAACCACAGTTGGCCATGTGGTATCCAGCTTCCTTAACCTAGCCAGACTACAGGGCAGAAGATTAACTCCTTGATAAAGACCAAAAGAAAGTAAGGTTCAGTTATAGTAAGAGCACCGCTTCACATCATTAAGCTACTCATTTTCTTTGTATGGGATGATGACTGTAATTAAAACCTCTGCTCACCTATTCGTTTACACCTATACTGAACACTGCACAACTAAAGTCACTCGGAGCCCAGGAAGGAAAACCTGTCCAAGGATTTACAACATACTTTTGGCCCTAGCCAAAATGTTAGCAAACAATTAATAGGGCCTTATCTATCTGCCTCATTCTAGTTTCTGTTAAGACGTCTACATTTTCTCTCAAGCTTAATGATGTCTCAATATAAAAAGAGTTCTTACCTGGTGGATTCATGGGTGGGCTACTGGGCCCATGTACTCCCTGGAACTTTCTATAAAATCATGTGATGGGGCCAGCAGGTGGCGTGGTGGTTAAGGTGCTGTACTTCCACATGGGCGACTGTGGTTCGAGTCTCGAACCTGGCAGCTTGCTTTCTCAGTTTCTCTCTCTCTGTCTCCCTTTGGTCAAATTAAAAGATAAATAATAATAACAAATAAAATTAATCTTAAAAAAGAAAAATCATGTCATACATGAACATGGGCATTTTTCTAGCAGTGGACCAATAATATAATTAGTGCCCTTTATCCATGGTTTCATTCCTGTCTAAACATGGTCCAAAAATAGTAAATGAAAAATTCCAGAAATGAACAATTTTTAAGATTTGTTTGTTTGTTTGTTTTGGTTTTTGTCATAGGCATATGTGCTCACTGGAGAGACCAGACAGAGAGGAAAAGTGAGAAATCACTCCCTAGGGGGATGGCCATGCTGCAATCCCTTCTCCTCCATTGTCCTCTCAGGACTTTGGGCATGCACACACACACATCCAGTGTGTTTTTCAAGTCACCAGATCCAGGACTTGAACCACGGTCAGCCATATGGAAGTCCAGCACCTTAATCACCACACCACCTGCTGGCCCCACTTTGTACATTTTCAAGCACACACTGTTTTGAGTAGCCTGATGAAATCTTATACCCTTCTGCTCTGTCCAGCCCAGGATGTTAATCTTCTGTTTTCCAGCGCACCCACACTATATATGTAACCTGCCACTTTGTCACTTAGTAGCCCTCTCGGTTACCAGATCAAAACAACACAGTACATATAGGATTCGGTACTATCCGTGGTTTGGGAACATATTCCCCATGGATAATGGAGGACTGCTAAAATCAGAAAGAAAAAGAGAACCCATAAAGTTTATTGTTTGAACAAATACTGTACATAAACCCAATAAGTAACTATTAGCATCTACCTGAATGACTCATAAATCTTTAATAGACTCCAATTTCCTATTGTACACTATCTCGGCTACCCTTAAAATCTGTATTAAAAATATAGAACTTCAGGACCAGCAGGTGGCATAGTGGTTACATTGCTGGACTCCCACATGATTGACTGCAGTTTGAGTCCCAGACATGGTGGCTTGAAAATCATGCCAGGTGCATGTGCATGCGTGCCCAAGAACCAGGAGGAGGATGGAGGAGAAGAGATTGCAGTGAGGCCATCCCCCCAGGGGGTGATTTCTCATTTTCCCTCTCAATGTGTGTGTGTCTCTCTCTCCAGCGAGCACACGCACCCTAAGGCAAAAATCTCTCTCTCAAAAAAAAAAAAAAAAAAAAATATACACACACACACACACAGAGAATTTCAAAGTTTCCTTTTTTTTTTTTTTAGAGAGAGATTTTTGCTATAGGGTACGTGCGCTCGTTGGAGAAAGAGAGAGACAGACAGTGAGAGGGAAGATGAAAAATCACTCCTGAGGGATACCTTATCACAATCACTTCTCCATTCTCCTCCCAGGATCTTGGGCACACACACACACATACGGTGGGAGTTTGAAGTTGCTGGGTCCAGGACTCAAACCATGGTTGACTACGTGGGAGTCCAGTGACGTAGCCATTATGCCGTGTGCTGGTCCATAGAATTTCTTTCTTTCTTAAAAAAATTATTTATTACTACTATAATTACTGCTACTATTGTTTTTTGTTTTTTTTTTTAATTTGACTAGAGAAAGAGATAGAGAGAAAGTGAGAAAGCTGGGTCCAGAACTCAAACCATAGTCAGCCATGTGGGAGTCCAGCACCTTAACCACCATGTCACCTACTGGTTCCAGAATTTCAGTTTCTTAAACATTGTTGTTTAAGCTAACCATGCAAATAACTACGTAACTTTAACTACACACAAAAGCATTCTACTTTTTAGCATCTTTAACAGCAAACATCTTTGAACATCTGACATTGGAGAAAGGATTCTTTCTGCCTCTATCTGTGACATATAATTAAATCAGTGTGTCAAAAATCTAAAAGAGTATTTTGTAGCTAAATTGTAAAATACACAAAGCCACTCTAAATCGATGAGTCCTGTTTGTCTTAATTTTCATCTTACCTTGGCAATTATTTCAGAAATATTTTTCAGGGACTGCTTGATTGGATATTTGGCCATATCCCACTGGAACCTTGTTATATAAGTAACCAAGTCAACTGAAATAAATAAAGAAAGAAATTACTGAAGAGAAGTAATCATTTTTTTTTTTAACACAACAGTACTTAAAAGTTTGTTCCCTGGGCCAGCAGGTGGCATGGTGGTTAAAGGCGCTGGATTCCCACATGGCTGACCACGGGTCAAGTCCCGACCTGGTAGCTTGCTTTCTCGCCTTCTTTCTCTCTGTCTCTCTCTGGACAAATAATAATAATAATAACAAATGTAAATAAATAAAGTGTGTTTCCTGAGAGACAGACAGACACACACATAGACACAGAGCACAGGGAGAAGAAGGGAGGGACCACACCTGACAAAGCTCCACCATGCCATGATCCCCCACATCAGCCAGTCAGGATCACAGGTGCATCCAGTGTGTTTGGGTACCCAGGATCCAAACCCAGGGCCTTTCCCTCTGGCCCCAATATCCCAGTGGTGCTCTACTGCCTGTACCACTATAGCTGGGCTTACATAACAACACTTTTTTTTTGAAGAGGTTTTTGCTATAGGGTGCGTGCACTCGCCAGAAAGACAGAGAGACAGAAAGCGAGAAATCACCCCCCATGGGGGATGGCCACGCTGCAATTCCTTCTCTTCCATTTTCCTCTCAGGATCTTGGGCATGCACATGTGCCTGGCGAGAGCTTAAGCCACCGGGTCCAGGAATCAAATCGCAGTCAACTACATTGGAGTCCAGCGACATAGCCATCATGCCAACTGTTGGTCCCAGCAATACATTTTTTAAAGAATTATTTTATTTATTTATTTTTAATTCTATCAGAGAGGGACAGGGTGAGAGAGAGAAAGAGAAAGACAGAAAACAAGCCACCAGGTCCAGAATTTGAACTGCAGTCAGTCGTGTGGGAGTCCAGCGCCCCTAACCATCTGTCAGCCCCTAAAACAATACATTTTAATGCTGAAATTGGGACTAAGAAAATCAGCGAAGAGTGAGCCAGGTCGTGTGGTGGTTGAGACAGCTGGATCTGAAATGACTAACACCATGGTTCAAATCCCAAACCTGGCAACTTGGAAACACACTGGGCATGCATGTATGCATGCCTCAAATCCCAAGAGACGAATTGTGGAGAAGGGACTACAGCATGGCCACATCCCCCCAGGGGGTGATTTCTCACTTTCTGTCTGTCTCTCTGACGAGCATATGTGCCCTACAGCAAAACTCTAAAAAAAAAAAAAAAAAAAAAAAAAAAAAAAAAAAACCCTACACTTTCAAATTGAAATAAAAAAAATGTAGTGCCAAAGTGACGACAACTAATTCCCTGGTGGATTAAAGACTGAAATTACTTACCACTCAAATCTGACTGGATTAAGGTTAAGGCAGTCAAATAGCAAGCATAGCAAAGCTAATCAATAAGAGTAATTTATATCCAACTATCTTTCTTTTTTTTTGTTTAAGAGAGAGAGATTACTATAGAGTGCGTGCACTCACCAGAGACAGACAGACAAAAAGCGAGAAATCACCCACCCTAGAGGGGGTGGTCACACCACAATCCCTTCTCCCCCATTTCTTCTGGAGATTTTGAGTGTGCAGACACACGTGCCTGGCGTGAATTTCAAGCCTCCAGGTTCGGGAATCAAACTGCGGTCGGCCATGTGAGGGTCCAGTGACATAACCACTAGCCCATCTGCTGGTCCCTCCGAACAGCTTTCTATGCTCAATTTTTCCTTGCATAAAACAAGTCAACAACACGATGATGCTTCTTTTTTTAGATTTTTACCATAGGGCATGTGTGCTCACCATAGATAGAGGGAAAGTGAGAATCACCTCCCAAAAGGGATGGTCATCCCACAATCCCTTCTCCATTCTCCTCTTGAGATTTTGGGCACGCGCATACATATACACATGCCTGGCATGTTTTCTTAAGTCGCTGGGTCCAGGACTCAATCACAGAACAGGCCATGTGGAATCCAATACCTTAACTATACCACCACCTCCTGGCCCCACAGATGACAACTGTAAAAGCAACTTTAGATGCACTGCCCTCCAGATTGTCGACCACCACTCCACTTACTAGACTGCCCTCACTCATTAAACACCTAGGAAATCACTAGAGGTACATAAGGTAGCACACCTATCTTCTGCTTCCGAAAGACAGAATAAACAGAATTAGATCAGAATCACTATCGTAACAAAGCAATGATAAATTACGATTCCTTTTTTTTAAAAGAGTGATTTTGTTGAGGGCAGGCGCACTTGCCAGAGAGAGAGGGGAAGTGAGAAATCACCCCCTTGAGAGGATGGTCATGCCACAATCCCTCCTCCTCCATTCTCCTCTCAGGATTTTGAGCACACAAGCGCACATGCCCAGTGTGAGTTTCAAGCTGCCAGGTCCAGGATTCAAATCACAGTCAATCATGTGGGAGTCTAATGCCTTAACCACGCCACCTGCTGGCCCCAATAAATTACTATTTTTTAATCGATTAAATAAGTATTAACTGAGCATCTATTTTCTGGAAGGAGAAGAAATGAGATTAGAAGAACATGAGATTTAAAATATAATGACATTTTCATAGCAGGCAATATGGTAAAGAATGGAAGGGAAGAGTTATTTCCTACCATAATGATATATTTCTTTTTTTTTTTTTTTTTAAAGAATTATTTAATTTTACTTATTATTATTTTTAGAATTATCTATTTCTTTTTTTTTTTTTTTTTTTGGAGAGGTTTTCGCTATAGGGCGCGTGCGCTCGCCAGACAGACAGAGAGAGACAGAGAGACAGAAAGCGAGAAATCATCCCCCAGGGGGGATGGCCACGCCGCAATCCCTTCTCCTCCCGGGATCTTGGGCACGCACGCACACGCGCCCGGCGTGAGTTTAAGCCGCCGGGTCCGGGACTCGAACCGCAGTCAACTACGTGGGAGTCCAGCGACATAGCCATTACGCTAACTGCTGGTCCCACCATAATGATATATTTCTAACGACAGGCCTACTTTAGGCCTAGCCACCATGGTACACACACGGCATGCTGCTCTGCGGTGCTGGAAGCAGCACAGCCCACCACGGACTCAGATCCCGAGTCAACCTGAAACATGCAGAGCACACACAAAGATCCTACCTGGCTGGAGGACTAGGGAAGGGAATCACGGCATGTCAAGCCTGGGTCGAAGATGCCTATCTTTCTTTCTCTGTTTCTCTGTCTCTTGCTCTCAGTAAATACTTTAAAAAAAAATTTTTTTTTAAGAATTATTTTATTTAGGGCTAGCAAGTGGCATGATGGTTAAGAGTGCTGGACTCCCATTTGGTTGACTACAATTAGAGTCCTGGACCTGCCGGCTTGCTTTCTCACTTTCCCTTGCTCTCTCTCTCACTCTGTCTCGTTCTGTCCCTCTCTGGTCAAATTAAAATAAATAATAAAATTAAATAATAATTTTTTAAAAGAATGATTTTATTTAACTTTATTTAGTTATTTATTTTAATTTGACCAGAGAGGGACAGAGCAAGAGAAAGAGGGAACGTGAGAAAGCAAGTCACCAGGTCCAAGACTCAAACCACAGTTGGCCACGTGGGAGTCCAGCGCTGTTAACCACTACACTACCTGCCAGCCGCAAATTTTAAAAAAAATTTTAAAGTCTTATTTTAAAATGAAGCAAAAGCTAACGTGTTATTTCCAAAGAAAACAATAAAAGCAAGTAGGAATAACAACGAGGTCAAAGCCATCTTTATGAAGCCGTTATTACACAGAGAAAATCTATATAAATATTAGCTTCTAGCTACAGAGAAGTCAGTAGAATATTTTATGGGTCCTGTGTAAAGAAAAGTTATGTTCAGGGATCAGCAGTTGGCGTAATGGCTGTCGCTGGACTCCCATGTAGTTGACCGCGGTTCGAGTCCCGGACCCGGTGGCTTAAACTCACGCTGGGCACATGTGCATGCGTGCCCAAGATCCCAAGAAGAGAATAAAGGAGAGGGGATTGTGGCATGGCCATCCCCCCAGGGGGTGATTTCTCGCTTTCTGTCTCTCTGTTTCTCTCTTTCTGGCAAGCACATGCACCCTATAGCAAAATCCTTCCCCACCCACCACCAAAAAAAAAAAAAGCTATGTTCAAATTTGAGATGATAAAGCATTACTCTGCAATGAAATTAATAATGTAGTAGTTGGCTTTAGTAGCTGGATACTATTAAACATAAAAAGCTAGAGAAAGCAGCAGTTACTCAACTAGAATAATCCTCAAAAGTTCGTTTTTCCATAAACTTTTTGAAGCTCCTGTGTAAACTGGGAAACTCACTTGCAGGCATGAATTAATAAATAAATCTCAAAAAGAAACTAAGGTATATCTTTATAATCTTACTTTCACAGAAGACTTGGTATCATAGCATAAGCTGTATTACATATTATGTAAGATTGTTTTACATGAAACCGTGTTTCAGAGGACAACATGTAATTGGCAATATCATCAAATTCAGTAAAAGTAACTGTATTTTAATGGCTTTCTAGTATATTTAATATCCTTATATAATAGATGTTACTTATATTATTTTGTTTTTATAGCTGTCTTTTATTCTTTTGAAGATTTTAATTTTATTTATTCTTTTCCTTTTTTTAATTTGAGAAAGCCAGAGAGAGTGAGAGAAAGTGAGAAAGCAAGACACCAGGTCTTGGACTCAAACCACGGTCAGCCATGTGGGAGTGTCCAGCGTCTTAATCACCATGCTGATTAAGTCATTCGTTTTTACTAAGTTAATAATTACCAAATCATGAAATATTATCTTACCTCCATTGGCCAGTAAATTTTCCTGAACTTTATCTTTACTATCCTCTAATACGTCAGCCATGTATTGAGCCACTTTCTTAACCACCCTGAAGAAGGAAAAAAAAAAAAATCAACAACAATTTTAAGGAAAAAGATCTAAATTCCATGCTATATAATGAACATATTAAAGGCATGAATTTGACTATATATATTCCCATCACACATATCTACATAATACAGAACAAATGAGTCCTACACCTTATAAATAATGTTTTGAGGATAAAGTGGATCAAGATCTCATTATATGCAAAAATCAACTGAATAACTGCAGGGTTTTTCGGGGTTTTTAAATAATTCTTTTTTATTTATTTATTTATTTTTAATTTGACCAGAGAGAGAGACACAGAGAGAGAGGTAAAGTGAGAAAGCAAGCCAACATGTCCAGGACTCAAACCATTATCAGCCATGTGGGAGTAGCCAGCACCTTAACCACCATGCCAACTGCTGGTCCCCTAACTGCAGGGTTTTAAGGAGACCATGTGCAATGTGTTTATTAGTGTGAAAACAGTAGTGGGAAGCTAGTGAAAAACAGTCTGTAAATAGCCATAAAGTATATGCTAAAAAACTAGACAAGGAGCCTGCCTGTGAAGCCCAAAATCAAGGGGGCAGGGAATGAGCATTCGCCGTGTGTCTATCACATGCCAGGTGCTGTGTTTTCACTTAGGAGCAAAGGGACCTGACAGGCAACAGCCATGAAGAAGAATGAGATCTAACATTTGTTCATGAACAATTTATATTTGCAAGGAGGTACGCAATGGAGGAAACCAGAGTTCCAACTAGACACAACCAGGTCAATCCCTTCATATAGGGCAGACGCTGAGGTCAAGAGGTAAGGCACTTAGCCAAGTCACCAGACCAGATCACAGCAGAGCTGGGACCAGACATGTGCTGCCTTGACTTTGGACTCATTCCATTTCTGCCTCCAGGTCCTGTGTGGGATTCAAAACGACAGAAAACAAAACTACTACTTTCACATTGCTTAAAATCTAACTAGAGCAACACAGAAATACATAATGACTAAATACGAAGCGATCTGAGAACGAGCCAGCTGCGATGACCAGGTCACAGACAGAGAAGCACAGAGAAAAAGGGATCACTTGCAGCCACTGTCTTGGAGGAAAGCCAACAGCGCACAAGCAGGGCGGCGAAGGCTCGGAGAGGTCTGAAAGAACGATTACAGAAGTCGGTTCATGTTGGCCACGAAGCATTGCATGAGTCAAGACGAGGAGAGTGGGAAAAGCAAAGGACAGACAGAGAATACGGAGGGTTCCAGACGGCTGGAGTGGCACCCTTGGGCTAGGAAGGTGTGGGGAGCAGCCTCTGAGGTCAGATTCTAGACAGGGATGGAACATGGCACAACGGGGCCTAGGACAACCACTCCACAGCTGGGAGGAGGAACCAAGGATCAATTAAGAAACCCCTGCTAACAGTTTAAACACGACCCAATATGAGCCAGAAAGGGGCGACAGAAGGGCTAAATTTGAATGAGAATCCTGTGTGCATGATCACAAACCTAAGAAAGTGGACAACTTTCAGGAACAATGATGCTCAACATGTTTAACTTGGGTTTGTGCTTACACTTCACTGTCTCCAAAATTCACCCATTCTCTCAAGAAGGCAAACCATTGTTCCCATATACCTTGACAAGCATCTTAAAAACAACTTTTTGCTATGAACAGTCTAAATAAAATGTATACAAATTTACCATAAAAAAACTTCTATGCGATTTCAGGGTAGGAGAGGCGAAGCCTTCAGCAGAAGATTCTTCATGGCTCCTGTGAAGTAGTCATTTTAGGGTTCAAGAGAAATGAAGATTTTCTACTGATAATTCAGCCTCCAGCAATCAAGCTAGCCTGATGACTAGAAATCACCGTAGGACTACAAGAAATATGGGGAAGCAAGAAAATACCACTCCTCCAAGGGAAAAGAATAACTCCTCTTCATCAACAAGCAGTTCAATGGAAATCATGGAAATGTCTGATAAAGAATTTAGAACATTCATAATGGCAAAGCTTACAGAGATGGAAGAGAAGAGAGACAATGAACTGCAGAAGAGAAAGGAGAAAGAAGTTTATGAGTTCAAGGTGAGGAAATTCTTACACGATCTAAAAGAGAAATTACATACTTTAAAAAAGAATCAAACAGAACTGTTAGAGATAAAGGCTATAATACAGGAAGTCAAAATCTCCCTTGAAAGTATTAAAAGCAGACTAGATCATACAGAAAATAGAATCTCGGTACAGGCCCACGCGGGCGGCTTTTCTGGGTTTCTCCTTTGCTGGTGCAGCTCAGCTCATCTCATCATGTCGCTGTAGAAATCCGCTTCTGTGCCAGCCGAGCCCTCCAAGACATGAGTTTTTTCCTGACTGGATGATCTTGGAGGATTTATCTTTCAGGGCACAGGCGAAATGAAGATTTTCTACTCATAATTCAGCCTCCAGCAAGCAAAGCTAGTGTGGCAGGAGAGTTGAGCCATTCTCTGAGAAGATTCCACATGGATACTGGGAACTAGATATTTCAGGGCACAGGCGAAATGAAGATTTTCTACACATAATTCAGCCTCCAGCAAGCAAAGCTAGTGTGGCAGGAGAGTTGAGCCATTCTCTGAGAAGATTCCACATGGATACTGGGAACTAGATATTTCAGGGCACAGGCGAAATGAAGATTTTCTACTCATAATTCAGCCTCCAGCAAGCAAAGCTAGTGTGGTAGGGAGCCCCTCTGGCCTTCTATCCCTGTCTCTGTGTCTCTGAGGTCTCTGTCTCTCTCTGCTCCTGTCTCCTCATTTTTTTGGGGTAATTTTTCCTTTTTACGATTTTTTTAAAGGTAGAATTTCTCTCTGGCTCTCAGCTCCATCTTTTGTTTTGTTAATAAGCCCTTCTGCTCCTTTCTCCCAGGCAGGAGAGTTGAGCCATTCTCTGAGAAGATTCCACATGGATACTGGGAAGCAAAGCGCGCCGCGCGGTTTTCTATTTTGTGATTTTTTTCTTTAAAAAAAAAAAAAAAGAAAACCAATTATAATTTTTTATTTTTTTGTCTTTTTTCTCTCTTTTTGTTGTTGTTTCTCTCTCTCTTTTTCATTTTCCTTTTTCTTGTCTCTCCACCCAATATCTACTGAATCTGCTGCACCAGCGATCACTACAGAACGGCAATCTGATTCTAGAATACCTCTGTCTGCTTGCTCCTGAACATTGAGGCT
Organism: Tupaia tana; assembly: GCA_026018925.1. Lineage (NCBI taxonomy): Eukaryota > Metazoa > Chordata > Mammalia > Scandentia > Tupaiidae > Tupaia > Tupaia tana. The sequence goes on along the minus strand of JAKSZU010000008.1, from coordinate 57,562,872 downwards.
TAACTTCAAGAATTTGAAAGAAACACGCCATTCATCAGATGACAAGAAATCACCGTCGGATCACGAGAAATATGGGAAAACGAGAAAATACCTCTCCTCCAATGGAAAAGAGTAACTCTCCTTCATCCACAAACAGTTCGGTGAAAGTCATGGAAATGTCTGATAAGGAATTTAGAGCATTCGTAATGTCGAAGCTAACAGAGATGGAAGAAAAGAGAGATAATGAACTGCTAAAGAGAAAGGAGAAAGAAGTTGCCGAGTTCCAGGAGATGAGGAAATTCTTGCAAGATCTAAAAGAGGAATTACACACTTTACAAAAGACTCAAACGGAACTGCTAGAGATCAAGTCTATAATACAAGAAGTCAAAATCTCCCTTGAAAGTATTAAAAGCAGACTAGATCATTCAGAAAATAGAATCTCAGATGTAGAAGAGAAAATGGCTGGCTTAGAAAAGTCCACCACGAAGACTGAGAAAATGGCTCAAAAATTTGAGAATGATATGCGAGAAGTACTGGATACCATCAAACGTCCAAATATCCGGATAATTGGCATTCCAGAAGGTGAAGAGACCCATAAGGGCATTGATAATCTATTCCATGAAATCCTGCAAGAAAACTTTCCAAACCTAGAGAGGCATTCGAAGATCCAGTCCCAGGAAATACAAAGGACCCCAAATAGAATCAACCCAAGAAGATCTTCTCCAAGACACATTATAGCCAGGTTGACCAAAACCGCAGACAAAGACAAGATACTAAGATTGGCAAGAGAGAAACATCAAGTTACCTACAAAGGACATCCCATCAGGCTAACAGCAGATCTCTCATCGGAAACAATGCGAGCGAGGAGAGAATGGGAAAATACATTCAAAGTGTTACGAGAGAAACAGTTTCAGCCAAGAATACTGTACCCGGCAAGATTATCTTTCAGGTGGGAAGAAAAGACAAGAACATTCTCAGATAAACAAAACCTGAAAGAATTTACCAGCACCAGACCAGATCTCCAAGAAGTTCTCAAGGGTGTGCTGTATCAAGAAAATTAAACACAGACACACGGAAATAAGAGTCAAAAAACTATGAAAGTGGCCAACTTAATCAGAGGGACAAGTCTGGAGTTGAATATTATATCCCAGAATTTAATCAGGAAAATTGAACCAGAACAGAAGATAAAAGTACATGAGACTGATAGGTTCATGCACCTTCCATTTGAACAGAATCCTAACTTGTTTCCTGGCTTTAAGCAAAGTTCCTTGGCATTTCTTTGAGTTAAGTTAAAACTGGTTTTCTTAGTAGTAATGAGTGAACTCACCATTGAAAGTAGTTAGATTATGTAGGAAATTGTGTGATCAATGCAACGTGGGTGGGAAGGGAATGAAGGACAATTGTAGACACCGGAGGTGGTGTGAGAGGAGGGTGGGAAGGGACAGAGGGTCAGAAAGAGGGGTGGAAGTAATTCTAGGAACTAGTAATGGAAAATTTTTTGTAATGTGCATGATTGTATCACTATGCAGTGTGTACTGGATGGGAGATTGCATTTTGTATGCTGTGATGAAGCTTAGGGAAGGAATGTAAATTGAGTTACAAAAAAAAAAGTTTCAGAAAAAAAAATATATATTCAATGACTGCAGTAGGATATGTAGCCACAGCTAGGTGCTACTTTATAGGATGCGTAAAGTAAGACTTGTGTTCATGGAAATGTGGGTATCACCTGTGTTTGCTATGAGGGTATTTGGATTGATTAGGGTCTTTGGCGTTACAATAAAATGTGAGGAGAAAACAGTATAGAAAGCAAACATAGATACCAGAGACTGTGGGAGGAGAGTGGGAGATGGCAGAGGGTAAGAGAGAATCTAGGAGGGGGGGAAAAAGCAAAACATACAGAAGACAAGAAATGGAAGATCATTTGCTGACAATAACATGCTTGTTGATGTGCTTGATTGAGACAATATATAGTGTAATTTGGAGGGAAAATCTCATTTTGTATGCTGTAATGATGTTCAGAGAATGAATGCAAATAAATAAATTAAAAAAAAAAATTATCCCATACTGGGATAGCCTTCTGTATCTTTAACAATGATTTTTTTTTGTATTAAGCCTACTTTTTAATAAACTTCATATAAATATAAAAAAAAAAAAAAAAAAAAAAAAAAAAAAAAAAAAAAAAATAGAATCTCAAACGTAGAAGAGAAAATTGCTGGCCTAGAAAAATCCACCATGAAGATTAAGAAAAATGCCCCAAAATTTGAGAATAATATACAAGAAGTACTAGATACCATCAAACATCCAAACATCTGGATAATTGGCATTCCAGAAGGCGAAGAGACTCATAAGGACATTGATAATCTATTCCATGAAATCCTGCAAGAAAAATTTCCAATCCTAGAGAGGCACTCAAAGATCCAGTCCCAAGAAATACAAAGGACCCCAATAGAATCAACCCAAGAAGATCTTCTCCAAAACACATTATAGCCAGGTTGACCAAAACTACAGACAAAGACAAGATACTAAGATTGGCAAGAGAAAAACATCAAGTTACCTACAAAGGATATCCCATCAGGCTAACAGCAGACCTCTCATCGGAAACAATGTGAGTGAGGAAAGAATGGGAAAATATATTCAAAGTGTTAAGAGAAAAAGCAATTTCAGCCAAGAATACTGTACTCAGCAACATTATCTTTCATGTGGGAAGAAAAGACAAGAACATTCTCAGATAAACAAAACCTGAAAGAATTTACCAGCACCAGACCAGATCTCCAAGAAGTTCTCAAGGGTGTGCTATATCAGGAAAATTTAAACACAGACACACAGAAATAAGAGTTCAAAAACTAAGAAAGTGGCCAACTTAATCGTAGTCACAAGTCTGGAGTTGAATATTATGTCCCAGAATTTAATCAGGAAAATCGAACCACACAGAAGATAAAGTTCATGAGACTGAATTGGTGAAGTATAATTTTATGACTTTTGACTAAAATATTGCTGATTTCCTTGTAGACTTTGTTATCTGGGTGTAAGGATTTGTGTTCTGTCTTGAGATATGGATAGGTTCATGCACCTACCATGGTAACAGAATCCTAACCTGTTTCCTGGCTTTACGCAAAGTTCCCTAGCATTTTTTTAATTTAAGTTAAAACTGGTTTTCTTAATAGTACCAAGTGAACTTGCTATTGAAAGTAGTTAGATTATTTAAGAAATTGTGTGATCAATACAATGTGGGGGGGAAAGGAATGGAAGACAACTTTAGACACCAGAAATAATGTGAGAAGAGGGTGGGAAAGGACAGAGGGTCAGAAATAGGGGGTAAAAGAAAAATTCTAGAAACTAGACATGAAAAATTTTTGATTAATAATATGCACAATTAAGCCACTATGCAGTATATTCTGGATGGGAAATCACATTTTGTATGCTGTGACGATGCTTAGGGAAAGAATGTAAATTAAGTTAAAAAAAAAAGTTTCAGGGGAAAAAAATAAAAACCTAAAACTGTTTTTCTTGAAATAAAAAAAAAAATGCATTAAAAATACCTATTCGATGCCTGCAGTAAGATATATAGCCCCAGCTAGGTGCTACTTTATAGGATGTTCATTCTACTCACTGAGGCTAATGCCTAAAGTTGGACTTGTGTTCATGGAAATGTATATATCAGCTGTGCTTGCCATGAAAATGTTTAGATTAATTAAGATCTTTAGTGACTCAATAAAATGTAGGGGGGAAGTATAGAAAGCAAACATAGATACCAGAGACAGTGTGGGAGGAGAGTGGGAGACAGCCAAGGGTAAGAGATAGGGAATCAAGGATGGGAAAAAAAGGCAAAACATAAAGGGAAGAAGAAATGGAAAATTATTTGTTGACGATAACATGTATGTTGATGTGCTTGACTGAGCCAATATACAGTGTACTCTGGATGGAAAATCTCACTTTGTATGCTGTAATGATGTACAGTGAAGAATGAATGTAAATAAATAAATTTAATAAAAAAAAAAAAAAACAAACAAAAAAAACTTGTATGCATCTGTCTATATCTGTCTGACTTCCATACAAGAAATAATCTTTTTAATTAATATACTACTTCACACCCCTAGGATGGCTATCATCAAGGAGACTGATAGCAATAATGCTGACAAGGATGTGGAAAAATTAGAACACTATACACTGCTGATGGGAATATAAAATGGTGCAGTTGCTTTGGAAAACAGTTTGGCAGTTCCTCAAGAAGTTGAACATTGAGTTATATAATCTAGCAATTCCACTGCCAGGTATATACCCAATGAAAATAAAAATTTATGAGCACATAAAAACTTGTACACAAATATTCACGGCAGGATTATTCATGTAAGCCAAAAAGTGGAAACCACCTAAACACCCATCAACCAAAGAACAGATTAATAAAATGTGGTATTTCTAAACAATGAAATGGTACTTGGTAATAAAAGCAGTGTGAATACGAGTTACAGCACGGGTGAACTTTGAACACTATACTGAGCAAAATGAGCTAGTTACAAAAGATCATGTTTACATTCCCCTTAATATGAAATGGCCAAAACAGGCAAATCCTGTGTCAAAAAGTAGATCGATGGGTTGGGGGTGGGGGGGGGGAGACTGTTGATGAGAGTAGGAAGAGTGTTTTGGGGTGGGGAGCAGTAATCAAAACGTGACAACACTGACAGGAGCAATCGCTGCACAACTGCGTAAACACACTAAGACACTGAATAAATACACTAACTGCCTGGTGTGTCAACTGTACCTAAATAAAGACATTTCAAGAAGAATCAGGGCCAGCCCACAGCACAGTAGTTAAGGGAGCCAGATCACACATGGCCAACTACTATTTGAATTCCAACCCTGGTGGCTTAAAACACACACTGGGCACATGTACTTGCGTGTCCAGAATCCTAAGGGGATAGAGAAATAGACGAGAGGGACTGCAGCATGGTCATGCCCTTCTCTCTCCCACAGCTAGCACATGCACTGTCTAGCAAGGAAAAAAAAAAAAGAATCGCCATTTGTACATTCAAAGAGGTACTGAATTTTATTGTATCTTACTTACCACTTCATAAAGTTGATTTAAAAGAAAAAAGTCACCATTTTATTTTCCTTTTTCTTTAAGAATTATTTTTATTTAACTTTATTCATTTATTTTTAATTTGACCAGTGAGGGACACAGTGAGAAAGAGAGAAAGGGAAAGTGAGAAAGCAAGCTACCAGGTCTAGGACTTGATCTGGAAAGATTTTTGCTTTAGGGTGCATGTGCTCGCCAGAGAGACAGAGACAGAAAGCGAGAAATCATCCCCTGGGGAAATGGCCTCGTTGCAATCCCTTCTCCTCCATTCTCCTCTAGGGATTTTGGGTACACATGCACACGCTAGGCAGCTGGGTCTGGGAACTCAAACCTCAGTCAACTATGTGGAAGTCCAGTGACGTGACTACTGTGCCATCTGCTGGTCCCTCTTTATTTTTTTTTAACTGCCAGGGAGCATGTTTACTTATCAGAGACAGAAGAAGAGAGAGAGAAAGCACCCCCAATGGGGCATTGTCATACCACAATTCCTTTTCCTCCATTTCTCCATCCTGTCAGGAGTTGGGGGCACACATATGCCCTGCATATTTATTTATCAAGCTACCAGGGCCAGGATTTACACTGTGGCTGACCATTTGGGATCTGGCTCCCAGAATTACTAGGACTACAGGGCAAGCCCAGTCATCATTTTCTAAAACCACTCCAGTAAGTAGAACATATGAGAGATAATAAACCCAATGCCCAGAAGCCTGATAACAGTGTCTCTCATTTTGCTCTACTTCATACATGTAAGTACATTATCCTTTTTTACTCATTTTATTTTAATTTGACCAGAAAAAGGGTGAGAGAGAGGGTGAGAGAGAGAGAGGGAGGGAAAGTGAGAAAGCAAGCTGCCAAGTCCAGGAACTCAAACCACGGTTGGCCACATGGGTGTCCACTGCCCTTTAACCACCACACCACCTGCCAGCCCCAGTACATTACCCTTCTACAAATGCATCCAGTTTAGCCAGTTCATCTGACAAGCCAACCAAGACATCCAGTGTGCCGACCTAGAAGGGAAATAAGGCATGTTACTATTTAGGTTTAGGTGTCTTTTTTTTTTTTTTTTTTTTTTTTTTTTTTGCTATAGGGCGCATACACTCACAGGAAAGACAGAGACACAAAGTGAAAAATGACCCCCTCAAGGGGGATGGCCACGCCACAATCCTTTCTCCATTCTCCTCTTGGGATCTTGAGCACACATGCACATGCACATACACCTGGCCTGAATTTGAAACCACCAAGTCCAGGACTCAAACAGTAATAGATTATATGGGAGTCTAGTGATCTAATCATTACACCATCTGCTGGCCCCTCAGGTTTGGTTTTGTTTTAACAAAATTATATCACATTGTGACCTGAAGGGCCCACAAATTGTAAGTTCTCTGTACTTTATTTCATAATGCATAAGTGTGGTTAAAAGATGTCTGCCAGACATTTCAAAACTATTTATAACTACAAGGTAATCCTCTAATGCATGGGTACAAGCACCATTTAAGACGTGAAAACTCCTCAGAGGCAGGCCTGTGCTTGTACTATCCACTGATGGTAGGGCATTCCAAGTCCCGGGCTCTTAAACAGGTCTGTGGATGAGCACCAGAGATAGTAAATGAGTTTGTATGCAAACTCCGTGTGTGTAAATGAGCACATTTCAGAGGAAACTTTCTGTCTCAGAGGAATCTTTAACTCCCAAAATGTTAAGACCAGTCACTTTAAGTATTTTCTAAATGAATTCTGCCTATGACTACTTCATTTACTTACCTAGCAAAACGTAAATAACATGCTCTTTTCCATTCTTTACAAAAATTCAGTCAACTTATTACTGGCAACACGCTTCATTTTGAGCTGCTTGATTCCTGATCTTTAATAATGGTTCATAAATTAAACTACATTAAATAACTAGGTTAGAAGTGCTAAGGAGGATTAAGCAGATGCTATGGTGACACATTTACAATGCTAGCTGGCACAATATGAACTTAACAACAGAAAAATTAATTCACTGTGTTATTAAAGAATACATTATTACTGGCTGGGATTCACAGCCTAATGGTTAAAGGAAGCCAGGTCCCACAGGGTTGACTGTGGTTCAAGTCTCGGCCATGAAAGCTTGAAAATCATGCCAGGTATATCTGCATGCACACCCAAAATCCTGGCAGGATGGAGAGATGGAGGAGAAAGGATTATGGCGTTATCATGCCTCACTGGTGGGGGAGAGGAGGTTGCCTCCCTTTTCCTTTCCCTCCCTCCCTCCCTGTCTCCCCCGTGAGAGCACACATCCTCTGATAATTTGAAGTGTGTGTGTGTGTGTGTGTGTGTGTACACGCATGTATACATATACACACACACACACACACACACACACACACATATATATATATATTACTAAGATTTTTAAAATTTTTTAAAGAATTATTTTATTTAACTTTATTTATTGATTTCTTGATTTTAATTTGACCAGAGTGGGAAAGAGTGAGAGAGAGAGGAAAAGAGAGAAAGCAAGCCACCAGGTCCAGAACTCAAACCGCAGTTGGCCATGTGGGAATCCAGACTCCTAACCACCACCCCACCTCCCAGCCCTGATTTTCCACTTTTTAAAAAATTTTGTTAGAGTGTGGCTCAAACCATGTAGTCGGCCATGTGGGATCCAGCCACCTTAACCACTATGTCACCAGGTAGCCCAAATTTGTCACTTCTGAAAATCATATTTGTGAAAGTAATAAATATTTGCATATGATTTCTCATCACAACTCAGAAAAGCACAAATAAATCTAAGCAGAGAAAGACGCTATTTTGTTTCATTACTCCTAAAAATCTCAAAAAAATGGGCCAGCTGGTGGTGTGGTGGTTAAGGCAGCTAGGTTGCACCTTGACAACTAAGCGGTTCATGTCCCAGACCCTGGCCACTTGAAAAAACACACCGGGCATGTGTGCATGCATGCCCAAGATCCCTAGAGGAGAATGAAAGAGAAGGGACTGCAGCGTGGCCATCTCCCCTTGGGGGTGATTTCTCATTTTCTCTCTCTTGTCTCTCTAAAAGAAAAAAATCTTTGGGGACCAGCAGTTAGCGTAATGGCTATGTCGCTGGACTCCCACGCAGTCAACCGCGGTTCGAGTCCCGGACCCAGTGGCTTAAACTCATGCCAGGCGCGTGTGTGTGCGTGCCCAAGATCCCGAGAAGAGAATGGAGGAGAAGGGATTGCGGCGTGGCCATCCCCCCTGGGGGGGTGATTTCTCGCTTTCTGTCTCTCTGTCTCTGTCTGTCTGGCGAGCGCATGTGCCCTATAGCAAAAACCTCTCCAAAAAAAAAAAAAAAAAGAAAAAGAAAAAAATCTTTAAAAAGCAAGATACAGGGACCAGCAGTTAGCGTAATGGCTATGTCGCTGGACTCCCACATAGTCGACCGCGGTTCGAGTCCCGGACCCGGCGGCTTAAACTCACGCCGGGCGCCTGTTCGTGCGTGCCCAAGATCCCGAGAGGAGAATGGAGGAGAAGGGATTGCGGCGTGGCCATCCCCCCTGGGGGGTGATTTCCTGCTTTCTATCTCTCTGTCTCTCTCTGTCTGTCTGGCGAGCGCACGTGCCCTATAGCAAAAACCTCTCCAAAAAAAAGAAAAAAAAAAAAAAAAAAGCAAGATACATTTAAAATTCTGCCAACAGCAAAAGACTGAAGAGTTTTCTTCTAAAGGAATCTGGGTATCTCATTTCTAACATGAGCCAGAATTGGCCTCCCCTGGGTGATGAACTCAAACACTCCTCTGCACAGTGCAGCTTTACCTTTAAGTCAGGAATATTGAACTTGGAAGTGACAGCCAGATTATTGTTCTTTGTAGTTGCTGCGTGGAGTTTCTCCCATGTTTGCTGACAGGTTTTTTCCCCAGGAGCAGATATAAGCCAGAACTCAGTCATGTCTGATACCAGAATTTTCTTCAAAAATCAAGATTCTGAAATGTAAAAGAAAAAATACATTCAATATCATCTGCTTCTAAAGTATCTCACAAAGAATAAGGGATAAGGTATAACCTGCTTCAAAATTAATCCAACATGGGAACCAGTAGTTAGCGTAATGGCTATGTCCCTGGACTCCCACGTAGTCGACCGCGGTTCGCGTCCCGGACCCGGTGGCTTAAAACTCACGCCGGGCGCGTGTGCATGCGTGCCCAGGATCCCGAGAGAATGGAGGAGAAGGGATTGCGGCGTGACCATCCCCCCGGGGGGGTGATTTCTCGCTTTCTGTCTCTATGTCTCTCTCTGTCTGTCTGGCGAACGCACGCGCCCTATAGCGAAAAACCTCTCTAAAAAAAAAAAAAAAAATTAATCCAACACTAACACATATCCCAAAGTCAGATTAATATACCTGGAATAAATCCATCTAAATAATAAAAGTGATTTATGATATATGAAAAGAAGATGATAGGGGGCCGGCAGGTGGTGTGGTGGTTAGGGGTGCTGGGCTCCTACATGGCTGACCATGGTTCGAGTCCCAGACTGGTGGCTTGCATTCTCACTCACTCTCTCTCTGGTCAAAATATAAATAAATAAAGTTAAATTTAAAAAAAAAAAAGAAAGAAAAGAGACAATAAATATCTAATATATAAAATACATATTTTTTGGTAATTATACATTCTAAATGGGCATTACTCAAAAAATGAGACTACCCAGAATAATAGCTATCAACAGTCTTTAAAAAACAATTATTATTTTATTTAACTGTATTTATTTATTTTAATTTGACCAGAGAGGGACAGAATGAGAGAGAAAAAGAGAGAGAGGGAAAGTGAGAAAGCAAGCCATCAGATCCGGGACTGGAGCCATGGTCAGCCATATGGGAGTCCAGCACCCTTAAACACCACGCCACCTGCTGGTCCCTGTTTAGAAAATTTTTAAAGTTTCTTTATTCTGTGAATGAGCAAGACAAAAAGACTGAAGAGATACATCACCCCCAACAGTGTCTTGAGAGAGACTGAGAGAAACAGAGAAAGAGAGAGCTAGCAGGTGTCAACTGGGTCACGGTACCGCGATCCCCTTGTAGCTTCAGCCAGTCTGGATCGTGGGCACTCATGTGCCTGGCGCACCGTGGAGGTGTCTGGAAGCAAACCAGTACCCTTCCCATGTGGGCGGCCTCACACAGCGTCACATTCTATTGCTGTACCACTGTCCAGCCCCATGGAAAATTTTAAGTATTCTGAGGTCAATATATTCAACGACTGTTCCAAGGGCAGAAACTCAGAACCTACCTCAGGAAGTACCTTTTAAAAGTGAATTCCTGATGAAACACTATGGGTCTCTATCGCCTGCCTTCCTGTCATTCCAGTTCTGTTCCCCACTGCACCTGGGTCACCTCGCCTGAGCTGCTCCAACACCTGCCATCTCTCACTTTCCTTTGGGCTATGACGGTCTCGGTTACTTTCCTGTCTCTGGTTTTCTCCATCAAATACTCTTTTTTTTTTTTTTCTTTTTTTTTGGAGAGGTTTTTCACTATAGGGCGCGTGCGCTCGCCAGACAGACAGAGAGAGACATAGAGACAGAAAGCGAGAAATCACCCCCCAGGGGGGATGGTCACACCGCAATCCCTTCTCCTCCATTCTCCTCTCGGGATCTTGGGCACGCACGCACACGCGCCCGGCGTGAGTTGTAAGCCACCGGGTCCGAGACGCGAACCGCGGTCGACTACGTGGGAGTCCAGCGACATAGCCATTACGCTAACTGCTGGTTCCCCCCATCAAATACTCTTAACACTCACCAAAGTCTAGTTTAGCCTAAACATCAAGGACACAATTATCTTGGAACTCTGAAATTCTCAGTCTAGAGATTCTAATAGCATCTTAAAATCTCTTTTAATAATTCAGATCTTCCAAATGATGGTAGTTTTCAGAAAATTGAGTTTTATTGTAATTAAATACTTCCGTTAAAATATATTTGATGATACATTTTACACCTTCCCACCCCCAAAAATGGCAGGTAATAAAAACAACTGTTAAATTCTTCTTGAAGACAGGGTCAAATGATCTAAACTTCAGCTTCTTCAAAGGTAGTAATGATAGGAGCTATTACAGTGGATGTCACTATCATACCACTTAGAACTCCACAAAATCTTCTTCATTCAGCAGATTAAGATTTATAAAGATTTTCAAAAGAAATGGGGAAGGGCCAGCAGGTGGCATGGTGGTTGAGGTGCTGGAATTCCCACATGGCTGACCATGGTTCGAGTCCTGGAACCAGTGACTTGCTTTCTCACTCTCCCTCTCTCTCTCTCTCTGTCTTTGGCAAAATTCCTATGAAAAATAATAGTAATAAATAAATAATTCTTTAAAATATACATATAGAAAAAAAAAAAAGAAATGGGGAAGAGGTCCCATTTTCTCATTTATGAATAGTATCTGCCTTACCTACTTCACTGGACTTTTATCAGGATCAAAGGAAATGTCATGATAAATTCTAAACAAAACAATAGCCCAGGTATGGCTAGGAAAATTAGAAAAGTTCCGTAATTCCAGCTTTTAAGTGGAGCTCTCTCAACAACCTCATGTTTGGGAGATGAGGACAAGAAAAGCTGTCTCCTAGGCTGGTACTGTGCTATGCAATTCTCACACATTATCCTGCTTAGTTCTCATGACAATCCTACAAGAGCCTATGAGAAGTAAGTGATGAGACCAGCAGTTAGCGTAATGGCTATGTTGCTGGACTCCCATGTAGTCGACCGCGGTTCGCGTCCCGGACCCGGTGGCTTAAAACTCACACCGGGAGCGTGTGCGTGCGTGCCCAAGATCCCGAGAGGAGAACGGAGAAGGGATTGCGGCGTGGCCATCTGCCCTGGGGGGTGATTTCTTGCTTTCTGTCTCTCTGTCTGTCTGGCGAGCACACGCGCCCTACAGCAAAAACCTCTCAAAAAAAAAAAAAAAAAAAAAAAAAGAAGAAGTGAGTGATTCATCCAAGTCACACCCCTGGCAGATGGAGTTCAGGTCTGGTTGTGTCTGATTCCGAAGGCCATGTTCTCGCTACTGTGTCCTGTCAGAAGAAAAGATGTTCTGCATTCAAGCCCATCTGAGCTTTCTTATTTTAAAAAAGATCCATCCACATGTAAGTTTAAACCTGTGTGTGTGTGTGTGTTTGTTTGAAGAGATTTCTGCTATAGGGTGCACATACTTGCCAGAGACACAGACAGAAAGTGAGAAATCACCCCGGAAGGTGGGAGGGTGTCACTGCAATTCCCAATTCTTTCTCCTCTGTTCTCTCAGGATTTTGAGCATACGCATAGGTGCCCAGCTTGAATTTCAAGCCAGTGGGCTGGGGACTCAAACAGTGGTTGACCACATGGGAGTCCAGTGCCTTAACCACTATGCCACCTGCTGGCCCCAAGCTTGGACCTCTTCACCCTATGACTCAGGCACCCTGTAGTTCTAATGAATTTTGCTGGATAAGCGGATCTGAGCTTCCTTTCCCCTTTCTTCTCATCGAGGATCATCAGACTTTCTATAAAGACCACCCAGCATCCAATATCCTACCTCCAAGATGGAACAACAGTTCTCCAAACAGAAAGGAGAAACAAAAAAGAGAGACCCAAGAGATCGCCCAGGTCATAGGGGAAAGAATATAAACTCGAGTCTCACAGTAGTTAAAACCCTGATTCTACACCCTTACTAATCCCGTCATCTGTAAACACTACAAATCCCTTCACACAGCTCTGGCAAGGACTAAAACGATATGTCTAGATTTCCCCTCCCCACTGGTCTCTCTTCCTGGGGGTGACTGTACTAGAATCTTGCCCCAACTCATCCTTCCCCCCAAGGCTATCCCTAAGGCTCCAGGAGAGAAAAATTCTTTATTTTACTTAATACCTTAAAAATGCCCCTTTTGGGACCAGTAGTTGGCATAATGGCTATGTCCCTGGACTCCCATGTAGTCGATGGTGGTTCGAGTCCTGGACCCGGTGGTTTGAACTCACGCCGGGCATGTGTGCGTGCGTGCCCAAGATCCTGGGAAGAGAATGGAGAAGGGATTGCGGCATGGTCATCCCCCCAGGGGGTGATTTCTTGCTTTCTGTCTCTCTGTCTCTCTCTGTCTTTCTGGTGAGTGCACACACCCTATAGCAAAAACCTCCCCCCCCCAAAAAAAATGCCCCTTTTAGGCACTTATTGTACTATCCACCCTCATTTTCCCCAGGGGGGGAATTCTTCAAAATCCCACCAGGCATGTGTGTATGTATGCCCAAAATCCCAAAAGGAAAATGAAGGAGAAGGGATTATGGCGTGCCATACCCAGCCCCAGGGTGTGCGTGATTTTTCACTTCCTCACTCTCTCCAGCGAGCGCACACTAAATAACAAGTCTTTCAAAAGCAAATCTTTATTTTAGAATAGTTTATAAATTTTTTTAAATTGGTAAGATTACAAAAAAATTTAATTTTCTTTTTAGCCATTCCAGTGATTGCAAGGGTATCTTGCATTTCCACGATGACTAACAAAGTTCAAGATCTTTTCATGTTATCAGTACATCTGTATGTTTGCATTCAAATCTTTTGCCCTTTTTTCTTTTTTATGCTTTTGCCACGGGGCACATGTATTTGCTACAGAAAGACAGACAGAGTTACACAGAAGGAAAGTGAGAAATCACCTCCCAGGGGGATGGTCTTGCAGCAATCTCTTCTCCATTCCTCTCTCGGGATTTTTGGACATGCATGCACATGTACCCAGTGTGACCCTCAATCTGTAGGGTCTGGGACTGGAACCACGGTCAGTCATGTAGAGCCTTAACTACCATGCCACCTGCTGGTCCCAGCAAAAGCGTCTTATCGGTGTTGTAATGGTCTGAAAACATTGATAAAGCTGTAATACCTTACCTTCATTAATATATTATCTAAAATATAATTTAGATATATCATCTAAAATAATAAATACAATTATATATCATTTATGAAAGACGGTATATAAAGGATTTTAAATGCCCTACACACAAAAAAACACACTGTGTGACCAGTGTAGCATGGTGATGAACCTTAAGACTTTTCCTCAAAGTTTTTCCACTCTAGGTGAAAAGGCTGACTAACTCACAAAAGCAAAGACCCACACTCCTGCTACCTTCTTGGATCTAAAACTCCAATTCCCTAATCTTCACTGTCATCGCAGCTCGTGTCTGTGCCTGGGCTTTTTGGCCAGTCATCCTCGCAATCTTCCTGAACTCTCCTTGTCCAGCCTCAGCCTCGGGGCTGCTGTCAGTTCTTTCCTACTTTGCCTCTGCTCCTGTTCCATTTGACAAAGTCTCCCTGTTTAAACCAACGCAAGTTTCCCTTTAACAAAATGGGTTTTCCAACCAAATCCACCATGCACGGAATCCATTAATATAATCCCAACTACTTCATCCTCAACCAATATGAACATTTAAACTCAAATAACTAGCTGCATTCATGCAGATGTCCATTTTGTTTTTTGTTACCATCTTTTATTTGACTGTAATTGTTTTCAATTTAGGATCATCTCGTTCATCTCACTAACTGTTTTGAGAGCTTAGGTCTCCAGAACTGTGGTAGGCTCTGAGAAGCAAAACAAATAAAAGGTAGTTCCTGCCTTGGGAGCTTAAAATTGGGGCTGGGGTGGCAGGTCTGCATGAGTAGGTGGGTCTGTGTATGTATAGAAAAGAGTGAGAAGGGAAACTTCATGTAGATGGCAAGGTAGAAAAAAAATCTTAGCAAAAACAGTAGAGGGATTGGCTTTGTGGCCTCATGGTTAGAGAAGCCAGATCCCACAGAGCTAACCAAGGTTTGAATCCAGTCCCAGTTCAAAACCCAGATCTAACAGCTTGAGGAAACATGCCAGGTACATGTGCTTGTGTGCCTTGAATCCTGACAGGATGGAGAAGGGACTACAGTGTGATCATGCTCCATTAGGGGGGTGCTTTCTCTTTCTCTCTCTCTCTCTCTCTCTCTCTCTCTCTCTGGTGAGCACATACGCCCTCTGGCAATTAAAAAAAAGACAAGGGAAACAGCCTATTTTTCTCCTTAGCAGGATACATATGCTTGCCAGAGAAAAAGAAAGAGGAAAAATGAGAAATTATTCCCCATGAGGGATGGCCACACCACAATCCATTCTCCTCTTGGGATTCTGGGCACGCACACACACACACACACACCCAATGTGAGTTTCAAGCCAGAGAGTCCAGGACTAAAACTGCAGTCGGCCCTGCGGGAGTCCAGCACCTTAACCACCATGCCACCTACTGGTCAAGAGCCAAATTTTTATACTCTCCTATCTTATCCGACTGAAATACAACAGGAAAAATAAAAATAAAAAGGCAGTTAGCAATCCTTTTGCAAAACAGAAGTAAGAAAAGGGGGGGGGGGGGGGGGGGGCAAAGAGAAAAGGAAGATAAACTGAATCCAAAGCCCTAGCCTGTTTATTTACTCTCTCTCCCCATTTCTGAGAGTTTGAAGTCTGTGCATTATTTTCCCACCCACAACTGATATAAATATAAAACAGACAGTAAAGCAATAACTATCGCCACGACTGAAAGAAGGAGGGTGATATGCCTGAAGAGGACCAGGCGGCAGTACCGCTGTGATGTAGTGATACACAGCAGGGGCGGCCACAGAAAACTGCACCACGCCCAGGAAGTGCTCCAACACTTAACTGATTTTCATGCTTTCAAGGAACCAATGCTGTAGTCTCTGGAATGCAAGCACCTGTCATAGCAAATTAAATTTCACAACAGATTAAACCTGGAAGGTGGTATACTTGCAAAACAACTTTCTTTTCAGTCCCTGAAAACACCAAGTTTACTTCGGTGGCTTATTTCAACAATCACAAGAAAGCATACCTCAGACAGCAATGAAATATCACATAGCTGCCCACATGGACACTTTGACTTTCACAGAATTGATCGGTACAAAACGTTTACCATGTATAAGTGGTAAATATTTAAACCCATTTCTTTAAAAACGTTGCCACAGGGCCAGCAGACAGCATGGTAGTTAAGGCACTGCATTCCCATATGGCTGACTGAGGTTCGAGTACTGGACCTGGTGGCATGTCCAAAACCCCAGGAGGAAAATGGAAGAGAAAGGATTGTAGCGTGGGGATGGTCATGCTCACTCACTCTCTCACTCACTCTCTCTCTAGTAAGCGCATGCATCCTATGGTAAAAACTGCAAAGAAAAGTAAAAAACAAGAAAATGATGCTACCTCCTACACTGGAAATCACTAACAGCATACAAATAAAAACAGCAATAACTGTTTCCTCAGGTACAGCAGGTAGCGTGGTGCCTAAGGTGACGGACTCCCACATGGTCAACTGCAGTTTAAGTCCCAAACCTGGTGACTTGCTTTCTTACTTTCCCTCTGACTCACTCTCTCTGTATCCCTCTGGCGTGCACGCATGCCCTATAGCAAATTAAAATAATAATAGGGAACAGCAGATGGCATAATGGTTACATTGCTGGACTCCCACATAGTTGACCACGGTTCAAGTCCCAGACAGGGTGGCTTCAAACTAACAGCAGGCATGTGTGCTTGCACGTCCAAAATCCCGAGATGGGACTGGAGAAGAGACTGTGGTATGGCCATCCCCCTCAGAGGGTGATTTCTTGTTTTCTAGCTCTCTGTCTCTCTGGCAAGGGCCCCCACTGTATAGCAAAATCTCTCTATAATAATAATAGTAATAATAAACAAAATTAAATAAATATTTCTTTAAAAAATAATTGTTTACCCCGAATGTAAAAATTCAAAACACAAGCATCTGGGAACCAGCAGTTGGCATAATGGCTATGTCACTGGACTCCCATGTAGCCAACCGTGGTTAGAGTCCCGGACCCAGTGGCTTAAACTCATGCCGGGCACGTGTGTGTGTATGCCCAAGATCCCAAGAGGAGAGTGGAAGAGAAAAGAAGATGGTGTGGCCATTCCCCTGGGGGGTGGCAAAAAAACCTGTCCAAAAAAAAAAAAAAAAAACATCATCTACTGGGACTGTGGGAAGGGCTTGCTCCTAACATTACTTGTTTCAATGTTTCCAATAACTAAGAAAGGGATTTTTTTTTTTTTTCCTTTTAAAGACTTGCTAAAATGCCCAGACCAGCCTCAAATTCACCATTCTCCAATCTCTGACTTCCCCAGTTGCTAAGATTATAGGAACTCACCCAGTCTTTAGGTTGGAGCTAGAATTAAACCCAGGCATTTCATGTGGTCCCAGCCTGTGGAGCACTGTCTTAGTAGCATGCCACTATGGGGTCCTAAAAGTGGGTTTTACCTTTCAAGGGATACTGCCACAATTCATAAGGAATGTGACATTGGGGCTGGCAAGTGGCATGGTAGTTAAAGGCGCTGGACTCCCACATGGCCGACCATGGTTCAAGTCTCGGACGTGGTGGCTTGCTTGCTCACTTCCTCTCTCTCTCTCTGTCTCTCTCGGATCAACCTGGAAAATAATAATGATAATAATAACAAATAAAGTTAAATAAAAATAATTCTTTAAAAAACAAACAAACAAACAAAAAGGAATGTGACATTAAAACTGTCAGAAAATATAACCTTTGTTTAGGCACATATTTTTCACTTAACAAATCTTAACTTCTTCTGCATGCTTGGTTTCAACTGAAACAATACTGATAAACACTCAATAATCCTATTAAAGACTACCTAAAGTCCATGCTATAAATATAAACATGAAAGACAATTTAATCTTTAGAAACTGTACTTTAAAAATGCCTATCATCTTTTTATTCCACAGTTGACTACAAAGAGATTTGAGCTTACTTTCACACAGATGCCTATCATAAAACCTGGAAACATGTTTGGGGGTGTTAGGGAAGTAACATACAACATGAAGCTGGGAAATTTCTAGTAATTTCTGGTGCCATCCCAGTAGTTTCTGGGTGAACTGGCAGGACTAGCCAGGAAAGACACTGTACAACACTATTATGGGAAGTGCTCATCAGAGCCTCTCGGCTCCCAGACTCCCTCTCTGTAGAGACAACTCAGCAGCGGCCCAGAAAGCAAATAATTCCTTCCACGCCGGGAATCCCCTAAATCTACACTCACAGCTCCCAAACCTTACTTCTCTTTTCTTTCGAGCTGGTAATTTATAACAGTGACTGAACCACATTCTACTAGAAAGTGCTGATGTCGCGAACACAATGTCTTTTAGTCTGAAACCAAGTCAAAGACTTTAAAAAGTTAGTTTTCCCTCATTCACGACTGCAGGAAACTTTAGAGTCTGTTCACTGGTAATGGCAGTCACTTATCAAATACATACTGGGTCCTGTGCCCAGTAGCACATCAATATGCTAAGCAATTTTGGACTTAATTCCTTCAAAGTAGGTGTTATCATCACCCACATTTGCAGATGAGGAAAGAGTTAATGAAATTATTTGCCCAAGGTCACAAAGCTAGTGACTACATTTTACTGGGACAGAGGGGTACCTATTTGAGTTATTCATACAGTTTTGAGTTATTCATACAGACAAGTTCCTCATGGAAATATTGTAGTTTCTGTAGTTTTATCCTAATGGAATCACATTAAAACACTGAAGACTTGAGACCAGCGGATGGTGTAACGGTTACATGGCTGGACTCCCACATAGTAAACTGCAGTTCAAGTCCTGGACCCTGCAGCTTAAAACTCACACCAGGTGTGTGTATGTGCATGCCCAAGATTCTGAGAGAAGGATGAAGGAGAAGGCATTGCAGCAAGGCCATCCACCCAGGGGGTGATTTCTCGCTTTCCGCACCCTGTAGCAAATATCTCTCTTAAAACACACACACGCTGAAAGCTGAATTTTAAATTACTTCAAGTACATGCCAGTTTATTCATCTTACTTCTGTATTCCCAACACCTAGTATTTGTCTAACAAATAATGGCACCACATCTATCTCTGCAACTAAATGGTACCTCTCCTTTCCAGAAGTCTGGAAATGTATGGGGAGCATTCTGAATCATCTCAATGTGGTGAGTTAATTAATTAATCAGCATTTAGTGGAAGAGGACTAAAGAAAGTATAATCTGTAGGCCAACAGCACTCATTAGGAAACACTAAACTATAGGCTGGTTCAAAAAGAAAATCAATAAAAATAAAAATAATGACAATGAATAAGATTAAATAAAATAATTATTTTTAAAAAACTTGGCGTTTTTGTTAAAAAAAAAAAAAACAGAAAATCTCTCATAGGGATGCAAATCCACTTGTTAATCAGTTTAATTTTCAAATAATTTCCTATTCATTGATAGTCTGTTTAAAATACCTTAAAAGATAAATCAATCTTTCTAAGAAACACCAATTTTGCATTTTCCTGGCACCTTGTTTTCAAATAGACATACATATATGCACAAGCACACACACACACACACACACA
Source organism: Tupaia tana (assembly GCA_026018925.1). Classification (NCBI taxonomy): domain Eukaryota; kingdom Metazoa; phylum Chordata; class Mammalia; order Scandentia; family Tupaiidae; genus Tupaia; species Tupaia tana. Next base: position 57,543,492 of record JAKSZU010000008.1, on the reverse strand, counting down.
CACCCCTCTTTGTAGCTAGATAACTAATTTCTATCCTTTATCCCCAAAGTAACCAAAGCACCTCGCCTGCACTGCCTACCTGACTTGTTTTTTTGTTTGTTTATTTTTAATTTGACCAGAGAGAGAGAGAGAAACAGAAAGCAAGAAAGCAAGGCACGAGGTCTGGGACTTGAACCCAGTTGGCCATGTGGGAGTCCAGCACCTTAACCACCATGCCACCTGCTGGCCCTCCTGGCTTGTTTTTTAACTCAATAAATATACGGCACATTTGCACACTGATATAGTATTGGAAACAGATTTCCTACTTGAAAAAAAATTTGTTTCATTATCAAGAACATACTGGGTTGTTGGAAAAGTAATGACACTTTTTTTTTTTTTAAAGTATGTGGAAAGGCCATTTTTTTTATTATTTTATTTAACTTTATTTATTATTATATCATTATTATTTTTCAGTTTGATCAGAGAGAGAGAGAGAGAGAGGAAGTGAGAAAGCAATCCACCAGGTCCGAGACTTGAACCGTGGTCGGCCATGTGGGAGTCCAGCGCCTTTAACCACCACGCCACTTGCCAGCCCCAGTAATGACACATTTTTACATAGAAAAAATACATCATAACTTTCTCAACAACCCAATACTTGGAAATTTCTAGTTCCAGGGGCCAGCAGGTGGCATGGTGATTGAGGTGCTGGACTCCCACATAGCTGACCTTGGTTTGAGTCCCGGATGGTTAGAAACTCATGCTAGGCACATGTGTGTGCATGCCCAAAATCCCAAGAGGAGAATGCAAAAGGGACAGTGATGTGGCCATCCCCCCGGGGTGATTTCTCACTTTCTTTCTATCTCTCTCTGTCTCTCTGGCAAGTACACACAATCTAAAGGAAGAAGAAAAAAAAAACCTTTCCAAAAAAAGAAATTTCTAGTTTCATAGATCACTCATGTCAACAAGAAAATTTTAGACTGCCTTGGCTTTCTGCCTGAGCTCCTTCAAAAGACACTATGCCCATGGTTTCTACCATGTCTTTTTTTTTTTAAAGAATTATTTATTTTATTTTATTTATTCATTCATTTATTTTAATTTAACCAGACAGAGACACAGAGAAAGAGAGAGAGAGAGTGAAAAAGCAAGCCACCAGATCCAGGACTCGAACCATAGCTGGCCACATGGGAGTATCCAGCGCGTTAACCACCACACCACCTGCTGGTCCCCGGTTTCTACAATGTCTTAAAAACACTGATGAAATGAAACTCTACCATGAATGTATAATTAAAATGATACATGATTCCATACCCAAAGGGTGAAAAAGATGTATCCTGCAGGTGGATCAAAGTATGTACAAGAACAAAATTTAACTAGGAGGTACATGGCCAAAACTATGGTTACTCTAAGCCAAATCAAGTTCAAAAGGAAGACCCGCTGCTTAGAGACTACTGACACCAAGGATACCCTTTCACAAAGGTTCCTTTGTTTTGAGGTTTCTGCCACAGGGCACGTGCTTTCACTGAAGAGAGACAGAGAGAGGGAAAATGAAAAATTACTGCCCGTGTGGGGGGAAGGCCACACAGCAATCCCTTCACCTCCATTCTCCTTCTGGGATCGTGGCATGCATACACATGCACCCAGAGTGATTTTCAAACCACCTGGTCCAGGATGGAAACATGGTTGATCATGTGGGAGTCCAGCACCTTAACCTCCATGCCACCTGCTGGCCCCTATTTATATATTTTTAATTGCCAGAAGGCACATGTGCTCACCAGAGAAACAACACATACCCAACCAGTGGGGCATGGTCACACTGTAATTCCTTCTCCTCCTTTTCTCCATCCTTTGAGAATCATGGGTATGTGGGCACATACTCAAGTTTGTTGTGTTTTTCAAAGTCACGAGGGCCAGGATGCAAACCATGGTCATATAGGATCCAATTCTCTTAACCACTACACTACAGGGCATGTGGGCACATATACACATCTGGCGTGTTTTTTAAGTCACCAGGGCCAGGATGCAAACCAAGATTGGTCATACCTGATCCAATTCCCTTAACCACTACACTACGGGGCCAGCCCCACAACGGTTTATTACAACACTCCAGTTTTGTTATTTGGCCAGTGGAATTACATCACAAATTATGAAAATAATCATAGAATCAGACTTTTGAAGCTCTTAAGTTTCTTTTAGGTTATAAAAATTAATGGATGGGACCAGCAGTTAGCGTAATGGCTATGTCGTTGGACTCCCACGTAGTCGACCGCGGTTCACGTCCCAGACCCGGTGGCTTAAAACTCACACCAGGCGCGTGTGCGTGCGTGCCCAAGATCCCGAGAGGAGAACGGAAGAGAAGGGATTGCGGCGTGGCCATCCCCCCTGGGGGGGGGATGATTTCTCGCTTTCTGTCTCTCTGTCTGTCTCTCTCTGTCTGGCGAGCGCACATGCCCAATAGCGAAAACCTCTCCAAAAAAAAAAAAATAATAGTAATAATGGAAATGAGGCTCCTCAGACAGATACACTAAAAAATAAAAATGAGTAATTCCTGCCCTGTTGGAAAAGAAGTATTATACTAACATCCTAGCTCTCAGCATTTAATTAAATACTGAGTACTATTTCTTTAGATTCAATCTAGTCCCTGCAAGGTATGCCAAAAGAGAAAAAGATCCCAGGAGTTCTGGGCCACAACTCCGAGGTTCCATCTTCAGCAGCACAATTTGAGACACACTTGTTACCAAAGAACCGTGATTGACAACCTGAGTACTTTCAGCTCACCTTGTTATCTCCTCCAGCTAAACTGTAAACTGAATAGCTTTACCCAAGCTCGTAAGAGAAGCAGTTTGTTTTTCTTCTCCCCTAGGTTTTTGCTCTAAGGCACATGCACCCACCAGAGAGAGAGCATGACAGTGGGAAAGAAGGTGAGAAATCGCCCCCCAGAGAGGATGGCCATGCCACAATCCCTTCTCCTCCTGGAATTTTGGGAATGAGGCACACGCACCCAATGTGACTTTCAAGCCGCTAGGTCTGGGACTTGAACTGTGGTCAGCCATGTGGGCACCCAGTGCCTTAACCACTATACCACCTGCTATGCCCCATAGAGAAGCAGTTTCTTTTTTTCTTTGAGAGGTTTTTGCTTTAGGCACACATGTGTGCAAGACATGAGAGAGACAGAGAGAGAGAAAGCGAGAAATCACCCCTTGGGGGGATGGCCACGCCACAATCCCTTCTCCTCCATTCTCCTCTCAGGATCTTGGATCACGCACGCACACGTGCCCGGCCTGAGTTTAAGCCACCGGATCCGGGACTCAAACTGCAGTCGACTATATGGGAGCCCAGTGACATAGCCATTACGCCAACTGCTGGTCCCTAGAGAAGCAGTTTCTGAAGCACAGACCACCATTGCCAAATCCATGGAAGTTGTCCTACTAGCAAAAGTTCACTATCTTCCTAGGAAAAGTGCTGAGCCAAAGAGTACCATGCCTTCAACACGCTCATCCTTCCCTCCAGATGTGACTCTGGTAAACACTGTGTGAGCATCGGAATGACACACACCAGCAGAGAGAATCATAGAAGCTTTGCCCACTTAGACAAGTCACTTTACCTCTCTCTTCCTTGTTCCAAGGGGTCTAGATAGGTTTCTATCTATACAAGGAACATTTCATCTACTGTATCTCAAAGACCTGTAAGAACAAAATAAACATAAAATGTGACTGGTTCCTCCCTGTGACTAACTATATTTCATCAAAACGTATTCTAAAATAGGGACCAGCAGATCTGGTAGCTTGCTTTCTCACTCCCCTGCCCCCATGTTTGTCTGGTCAAATTTTTTAAAAAATGAATAAATAAAATAGTTCTTTTTTAAAGAAAAGTAGTCTAAAATAGATGACACTACAAACTGGTAAATTTCGGGGACAGTGACAGTGGAAAAAACATAACAACACTCTGCGATGCTGATTCACAGAAGGTCTGAGGTTGGTGGCTGGTGATCGCCCCTCCAGGTACCTGGTTCCACAACCTGGAGCTGGCTGAAGCTGGAAGTAGATCATTGCTTAAGATCTTGTGAAGGGTTCTTTCTCTTTCCTTCTCTCTCTCTCTCACTTGCTCATGGAAAAAAATGGTAAATTTGAAAGGCAAAAAAAAAAAAAAAAAAAAAAAAATTCTCCTTAATTCTTCAGTGGAAAAATAAGATATCCTGCTTTCAAATCCTTCAGTGGATTAGAAATAATTCCCCACTCCTAGGCTGTTCCTCATTCATTTTGACCATCTTCCACATTCCCTACAAAACTACCTTTTTAAGAGCCACAGTCTGACTCACTCCACTGCCTAAATCTTCATTGGCTTCCCTCTGTTCTAGAATAAGTACTCCTGGGCCCAAGCCCAGCTTCCCACCCTACCTCTCTCCCTCCCTCCCCTTTTCAGTCATGCCAGTCCACCTAGGACTTCTCAAGAGTTCTATTCATCCTCACATCACCCAACCTTGACATATGCTGTTTCCTCAGCCTGAAATATTCCTCCATATTGTCTTTTCAGCCTCTCTTGGGATCTCCGGTGAAAAGTCAAATCTCTGGCAAAGCCTTCTTTGAATATTCCCTAGTGGCCATGTCCCAGGAAACTCTTTCACACTACTGTTATTTCTTCATAGTACATGTCACACTTGTATGAATGATTAAAATTCATCTCAATTTGTGAGCTCTAAGAGGACAGAGACCCTGCCTGTTCTGAAACCCCAACTTCAGCAGAAGACAGTGCATACAGCATGCCTTCACTAAATACACTGGGTAGTTGAATGAATGAGTAAATGAAAAAGCCCTCACTTCCCGACCCCCAACTTTATTTCCTGCTTCTCCATAATGCAATCCAACGCAAACCCAGACTTTGGACTCCCGGAAGCATTTTCCCCCTCATCGTCAAGCCTTCCAATGCTGTGGTTTTTACAGCCAACAAAGTTCTCACCATCGCTCTCAACCTGTTGAAATCTCACAGGTTTGCCAAGACCTAACTTCAGTTTTCTTTCCTCCAGGATATTTTCCCACCGTGCCAGTTCATACATCTTGCCTCTGCTCCACACTTTCAAAACACTTCCTGTTCTCTTTCTTGTAATTACATATTACCTCGTAGTACTTTAATGGGTCTCCTGTGTGACTTTTCTCCCCAACATTGGAGCTAAGCCTCAGGCTGGACTGCTCCCACTTCTTCCAGATCACAGCAGAGTACTGAGTTCACACTGAAATGTCTAATTTTCCCCCTGAAGAAAAGAGAAGCTTCGTCCTGACTCCTGTTTCTCAGTTGATTCAATGTGCCTACGTGCCTCTCCTGACATCCCTTTCGAGGTGGCTGTTTTGCTTTCGTGTTTTGTTGGGGGGAGGGGGCATGCTACCCTTCCCCTGTTGAAATAAAAAAAAGTAGTCTGAATTCTCCGGATTTCCCGGCAGTGAGGATGCTGCGTCCTCCGTGAGGGTCTCATTTGCAGTGAAGGGCTTCGAAGCCCTTTAAACTGCCATCCCCCTACTCACACGCAATCCCGTCGACCCAAGTGAAGGCTCTTGCGCTGTGACCTCACACACAACCCCGGATCCTCGCCTGGGCCACTCTGTCACCTTTCATCCTCCTCAATCAGGCGGCGTGGATTTGCTAGGGACCCTCACCCAAGAAGAAAGGTCCTAGCCCCGCTGGTCTCTCCCCTTTCTGCCTCTGCCATCGGGTACCCCCTTTCTCTTTCTCTCCTTCCTCTTCCAGAAAGAGGGAACGCAGGCCCTTGGACTGCGGAGATCCGGCTGGGGGGAGGCAGATACTGGTCCCGGGGCAGCTCCAGCTCCCACGCCACGGCCTCGGCCCCGCGTTCGCCCCCATCCCTCCCGGGCGGCGACCGCAGCGCAAGCTTCGGCCTGGCCAGGACGCCCCATCCCGGATCGCCATCGCTCACTGACCCGGGAAGGTGTCAAACGCGGAAGTGACAAGCAGGCACAGGTGCAGAGGCAGACACCCCAGCAAACGTTAACCGCTCAGCGCTCCATCCCGCCGCGACCCAAGCTCCGGCCTCACAGCTTCTTCGACCCCGGCGCCCACGGAGCGAGTCACGTGCCCGTCGGAGCGGTCAGCTGACCGCGGCGCGCGCCACCCCGCCTACGCGCGCAGCACTGCGCAGCCGCAGCCGCAGCCGCTGCCGGCTCCGGGGAGGGGCGGCCCGCAGGGCTCCGGGAGCCGGGAGGGGCCCCCGGACTGCGCGCTGGCTGCGGCTGCCGGGTGGTGGGTGGGGTTTTCTTTGCTCCCAGTGGGGCGGTGTCTGGTCTGCCCCAAGTGAACGTCACCGCCCCCAACTCCTTCATTATCCCATTTCAGGTTTCTGCGCGCCGGGATTTGTCTCCATCCGGCTGCACCAACATCTCCGTTCGGGGCTTTTCTTGTACAGCCCGGCTCTCTGAGTAATAGCCTTAATCCTTTACTTCAGCTGATTCACATTTTCCTTGCAGTCCACTTCAACTTAATTCCATAAATGTCCATGGAGCATTTATTGTGCATTGTGTTCCTGGTTTTTGCTGTTGTTTTAAGGATTGCCTTCTGAAGCGAATCACTCCTTGGACCAGAGTGATCTGGTTCAGGGTTGTGGTGGTGATGATAACCATCAGAAACCGTTGAAGCTACGTTAGGTAATGGGACGCCAAGGGGGATTTCAGGACTGAGGCATGGACAGGGGAAAATGGATCTTGTGGGGAAAAAAAAAGCAACAAGCTGCCCTTCCAAACCCTGCATAATTCATTATCGGAAGAAAATGTTGTTATTTAGAACATAAAATTTCAGAATCTGTAGAGAATTTTGAGATATTCTAATTTAATCATTTTAGATTTACAGATGAGAAAGAACTAGAAGACACAAGAGAATGGACGCACGTGGGGTTAAATTTGGCTCTTCTGTTTACTGTGGGACCGTCCACCTCTAAACCTCAGTTTCTTCACCTGCAAAATAGTGGTAATAATATATACCTTATAGAGCTAGTGTGAGAGTTAAATGAAACATGCATTAGGGCCAGCAGGTAGTAAGTATAGTGGTTAAGGTGCTAGACTCCCACATGACACACTGCGGTTCAAGTCCCAAACCCGTGGGCTTGCTTTCTCACTTTCTCCCTCTCTCTTTCTCTGTCTCTCTGGTGAACACACGTGCCCTATGGGAAATAAATAAAATAACAATAAATAATTCATTTTTTAAAAAAGAAAGATGCATTTACCACAGTGCCTGGCACGTATGGGGCATCCAGTAAATGGTCACCATTATTACTGTATATTAAAGGATCCAGATTTTTCGGGCCTTTTCTGTTATGTATTCCTGCCAAAATTTGCTACAGAATCTTAAATCCTCCACATTGGTTTGGAGAGAAAAAAACACCAGCCCTCCTACCCCCAATCTGATGCTTTTCACCAGTTTTGGATGAAGTTCAGGCAATTCCACTAGCTGGTTCTATTAACACAGTTTCGGAAACTTGTCAGGAATTCCAGGGTCTTTATCTTGCATCACAAAATGACCTGAAAGCAATTTTTCCTTAAAGTTGTGCTGTCCAATAAAACTTCCTGTGGTGATGGAAATGTTATAGTCTTTTTTTTTTTTTGAGAGTTTTTTTTTTTTTTTTTTGCTATAGGGTGTGTGCACTCTCCAGAAAGCCAGAGAGAGACAGAGACAGAAGGCGAGAAATCACCCCCCAGGGGGATGGCCACACCACAATCCCTTTTCCTCCATTCTCCTCTCAGGATCTTGGGCACGCATGCACATGTGCCCAGTGTGTTTAAGCCACTGGGTCTGGGACTTGAACCACAGTTGACTACATGGGAGTCCAGTGACATCGCCATTATGCCAACTGCTGGTCCCAAAAATGTTATATTCTATGCTGTCTATATAATACTAGCCACATGGGGCTCCTGAGCACTGAACATATGGCTAGGGATTAAGGAAATGAATTTTAAGTTTATTTCACTTAATTAAAATTTATGAGCCAGCTCTGTGGCCTGGTGGTGAAGGCAACTGGATCCCACATGGCTGACTACGTGGTTCAAGCCCCAGACCCAGGGGCTTGAGAAACAGTTGGCATGTGTGCTCAAAATCCCAAAAGGAAGGAGAGAAGGAGGAGAAGAGATTGCAGCGTGGCCATGCCCCATCAGAGTAGGGGCATGTTTTCTCCTCTCCCTCTGTCACTCTCTGATAAACATATACACTCTTAAACAACAATGACAACAACAAAGTTAAATAACCACGTGAGACTAACAACAACAGCTTTGAACAAGGCAAGGTTTTTGTTTTTTTCTTTTTTTTTTTCTTTTTTCTTTTTTTTTTTTTTTTTTAGGTTTTTACTATAGGGTGCTTGTGTATGCCAGAGGTACAGAGAGAGGGAAAGTGAGAAATTGCTCTCCCCCCCCCCCCCCCCCCAGGAGAGGATGGACACGCTGCAGTCCTTTTTCCTCCGGTCTCCTCTTGGGATTTTGGGCACAAACACACATGCCTAGCATGACTTTCAAGCCACCAGGTCCTGGACTCAACCATATGGGGTCCAGCACCTTTACCACTATGCCACCTGCTGGCTCTCGGACAGTGCACTGCAGTTTGCAGTTTTAAGTTCTACATAAGAAACCTTTTTGTTTTTTCAAGCTGATATGTGATCCTAAAGCAGACTCCTCACTTCAGATTCTTCATTTCTTTCTCTTTTATTTTTTTAGAGTTTTTTGTTTGTTTGTTTGGTTGGGTTTTTTTTTTGTTTGTTTGCTTGTTTGTTTGTTTTGCAATAGGGTGCATGCACTCACCAGAGAGACAGAAAGCAAGAAATCACCGTCAGGGGAGATGGCCACGCCGCAATCCCTTCTTCCCTTCTACTCTCCTCTCAGGATTTCAGGCAAACATGCACACGCTCCTGGAGTGAGTTTCAAGCCTCCAGCTCTGGGACTCAAGCTGTGGGAGTCCAGTAACGTAACCACTACACCATCTGCTAGTCCACAGATTCTTAATTTCTAAACTCATATGCATCTACTTCTGAACTCACATGACTTTCCAATGTTTTGATCACCCTGTCATACTTGGGAGGCAGTATGACATAGTGCTCAATACGTATGAGTACAAAATATAGTAAGCCCAGCATATCGCATCTAAAAATCTAGTGAACATGTTTGATAGAAAGAGGGTGTGATTTGGACCAGCAGGTGGCATGGTGGTTAAGGGCAATGGACTCCCACATGTCTGAATGGCTGATCTCAGTTCAAGTCTGTAACCTGGCAGCCTGACCAGCCTCTAAACAAATCATCCTTTTTTTTTTTTTTTTTTTATGTTTTTCACTTATTTTTGGCCATAGGATACACACTCTCATTGGAGAAGAACGGGGAGAGGGAAAGTGAGAAATCACCCCTTGAGGGGATGGCCGCGTCCCAATTCCTTCCCCTACATTCTCCTCCTGGAATTTTGGGCATGCACGCACACATGCCCAGTGATTTTCTGGCCACTGGGTCCAAGACTTGAATCACGGTCAGCCATGTGAGAGTCCAGTGTAGTAAACACCATACCACCTGTTGGTTCCTAAATGGACCATTCTTAAAGATAACTTGTGTTTCTTTCATCTTTATCCAAAGTGATCATTTTGTTGATCTTTAGTTTATAACCAAGAAGACAGCTCCAGGGGCTCAGAGGCTCATGTCTATGTCCATCAAATCTTCCATGGAGTCGTGGTGCACACTTAGTTGGGAGAAGAGGACAGAGATAAACCACTACTGTTACAGAGAATAGTGCCAACAGACGCAATCACACCAGCAATACAATTTTTTTTTTTGGCGAGGTTTTTGCTATAGGGCACGTGCGCTCGCCAGAAAGAGAGAGACAGAGAGACAGAAAGCGAGAAATCACCCCCCAGGGGGGATGGCCATACCGCAATCCCTTCTCCTCCATTCTTCTCTCGGGATCTTGGGCATGCACGCACACGTGTCTGGCGTAAGTTTAAGCCACTGGGTCAGGGACTCGAACCATGGCCGGCTACATGGGAGTCCAGTGACATAGCCATTACACCAGCTGCTGGTCCCATACCAGCAATACAATTTTTAAACAAATAGGGTAATATGATTAAGAACCCTTGTTCATTCAATCATAAGGGTACTGGTATTCCCCTTAGGAAAGGAAGTGTCCTTGTTTGGGAAAATATCTTAATAAACTAGTAGAGTGAAAGATAAAACTGAACACTTGGGTAAATAAAGACAAAGAAGCCGAAGAGAAACCTGAACTAATCTCTGTTGGAAAGAAACAAATTGGAGGGTGGAGAAGCGGGAGGAAAGCATTCAAAAGTGCAAGAAAGAGAGAAGAGAAAGCAACAAGACAAAGCAGTTGTAGAAAGAGTGATTACAACTCCATTTGAGATTGCCCTAATTGCTGTGATGTATTAATAAATCATCTACCATCTGCTGCAACCTCTAATAAAGTCTAAGCTCAAACATTTTATGTGCGTTATTTTTTGTGTAGCATTTATGATATTCAGGGCCAACAGGTAGTGCGGTGGTTGGGGCACTAGAGTTCCACATGGCCTGCTGTGATTTGTGTTCTGGACATGGTGGCTTGCCCTCTCACTTTCCCTCTTTCTCTCTCTCTGTCTCTCTCTGGTGAGCACACGTGCCCTATTGCAAACTTAAAAAATAAATAGGGACCAGCAGATGGCATAATGGCTACATCGCTGGACTCCCATGTAGTCAGTGAACTGCGGTTCAAGTTCTGGACCCGGTGGCTTAAACTCACACGGGGCACGTGTGCATGCATGCCCAAGATCCTGAGAGGAGAATGGAGGAGAAGGGATTGTAGCATGGCCATCCCCCTGGGGGGTGATTTCTCACTTTCTGTCTCTCTGCCTCTGTCTTTCAGGTGAGCACATGTGCCCTACAGCAAAAACCTCTTCAAAAAAAAGATAGAATTTATGATATTCAAGCCAGGCACAGTGGCATGCACCTGTAATCCCAGCTACTCAGCAGAGGTTTGAAGCCAGTCTGGGTAACATAGTGAGACTGTCTGAAAGAGAGAAATTTATAATATCCAGGTTATATTGTACAAAGAACTCAAGTTAGGGTCAGTTGCCAGCCTGGTGGTTAAAGTAACTAGACCCCACATGGCCAACTACACAGTTCAAGTCCTGAGCATAATAGCTTGAAAAATATGCTGGGTGCAGGTGTGTATGTATCCAAAATCCTGAAAGCAGAAATGAAAGAGAAAGGATGCAATGTGATCATTCCTCCCAGGGGGCAGGAGGGTACTTTCACACATTCTCTCTATCTCTCTCTGTCTCCCTAGCTCGTTCTCTGACAAGTGCATACACCCTCTGGCAAATTTTTTAAAAAAAATAATAAATAAAAAAACTCAGAGAACTCAAACTGGTAAGAATGATACTGAAACTTCAACATACAAATGAGCAAAAGGCATGACCAATTGAGAAAAGAAGAAATACCACTAGCTAAAACATATGGGGAAATGTTCACTCTTTTTTTTTTCTTTAAGAATTATTTTATTTAACTTTATTTATTTATTTATTTATTTTATTTGACCAGAGAGGGACAGAGCAAATGAGAGAGAGAGAGAGAGAGAGAGAGAGAGAGAGAGAGAGAAAGTAAGCTGCCAGGTCCAGGAGTTGAACCGCAGTCGGCCGTGTGGGAGTGCAGCATCCTTAACCACTGCACCACCTGCTGGCCCCAAAATGTTCACTACTACTACTGTTTCAACTATAAATAAGAATAACATATATATTAGCATATAAAAATAAATAAGAACTTGCATTAGTGAAGATTAATAATAACCAATGCTATCTTACACTGTAAATTAAAATGATAATAATAATAATAACAACAAAATTAAATAAATAATCCTATTTTTTTTTTATTCTGGGGACCAGAGGTGGTGTGGTAATTAAGGCATGGACTCCTACATGGCCAATCATGGTTCAAGTTCCAGACCTAGCTAGCAGCTTAGAAATCACACCAGGCATGTGTGCATGCATGCCCAAAATCCCAGGAGGAGAAGGGATTGCAGTGTGGCCACCCCCTGGAGGATTTTTCATTTTCCCTCTCACTGTTTCTCTGTGTCTCTCCAGTGACCACACACACCCTATGGCAAAAAACCTTTTAAAAATTCTAAATATTTTGGTGCTGGCAGGTGGCATGGTGATAAAGGTGCTGGACTCCCACATGGCTGACCGCGGTTCAAGTCCTGGACCCGGTGGCTTCCTTTCTCACTTTCCCTCTCTCTCTTTCTGATCAAATTGGAAAATAATACTAATAAATAAAGTTAAATAAAATAATAGTTTAAAAAAAAGTGTTTAAAAAAATTCTAAATATTTATACTAACATATTTATTACATTGCTGTTTGTGTTTGTTTTCACCATCAACATGTATTAAAAACTTTATTAAGGAACTAACCCCCGAGCCATCCAGTGACAGAGTTGTTAAAAGTGGCTGGATCTCATATGGCTAAGTGGTTTGAGTCCAGACCCAATGGCTTGAAAACCACGCTGGGCGTGTATGTGTGTGGGGGGAGGGGCAGAAGAGATTGCAGCATGGTTATCCCCTTTGGGGATGCTTTCACACTTCCCTTTCCTCTCTCCTCTCTCTGCCTGTGTCTCTCTAGGTTAAGTGCATGTGCCCTATAGCAAACCTAAAACAAAAACTAAAACAAGAGCAAAACTAAGTGCCTGTGCAGAAGTGATGGAAATCATGAAAAGTTTATATCTTGAATTTTTTAGAGCTTAATGCTTAGGGTTATGAATAAAATATATTAGACAGTTACAAATAAAATATACTAGACTAGTGCTTCTTAACCAGAGGCTATTGGGCAATGTCTGGAGATGTTTGGGTTGCCACAACTGAGGAAAGGGATGCTACTGGCATCTAGAGGGTAAAACCAGGGACACTATCGCATTTCCTACAGTGCACAGGATGGTCCCCGAACAGGATTATCTGATCCCAAATTTCAATAGTGCCGAGGCCGAGAAAGCTGTATTCTCATGGTAGTTTCCGGCTCAAAATACATTCAAAATTTATCTGTAAAATTGAGACAATAATATCTCCCTCTATGGTTATGAGAACAAAGTAGGATCATGTAGCAAGTTATAGTCACGTTGTCACTTTGAGAGGTCAGCAAAGCTCATCCGAGGAGGAGACTGGAGAAGAGATTGTGGCATGGCCATCCTCCCTGGGAGATGGTTTCTTACTTTTCCTCTCATTGTCTCTCTGTGTCTCTCCAGTGAGCGCACATGCCCAATGACAAAAATCTAATAAAAAAAAAAAAGAGATTGGTGCCTGTCAGCCTACCTCGCAATAAATCTATGATTTGTCGTAGTCACAGATTTCCATGTATCATAGCCCATGCTCGAGAAAAATAGGAAAAACTTTATATCGATAAATGCCAAGTACTTTGTGAATAATCACTTTTAAAACATGTTTTTTGGGGGCCAGCAAGTGATGATTGTGGTTAAGGCACTGGACTCCCGCTAGCCAACAGTGGTTCAAGTCCCAGACCCAGTGGCATGAACATCACAGGGCGTACCTATGCCTGTGTGCCCAAATCCCAAGAGGAGAATGGAGGAATAGAGATTACAACTCGGCCATTCTCCCTGGGAGGGTGATTTCTTGCTCTCTCTCTCTCTCTTTCTCTCCCTGTCTCTCTCCTTTCTAGCTAGTGTACATGCCCTATGACAGAAAAAAAGGGTGTTTTTATTTATTTCTTTAATAATATTTATTCTTAAGTTTATTTATTTCTCCTGTGAGCAAGAGAGAAAGAGAGCTGACCCTTAACTAGGTCTTAACGCTGCAATCCACCACTAGCCCCAGTCAGCTCCAGATTATGGGCACATGTGCACTCAGCATTCTTGGCATACTGAGGGATGTGAACCCCAAACCTTCGCACATGACAGCCTCATGGAGAAAATTTTTTTTAGGTATGCTATAGGACACATGTGCTCACTAGAGATGAAGAGAGAGAGAAAAATAAGGAAAATAAGAAAGCACTCACTCCAGGGGAATGGCCATGTTGCAATCCCTTCTCTTGCATTCTCCTCATGGGATTTTGGGCACACATGCACATGCACCCAGTATATTTTTTAAACTGTCCAGTCCAGGACTTGAACCACACAGTCAGTCATGTGTGGTTCTACACCACCTGCTGGCCCACAGAGCATCGTTTTTCACCACTGTACCACCATCCGGACCTAATTGATTATCAGTAGCTGAAAAAATAGACAAGTATAAATAAAAAAAAAATAAACATCACCCATTATTCTACCACTCAGGGGAAACCTCTTGAGCACAAGCTTGAAGGATATTCCTATTCATATGCAGTCCATGTCATGGACCTAGTAAGCGGTGGATGTAAATTCTGAACTCAGGCTGTTCGGCTCCTGGGTCTTGCTTTTTTTATTTTTTTAAGTTTATTTAAGACAAGAGCCGAAGGGAACCAGCAGTTAGCGTAATGGCTATGTCGCTGGACTCCCACGTAGTCGACCGTGGTTCACGTCCCGGACCCGGTGGCTTAAAACTCACACCGGGCGCGTGTGCGTGCGGCCCAAGATCCTGAGAGGAGAATGGAGGAGAAGGGATTACAGCGTGACCATCCCCCTTGGGGGGTGATTTCTCGCTTTCTGTCTCTATGTCTTTCTCTCTCTCTCTGTCTGGCGAGGGCACGCACCCTATAGCAAAAATCTCTCCAAAAAAAAAAAAAAAAAAAAGACAAGAGCCGAAGATGATGCCAAGTAGCACCCATTCTTTTTTTTTTTCTTTTTCTTTTCCTTTGTTTTTTTTTTTTTTTAATTTTTGCTATGGATCACGTGTGCTCACCAGAGACAGAGAGAGGGAGAGAAAGTGAAAAAGCACCCCCTCCAGAGGGGATGGCTATGCCACAATCCCTTCTCCTTCATTCTCCTTCTGAGATTTTGATCACATATGTGCATGCGCCTTGCGTGTTTTTCAATCTTCTTGTCTGGGACTCAGACTGCACCCTCAGGCCTGTGGCATCCAGCTGCCTCAACCACCATGCCACCTGCTGGTCTGCTGGGGCCTGCTCTTAGCACATAACCATGTCCTTTGTAGTTTAATATAAAGTCCTTCTGGCACTGTCTCTTGGACATAATCTTTTATGCTCTGAATTCTCCTGGCACTATGGCATGTTGCTAATCACATTTGTGTTACATTTCAGCAGCTTCACCAAGACCGTCTTTTACTCAGAGTTTTGAATATGCATTGGACCTGGCGTTCAGTAAGTGGTGCTGAATAGATGTTACAACCAAATCAAAGGCCAGACTTCAGCTGCGAGGGAGGAAGGGAAGAGGTACTGTGCTATGTGAGCCATCAAACCCATCGGTTCCTTTCTTCTGCTCCCTTAGTCTTGGTCCCCAAGCCAACTAGAGATTGTCATCTTTGACATTATCTCCTAAGAAATGTTATGTATCAATATTAGGAGGAGCAAATGTTCATAGAAATAGGAAGAAAACATTTTTTGGTCTGTTTCTTAGTTTTTGCTATAGGACTCGGATGTGTGCCAGAGACAGAGAGAGAGAGAGAGGGAGAGTGAGAAATCACCCACCCAGGGAAATGACCACGCCATGATCCTTTCTCCTCCACTCTCCTGTCAGAATTTCGGGCATACATGTACATGTGCCTGGCTTGATTCTCAAGCTGCCAGATCCAGGACTTGATCCCCAAAGCTAGCCATGTGGGATCCAGCACCTTAACCTCCATGCCATCTGCTGATCTTGATAAAGTATTTTTTTAAAGCTGTACTGCTCTCTTACTTTTGTTTTAGGAATTTGTTCCCTTTATAATTACTTTCTATTTTGATCATTCCAGCTTTAAATGACACAGTAGAAGGATTTTGAACAACCATTATTCTGTGCTAAGAAGTGGTTGCTGATGGACTAAGTCTAGGTTTTTTATAGGGCGTGTGCGCTCACCAGACAGACAGAGAGAGACAGAGAGATTTGGCCACGCCGCAATCCCTTCTCCTCCATTCTCCTCTTGGGATTTGGGCACGTACGCACACAGCTAATAGTACGTGGGAGTCCAGCGACATAATTACGCTAACTGGTCCCTTAATTTTAATTTTTTTACACTAATAGCACAGCACAAGAAGTTAGTATTCAGTAGTTATAAAGTACCAATCAGTTCAGAACAATAAACCAATCTGATGTATTTAAAAGTAACAAACACATCTGGGGCTAGAAGGTGGTGTAGTGGTTAAAGCGCTGGACTCCCTCATGGCTGACCATGGTTTGAGTCCTGGACCTAGAGGCTTAAAAATCATGCCGTGCAAAGAATTATGGTAGGACTGTCCCCACAGAGGAATAATTTCTCACTTTCCCCCTCTCTGTCTCTCTTCAGTGAGTGCATGCACCCAATGACAAAAACCTTAAAAAATAAATGATTGGGGCCAGCAGGCCATGTGGTAGTTAATGTGCTGGACTCCCACACAGCCAACTGCCATTTGAGTCCCAGACCTGGCAACTTCCTTTCTCGCTTTCTCTCTCTGTGTCTCTTTGGTGAGTGCAGATGTCCTGTAGCAAATTAAGGGGAAAAAAATGATGATAATAATATTAAATAAATAATTCTTCTTTAAAAAATTATTAACAGCATCACTTTAACTATTTGTTGTTACAATTAATTATTGAATTTGCGAGTCTGCTCAATGGCTCCTGAGATCTAGACATGCTGGGAGAAATGAAGATGTCCCACTCCTAACTGGGCCTCCAGCATACAAAACCCACGTGAACAGCCCTTCTTCAAGAGACAGTCTGCTCAATGGCTCCTGAGATCTAGACATGCTGGGAGAAATGAAGATGTCCCACTCCTAACTGGGCCTCCAGCATACAAAACCCACGTGCCCTTCTTCAAGAGACAGTCTGCTCAATGGCTCCTGAGATCTAGACATGCTGGGAGAAATGAAGATGTCCCACTCCTAACTGGGCCTCCAGCATACAAAACCCACGTGTTTGGGAAGAAACCGACTATCCACCAGATGACTAGAAATCGCTGCAGGACCACAAGAAATATGGAGAAGCAGGAAAATGCCCCTCCTCCAATTGAAATGGATAGCTCCTCTTCATCCACACACAGTTCAAGGGAATTCATGGAAATGTCTGATAAACAATTCAGATCATTCATAATGGCAAAGCTAACAGAGATCGAAGAGAAGAGAGACAAGGAACTGCTGAAGGGGAAGGAGAAAGGAGTTGAAGAGTTCTAGGAGGTGAGGAAATTCATGCAAGATCTAAAAGAGGAGTTTCACACTTTACAAAAGAATCAGATGGAGCTGTTAGAGATGAAGGATATAATAGAAGAAGTCAAAATCTCCCTTGAAAGTATTAAAAGCAGACTAGATCATTCAGAAAATGGAATCTCTAATGTAGGAGAGAAAATGGCTGGCCTAGAAAGGTCCACCATAAAGACTGAGAAAATGGCCCAAAACTTTGAGAATAATATGCAAGAAGTACTAGATACAATTAAACGTCCAGGGGCGGCAGGCGGGGGCTCCGCTCCGCGGGCCGGCGCGCGGGGGGTGGGGAGGCGGGCGCGGGGGCTCCAATCCACGTGCTGGGGTGCGGGGGTCAGGGTGCGGGGGCTCCGCTCCACGTGCCCTGTCTGGAGGTCCGGCCCGAAGGGCTCTGCCCCGTGTGCCCTGGCCGGGGTTCTGCCCCGCGTGCCGTGGCCGGGACTCTGCCCCGCGTGCCGTGGCCGGGGTTCTGCCCCGCGTGCCGTGGCCGGGTTCTGCCCCGCGTGCCGTGGCCGGGTTCTGCCCCGCGTGCCGTGGCCGGGTTCTGCCCCGCGTGCCGTGGCCGGGACTCTGCCCCGCGTGCCGTGGCCGGGGCCTGCCCCGCGTGCCGTGGCCGGGGCCCTGTCCCGCGTGCCGTGGCCGGGGTCTGCCCCCGCGTGCCGTGGCCGGGGTCTGCCCCCGCGTGCCGTGGCCGGGTTCTGCCCCGCGTGCCGTGGCCGGGGCCTGCCCCGGGTGCCGTGGCCGGGGCCCTGTCCCGCGTGCCGTGGCCGGGGTCTGCCCCCGCGTGCCGTGGCCGGGACTCTGCCCCGCGTGCCGTGGCCGGGGCCCGCCCCGCATGCCATAGCCGGGGTCTGCCCCCGCGTGCCGTGGCCGGGTTCTGCCCCGCGTGCCCCAACCGCTGATGGCCGTCTCTGCTTTCCTGAGCCGCGTTCCTGAAACTGTGTTCCATGGAGATTCACCTACATTTGCGGGGCTGCACGAGACCCACCCTTGGTCCAGCCCTGAGTGCAGTCTACGTTTCCTATTGTTGGGAACTTTATGATCTGATAATTGGAAAAAAAATCATGTTTATCATAAAAAATAATTAGAATAATAATAATAATGATTGGGGGAAACATAGGAAAGATATTGAATGTTGAAGCGGGGAGATTAATGTCTTTGTACTGACTGACATGCATGGTATTCCCTTTTGAAAAAGCAATGTAATACACTGTAAAGTTATATGTAATTCAATGTAATAAAAAAATAGATAATAAAAAAAATATTGCTATAAAAAATAATAATAAAAAAAATTATTGAATTTGCAAATATGCATCTTTCAAAATAGTTAAGAGCGATTGATTTACCAAATGGGGGCTTGTGGTTAAAAAATTTTTGACAGATGAAATTAAACATTTTACATGCACAAGTGCTGGGAAATGTTCTTACGGTATGTGCAATTTAGAGTCCAGTTGATTTTCTGCTAATTAAACCACACTTGTTTTCATAGTAATAAAATGCTATGCCTCTCTAGCTGATAATGCAAGCATTAACTGGAGTATTTTATTTATGAGGGCTCTAGAATAAAATTCCAGTTATTTACACCAGCATCATCTGTAATATTTGAACTATCAATAGTTAGCGCAGCTTTTCATTGTGTTGTGATTGGTCTCATAACTAGGCTGAATTTTTTTTCCTCTAAGAGGAAACAATACCAAAGTTCTTTTTCCTGGTGGAGTTTTTATTACAATAACCCTTAGCATAAATTTGCTGTGGGCAAGGAGTGCACACCTCCCGCTTATGGGACTTTTGCCAGTTAAGATGGTATTGGTTAGGTTACATCTGGTTATGGTCCTGGGAAAGTTACATCTTATAGAGAAGAACTTTCTATTTTTAAAATTAGCCCTTTGGGTCAGCAAGTGATGTGATGGTTAAGGTGCTGGATCCCACCTGGCCAACTCTGTATTTCGAGTTCCAGACCCAGTGGCTTGAGAATCACATGGAGTGTTTGTGAGTGTGTGCCCAAAAACCCCAAGAAGAGAATGGAGGAGAAGGGATTACAGTGTGGCCATCCCTCCTGGGGGGCTGATTTCTCATTTTCTCTCTCTCTTGGCCTCTTTCTATCTCTGTCTAGCAAATGCACACACCACATAGCAAAAAAAAAAAAAAAAACCTTTTTATTAAAGTTTTTAGGTCATTTTTTTGTGTGTATGCTGACTAAATCTATAAATAAGATTATTTATCCCTAAAAAATTATCAACAAAAATAATGAAACACTCATTTTATCTTTTTTTTTTTTAAATTTGCCAGATAGTTGGGGCTGACAGGTGGCAGGATGATTAAGGTGCTGGATCCCTCATGGCCTACTCCACAGTTTGAGTCTCAGACCTACTGACTTGAAGAACACACTGGGCATGTGTGTGTGCATGCCCCAAATCTTGAGAGAATGGAGGAGAAGGGATTGCAGCATGACTATCCCCACTGGGAAGGTGATTTTCCACTTTCCCTCTCTCTTTATTGCACTCTCTCTGTCTCTCTCTCTCCCTCCCTCTCTCTCCCTCTAGCAAGTGCATATTCCCTATGGCAAAAATCTAAAAAATTTGCCAGAGGGTACCTGCATTCACCGGAGAGACAGAGAGGAGAGGGGAGAAGCACTATCCATGGGGCATGGTCATCTCCTCCAGTTCTCCACCCAGTTGGGATTTGGGGCATCCCCATACACATGCCCAGCGTGTTTTTCAAGCCATCGGGACCAGGATTCAACCACAGTCACCATATGGGATCTGGCTGCCCTAACCACCAGGCCATGGAGCTGGCCCCGAACACTCATTTTAGAACAATCTAGGATGATCTCATCCTTTTGTTGTTGTTGTTTACTTATTTTTCTCATGAGCAAGTAAGACAGAGAGAGAGGGAGAAAGAGACAGACAGAACTTCCAACAGGGTCTTGATGCCATGATTCACTGCCACCCCCAGCCAGCCCCAGATCATGGGCCTATGCATGTGCCTGGGGTGCTCTGGGAGGTCTCTGATGAGAACCCAGAACCGCCCCACGTCTTCAGCCTTGCAGAACATCACACTGCACATCTGTGCCACCCCCTGGCCCCAGGACACTCATTTTAAGTACTTCTTTGAGTATTTCTCTCTCCGATCTTGCTATTTTATGTAATATCTCTATTTATGTAACTACTGCTAGCAGGTAATTCTTAATAGATCATTCATGTTTCTGCATGCTTTGTAAGTAGAAACACTGACTACCTTTGTTCCAGACTGTTTTTTCAAGGATATTTGTATAGCAAACAGCACTGAATGAGAGAGAGAATGTTTCCTTCTGGAACAATGGACAGCCACACTTGCTATTCAGTATAAAAAGATTGAGTTCCCTAAAGTTAGGGTTACTCTCCTATGATGTGTACAGGCATCTACCCAGGCCCATCTATGTATCCCTCTTGGGCACTGGGAACAGAAGAACTAATGTAAATTTGCTGAGTCTTGGGGCCAGCCGGTGGAGTAGTGGTTAAGGTGCTGGACTCCCACATGGTCGACCACAGTTTGAATCCTAGACCTGGTGGCTTGCTTCCTCGCTTTCTCTCTCTTTCTCTGGTGAATGCATATGTCCTATGACAAATAATAATAATAAAATAAAAATAAAAATTATAATAAATAAAATTAAATAATTATTATTTCTTTAATTTACTGAGGCTCATGCGGCTGTGTTATGAGTAAAAGTCCTCCATCTCTCACCTAGGGATCTTGTGTTTGCTATCAGCACCCAGAAACTGTTTGTTTTTAAGAGAGATTTTTGCTATAGGGTGCATGTGTTTGCCAGAGAAGCAGAGACAGAAAGCGAGAAATCATCCCCCAGAGAGATGGCCACACCACAATTCCTTCTCCTTCATTCTCCTCTCAGGATCTTGCACACACATGCACATGTACTCAGCAAGAGTTTTAAGCCGCCAGGTCCAGTACTCAAACCATGGTTGACTATGTGGGAGTCCAGCAATGTAACCATTAAGCCACCTGCTGGTCCCAGCACCCAGAAACTGTGAAAGGCCAAGATGAAATCTCAGAGTCTTCCCAGTTCTCAATAGTGTTGATGATGGGGATGAGAGAGCTTTCTGGAAGAGAAAGGATGAGGCCCTCAAAGACCAATGTTTTGAGAAAAGTCCTTGGGAATTCTCAGTAAGACAAATTGTATGATCCTTGGGAATTAGTCATAGGCTCAACTTTGTGGTCTCTGGGAAATTAATAGCCCTCTGCTTTACTGCCTCTTACTAGAAGGAACTGGGGTGACGGTTGCAGGCTATGGCGTCTCAGACTCCACTCGGGACCATGATTAGTACTGGCTCTCTTCCAGGCAGAAGCACTGTCTCATGATTCTGGCAGTAAGCATTTTATAATGACTAGTACCAATATTTGTTCTGGGGAAACAGAAGGTCTGCCCCCCAGTCGAGCAACAGCTGCAGACATCATAAAGGCAATGACAACCTGGTTGAGAACCCTACTGGCCAAGTCCCTCTACCGTGATCCAGTGGACAAAAGTTGAGACATAATAAAATGCTAAAATTAAATTTTTTTTTCCTAGGGTCTGCCTGTGCTCTTCAGAGAGAGAGAGGGAAAGCAAGAAAGCATTCCTATGGGGGACAGTGACATTGCAATCCTTATTCTTTCATTTCTCTTTCTGGGATTTTGGGCACACATACATGCCCAGCAGGTTTCTTTCTCTCTCTCTTATTTTAAATGCACTAGGAATAGTGATTTTTAAAAAGTTTGTTTTATTAATTAGTAGTAGTAGTATTTTGGAGAGGTTTTTTGCTACAGGGCGCGTGCGCTCACCAGAAAGACACAGAGACAGAAAGTGAGAAATCACCCTCCGGGGGGATGGCCACACTGCAATCCCTTCTCCTCATTCTTCTCTCAGGATCTTGGGCACACACGCACACACGCCTGGCATGAGTTTAGCCAACGGGTCCAGGACTTGAACCACGGTCGACTACATGGGAGTCCAGCGACATAGCCATTACACTAACTGCTGGTCCCAATTATTATTATTTTTACTTGACCAGAGAGAGAGAGGGAAAGTGAGAAAGCAAGCAGCCGGGTCCGGGACTTGAACAGCACTCAGTCACGTGGGAGTCCAGCACCCTACCACCATGTCACCTGCTGGCCCCCACAGCATATTTTTGAAGCTACCAGTTCCAGGACTCACACCACAGTTAGCTATGTGGGATCCAGCCACCTTAACTACCATACCACCAGCTGGCTCAATTCCTGTAAGTTTATAAAAATGCCGTTGTTCCTCTTGCATGACTCCTCCAGATGAAAGATCTGGGATCGAGTAGGGATGATTAGAAAAAAGGGGAATTTATATACTGGAATGGAGCACACTGATCTCCTGGTTGTGGAGGAAGGACGGCGGGACAACACGTGGGGAAGTAAGCAGGTATGGGAGGGGGAGGGATTTTAATCATCTTTGTCTTTTAGAATCATCTCAGGGAGTCTTCCACAGGATGGAAAACATCTTACTGTGATTCTCCTAAACTGTTACAAGCACCTTAAATTTAACTCTTGCTGGCTTCGCCATTCCCTGCCAGACGAACCATGACCACAGTTCAATTCTCATTCCCCTGACCTTTGTAAGAAATCCACCTGAAAACAACAGGAACCGGCCCAGCTCCACAGCTCCCCCACACCTCTGGATGCCTTCCCCAGCCCAGGCCTCTAGTCATTGCTCAGTCATTCCATGGGGTGTGTAAAGGTCACCTCCTTGGTGACATGAACAGACAGAAGACTTCGGTCTTGGACAGTTCCTCCATAAGAAAGGCTGGATGCGATTATTCCAAGTGGCCTGAGAACCCCGAGATTGAACACCTGGACGAGAGGCTGTGTTGGCGGCTCACTGACAGGTATAGCCCGTCGAGGAGATACCAACTTACAGACATTTTTTTCTCTTTTTAGATTTTTGCTATAGAGTGTGTGTGCTCACCGGAGAGAGACAGAGGGAGACAGAAAAGAGGGTAAGTGAGAAATCAGCCCCTAGGAGGGATGGCCATACCATAATCCCTTCTCCTCCATTCACCCAGGATTTTGGGGCACACATGCCCATGTGCACAGCATGTTTTTTCAAGCCACTTGGTCTGGACTCGAACTGCAGTCAGTCATGTGGCATCCAGCACCTTAACTACCATACCATCTGCTGGCTATAAACAACGCTTTTTTTTTTTTTCAAGATGCTTTCTGCATGGAAGCCAGGCATTATCTTTACTGAGTCCCCAAAAACTTGAATCAGACCTCAGCAGTGATGACAAGAGACCTTCGAGTGTAAACCCCTGGTAGATCACATAGCCCTTCGATGACTCTGGCAATTTCTCTCCAAAATGAAGTTTCATTTGATCACCTGGAGAAATCCTCAGAGAGAGAACTGACTCAATGTCTATGCACGGTCAGCAGCCAGTTATGCTACAACAGAAGTCATTGATGGAAACGGCGGTGCAGGCCAGCCAGTGGTTGTTAAGAGGCTGGATCCCACACAGCCAACTGAGCAGTTTGGGTCCCAGATCCAGTGGCTTGAAAAACACACCAGGGGGCCAACAGGTGGTATAGTGGTTAAGGTGCTGGACTCCCACATGGCCAACTGTGGTTCAAGTCCTGGACCCAGTGACTTGAAACTCACATTGGGCATGTGTGCATACTTGCCCAAAATCCCAAGGAGAGAGGATGGCAGTGCAGCTATCCTCCCTGGGGGGGTGATTTCTCTCTCTTTCTCTCTCTCTCTCTCTCTCTCTTCTCTCTCTCTCTCTCTCTCTCTCCAGTCAACACACACACACCCTCTAGCAAAAATCTCTTTGAAAAAGGAAAAAAGGAAAAGAAAAAAGAAAAACACACCAGGTGTGTGTGCCTGTGTGCCTAAAATTCTAAGAGGAGATGGAGGAGTGGTGATTGTGATGTGGCTAACTGTCCCTCAATGGGGAGGATGATTTTCACTATCTTTCTGGTGAGCACACACCCCCCACCCCGTGGCAAAACTAGAAAGAAAGAAAAGGCAGTCCAAAATTTGTCTCTGATTTAGTGATC
This sequence comes from Tupaia tana, assembly GCA_026018925.1. Lineage (NCBI taxonomy): Eukaryota > Metazoa > Chordata > Mammalia > Scandentia > Tupaiidae > Tupaia > Tupaia tana. The sequence continues at coordinate 57,519,209 of JAKSZU010000008.1, read as the reverse complement.
AGCGATACCATCGTGGCCCTGGAAAACATTCAGGTTGGCCTCAGCTTACTGTCAGGTGTGTTGTAAATGATGAATTGCTTTAAACTTCTTCCTTATGGGCCAAGGCAAAGGCGTCTGTGCAGTTGCTGATTCACGCTGCCATGCATACTTTGATACCGTACGCCCAGAGGAGAGGTGAGTACAGAATTGAAGGAGAAAGCGCTTGACTTTTCTTAAGTTCAACCCTGATGTTTCATGGGATTCACTCAACATGATGCTGAGACGCTGGGAGGCATGTTTGACGTCAGTGCCCCAGGACGCCTCCTACAACTACTTGGATTTCTGTTGAGGTAGTTCGGGGCTTTTTGTTGAGAGATTTTTTGCTCTAGAGCACATACACTCACCATAGAGACCAAGAGACAGAAAGTGGGAAATCACACCAGGAAGGACAGTCACACCACAATCCCTTCTCCTCCATTCTCCTCTCAGGATTTTTGCACATACACGTACACATGCCCGGCCTGAGTTTCAAGTCATTGGGTCTGGGACTCGAACCACAGTTGGTCACATAGGAGTCCAGCGCCTTGCCACCTGCTGATGGTAGCTTTAATAAGATACTGTACATGACAGAGCAGATTCGATCCCAGCTTCTGTCAGGTTAATCAGCATGGTCAGTGGAGAGACATATTTATAGGAAAACTCATTAGAAGCCAAGTGGAGAAATGAAGGAGGATATTATGGAGACAATATGGCTTCATACATTTCTGCCTTTGTTTTGGGCTCTCTTTTCCAGAATGTTTGTTTAGCAAACAGAGTTGGAAGGTAGAGATATTATTTCCCTGTAGAACAAAGGGCAGATACATTTTTCCAAAAGAGAAGGGTTGATTTTAGAATAAGTGTAGATTCACTGAAAAGTAATGAAGCTAGCAGAGAGTTCTCAAATAACCTACATTTGGTTTCCGTTATTATGAATATCTTACCTTACTTTGATATGGTACTATTTTCCTGGGTGAGCTTTTATAGCATCCAGTCTGAACAGTTCAGGGTCTCTAAGCTCTGGGCTCCTCTCCTGTAATTCAACCCACTGTGTGCGCAGGCTGGGTTCACCCTCATCAACCCCGAGGGGCTCACTAGCATGGAGAGCCTAAAGAAATATGATTATGTTTATACCAATTGCTGCGTCATGGGGAATAAAGTCTTTTTTTCTAACTCAGGAGAGAATGAATAGAGGAGACTTTGAAAAATTATGGATAAGTGCACTTAAAGTACAAATTTATTTTGGTGCAAAAAAAAGTGGCATTTAAATGCAGGGCCCCAGCAAGTGGCATGGAAGTTAAAGTGCTGGACTCCCACATGACTGACCACAGTTCAAGCCCCAGACTATGGCAGCTTGAAAATCACTCTGGGTGTGTACGCATGCCCAGAATCCTAAGAGGAGAACAGAGGAGAAAGGATCGCGGCATGATCATCCGCCTTGAGGGGCGATTTCTCACTTTCCCTCTCACCATCTCTCTCTAGCAAATGCCCATTGGTAAAAACCTTTAAATTTTTTTTTTTTATCCATACATGTTTTTTCATAATATGTATTTTCCATGAACTTTTTGCAGTCTCTTATATGAGCAAATGTTTTCCATTCGTTATAAAGAAGCAAGCCAGTTATTTCATGTGATCGTAATGATTAAATTCCAAATGAAACATACCCTTGAACTTGGAAACATTGTCCAATTGTTAAGATGGAATTCTCCTTTTCCTCAATGGTTTTCCAATGAGGAAAATTGGTTTGGATTGGAAAATTGGGTTGTCCAGTTGCACAGTCCTTTGTACCTATGGCTTTTGATAAGAACTATAAACACTATTTTATAGAACCTAGCAACCACTTCACAAATATCAGAAGGTAAACTGTTAGTTCTTTGATGATTCATTAAATGTGTTTTGGAGTGTTAAGGGGCTATACCTATCAACCCTGACCTCTCTCTTACAGCTCCCTTTTCTAACACCAATGGAACTTGTACTAAAGTCCCCTGGAATTCTTGTTAAAAATGCAGATAAATGGCACTCATGAACACCATTTAATCTGGACCCAGCAGGTGGCTTGGTGGTTAATGCAGCTGGATTCCACATGGCCAATTCTGCAGTTTAATTTGTAGACCTGGTGCCTTGAAAAACACTCCAGGGGGGTAGGGAGGGCAGTAGGTGGCATAGTGGTTAAGGCACTGGACTCCCAAAGGACTGACCTCGGTTCAAGAACTGGACCCAGTGGCTTGAAACTCATGCCGGCCACGTGTGAGGGCATGCCCAAAATCCCGAGAGGAGAGTGGAGGATAAGGGATTGCAACACGGCCATTCTCCCCAGGGGTTGATTTCTCACTTTCTCTCTCTGTCTGTCCAGTGAGTACCACATGCCCTATAGCAAAAATTTCTCTAGTAAAAAAAGAAAAAGATGCTATTGGGCACATGGGCTGCGTACCCAGAATTCCTATAGGAGAATGAAGGAAAAGAGATTGTGGCATGGACATTCACTTAAAGGATGCTTCCTTACTTTTTCTCTCTCTGTGTCTCTCTCCAGCAAGCACACACACCCCATAGCCAAACTTAAAGACAAAATAAAAAATGAACCTCACTGAAGTTTTGGAGGTCATGGCCTGGGTATCTGAATTTTACTTTATTTATTGATTTTCAATATTGCCAAAGGTCATGTGCAGTAGGCAGAGAGAGTCAGAGAGAAAGGACAAGGAAAATGAGTAAGCATCCCCCGGGGGATGGTCACGTCCCAACCCCTTCTCCTCCACTCCTCCCTCCTTGGAGGATTTTGGGCACACATGGACTTACGCCTGGAGTAGTTTTTTTTGTTTTGTTTTGTTTTTGTTTTTTCATTTATTTATTTTTACATTTTTCCACAAACATTTACTTTACATAGCAAAAAATATTAGCTCATACTCCATAATTCTTGACAGTTTACAAACAACTTTCAAAATCTCAAAATACTGAATTTTAAAGATAATGTTCAAAATATGTCTTATAATTTTGTATAATTTTAAAACTCTATAACAACAGAAGCAGAATGGTTTCAAAAATATATATATACATATATATACAAATATATATATATATATATATATATATATATATATACACACACACACACATTTAGAGTGCAGACACTCGGTATATATTAAGTGGGGACATATAATGCCTCTCCTTCATAGCATGGCTTGCTTCGCTCAACAGTAAGTCTTCCATATTCATCCACTTCCTTTCAAAAGCCAGGGATTTGTTGTTTTTTATGGATGAATAGTATTCCATTGAGTATATGTGCCACAGTTTTTCTAACCATTCATCAGTTCGTGGGCATTTAGGTTGTTTCCATGACTTAGCAATCGTGAAAAGTGCCGCAATAAACATCGATGTGCAAGCACTTTTTCAATTAAGTATTCTTCTGTCCTTCGGGTAGATACCAAGGAGTGGGATTGCTGGATCATATGGTAGTTCTATTTGTAGGTTTTGGAGGAATCTCCAAATTGTTCTCCACAGTGGTTGTACCAATTTACAGTCCCACCAGCAGTGTAAGAGAGTTCCCTTTTCACCACACCCCCTCCAGCACTTATCATTTTTTGTTTTTTTAATCTTAGACATTCTGACTGGGGTTAGGTGATATCTCATTGTACGCCTGGAGTAGTTTTTAAGCCACTGAGTCTGAGACTCAAACCACATGGTCAGCCACGTGGCATCCAGCTGCCTTAACCACCTTGCGGCCAAATGACTTGAGTATCTCCGCATTTGAAAAGGACTTCACTAAATCTGATAAATCATTGCACTAGAACTTGAGCAGTCATTCTTTTTTTTTTTTTGGAGAGGTTTTTTTTTTTTTTTTTTTTTTTTTTTTTTTTTTTTTTTTTTTTTTTTGCTATAGGGCACATACGCTCACCATAAAGACAGAGAGACAGAAAGCAAGAAATCATCCCCCGGGAGATGGCCACGCTGCAATCCCTTCTCCTCCATTCTCCTCTCAGGATCTTGGGCACACACGCACACACGCGCACGCGCCTGGCGTGAGTTTAAGCCACCAGGTCCAGGACTCGAACTGCGGTTGACTACATGGGAGTCCAGCGACATAGCCATTACGTCAGCTGCTGGTTCCATTGAGCAGTCATTCTTGTGAACGCTATGCCATGGCTGTGTTATTCATTTAGTACCTAGGGTATACTATTATGTATTCATTCATCCAACAAAGACGCATAGGTGTGTGCTGTGTGTTCGGCACCACACTAAACGTTTGGTTGCTATTTTTTGGAATGTCTGCCACCACCTAGATCAAAAGTCCCTTTCAGATAAGGATCCTAAGTAAACATTTCTTTGTATACCTAGATAATACTAACAAATGAACCTTTTGCCCAGAGTCCCACCCAAAGCCCATTCTCCCTTTCTTCTGTCCTCTCTTTCTTTTTTAAAATTTGCTAGAGGGTATGTGATGCCAGAATGAGAAAAAGAGACAAAGAGAAGGGAAACATGAGAAAACACCCTCCATGGGGGGATGGCCACGCCACAATCCCTTCTCTTCCATTTCTCCTTTTGTGATTTTGGGCATGCACGCACATGTGTCCAACATGTTTTTCAAGCGACCGGGTCCAGGACTGAACCATGCAGGCAGCTGTGTAGGATCTGGCAACCTTAACCACATACTACCAGTTGGCTCAACCCCTTCTTCATTTCTTTTTTTTAAATTATTATTATTATTTTACATAACTTTATTTATTTTTACTTACTCCATCTAGGGCCATGTGGCATGGTGGTTAAGGGCGCTGGACTCCTACATGGCTGACCATAGTTCGAGTCCTGGACCTGGTGGCTTGCTTTCTCACTTTCTGTCTCTCTCTCTCTCTCTCTCGCTCTCGCTCTCGCTCTCACTCTCTTGCTCAGTCTCTCTCTGGTCAAATTAAAAATAAATAAAGTTGGGGGGTCAGCAGGTGGCATGGTGGTTAGGGGCACTGGACTCCCACATGGCCGACCATGGTTTGAGTTCCAGACCTGGTGGCTTGCTTTCTCACTTTCTCTCTCTCTCTCTTTCTCTCTCTCTCTCTCTTGCTGTGTCCCTCTCTGGTCAAATTAAAATAAAATAAATAAGTAAATAAAGTTAAGTAAAATAATTTTTAAAAATAAATAAATAAAGTTGAATGAAATAATTCTTTAAAAAATTTAGTCCATTCAACTTTATTTATTCATTATTTTTTTTTTTTTTTAATTTGACCAGAGAGGGACAGAGTAAGAGGAAGAGAGAGAGAAAGAGGAAAAGTGAAAAAGCAAGCCACCAGATATGGGACTTGAACTGCAGTTGGCCAAGTGGGAGTCCAGCGCCCTTAATCACCACCTGCCAGCCCCCCCTTCTTCCTTTCCTACAGAATCCCAGTTTTGCTCAGAGACTCATCAATAGAGCCAAGTGTTTTTCGTTTTTGTTTTTTGTTTGTTTGTCGGTGTGTTTGATGTCAGGAGTGTTTCTAATGTCTGAAGGTCACACCATTTCTTGCCAATGATTGATTGCTTCCAGTACCTGTGTGTAATTATAGCTTCTGAACTCAGGACCTTTCCTGACCTCAGTCTATGTTCCTCTTCACCTGGTCAATGAGGCATTAAGGGAGGTCTGTGGGGAGGCGTCTATGGTTTCCTCACTCCTAGAAGAGTGAGGAAACCATAGGAAGCTCTCTTTTTCCTTCAGATGGTCATGCTTCTTACTGTGATCTGGAACTGTGGTGGCCATCTTGCTACCTCTCTGAGGATGAAGCTTCCTCCTGGGAGACCAGAAAGAAATGAAAAACACCTGGGTCCCAATTACTTTGGGACTCGAACTGCAGTAGACTACATGGGAGTCCAGCAACATAGGCATTATGCCATCGGCTCGTCCCAGAACTTCCAGCTTTTTAACACCAGTTTGAGACTGTGTTTCTATATTTGCATTTGAAACACCCTAAAAGGCTGAGCAAGTGGCAGTCTAGGATGATGTTGACAATAATGTGCAAATTAAATAATAGAACTGCAATGTTCAGGTAGACCTTGCTACTTAGCAGGTTGAGGTCACATGGGAGGCCCCTTGATTCCTGGCCTACCCTAAAAAGTCCAGCATGGTGATGCATGTGTGTAATCCCACCGACCATGACATACCAAAACCCTGTCTAAAAAATAGCGGAAGCATTGCCATCATCTCTTTAAAGATGATGTTATGGGTCAAACCATGGCTGAAGGTTAGGGGAGCCAGATCCCTCATAGCTGAGCATGTGGTTTGCATCCTATCCCTGGCAACTTGAAAAATGCCAGGTACATATGTAAATATACCCAAAGTTCCAACAGGATGGAGAAATGGAGAAGGGACTGTGGTATGAACATGCCCTGCTGGGGGTGCTTTTACCCTTCCCCTCTCCCCTCTCTCTCTGGTGAGCACATACATGTACCATCTGGCAAATTTTTTTAAAAAAATAGATGGTGCTGCTTACTATAATTAAGACTTATTTGGGGACCAGCAGTTAGCATAATGGCTATGTCGCTGGACTGCCATGTTGTCGACCGCGGTTCGAGTCCCAGACCCGGTGGTTTAAACTCACGCCGGGCGTGTGTGCATGTGTGCCCAAGATCCCAAGTGGAGAATGGAGGAGAAGGGATTGCAGCATGGCCATCCACCCTGGGGGGTGATTTCTCACTTTTTGTCTCTCTGTCTGTTTCTGTCTGGCGAGTGCATGCGCCCCATAGCAAAACCTCTCCAAAAAAAAAAAAAAAGACGTATTTGGGGATCAGGGGGTGGCATGGCAGTTAAGGTGCTGGACTCCCACATGGCTAAATGCAGGTTGAGTCCCGGACCTGGTGGCTTGTCTTCTCACTTTTCTTCCCTCTTTCTGGTGAGTGCACATGCCCTATAGCAAATTTAAAATCAATGATAATAACAAATACAATTAAATAAATAATGCTTTTATCATTTTTCTTTTTTTTTTTTTTTTTGAGAGAAAGATTTTTGTTATAGGGTGTGTGTGCTCACCAAAGAGAGAGAGAAACAGACTGAAAGCCAGATTTCACCCCTTGGAGGGGATGGCCATGCCACAATCCTTTCTCTTCCATTTTCCTCCTGGGATCTTGGGCACACACGCACACACACCCACCCAGTGTGATTTTCAAATCACCATGTCCAGAACTCGAACTGCACTCAGCCATGGGAGAGTCCAGTGACATAGCCACTATGCTATCTGCTGGTCCCAAACAAATAATTCTTAAAAAAAAAGAAAAAGAAAGAAAGAAAGAAAGAAAGAAAGAAAGAAAGAAAGAAAGAAAGAAAGAAAGAGAGAGAGAAAGAGAAAAGCTTATTTATGGGATGGTAAACGAAAAATATCAAGGCAGAACCTATAATTAACTCCACAGAACTCCCTCTGTCTCTGAGGTCCCTCTAACCTTCTGTGATACTGTGATATAATAAGAAATATACTTCTGGGACCAACAGGTAGCATGGTGTTTAGGGCACTGGACTCCCACATGGCCAACTGAGGTTCAAGTCCTGGACCTGGCGGCTTGCTTTCTCACTTTCCTCTTCTCTTTCTTTCTTTGGTGAGCATGCGTGCCCTATAGCAAATTTAAATAATAATAATAAATAAAATTAAATAAATAATTCTTTTTTAAAAAAGAAAGAAATACATATTTGGTCTTCATTCCACTCCTGCAACAGGGCTTTAAGAACCCTTATAATTTTCCAAATAATAAGATAAATGCCTTTTCTTCTTCTTCTTTTTTTTTTCTTTTCAATTTGCAAGGGCGCATGTGCGCTGGTTGAAGAGAGCTAGATGCAGAAAGAAAGAGGAAAAGTGGGAAAACACCCCTCACTGGAGCATGGTCAGGTCATGTCACAATCCCTCCTCAATTTCTCCCTCCTTTTGGGATTTGGGGCACACCCATTCTCAACCAGTGTGTTTCTCAGGACACCAGGTTAAGGACTCAAGCCACAGAGCAGGCCAGGTAGGATCCAGCCATCTTTACCACCATACCACACCACCTCTGGCCTCTTCTTCTTTCTTCTTCTTCTTCCCCTCCTCCTCCTCCTCCTCCTCCTCCTCCTCCTCCTCCTCCTCTTCTTCCTCCTCTTTTGTTGGAAATGGTACTGCAGTCCTTTTAAGATTAAGACCTGGTGGGACCAGCAGATGGCAGAATAGTTATGTCCCTGGATTCCCATATAGTCAACCACCGCTAGAGACCCAGACCCAGCAGCTTAAAACTCAGGCCAGGTGCATGTGCGTTTGTGCCCCAAATCCCGAGAGAACAATGGAGAAGAAGGAATTGTGGCATGGCCATCCCCCCTGGGGGGAGGAGGGGATGGTTTCTCACTTTCTGTCTCTCTGTCTCTATCTATCCTTGCAAGTACAAGCACCCTATAGCAAAAATCTTTCTCAAAAGAAAAAAAAAATTAAGACACAGGCCAGCAGGTGGTGTGGTGGTTAAGGCACTGGGCTCCAATGTGACCCACCATAATTTGAGTCCCAAATTTAGCAGCTTGGAAATCATGGAAGGCCAGTGCACCCAGAATTGTTGTGTGGCCATCATCCCTGGGGGAGGATTTCTCACTTTCCCTCTAACTCTCTCTCTCTCTATCTCTCTGGCAAGGGCACATGCCCTATGGCAAGAATCTGATTTTTTTAAAAGCCAGCAGATGGAGTAGTGGTTACGTCACTGGACTCCCGCATGGTCAACCACGGGTTGAGTCCCAGACACTCAAAATCATGAGGGGGGGCGTTTGCTGTTTGAGTGCGTGTTCAAGATCATGGGAGAAGAAGGGATTGCAGCATGGCCATCCCACCTGGGGGGTGATTTCTCACTTTTCCTCTCACTGTCTCTGTCTCTCCCTCTCTGGTGAGGGAGAGACATACCCTAAGGCTAAAACCTCTTAAAAAAAAAAAAAAAAAAGAAAGAAAGAAAAGAAAAGAAAAAGAAATTAAGACCTTGTAGGCCAGCAGGTGGCATGAAGATTCAGGCAGCGGGATCCCTCACGGTCGACTACGCAGTTAGAGTCTCAGACCCAGCAGCTTGAGAAACACATGGCATGTGTGCACGAGTGCCTCCCCGCAAGAGATGAAGACTGCCAGCCTCCTCGGTTCCTCCATCTTCCTCATCCTTTTTACATGGTTTCAAGTGCTCCAAGTTCTCCTTCGCGACGTCTCTTGCACATACCCCTTCCTCTCAGTTCTCGTAGCCACTCTCCTCGTTCACTGTCTAGCTTTACACACTTATTTTTTATTTTTATTATTTTTTTTAATTTGCCAGACAGCATGTGTGCTCACCAGAGAGACAGTGAAAGAGAACACGAGGAGATGATAAAGCACCCCCAGTCGGCAGAAGGCAGGCTCCTTGAGCACCAGGCCACGTGTGGGCTGGCCCCGGTTCCGACTTGGACTTCACACGGGACGCACTGCAATGTCTCCGAGACGCTCCCCTCTCCTTGCTCTCCCCGCCCTGATCCGCCTTCATCCTCTGGAACAGGTCCCCACTCAGAAACGTGCCGTGAGTCCCCACTGCCTGAATCTGTGTCCAAATCCTTGGCCTAGAAAGTCTCCGAAATTAGTCAAGTTAGGCATCGCTCCAAATATCAAAAGGCTTCGGTTTAGATGCACTCGTTTACTCTTGATGTGTGCTCCTCAGAGTGTCTTTCCTTCAGCCTTTGGTTTCTGAGCGCTCCACCTCCTTCCTGTCACCAAGTCAAAAATCTAAAATTTTCCTATCACCTTATATGGAAGTTATTTATAAAAGTAACCATCAGGGCCAGCAGGTGGTGTGGTAGTTAAGGCGCTGGACTCCCACATGGCCTACTGCAGTTCATGTCCTGGACCTGGCAGCTTCCTCTTTCTCTCTCTCTCTTTCGTGACCACACATGTCCTGTAGCAAATTTTAAAAATATATAGTAATGATGATGATAATAAAATCAAGTAAATTATTATTTTTTTAAAATAATGACAATTCAAAAGGATAGCTCTCATTCATTGGATGCTGCCTCTGTGCCAGCCCTGTGAAGTCCCACTCTATAAACTGCAGATGGTGAAGCCTACCTGCCAGAGTTAGTGTGACAATGAGCTGAAGCCTGTATAGGGCTAATTCTGGTCCCGGGGGTATGTGGAAGATGCCCGATATAAATTGGCTGAATTGTCACTCATCATGCCACTGAAGTGCCACAATGACACTCTGCTAGCAGTTAAAATGCCATTTCTTAGCCATCTGAAAGAGAATGAGTGTGGAGGATGTAGTCTGGGAAAGAAGGGTCCCAACCAGTTCCTCCCAACATCTCCTAGCACAACCTTCTGAGCCTTAAGCAGGTCAAAATGTCTCTGTTCCGAAGGTCTGCTCAGAAGTAAGACAGCATCGGGACCAGCAGTTGGCATAATGGCTATGTTGCTGGACTCCCACGTAGTCGACCACGGTTCGAGTCCCGGACCCAGTGGCTTAAACTCACGCCGGGCGCATGTGCGTGCATGCCCAAGATTCCAAGAGAAGAATGGAGGAGAAGGGATTGCGGTGTGGCCATCCCCCCTGGGGGGTGATTTTTCGCTTTCTGTCTCTCTGTCTCTCTCTGTCTGTCTGGCAAGCGCATGTGCCCTATAGCAAAAACCTCTCCAAAAAAAAGAAAAAAAGTAAGACAGCATTAGGGGAAAAGTTCTTTCCCACGTGCTCAATGGTACAGTCATGTGGCGGATTCAAGAAAGCTCTTTCCCAGTAGGCAGAGGCTCTTCCTAAATTCTCATTATCAGGGCCAGTAGGCGGTGTGGTGCTTAGGGTGCTGAACTCCCACACGGTCAACCACTGTTTGAGTCCTGGACCTGGTGGCTTGCTTTCCCTCTCTCTCTTGAGTGAGCACATGTGCACTGTAGCAAATAGAAAAATAATCACAATGATAAATAAAATTAAATAATTAATTTTAAAAATTCTTTTAAAAAATTGCTAGAGGGCATGTGTCAGGGACAGAGAGAGAGAGAGCAAGAGAGAAGGAAAATGGAAAAGCAAGCCCCTCCCCAAGGGGGATGGCCACACCACAATCCTTTCTCCTCCATCTCTCCTTTCTCTTGGGATTTGTATTTGGGGGACGCATGCACACCTGCGCAGGGTGTTTCTCAGGCTGCCAGGTCCAGATATTGAGCCGTGCTATTAGCCCTGTAAGAACCACTTGCCATGCCCCTGGCTAGACCAATTCTCATTCTCTGTAATAAAGAACAAAGTTTCCCCCAGTGTTGAATTCGTTCTTTCCTCTTCTCAAGCCAAAATGTAATTTAAGTGAGGGTTATTACATAGGAATGTTAAATATGTGGCTTTCATTCAAACTCCATGACAATCCTTCCTCACATTCTCACACTAGGAAATTAGCAATTTAAATCTCTCTTTGAACAGTACTGTGGATTTACACCTCAGAGCTTCTAAAAGGAAAAAAACAAAATCAGAAAAACTTCATTCAATTACACTAAGGTTAGAAGGTCGGGATTTACATAACAAATATGAGTTAATAAAGAAATATCTCACTCTTTATAATACAGGACAGGAAGCGTAGTTAGAACTCAGATTTACTTACGAAGATTCATCTAGTCCAAAGAAAGTCTCACTCTCAGGCTTGAGAAATACGCCACCATACTTTCAGAAATGACACAGGAATTAAAATTCCTAGGGGTGGAAGGTCCACCTGCCTCAGTAGGAGGCTGGATTACAGCTCAGTGGGGATTGCAACCTCCAGTTCTTGGGAAATCAGGTACAAATTAAGATGTCAAGGGCAGCAGAGCTGTTTCCTGGAGAACTACAGTGTTTTCTTTAGCCCAACATTCTTACAGAAGCAAGACCCCCTACTTGCAATGGATCTCCAGATCACCTGGGGTGCTTGTTAAAACCAGATTCCCACACTGAGACCAAGGCCTGGGAATCCATATTTTTAACAAACACCCAAGTTTTGACTGACTCAAACCTCAATGGACAATCACTTTGCAGGAAGAAGGTTGCTTTTCCTCTTTGTTGTGTGTACCCAAAATCCTGGGAGGAGAATGGAGAAAAGACTGTGACGTGGCCAACCCCCCTAGGGGGTGATTTCTCGCTTTCTGTCTCTCTGTCTCTGTCTCTCCAGCAAGCACAACTACCCTACAGCAAAAATCTTTCTCAAAAGAAGATTAAGAAGTGGGCCAGCAGGTGGTGCCTGCTTGTGCCTTTCTGTTTCTGAAGCACGTCCTTCCAGGGTGTTGCAGAGTCCCCTGGTGTGATGTCAGCAACCAGCACTGTCCTCCACACCAGATCCCACCTTTTCTTTCCCTCACTAGAATTTACTTTTTGTTTTGTTTTTGATTTTTACTACAGGGTGTGTGTGTGCTCACCAGAGAGAGAGGAAGTGAGAAATCACCCCCCAGGGGGATGTTCACACTGCCCTTCCTTCTCTTCCATTCTCTCCCACCTCCCACCCCTGGAATTTGGGGCAGTACCCACGCCCAGCATGTTTTTCAGGATGCCAGGTCTGGGACTCGAATCACAGGAATCACAGAGCCAGCCATGTGAGATTCAGTACTTTAGCCACCACCGTATCTGCTGGCTCCAGAATTCACCTTTTCTTCCAAGACCCACAAGTGGAGGAAGTTCTTCTGATAGAATGTTAAAGAAAAACTACTGGTCACATGAACTATTTTTTTTTTAAATTACTTTACTGTAATTAATTAATAATAATACTGTAATTAATTAATAATTTTTAAAGAATTAATTTACTGTAAGGTGCTGGATTCTCACTTGGCCAATCGCGATTCAAGTCCCCGACCTGGTAGCTTGCTTACTGGTTTTCCCTTTCTCTCTCTGTCTCTGGTTAAATTGAAAATAATAATAACAAATTAAATTAAATAAATAAATAATTCTTTTTAAAAAAATAATTACTTGGGACCAGCAGTTAGTGTAATGGCTATGTCGCTGGACTACCACGTAGTCGACCACGGTTTAAGTCCCAGACCCGGTGGCTTAAACTCACGCCGGGTGTGTGTGCGTGCGTGCCCAAGATCCCGAGAGGAGAATGGAGGAGAAGGGATTGTGGCATGACCATCCCCCCTGGGGGGTGACTTCTCGCTTTCTATCTCTCTGTCTCTCTCTCTCTGTCTGGCAAGCGCACGCGCCCTATAGCAAAAACTCCTAAAAAAATAAATAAATAAAATAATTACTTTACTGGGGCTGGCAGGTGGCATGGTGGTTAAGGATGCTAGACTGCCACATGGCTGACGGTGATTCAAGTCCTGGACCTGGCGGCTTGCTTTCCCACTTTCTCTTTCACTCTGCCACTCTCTGCTCAAATTAAAATAAATAAATAAACATAGAATTATTTTATTTAATATTTATCTATCAGCTTATTTTAATTTGCCCAGAGAGGGGGAGAGAGAGAGAGAGAGAAAGCAAGCCACCAGGTCCGGGACTCGAACCATGGTCAATCATGTGGGAATACAGTGCTCTTAACCACCACATCACCTGCCAGCCCCAGGTCACATGAACTTTTTTTTTTTTTTTTTTGGAGATATTTTCGCTATAGGGCGCGTGCATTTGCCAGACAGACAGAGAGAGACATAGAGACAGAAAGCGAGAAATCACCCCCCAGGGGGATCACATGAACTTTTATCTGTGACCTTCAGTGCCTTGATCATTGTCTTTTCTTCCATGATTTTTACTCAGAATAATGGTTTTATTTATTTTTATTTTTTAATACATTTTAAAAGATTTATTTATTTATTTAATTCCATTTGCTATTAGTATTCTTATTATTTTTTCTTTTTTTCAATTTGACCCGAGAGAGACAGAGAGAGAAAGGGAAAGTGAGAAAGCAAGCCACCAGGTCCGGGACTCGAACCCTAGCCATCCATGTGAGAATCCAGTGCCTTTAACCACCATGCCACCCTTTTTCAATAATTATTTACATTTAATTTTATTCATCATTGATGCAGGAACACAGGGGCACAGGGGTGATAGTTTAGGGTCCCTGTCTCCTACCTCATCATCATTATTATTATTTTAATCTGCACAGAATGAGAGAGAGAGAAAGAGAGAGAGGAAAAGTGAGAAAGCAAGCTGCCAGGTTCGGTATTCGAACCTTGGTCAGCCATGTGGGAATCCAGCATCTTAACCACCACATCACCTGTCGGCCCCCAGAATAATGTTTTTATTTATTTATTTATTTATTTATTTATTTATTTATTTATTTATAAGGATTATTCATTTTATTTTACTTATTCATTCATTTTATTTTTCTAATTTGACCAGAGAGAGACACATACAGAGAGAGAGAGGGAAAGTGAGAAAGCAAGCCACCAGGTCCGGGACTCGAACCGTGGCTGGCCATGTGGGAGTGTCCAGCAGTTTAACCACCACGCCACCTGCTGGTCCCATATTTTTTAGAGAGATTTTTGCTATAGAGTATGTGTGCTCGCCAGACAGAGATGAGATGAGAGACAGAAAGTGAGAAACCAGCCCCTAGGAGGGATGGCCATGCTGCAATCCCTTCTCCTCTATTCTTCTCTCAGGATTTTGGGCATGCACATACATGAGTCTGGCATGAGTTTTAAACTACTGGGTCCAGGACTTGAACTGTAGTTGACTCTATGGGAGTCCAGCAACATAACCATTTTGCTACCTGCTGGTTCCAAATAATGGTCTTAAATGCATTAAAAAAAATTTTAAAGTAGTTGCCAGCAGGTGGCCTAGTGGTTGGGTATTGCACTCCCACACAGCAGACCATGATTCAGGTCTGGGACCCGGCAGCTTACTTTCTCAGTTCTCAACCCCCTCCCTGGTCAAATTAAAAAACTGGGACCAGCAGATGGCATAGTGTTTATGTTGCTGGATTTTCACATACTTGACCACAGTTCAAGACCCGGACCCAGTGGCTTAAAACCCACACCGGGCATGTGTGCATGTGTGCCCAAGATCCTAAGAGGAGAATAGAGGAGAATGGATTGTGGCATGGCCATGCCCACGAGGGGGTGACTTCTTGATTTCTTTCTCTCTTTCTCTCTCTGCCTCTCTGGAAAGGCCACCCGCCCTACAGCAAAAAAAAAAAAAAAAAAAAAAAAAAAAAAAAAAAAAAAACCATAATAGGGACCATTAGGTAGTATAGTGGTTTAGGAACTGGATTCCCACATGGCTGACCATGTTTGAGTCCTGGACCCAGCACTTGAAACTCACAGCGAGAGCGTGTGCGTTAGTGCCCAAAATCCTGAGAGGAGAATGGAGGAGAAGGGATTGCAGTTGTGGCCATCCCCCTCAGAGGTGATTTCTCACTTTCCCTCTCTTCATTTCTCTGTCTCTCAGGCAAGTGAATGCACCCTATAGCAAAAATCTAAAATTAATTAATTAATTAATTAACTATATAATCTTTAAGAAGATTTTTTAAAATAATTATTTATTTTGGGACCAGCAGGTGGTGTGGTGGTTAAGGGTGCTGGACTCCCACATAGCTGACTGCAGTTCAAGTCCTGGACCTGGCGGTTTGCTTTCTCACTCTCTCTGTCTCTCACTCTGTTCCTCTCTGGTCAAATTAAAATAAATAAATAAATAAAGTCAAATAAAATAATTATTTGGGGACCAGCACTTGGCATAATGGCTATGTCGCTGGATTCCCATGTACTCGCCCACGGTTCAAGTCCTGGACCCGGTGGCTTAAACTCACACCAGGTGCGTGTGCGTGCGTGCCCAAGATCCCAAGTGGAGAATGGAGAAGAAGGGATTGTGGTGTGGTTATCTCCCTGGGGGTGAGGGTATGATTTCTCGCTTTCTGTTTCTCTGTCTCTCTCTGTCTTTCTGGTGAGTGCATGTGCCCTACAGCAAAAACCTCTCCCCCACAAAAAAAGAAATTCTTTTGTTTAATTCCACTTGTTATTAGTATTATTATCATTCTTAATTTGACCAGAGAGAGACTGAGAAAGCAAGAAAGGGAAAGTGAGAAAGCAAGCTGCCAGGTCCAGGATTCAAACCATGGTTGACCACGTGGGAGTTCAGCACCTTAACTACTATGCCACCTGCCGGCCCCCAAAAAAGTGTTTTAAAAAGACAATCAATTATATTGAAATATTGCTATCAAAATATGTTTATAAAAATTATTTATCTTATTTTGTATTTATTATTATCGTTACTATTAAGTTTTGCTATAGGACACATGCACTCACCACCGAGTCAGGGATGCGGCAGGGGAAGGGAGTGAGAAAGCAAAACATCAGGTTCAGGACTCGAACTGTGCTCAGCCATGTGGGAGTCCAATGCCTTAACCATGATGCCAGCTGCTGGTCCCTCACATATATCTTAAAATGTAAAATAGGAATCTACATTCTTCTTCACTAATACGTTAAAAAATAAGATCTAGGTGCCAGATGGCGGTGCAGCAGTAAGACGCCACGCTCTGTGAGACTGACCCACATGGGCAGGTTCTGAGTTTGTGACTAGAGACTTCCCTGAGTACAGTCACGTACATGCCCATGATCCAGAGCTGGCAGAGGCTGGGGGTGGGTCATGGTGTGAATATCCTGCTGGGCGTGCTATTTATTTTTCTATCTTTCTGCTTTAACATGCATATTCACAGAAGACATAAACTTAAAAAATAAAGAAAAGGGGACCAGCAGTTGGCATAATGGACTCCCATGTAGTCAACCACGGTTTGAATCCCAGACCCAGTGGCTTAAACTCAGGCTGGGCGTGTGTGCGTGCATGCCCAAGATCCCGAGAGAAGAATGCAGGAGAAAGGATTGCGGCATGGCTATCCCCCCTAGGGGGTGATTTCTCACTTTCTGTCTCTTTTTCTCTTTGTGACAAGCACGTGTGCCCTATAACAAAAACCTCTGTAATAGTAATAATAATAATAATAATAATAATAGAAAAAAAAATCTAGAGGCAAGTCTAGTTGTTTCTTAAATATGATGTGCATAGGGGCCAGTAGGTGGCATGGTGGTTAAGGTGCTGGATCCCACATAGCTGACTCTGCAATTCATATTCCGGCCCAGCTGCTTGAAAATCATGCCCAGAGGGACCAGCAGATGGTGTAATGGCTACATTGTTGGACTGTCACATAGTCAACCACAATTTAAGTTCCAGACCCAGCAGGTTAAAACTTATGCCGGGTGTGTGTGTGTATGTGTGTGTGTGTGTGTGTGTGTGTGTGTGTGTCTAAAATTCTGAGAAGGAGAATGAAGGTGAAGGGATGGAGGTGTGCCTATCCCCCCTGAAGGGTGATTTCTCAGTTCCTCTCTCTCTCTCTCTCACTGTCGCTCTCTGTGGAGTACACATGCCCTATAGCAAAAAAAGAAGGAAAGAAGAAAGAAAGAAAGAAAGAAAGAAAGAAAGAAAGAAAGAAAGAAAGAAAGAAAGAAAGAAAGAAAGAGAGAGAAGAGAGAGAGAGAGAGAGAGAGAGAGAGAAAGAAAGAAAGAAAGAAAGAAAGAAAGAAAGAAAGAGAAAGAAGAAAGAAAAAGATGAGCATAAATATTTTGAAATATCCACAACAACTGTTATATGAAAATATCAGTGATTTCCATTGGAGACAACGTCTTAGAGAATATTAAAGTTCATTGACTACATTCCTAATTATAATTTCAGTTAGAGGGGCCAGTAGGTCATGTGGTGGTTAAGGTGTAGGACTCCCACATGGCCGACTGCGGTTCGAGTCCTGGAGGCTTGCTTTCTCTTTCCCTCTCTCTCTGTCTCTCTTTAATGAACACATGTGCACTGTAGCAAATAGAAGAATAATGATAATGATAAGTAAAATTAAATTTAAAAATTTCTTTAAAAAACTTCAGTTTGGTGATAGTGAAAATAAAGATACAATGTTTTCCCCAGACAACTTCATAAAGTCTCTGAATTTAAGGTCCTCGGATCCCAGAGCCCTAACGGTGGACTAGGTGGATTAGCTGTTGGGATTCCAGGCATTGCAGCTGGCCATGCAGGGCCTGCCTCCCTAAGTAGTAGGGTGTGTTACAGGTTGGAGCTGTAAGTCTCCGATACAATCCTTACCCAACACCTTGCCTGGCAGTTAGTAAGCGATTGACATTTTTCTGGTTGCTTCTCTTTCTTGAGTGTTTGCCCATGCTGTGTCCCCATCTGGTTTCAGCTATTCCAATGATGCCCCCAGGCCATCCTCCTGTTCTGGAATCTCCAGCTGTTCCCCAGGACCTCAGCGGACCGGGCTCCCCTACCCTCTCCACATACCAGACTTGATCCAGCTTGTGTGTCTCCCGCTCCCTCCCCTTCAGTTTCTTCTCCTCCTCAAGTCCCCTCCAGGAACTTTCCTGGTTGTGATCCACAGTCTGTGGACAAAGGCTCCCAAACCTTTCAAGGGTCTCCTCGTGCCATTTCTCTTCTAGTCATCAGCAAAGAAATAGCTTGGAAATACATTTTTTGCTCGGTGGTCACAACATCAGTGACAGACTCTGCAGCAGGTCACTGCACTGCATCCTCACTGTGTGCCCTGGACCAACCTGCCTGGCTCTCTTCTCGGATGTGGTCCCCCCAGCCCCGCCACACACATGGGCACCCATACTAAACAGGCACAGGCACTTACTGCCCTTGAGAGAGAGATTATTTCCGTGTTTTACAAAGAAACTTAGATACAAGAGGCTCGATAATATGTGCAAAGTTGTACAACGAGTCTGTAGTGGATCCAGGATGTTAACCAAGGTTCTCTGATGACCAGAGCCATGCAGTATGTGCATAAGAAAAGTGGTTATGGTAATAATTTCAGAGTTGGGGCCAGGCAGTGGCACAGTGGTAAGGTGCAATGTTCTCTGAGGCTGATCCGTATGGGAAGGTTCTAGGTCTGTGTCCAGAACCTCCCTGAGAATGCTGGGCATTTGTGTGGCTATGATCCAGGACTGGCTAAGGATGGGGCTGAGTTGTGATATGAAGACCCTGTTGAGGATGCTGCCTCTCTGTATCTCTCACTCATGTAAGAAAGCAAGAAAACAACTTGGGGCCAGCAGGTGGCATAGTAGTTAAGGCGCTGGACTCCCACATAGTCAACCATAGTTCAAGTCCGGGACCCAATAGCTTGAAACTCACGCCGGGTGTGTGTGCGTGCATGCCTAAAATCCAGAAACCAGAATGTAGGGGAAGATATTACACGGTGTCCACTCCCCCAGAGAGGTGATTTCTTGCTTCTTGTCTTTCTGTCTCTCTGGCAAGTGCACGTATCCTGTGGCAAAAAAATCTCTCAAAAAAGAAAATAACTGAAAACAAAAAACTTTCACAGTTGGTGATTGTTTTCATTTAGATTCCCTAGAAGTAGATTCTGAGACAAGGAGAATTAATATGAAGACGATTTATTAGAGAGACCAGCAGGTGGCATGGTGGTTGAGGTGTTAGATACTCCCACATGGCCGACCATGGTTTGAGTCCCGGACCTGGTGGTTTGCTTTCTCACTTTCTCTCTCTCTGTATGTGTGTGTGTGTGTGTGTGTGTGTGTATGTGTGTGTGTGTCTGATCAAATTAAAATAAATGAATGAATGAATAAATAAAATTAAACAAAAAATAATTCTTTAAATTAAAAAAATGATGATTTATTAGAGAGTTGGGCTGGCAAGTAGCGTGGTGGTTAAGGGCGCTGGACTCCCACATAGCTGACCATGGTTCAAGTTCTGGACCTGGCAGCTTCTTTTCTTGCCCCTCCCCCACCCTGTCCCCCTCTGGTCAAATTAAAATAAATAAATAAAGTTAAAGAAAATAATTTTTTTGAAAAATAAAAGATTTATTAGGGAGTGTTCTCAGGAAAAATCATAAAATAATTTATTAGGGAGTATTCCCAGAAAAATCAATAGCAGAATAAGGAAGTGGGACAGGAAAAGGAAGGGGCCCAAGTAAGGGGGTGATATCCAGCAATAGTCTTGGAGATAAAGTAGGTCTCATCTCAGAGTTGTCCCTTCTAGTCCATCGCCTTAACCACTCGGCCACTCAGAGTTGTCCCTTCAGAGGAAAGGGAATGGGAATAACGCTAGTGGTCAGTCAATAATGAAGGACTGCCCTTGGAGAAGGGGAGAGAAAATACCCAGGTCATCTGGTTCCATGGCGAGCACTGGTAAGGTGGGCTCTACAGAGAAAGAGTGGCCAATGGGAGGAAAGCACGCCCCAAGCCAGCGCCCACTGACGGCATCTGTCACCGATGTCAAAACTGGAGCCGCGCCATACAAAGAAGCAAAGCTATTTCACTTCGTTTTGTAACCTCACTACACCAAACATGTCAGTCAGTGCCAAAGAGAGCAGCCTGAAGATACGACAAGCTCCGTACTATGAGTCAGGAGATCGGGCTATAGTCCCATTTTTGCCAGAAATGAGCAACGTGACCTTGGGGGGCGTCATTTAGTTCCCGCATAACTGGTGGAGCCTCGGAGGCAATGCTGAAGATGATAAACAAACACTTGTTGGTTGACTGAAAGCACGATATTATTTCAGCACCTTAGGAATCCAGGTCATGGCTAACCTCCAAGATGCTTCCTGCTGGTCTCCCACAGTGTGGCTCCTGCTCGTTTTCCATGTTTCTGTTATTCTAGGGGAGTTTGCTTTTGTCCATGTGATTCAGCGCTTCAGAGGGAACCCATGACAGTCATGTGGATGTGTTTAATTCCGTGCAGTTGAATTGTCTATTAGTAAGAGGGTTTACTAGATGACTCTGCTTTTCCAATGACATGGAAAGGAAAAACCATTCAAGATGTTTTTTTTTTTCCCCCTAGGAGATTTAAGAGAAGGAAATTTAAATGACTATTCTTTATGAGTATTAATATTGTACTAAGAAAATTATAAAGAGGGATTTTTTTTCTACTTAGAAATGTGTGAATAGGGAGTTATTCTTTTTTCTTTTTAAAGTTTTGCTATAGAACTCATGTTCTCAACAGAGAGAGAGAGAGAGAGACATAGCTATGCCACAATCCCTTCTTTCCATTTTCTGGGCACCCATATGCATGAGTAATTCTCAAACCACTGGGTCCTGGCCTCTAACTGTACAATTGGCTGTGTGGGAGCCAGTGCCCAAACCTCCCACCACCAGCCAGCCATGGTTTGAGTCCCAGACCTAGTGGCTTGCTTTCTCACTCCCCCCACCACCTCTGGTCAAATTTAAAAAATAATGGGAACCAGCAGTTAGCGTAATGGCTATGTCGCTGGACTCCCACGTAGTCGACCGCGGTTTGCGTCCTGGACCCAGTGGCTTAAAACTCACGCCCGGCGCGTATGTGTGCGTGCCCAAGATCCCAAGAGGAGAATGGAGGAGAAGGGATTGCAGCGTGACCATCCCCCCCGGGGAGTGATTTCTCGCTTTCTGTATGTCTCTCTCTCTCTGTCTGGCGAGCACACATGCCCTATAGCAAAAAAAAAAACCTCTCCAAAAAAAAAATTTTTTTTTAAATAATAATAATGGGACCTGCAGATGACATGATTGTTACATCACTAGACTCCCACATAGTCGACTGCAGTTTGAGTACTGGACCCGGCAGCTTAAAACTCATGCTGGGTGCGTGTGCATGCATCCCCAAGATCCCAAGTAGGGATCCCAAGGAGGAGAAGGGATTGCAGCGTGGCCATCCCCCTGGGGGGTGATTTCTCACTTTCTGTCTCTCTGTCTCTCCAGCGAGTATATGTGTCCAATAGCAAAAATCTCTCTAAAATAAATTAAATAATTATTTTTAAAAATTTTTATTTCCAGTGTTATCACATCCTGGAGTTTTTGCTGTACTTTCACCTTCGTAAATCAGTTTTCTTTTTCAAGTATCCATTATCATAAGCCAACGTGTGGCCTTATAGACAGGGAATCAGGCAACATGAGCACATGCTTTGCTGTCTGTGTGCCAACTGAACAATGGATGTACAGTGACCAGTCACCAACGGACTTCAAAGGGAGAGATGTGAGTTGTTAGTGATCGTGATACACATCTGTTATTCCCATAGTGATTTACGGGCTAAAGGGCTCATGGCGAAGGCCATACTTTATGCAATGGCGCGCAGTGAATAATACTGTCATAACTGAAATCTGGCCGTGTTGTTAGGAGACTGGCGTGATTTCACTAAATTGTGGCAACCAAAAATGGTACGAGGACCAAGTAAATGGTACGAGGACCAAGCAAAGCAAGGACCAGCTGCACTTTTAACTCTTCCAAGACTGATCTAGCTGTTGCCACTCTTGTCTTCAACAGAGACCAACACAGAGCCCCTGATTGACCCCATTCCTCAGTGAGACCAGCGAGCCCCTTGGTGGCAAGTTGACTACTTTGGACTCCTCCATCCTGGAAGGGTCAGCAGTTTGATCCCACAGGGCTGTTTTCCAGGTGTGAGTTTTCCTTCTCTACCTGTAGAGCTTCCGTCAGTACCACTACCTGAGGACCTAGAGAGTCTTTGACCAATCATGAGAGCTCACATAACGCTGGTCAGACCAGGGACCAACTGAGCAGGAAAGGAGGTACAGAAGTGGCCCTGGACCGTGGCATTCACTGATCATCTCCCACGCTGTCCCACTGAGCCACTGTGGCTGACAGCGTTGGCACAGTGGCTGAGCACAGAGCAGGGAAGCCAGTCTGCAGCAATACTGTGAGGATGCCTTGTCCAGAGCACAATGTGCGCTCTGAACCAAAGCCCTTTGTGTGGCCTTGTGCCCCCACAGGGAGAATAACTAAACCCAGAAACCAAGAAGCAGCCCCACTGTCACTCTCAGTGACCTCCTTCTGAGGCACTACGTGTGTCCCTTCCTCACGTCTCTGGAGTCTGCATGATTAGCGGTCTTGGTCCCAAAGAACTCTCATCTTTGCCAGGGGCTCAGCAGGAAGTCAGGGAGTTATATATGTGAGCTGTGGCTGGGCACTTTGGGCTCCCTGCGTCCAAAGAGGAGGACCTACCATTTTGGCAATGTATGGTAACTGACCCTGACCTCCAGGAGGGGCAGGCTGGAATAAGCTCAGACCTTAGTTGGCCTGCATGGGTGACTCTGTAGTCCCTCGCCCAAAGATTACATCAGTGGACAGGTACAGGCCTCTGGCCTGAAAAGGCTTGAGAGGGACTCAGGTCCCATCAGAAGAGAGCTTAGGTCAGTCACTTGGTACGGCTCTGAGGTCATGAGAGGTGCAGCCAAGGGTGAAGGGGAACTAGGCAGAGAGGAGGAAACAGATACGGGTCAACTGTGGGCTCCGAGACCAACTGCAAAAGTGGGGATGGAGGTTTGTTTCTCCAAAAGTATATTCAAGGCCAGCAGGTGGCATGGTGGTTAAGACACTGGACTCTTACATGGCCAACCATGGTTCAAGTCCTGGACCTGGCAGCTTGAGAATAATGCCAGTGCTTGTGCATGCATGCCCAAAATCATGAGAGAAGAATGGAGGAGAAGGGATTGCAGCATGGCCATCCCCCTGGGGGGTGATTTCTCACTTTCCCTCTCTCTGCCTCTGTCTCTCTCCAGTGAGTGCACACAGCCTATGGCAAAACCTAAAATAAAATAAAGTTTTTAAAAAAGTATATCTATAAGAGAGGTGCACAGAAATCCCAGAGAAGCCTCTTTCTAAACATTCGTGGAGAATGGATTCAAAAGCATAAAGAGTGAGCTGCGGTAGACATGCAGATAGACCACCCAAGGGCTCCTGCAAGGAGAACAGACCACCGCCCAGCCGCACCCAATCATTGAACAGCCTCAGCATCTTCGGGATGGCTGCAGCTGCCGGGAGCCATTCCTCCTTTCTCTACCGTCCCGGCAAGGAAAGAGTATGAAGACCGGGCCCTAGAGACCAGCAGGTCGCATGGTGGTTAGGGACTGGATACCAAATGGCTGACTGCAGTCCTGGACCTGGAGGCTTGAAACTCACGCTGGGCACGTGTGTGTGCGTGCCCAAAATTCTGAGAGGAGAATGGAGGAGAACGGATTGATTGCAGTGTGGCCATACTCCTGGTAGCGGGGTGGTTTCTTGCTTTCTCTGTCTCTGTCCCTCTGGTGAGTGCATGCGTCCTGCAGCAAAAATCTCTTTAAAAAGAAAAACAAACAAACAAAAAAGACCCAGCCCCTCTAACCTGACACAGGATGCTGAGAAGCAGCACTGCAGGGTTCCCAGGATTGAAGCCTTTGTCAGGCCTACACCACGGGGTGTTTTCTTCTGCTCCTCAATCCTGCTATAGATGCTGTTCCCTAATAAACAACTTGTACCCCGAATTCCATCTCAGTGTCTGCTTCTGGAGACCCAACCTGCGATGTGTGCCCACATCCTCGAGACCTTGTTGGGAAAAATAAATGCCCTATTGTGTAATCTTCATAGTCCTGCTTTATCTTAAGAGTAATTTTTTTTTAAGGTTTTTACCATAGGGTGCTTGCGCTTGCCAGAGAGAGACAGAGAAAAACAGAAAGTGGAACCAGCAGATGACATAATGGATACGTTGCAGGACTCCCACGTAGTTGATGGTCCAGCAGCTTAAAACTCATGCAGGCTGGGGACCAGCAGTTAGCGTAATGGCTATCGCTGGACTCCCACGTGGTCGGCCGCATTCGAGTCCCAGACCTGGTGGCTTAAACTCACGCCGGGCGCGTGTGTGTGCGTGCCCAAGATCCCGAGAGGAGAATGGAGGAGAAGGGATTGTGGTGTGGCCATCCCCCCTCGGGGGTGATTTCTCTATTTCTGTCTCTCTGACTCTCTCTGTCTGGCAAGCACACGCGCCCTATAGCAAAAACCTCTCCAAAAAAAAACAACAACAACAACAACAACTCATGCAGGCACATGTGTGCGCATGCTCAAAATCCCAAGAGGAGAAAAGAAGAGAAGGGATTGCGGCATGGCAAATCTTTTTTGGGGGTAATTTCTCGCATTCTGTCTCTCTGTCTCTGTCTCTCTCTAGTAAGCACATGTGCTATATAACAAAAACCTCTCTAAAATAAAATAAACAGAGAGAGGGAACCTGAGATATCACCCCCCCCCCGGGAGGATGGCCACACTGCAATCCTTTCTCCTCCATTCTCCTCTCAGGATTTTGGTCACGTGCACACATGCACCCAGCATGATTTTCAAGCTGCTGGGTCTGGGACTCAAACTGCAGTTGGCCATATGGCAGTCCAGCACCTTAACCACTATGCCACCTGCTAGCCCCTGGAATAATTTTTTAAAATGTATTCTGTGGGGGCCAGCAGGTGGTGTGGTGGTTAAAGGCAATGGACTTCCACATGGCCGAGCAGTTCGAATCCTGGACCTGGCAGCTTGCTCTCTCATTTTCTCCCTCTATCTCCCTCTCTCTGTTCCTCTCTGGTCAAATTAAAATAAATAAAATTAGATAAAATAATTCTACAAAAAAATATTCTGTGTTTCATGGGTGAAACAGGTATTACTATATTTTTTGTTGTTTTGGTTTTAGAGGGAGATTTTCATCATAGGGCTCATGTGCTCACCAGAGAAACGGGGGGGGGGGGGGGAGAGAGAACCAAGAAATCACCCCCAAGGGGTGATTGTGGCCATGCCGCAATCCCTTCCCCTCCATTTTCCTCTCAGAATCTTGGGTATGCACACATCTCAGGTATGCCTGGCATGAGTTGTTTTTTTTTTTGTTTTTTTGAAAGTTTTTTTTTTGCTATAGGGCACATGGGCTTGCCAGAGAGAAACAGAAGGCAAGAAATCACCCCTCGGGAGGATGGCCATGCCGCAATCTCTTCTCCTCCGTTCTCCTCTCAGGATCATGGGCACGCACGCACACGTGCCTGGCATGAGTTTAAGCTACCAGGTCCGGGATTCAAACTGTAGTTGACCAATGGGAGTCCAGCAACGTAACCATTATGCTATCTGCTGGTCTTGAAACTGATATTATTAAATGCATTGGTAAGTGTTACATGATTTCATTACAGAATTAATCATAATCATTTTCACACACAAAAAAAATTATTGATATTTTGTGCTGGTGAAAGTGTTTCTGAAAGAAAGTTGATAGTCCCTAAAGTATACTTGGTTAGAAATGTCTAGCACAGGGCCAGCAGGTGTTGTGGTAGTTAAGGAGGCTTGATCCTACATGGCCAACTATGCGGTTCAAGTCCTGGACCTGGGGGCTTGAAAAAAAGGCTGGGGGGACCAGCACATGGCATAATGGTTACCTCACTGGACTCCCACTGAGGTTCAAGTCCCAGATCCAGCAGCTTAAAACTCACTTCAGGCACATGCGCATGCGTACCCAAGATCCCAAGAAGAGAATGGAGAAGGGATTTACTATGCTATCTGCTAATCCCTGCATAAGATTTGTTTTTAATTTTAAAAAGTATTTTATTTAACTTTATTTATTTATTTATTTTAATTTGACCAGAGAAGGACAGAGAGAGAGAAGGAGGGAAAGTGAGAAAGGAGGAAGCAAGCTGCCAGGTCTGGAATATGAACCCCGGTCAGCCATGTGAAAGTCCAGCACCCTTAACTACCACACCAACTGCAAGCCCTAAGATATTTTTAAATTATTTTATTTAACTTTTTATTTATTTATTTATTTGTTTGTTTGTTTATTTATTTTAATTTGACCAGAGAGGGACAGAGAGAGAGAGAGAAAGTGAGAATGCAAGCTGCCAGGTCTGGGACTCAAACAGCAGTTGGCCATGTGGGAGTCTAGCACCCTTAACCACCACGCCATCTTCTGGCTCCACATAAGATTTTTAATAATGAAAAACTGAAACAACCTAAATACTCCTCAATAAGTGAATGAATAAATAAAATGTGACATACACATAGATTAGAATACCATACAGCAGCTAAACAAATAAAATATAATGTACAATTTATAAATGTACATCAAATATCAATATCAATATAAAAGTCCAGGGGACCAGCTGGTGGCGTGGTGGTTAAGGTGCTGGACTCCCACATGGCCTACATGGTTTGAGTCCCAGACCTGGTAACTTGCTTTCTCACTTTCCTTCTCTATCAGTTTTTCTCTCTGAGCACACATGCCCTATAGCAAATTTTAAAATATATAATAATGATGATGAATAAAATTATTTAATTATTTATTTAATTCCAGTTTTGTTTTGTTTTGTTTTTTTTGGGGGGGAGAGGTTTTTGCTACAAGGCCTGTGCACTCGCCAGAAAGACAGAGAGAGACAGAGAGACAGAAAGCGAGAAATCACCCCCCAGGGGGGATGGCCATGCCACAATCCCTTCTCCTCCATTCTCCTTGGGATCTTGGGCACGCACGCACACACACCAAGCGTGAGTTTAAACCACCGGGTCCAGGACTTGAACCGCGATCGACCACATGGAAGTTCAACGACATAGCCATTACGCTAACTGCTGGTCCTGTGTTATTATTATTTTTTAATTTCACCAGAGAGAGAAAGGGAAAGGGAGAAAAGCAAACCACCAGGTCTGGCACTCAAACCATGGTTGGCCATGCCTTTAGCCATCATGCCACCTGCTGGCCTCAAATAATTCTTTAAAAAATATAAAAGTCTAAATAAAATACTGAGTCATTGAACAAAAAGTTTCAGAATACATATACTGTGATATCATTTAAGTAAAATTCCAAATAATGTAAAAAATACTAAATATTAGAACTTCATTGGTTTTTGAGAGCTTTATTTTACTTCCTTTGTGAGAGAGAGCCTGAGAAAGAACGCATGTGCACCTGAGAGAGATGGACACGAGCACGTACCCCAGACAGCGTCTGCTCAGGCCACGATCTCCCTCCTCTCGTCAGGATCTTGGGCACATGTGCTTCCAACATATTTCAGGTCGCCCTGGAATCCGAATCCGCAGTTGGCCGTGTGGCTTCCAGCACTGCAGATCAGTATACCACTGCCTGTGCTACCTAAGGTGCACCTACCTACATGCAGTACTTTCTTTTTTTTAGTTTTTGCTATAGCACGTGTTCACTCACCAAAGAGTGAGAGACAGAGAGAGAAAGAGAAAGAAGGAGGGAAAGTGAAAAATCACCCCCTGGGGGAGGCCACATGCAATCAAGCAATCCCTTCTTTCCTGCTCTCCTCTCGGTTACTTGGGAACACACGCACATGTGTTTGGCATATTTTCCAAGCTGCCATGTCTAGGACTCGAACCACCTAGTTGGCCATGTGGGAGTCCAGCATCTTAACCACAATGCCACCTGCTGTCCCTTTATGATACTTTTAAAGTACTTTTAAATAGACTGATTAGATATACACTATGCTCCCAGCAAAGATTCCAGTGGTAAAGGCAGAGGAGATCCCTTATTTTGCAGGAACATTTAAGATATATTGTTTCCTTTTTCTTTCTTTCTTTTTTTTTTTCTTTTTCTTTTTTCTTTTTCTTTTTTTTTTTTTTTTTTTTTTTTTTGGCTGTTGGACGCATGCACTTGTCAGAGAGACAGAGAAAGACAAAGAGACAGAAAGTGAGAAATCACCCCCCAGGGGGGATGGCCACGACTCAATCTCTTTTCCATTCTCCTGGGATGTTGAGCATGCATGCACATGCGTTTGGCATGTTTGAAGCCACCTGGTCTGGGACTGGAACTGCGATTGACCATGTGGGAATCCAGCAACATAACCACTACACCATCTGCTGGTCCCAAATTTAAGATATTTTTAAGACTGTCTTGGAAGCTGGCAAAGATACCTACATGATCAGTGAGTACGCACAGTTTGGGTTTTTAGCTTCCAGCTCTTTTCAGAGAATAATAATCCTCATTTCTCTGTCTCTCTCCAGGGCTAACCTACTTCTCACACTCAGATTTCTGACTCTAGAATACAAAATGTGCACTGTAAAAGTCTGAAGGAAAGAAATTCTCCCCTCCACCCTAACTCTCCTGGGCCCTTAATGCCCACCCCATCACAACCAGCTTTAGCTCTGGGGTTGAGCATGGAGACATTGAGCACTAGGACCCAGACGACACAGTGTGCACTTGGTCTTAGAGACCCTGTGCCATTCTTGAACTATAGGAAGGAAAGACGGGTAAAGACCCACTGAATCTTTTAGGTTTTGGCCATAGGGCTTGTGTGCTTGCTGAAGACAGACAGTGAGAGAGAAAGTGAAAGGAAAAAAAAAAAAACCTTCTCCATTCTCCTTTTGGGATTTTGGGCATCCAGGCACATGCACCTGGCGTGAATTTTAAGTCACCAGGTCAGGGACTCAAACCGGGGTCAACCTTGTGTGAGTTCAGTGGCTTAACCATCACGCTACCCACTGGCCCCCTGAATCTTTCTTATTGAAAGGAGTTTGGTCCGAACTAGAGGCCTAGTGGAGACCAACCTTTAGAGTGAGGCGCGAACATTCCCCCAGCAACTCCCCAGAGCCCAACATCTGGGTTGCTGCTGATGTTGAGAATGGGCTGAACAGAGCTCAGGTAGTGAAAGAAGGTATAAGAACTTCATCTTTTCTGGCCTGGGTGAGGGAAGGAGAGACTATCTCCATGGCTACTTGGGAAAGAAAGTTCGATCCTCTTTTTCTGCATAAACTGCGGAGGCATACAGCTCTTCGGGGTACCCAGAACTTAATCCAAATTCTCCACAATTTGGTTCAATCTGATTTATCATTTCCATATTCCACTTCGTAGCGTTATTTCTAGCTAATCTTCTTTCTGTTGCTTGTTTGTTTGTTTGTTTGTTTTTTAATACTAGAAGGTGCATGCACATACACAAGGCAGAAAGGGCGTGCACTCCCCAATGGGTTGTGGTCATGCCACAATCCTTTTTCCAACACTGCAACCCATCAGGATCCTGTGAGCACACAGGCCTGGCATGAGGCTGCTCGACTTGAATCCTGGACTTTGTGGAATCCAACTTCACACAACAGTTGTTCCAGGGCCAGCTCTTATGCTAATATTATTCTCTTACTCTCGTCCTAATCAAAATGCTTTTAGCTTCTTCTATTTTCTCCTAGGTTGAAATTATCAAGAGATAATAATCTGAGATCTTCCAGCCTGGAAGAGTTTGCAACCCAGGGAACAAAAAGAGCAAAGAAATATGATGTCAAAATATTTCACATATTGAATTTCAAAAAGTCATTATTTGAGATTTTTGAGACACTAATGTATTCTTTACACCAACTTCAACCAAAGAGATCACAGACAGCAGGGAAGATTGTTTCATTATTGAAAATGAAGATCAACTCTATTTCACAAGACTAGGATGTTTGGAAATTAAGTAAGATCGGGTGTATAAAGTACCTGATAGTTTGCCTGGCACATAGAAGGTGCTTAATAAACTTAGTTGTTGTTAGGTTTTGTGTGCACCATACTCTTTTTTAGTTTAGTTTAGTTTAGTTCTTTCCTGCCATAGGGCATGTGCACTCACTGGACAGTGACAGCAAGAGACAGAGAAAGAGGGAAAGTGAGAAATCACCACCACTACCTCCCAAAGGATGGCTATGCTACAGTCCCTTCTCCTCCATTCTTTTCTCAGGATTTTAAACACGCATGCACATGCACCTGGCATGATTTTCAGGCTACCAGGTCCAAGATTCGAACAGCAGAACTGACCATGTGGCATCTAGCACCTTAACCACCATGCCACCTGCTGGCTCCATAGTAACTCTTTTTTTTTTTTTAGAATTATTTACTTTTATTCATTATCATTATTTTTTAAATAACTAACTAATTATTAATTAATTAAAATTTGACCAGAAAGAGAAAGGGAAAGCAACCAGATCTAGCACTCTAACCACAGTGGCCACATGGGAGCCCAATGCCTCAACCACCACACCACATGCCGGCCCTGGCCCACCTTCTACTCTAACCAATTCTGTGGCCTTGGACCTGGTGGGGGACCACTCACCTGAATTCCTTCTTATGTAAAATGGACATTATAATAGTACTGTCTTGGTTCATCCAGCTGCTATAGTAAAACACCCTGGACTGGGCAGCTTGTAAATAAAAGAAATTTCTATCTCACAGTTCTAGAGACTGGAAGTCCAAGATCAAGGTGCTGGCCAATCCAGTGTGTGGTGAGGGCCTTCTGGTTCACAGTGGGCACCTTCTCACTATGTGCTCGCATGATGGAAGGGATGAGCTAGCTCTCTGGGGGCTCTTTTATAAGAGTACTGGTCTCATTCATAAGATCTCTGCCCGCAAACCTAAGGACTTTCTTTTATTTATTTGCCTTTTATTTTCTTTACTTCCTTTAAAAAATTTATTTATTGGGACTAGCAGGTGACCTGGTGGTTAAGGCGCTAGACACTCCCACATGGCCAACTGTGGTTCGAGTCCTGGACCTGGTTGTTTGCTTTCTCACTTTCCCTTTATCTCTTTATGTCTCTCTCTGGTCAAATTAAAATAAATAAATGAATAAATTAAATTCAATAATTTCTTTAAAAATTATTTATTTATTATTATTTTTAAATTTACATTTAATCACGGTAAATCTTTACAGTGTATGGTATGTTTTTCCCATCGTGAATACAATGCATATTAATCAAGTCAAAGACATTACAATGTGCATTATCACCGGCAAATAATTTTTTCATTTTCATGTCTATTAAATGTGTTATTTGTTTATCCCTGACCCCCTTCATAACCTAATGACTTTCTAATGGCCCCACCCCCTAATGCCATCCCCATAAGGGTTAGGATTTCAGCATATGAATTTTGGGGATGGACCCAAACATTCACACTATTTTAGGTACCCACCTAATAGGCTTATTGAGAGCAATAAATAAATTACAAAAATAGCTTTGGTCCCTAGGTGCCCAAATAGTGGTAGTGACTCTCTTTTTAAAAAAAAAAAAAAAATCATATTAGCGGTTAGCGTAATGGCTATGTCGCTGGACTACCACGTAGTCGACTGCGGTTCGAGTCCCGGACCTGGTGGCTTAAACTCACGCCGGGCGCGTGTGCGTGCATGCCCAAGATCCCGAGAGGAGAATGGAGGAGAAGGAATTGTGGCGTGGCCATCCCCCCTGGGGGGTGATTTTTCGCTTTCTGTCTCTCTGTCTCTCTCTGTCTGTCTGGCGAGCGCACGCACCCTATAGTAAAATCCTCTCCAAAAAAAAGAAAAAAAAATCATATTAGGACCAGCAGATGGTGTAATGGTTAGGTTGCTGGATTCCCATGTAGTCGACTGTGGTTTGAGTCCTGGACCCTGTGGTTTAAAACTCACGCCGGGCGCATGTGTATGCATGTCTAAAATACCAAGAGGAGGATAGAGGAGAAAGGATTGTGGCATGGCCATTCCCCCTGGGTGGAGTGATTTCTCATTTTCTGTCTCTGGCGATTGCATGCACCCTATAATAAAAATACCTCTTAAAATTTTTATTTAATTTCATTTATTATTACTATTACTATTATTTCAAATTTGCTAATAGGGCACATGTGCTCACCAGAGAGAGAGAGAGAGAGACGGGAAGTGGGAAAGCACGCTACCAGATCCAGGACTTGAACCACAGTCAGCCATGTGGGAGTCCAGTGCCTTAACCACCACACCACCTGCTGGCCTCAGTGGTCGTGATTCTTACCATTGTATTGTGAATGGAGATAATGGTCTGAAGGAGTAAAAAGACATTGACAGGAGCAGTGTAGATCATCAGACCTTTTATATGTTAAAAGTAGAAGGACTCTCCAAAACTATATAGAATCGAATTTGGCAAATTAGGGTCTCCAGGCCAAATCAGATCTGCTTCCTATTTTCATAAATAAAGCTTTATTAAAACACAGTCATATTCATTCATTTATCTACTATTGCTGCTTTTGCACTACGGTGGCAGAGTTAGGTGGTTGTGACAGATTTTACAGTCCCAGGTCCTAAAATACTATCTATCCATTTCTGGAAGTTTGACAACCCCTAATCTAGAGCATCTAATTTTACAGATAAAGAAAAAGGACCAAATAAAATAAGTGACTTTCAGGCCAGCCAGGTGGTGTGATGGTAAAGCTGGTTGGATCCCACGTGGACAACTGTGTGGTTCAAGTCTCAGACCTGATGGTTTAAAAAACACACCAGGTGCATGTGTATGCATGCCCCAAATCCCAAGAGATCACAGAGTGGCCACTCTCCCTGAGGGATGATTTCTCACTTTCTCTTTCTCTTACTGTGCCCCACAGCAAAAACTTTAAAAAGAAGAAGGAAGAAAGAAAGAAAGAGAGAGAGAAAAAGAAAGGAGAAAGAAAAGAAAAGTGACTTAGTGGACGACTCTAGTGCAGCAGTAATGCACTGCTTGGGAGAGGCCAGATCCCGCAAGGCAATCGCAGTTCCATCAGAATGAAGCATGTAGGCCACTTAGTGCCCAGGAGCTGATGGAAGAAGGGGATCACAGCATGACCAGAAACTGTGGAATGTGCTCCTCTCTCTCTTTTTTTTTAAAAGAATTATTTAGGGGCCAGCAAGTGGCATAGTGGCTAAGGCACTGTATTCCCATGTGATCAACTATGGTTCAAATCCTGGA
This sequence comes from Tupaia tana, assembly GCA_026018925.1. Lineage (NCBI taxonomy): Eukaryota > Metazoa > Chordata > Mammalia > Scandentia > Tupaiidae > Tupaia > Tupaia tana. The sequence continues at coordinate 57,485,929 of JAKSZU010000008.1, read as the reverse complement.
GCTAGAGGCTTAAAAATCACACCAGACACATATGCATGCATATTCAAAATCCCAGGAGGAGAAATGAGGAGAAGAGTTAGCATGACCATCCTCCTGGGGGGGGGGGGGGCGATTTCTCATTTTCCCTTTTACTATCTCTGCCTCCCTCCAGTGAGTGCATGCATCTTTGGGCAAAAACCTAAAAAAAAAAAAAAAAAAAAAAAAAAAAAGTTATAAACAGTAATTATAGATCTATGTTGAGGAGCACATAGTGTATAAAGATGTCTTTTTTTTTTTTTTTTTTTTTGAGAGAGAGAGAGATTTTTGCTATAGGGTGCATGCACTCACCAGAGAGACAGAGAGACAGAGAGGCAGAAAGTGAAAAATCACCCCCCTGGGGAGATGGCCACACCTCAATCCCTTCTCCATTCTCCTCTTAGGATTTTGGGCACACATGCACCTGGCTTGAGGATTAAGCCACCAGGTCTGGGACTCAAACCATGGTAGACTACGTGGAGTCCACTGATGTAACTATTACTCCACCTGCTGGTCCCATAAATATGCAATTTATGTAATTTATGATGATAACAATAACAACATAAAAAAGCATGAGATGACACTGCATGGAAACAAGGTTTTCATATTCTACTAAAGTTAAGGTAATATAAACTCAAAAGAGATCATCATGTATTTGAGAATTGTAATTACCACTGTAATCATTAAGAATATAATAAGGGTGCTAGCAGTTGGCTTAGTGGTTAAGGCAGTGGACTCCCACATGGTCAATTGAGGTTCAAGTCTCAGACTGACAGCCTGAAACACACCAGATGCATTGTGTGTGTGCCCAAAATCCCAAAGGGAAAATGGAGGAGAAATGCAGCATAGCCATCCCCCTGGGAGATGATTTCTCACTCTTTTTCTCTCCAGTGAGTGCATGTGCCCTAAAGCAAAATAAACTCTCTCTTAAAAAAAAAAAAAGAAAGAAAATTACACTGGGTTTGTGTGTGTATGTGTGCATGAGTGCCCAAGGTCCCAGGAGGAGAATGGACAAGAAGGAATTGCGTGTGGCCATCTCCCCAAGGAGTGATTTCTCACTTGCTCTCTCTGACGAGTACATGCACTCTATGGCAAAATCAACAACAAAACTTCAAAATACCTGAAGAGGGTCAGGTAGACTGTCAATGAATGAATGGAAACCACCTGTTATATTGGGACTTGATAATTAATGGTAATATTTGATTTAAAAAAACACCCTAATAATAGTTTGGCATGCATATGTGAGAAAGAGAGGGAGAGACAAAGAGGAAAAACCTCTACATGGTCTGGTCATGCTGTGATCCCCTTCCTCCAGTCCTCCAGTCTTCTAGTCCTCTAGTCCTCCAGTCCTCCAGTCTTCCAGTCCTCCAGTCTTCTAGTCCTCCAGTCCTCCAGTGCTCCAGTCTTCCAGTCTTCTTGTCCTCCTGTCCTCCAGTCTTCCAGTGCTCTAGTGCTCCAGTCTTCTAGTCCTCCTGTCCTCCAGTCCTCCAGTCCTCCAGTCCTCTAGTCCTCCAGTCCTTCAGTCATCTAGTCCTCCAGTCCTCCAGTCTTCTAGTCCTCCAGTCCTCCAGTCCTCTAGTCTTCTAGTCCTTCAGTCCTTCAGTCCTCCAGTCTTCTAGTCCTCCAGTCCTCCAGTCCTCCAGTGCTCCAGTCCTCCAGTGCTCCAGTCCTCCAGTCTTCTAGTCCTCCTGTCCTCCAGTCCTCCAGTCCTCCAGTCCTCCAGTGCTCCAGTCCTCCAGTCCTCTAGTCCTCCAGTCCTTCAGTCATCTAGTCCTCCAGTCCTCCAGTCTTCTAGTCCTCCAGTCCTCCAGTCCTCCAGTCCTCCAGTGCTCCAGTCCTCCAGTCTTCTAGTCCTCCAGTCCTCCAGTCCTCCAGTCCTCCAGTCCTCCAGTCCTCTAGTCCTCCAGTCCTTCAGTCATCTAGTCCTCCAGTCCTCCAATCTTCTAGTCCTCCAGTCCTCCAGTCCTCTAGTCTTCTAGTCCTTCAGTCCTTCAGTCCTCCAGTTCTCTAGTCCCCCAGTCTTCTAGTCCTCCAGTCCTCCAATGCTCCAGTCTTCCAGTGCTCCAGTGCTACAGTGCTCCAGTCCTCCAGTCTTCTAGCCCTCCAGCCCTCCAGCCCTCCAATCCTCCAGATCTTGGGCACTCACATGTGTGTCTAGCTTATCTCAGGCCCCAGGAATTGAGATTCAAACCATGGTGGCTGTGTGGAATCCGGCTTCTCTGGAGCATTACGCTGCACTATGGACAGACCCGAAGTTGGCTCTTTTCTGAGACAGGTGCCCCTCTGTGGTGATGAGATGGCTACAGCTCTTCCACTTCATAGCCTTCCAAGTTCAGAGAGAAAATCAGCCTCTCCCTGAGAAAGAAGTCCTGAGATTCACTCTGAATGGACTGGTCTTGTGTCCTGGGGCAATGGGGCACTGATTTTTCAGGCCTGTGCTGGAGTCTAGGTCAGAGTTCTCTCACCCAAAGCACGTGGACAGAGAGTGCAGACACAGCTCTTCTAAAGGAACTCAGCGCTGCTATCTGTGGAAGGGAGTGCGGTCACTAGATGGCCTCTCTACTCCTTCCTCACGCAGAATGCAGATGGCAAGAAGGCCCCGAACACTTACACATTTTCACCCAGGTGGCTCTGAGAAGTGGTGAGAGGTGGGACCAGAAGAAGAAAGATTGATTAAGAAGGGAGTCAGGGGCCAGCCACGTGGTGTAGTGGGAATGCAGGTGGATTCCACATGGCTGACTTTGTGGTCTGAGTCCCAGACCTATTGGTTTGAAAAACATGCCAAGTATGTGTGCGTGCATGCCCAAATCCGGAGAGGAGAATGGAGGAGCGGGATTGCATTGTGGCCATCATCTCTGGAGGGTGATTTCTCACTTTCTCTTTCCTTCTCTTTCTGATGAGTGCAAATGTCCTGTAGGAAAATTAAAGATTTTAAAGAATTATTTATTTAATTTTATTTATCATTCTTATCTTTTTTTTTTTAATTTGCTACAAGGCACGTGCACTCACTAGAGAGAGAGAAGATAAGAAAGTAAGCCACCAGGTCTGGGACTCGAACCATGGTCAACAATGTAGGAGTCCAGCACCATATTACCATGCCACCTGCTGCCCCCTGTAGAAGAATGATTTATTTTATTTATTTAGTTAGTTAGTTTTTTGGAGAAGTTTTTGCTATAGGGCACGTGCGCTCGCCAGAAAGACAGAGAGAGACAGAGAAACAGAAAGCGAGAAATCACCCCCTGGGGGGATGGCCACGCCGCAATCCCTTCTCCTCCATTCTCCTCTCAGGATCTTGTGCATGCATGCACACACGCCCGGTGTGAGTTCAAGCATCAGGTCCAGGACTAAAACCGTGGTAGACTACATAGGAATCCAGCGACATAACCATTACACTAACTGCTGGTCCTGAAAAATTATTTAAAAATGAAATTAGGGCCTCAAGATGTGAGAACTAGCCACATACTCAGGAGTATTCTAGTCTATTGTGCAACTGAAGAGCTAAACCCAGAGAAATGAATGGCTTTCTCAGGGTTACCACTTCTTTGTAGCGCCACTGAGTAACCCTAGTAGAAAGGGTTCGTTAGTAGAACTTCCTAAGAAACTTAGGATAGAAATCTTTCTCAGAAATGGATAAAAATCAGCTGCCCTTGTGCCTAGTAATTAAGGGAGCTGGATCTCATGTGGCTGACTACGGTTCGAATCCCAGTCACGGCAACTAGAAACTACACTAAACACCTGTACGTGCATGCCCAAACATCCTGACAAGAAATAGAGGAAAAGGGATCACAGCGTGACCACACACCACATTGGACTCACACAAGTACCCAAGATCTGGAGGACTAAAGGAAAGGGATTGCGGCATGATCAGACCCCGTGGAGGGTGCTGTCTCTCACTCCTCTCATACACATGCATGAAAACTATCATGAACCTTGTCCTTCTGTTTTTCTCTCTCTTTCTCTCTGTCTCTCCCTGACAAGCCCTTTGGCAATTAGAAAAAAGAAAAAAAAATGGACAAAGATCATAACTTATATCTTATTTACCTTCCCATACACCCAATAAATTGTTGACAGTTATGACCCATACCTATATGCATGTACTTATATACACATATGTGTCTAGGTATACTTAGGTATACAGATAGAAGTATATCTATGTATACTTATGTCTATAGATATATGTTGTGTGTGTGTATAGTGAGAGAGAAAGGGGGAATGTGATTGCATTTTAAAGTCATGTCTGATTACATAGGGCCAGCAGTGGTGTGGTGGTTAAGGCGCTGGACACTCCCACATGGCTGACCACGGTTTGAGTCCTAGACCTGCTATCTTGCTTTCTCACTTTCCTTCTCTCTGTGTGTCTGTCTTTCTCTGGTCCATTGAAAATAAATGAATGAATAAGTAAAATTAAATAAATAATTCTTTAAAAAAAAAGTCATGTCTGATTACAAACCCCTTTTTTTAAAGAATTATTTTTTAAAGAATTATTTATTTTTATTTATTCATTCATTTATTTATTATTTTTTGAGAGGTTTTTGCTATAGGGCATGTGCACTGGCCAGAAAGACAGAGAGAGACAGAGAGACAGAAAGTGAGAAATTACCCCCCAGGGGGATGGCCACGCCTCAATCCCTTCTCCTCCATTCTTCTCTTGGGATCTTGGGCACGCACGCACATGCACCTGGCGTGAGTTTAAGTCACCAGGTCCAAGACTCGAACCATGGTTGACTACATGGGAGTCCAGTGACATAGCCATTATACCAACTGCTGGTCCCTATTCATTCATTTATTTTTAATTTGACCAGAGAGTGACACAAAGAGAGAAAGAGTGAGAAAGCAAGCCACCAGGTCCAGGACTCAAACCATGGTCAGTCATGTGGGTATGCCTAGCGCTTTAACCACCATGCCACCTGTTGTCCCCAAGTATTATTTTATTATTTAATTTTTACTTATTCTTATTGTTCTAATTTTACCAGAGACAGCTAGAGAGACAGAGAGAGAAAGTGAGAAGGCAAGTGTCCAGGTCCGAGACTCGAACCATAGTCAGCCATGTGGGAGTCCAGTGTCTTTAACCATCATACCACCTGCTGGCCCCCCGCCCAGTGTAAGTTTTAAGTCACTGGGTTCAGGACTCGAACTACAGACAACCACGTAAAAGTCTAGCAACATAGCCATTGGTCCCACAAAGCCTTTTAAAAAAAGCTTTGGCCCAAGGACCAGCAGGTGGTGTGGTGGTTAAGGTGTTGGACTCCCACGTGGTTGATTGCAGTTCAAGTCCCAGACCTGGCAGCTTGCTTTCTTGCTTTCCCTTTCTCTCTCTCTCTGTCTCTCTCTGGTCAAATTTAAAAAAAATAATAATCATAATAAAATAAAATAAAGAATTTTTAAAAATAAAGTTTGGCCCAGTTTCTGTATCATGGAGGTAGTCAAGGGCTTACAAGACTGGATCCATATGACTGACCAGGGGTTCAGATCCCCAGGTTGACTTGGAAACAGACGGGGCCTCTGAGATCCTGAGGAGCTTGAAGGCCAGAGAAAGGGGATCGTGGCATAACGAGGCCCTGTCAAGGGTACTTTTCTATTTCTCTCTAACTCACTTTTTCAGATGTACATATTTTCTACTATAATAAATGAACAAAATTGTTTTTCTATCAAAATGCAGTTACAGGATAATTATCATTTAACACCAGGGAGAAGAATATTGATTATCTTGAAGTCCCCCTGTAGTTTGTTATCTTTATAGATTTTTCTAAAGCTCATTTCCAAACCTCTGAGTCAATACACAGAATAAATATTCCTCTTAAGTCATTACTACTGCCCCGATGCTGGGAGCCAGGCTGTCGCATCTGTGCATTTTCCCAGAGCAGTAGCAGAGTGCCAAGTGAACAGATGGGTTGTGTGCTCTGCTGGAACATCTGGCAAGCCTGGGTGCCACTTGGCTACAGTCACACGTGTGGCCAGGTGCTGCATGACACCAGAGATTAATCTAGGCAAGGCTTCATTTCACTATATCACGTGGGGACAGAGCAAAAGACCCAGACCTAGGACATGAACATGGAAATCTCACACTTGAGACAGAAGGGTGATTTTTCCTGTGATTTAAGCAACACCAGATGAATCTAATCCAATAATGAAGCAGCGATAGTAGGTATATCATTTGTCTTTTTCCCTCCCAGGGCTTTCCAACATTCCACACCCTGGACCCAAAATAAGGCTTTTTAAGACCTCCATCTCTACGTTGGCTGCTCACTTGGCCTTTCCACTGGGGTCTCTCACCTTGACTATAGTCATTTAGTGTATTTCACATGACAGGCTTTTTTTTTTTTTTTTTTTTTTAATTATTTTGAGACCAGCAGTTGGCATAATGGCTATGTCGCTGGACTCCCACTTAGTCAACCATGGTTCAAGTCCTGGACCCGGTGCTTAAACTCGCCGGGCACTAATGTGCGTGCCCGAGATCCCAAGAGGAGAATGGGGGAGAAGAGATTGCGGCATGGCCATTTCCCCAGGGGGTGATTTCTCACTTTCTGTCTCTCTCTCTGTCTTTCTGGTGAGCACACACAAGCCCTATAGCAAAAACTTCTCCAGAAAGAATTATTTTATTTAACGTTATTTATTTATTTAAATTTGACCAGAGAGGGATAGAGTAAGAGAGAGAGAGAGAAGGAAAGTGAGAAAGCAAGCCTCCAAGTCCGAGACTCAAATCTCAGTCAATCATGTGGGAGTCCAGTGCCCTTAACCACCACACCACCTACTGGCCCCACATGATAGGTTATTTAACTTACAGCTTTATAAATGTACACACTAGGCCAGCAGGTAGTGTGGTGATTAAGGCGCTAGATCCCACATGGTGACTGTGTGGTTTGAGTTCTGGACTCAGAGGCTTGAAAATCATACCAGGTGAGTATGAATGCCCAAAACCCCTAGAGGAGAATGAAGGAGAAGGGGTTGTCGCATGGGGGAATCTCCCCTGGGAGCTATTTCTCACTCTGTGTGTGTGTGTGTGTCTCTCTTGCAAGTACATGCACCCTAGCAAAAAAAAGTACATAATAGAATGAATTTTAGCCTTTTCGCCAAGATGGCGCCGAAAGGGAAGAAGGAAGCTCATGCCCCTTCCAAAGCTGAAGCTAAAGCGAAGGCTTTGAAGGCCAAGAAGGCAGTGCTGAAAGGCGTTCACAGCCACCAAAAAAAGAAGATCCGTACATCACCCACCTTCCAGAGGCCCAAGATGCTTAGGCTGCGGAGGCAGCCTAAATATCCTCGGAAGAGCGCCCCCAGGAGAAGCAAGCTTGACCGCTACGCCATCATCAAGTTCCCCCTGACAACCGAGTCTGCCATGAAGAAGATAGAGGACAACAACACACTTGTGTTCATTTTGGATGTCAAGGCCAACAAGCACCAGATCAAACAGGCTGTGGAGAAGCTCTATGATACTGATGTGGCCAAGGTCAACACTCTAATCAGGCCTGACGGAGAGAAGAAGGCGTATGTGCCACTGGCTCCCGATTACGATGCTCTGGATGTTGCCAACAAAATGGGGATCATCTAAAGCAAGTCCAGCTGGCTAATTCTAAATACACATTTTTCCACCAAAAAAAAATTAAAATTCTATGTAAACAAACCCCATAGCCCACTGATTCAGGGCACCAGACCCCACATGGCCAACACAGTTCAAATCCCAGCCCTTGAGAAACATGCCACATGCATGTGCATTCATACCCAAAATCTTGACAGAATGGAGAAATGGAGGAAAAGGGGTTGTGGCATGACCATTCCCCACTGGGGAAGTGTTTTCTCACTCTCTCTGTTTCTCTAACTCTCTCTGGCAACCTCACATGCCCTCTGGCAATTAAAAAAAAAAAACTCTGTAGTAGTCACCAGCTAACTGAAGTTCCTTACAGTCGTTCAAAAAATGTTTATTCAGTAATTCTTTTTTATTTTTTTTTTTTGAGAGGTTTTTGCTACAGGGCGTGTGTACTCGCCAGACAGACAGAGAGAGACAGAGAGACAGAAAGCGAGAAATCACCCCCCAGGGGGGATGGCCATGCTGCAATCCCTTCTCCTCCATTTTCCTCTCGAGATCTTGGGCACGCACGCACACGCGCCCGGTGTGAGTTTAAGCCACCGGGTCCAGGACTGGAACCGTGGTCAACTACGTGGGAGTCCAGCGACATAGCCATTATGGTAACTGCTGGTCCCTACACTTTTCTTTCTCTATTTGTTGTGACTTTCTTTTCTTTTCTTTTCTTTTTTTCTTTTTCTTTCTTTTTTTTTTTTTTTTTTTTTTTTTTTTGAGAGGTTTTTTTTGCTACAGGGCACGTGCGCTCATCAGAAAGACAGAGAGACAGAGACAGAAGTGAGAAATCATCCCCTGGGAGGGATGGCCACACCACAATCTCTTCTCTTCCATTCTCTTCTTGGATTCTTGGGCATGCACGCACACGCACCCAGCGTGAGTTTAAGCCACTGGGTCTGGGACTCGAACCACGGTCGACTACATGGAGTCCAGTGACATAGCCATTACACCAACTGCTGGTCCCTATTTGTTGTGATTTTCAAGCCGCTGGGAATCCAATGCCTTAACCACCATACCACCTGCTGGCCTCTAATATACATTTTTCAAAGAAAATACAAATCCATCCTTCCTCTGTAGTGAATTGGTAAAAACCCTTAAATGTTCTTATCTGAAAGTCTTGCTGTGGTTCAGCCCAGATCCTTTTCTTCTGATGTCCAGCAAAGCTCTGTCTCTCCCTATTCAAGAGGGTGTGCTGTGGTTCTCGATCCCAATCGCACAAAAGTCTAAGTCCCTCCATCTGTACAAATACAAAGTTCATTCTTTTTTTTTTTTTTTTTTTTTTTTTTTTTTTTTTTTGAGAGGTTTTTGCTATAGGGCGCGTGCGCTCGCCAGACAGACAGAGAGAGACAGAGAGACAGAAAGCAGGAAATCACCCCCCAGGGGGGATGGCCACGCCGCAATCCCTTCTCCTCCATTCTCCTCTCGGAATCTTGGGCACGCACGCACACGCGCCCGGCGTGAGTTTAAGCCGCCGGGTCCGGGACTCGAACCGCAGTCGACTACGTGGGAGTCCAGCGACATAGCCATTACGCTAACTGCTGGTCCCCAAAGTTCATTCTTGTTGTCAGTGTTACTCATGAACCCTGGTATGGTGGGAATCCATAGAATGCTGAAATTTTAAAAATTTTCTTCCTGGGGCTGGCAGGTAGAGTGTGGTTAAGGGTGCTGGACTACCACAGGGCCAAGTGCCATTCAAGTCCCGGACCTGGTAGTCCTTTCTCACTGTTTCTCTCTCTCTCTCTCACTCACTCTGTCCCACTCTGGTCAAATTTAAATAATAAAATAATTCTTTTTTTAAAAAAGTGCTGGACTCCCACATATTTGACCATGGTTCGAGTCCCGGATCTGGTAGCTTGCCTTCTCACAGTCCCTCTCTGTCTCTCTAACTTTTTCTGGTAAAATTTTAAAACAATAGTAATAGGGTCCAGCAGGTGATATAGTGGTTAAGGTGCTACACTCCCACCTGGCCGACCCCAGTTCGGATCCTGACCTCATGGCTTGAAACTCATGCTGGGTATGTGTGCTTGTGTGCCAAAAATTTCAATAGGAGAATGGAGGAGAAGGGATTGTGGTGTGGTCATTCTCTTTCTGTCTCTCTGTCTCTCTGGCCTGCACACATGTCCTATAGCAAAAAGTCTTTAAAATAAAAGTAAAATAAATTAAATTAAATTTAAAAATTATTATTGGGACCAGCAGTTGGTGTAATGGCTATGTCACTGGACTCCTATGTAGTCGACCACGGTTCGAGTCCCAGACCCGGTGGCTTAAACTCACGCCAGGCACATGTGCTTGCCCAAGATCCCTAGAGGACAATGGAGGAGAAGGGATTGCGGTGTGGCCATCCCCCCCTGGGGGGTGATTTCTCGCTTTCTGTCTCTATGTCTCTCCCTGTCTTTCTGCCAAGTGCACACGCCCTATAGCAAAAAAAACCTCTCTCCCCTAAAAAATAAATAATTATTATTAAAAAAAGGAAATTTCTCACAAATAACCGAGGCCTGCCGGGAACAGGACTTCTAAAAGGCAGTTATGTCTGGAAGGCTGTGGTCCAAGGCCATTTTTCCTGGCTATAAGCAGCGTCTCAGGAATCAAATGGAGCACATAGCTCTTCTTAAAATTGAAGGTGTTTATGCCCGAGATGAAATTCTGTTTAGGTAAGAGGTGTGCTTATGTGTACAAAGCAAAAACCAACACAGTGACTCCTGGTGGCAAACCAAATAAAACCAGAGTAATCTGGGGAAAGGTTACCCGTGCCCATGGAAACAGTGGCACGGTTCGAGCCAAATTCCAAAGCAACCTTCCTGCTAAGGCAATGGGACACAGAATCCGTGTGAGGCTGTACCCCTCAAAGTTTTAGAATAATGAAAAGTAAATGAATAAAAATGGGGGAAAATAAATTTCTTTTGTATCAGTACATATTTTTCACAGTTCAGGCTGAGACCAGGTGTCTTGTCATCCCTTGGCCTGGAAACGCAGCTCCCCACCATCCATGGCACAGTGGAGAGCAGTGAGAGAGGTTTCACAATCACACTCTCTCTGAAAGAACCTCCAAGTCGAGAACAAGTTCCAGGTACTTTAACTACCTGGAAGAGTTTCCTCTACTGCTCAGACGTTCATAAACTCTACGATACTTCCTGTCCGATACCCTCCATGTCTCCTCTGAGGCTGGCTCTCCTCTGGACTCCCCAGGTTGCCATGACTCTCTTTCATTGGTACTTAGGATGCAGTATTTGCTGAGCCCACTAGACGGCCAGCGTGTGGCTCTGGGGTTGGACACGCAGGTCAGTGTGGCCCATTACAAGCTCCCCAGGAGGTTCACTGGGGCCACATGCTCATCTGCCCTTTCCCTAACCTGCTCAAACTGGCAGACTGTTCAAGGTCCACGGAGGAGACAGCTGCAGGCCATTTGCGTAACTTTGTAATTATGTAGTGATAAAAACAACAAATGAGATCAGTTGTTTCTTTTCCGTGTGTGTGTGTGTGTGTGTGTGTGTGTGTGTGTGTGTTTCTTCATGAGAAAGAGAGAGACAGGCACCTCCCGACAAGGTCTTCATACTACGATCTACTCTCAGCCCTGGCCAGCCCAGACACGAGGCACGTGCTTGGGTATACTGGGAAGTTTCAGGACACAAACCTGGAACATTCTGTGAGGGCTCAGCATTGCAGAGCATTGTGTCACTGCTACACAGCTATATGGGACTTATTTTAAAGATTTGCCAGAGGGTGTTTATGCTGGCCAGAGGGAGACAGAGAGAAAGCAAGAAAGCACCACCCCACCATGGGGAATGGTCACACTGCAATTTATTCTCCTCCATTTCTCCCTTCTTCAGGATTTAGGGCATGCACACACATGTGCCCGCTGTGATTTTCAAGGTTCCAGGTCTGAGACTTGAACCATGTGGGATCCAGCTGCCTTAACCTCCATGCCACCTGCTGGCCCTTTTTAATTTTTTAAGTGTATTTATTTCTCCCATGAGTAAGAGTGACAGAGAGAAAGATATAGAAAGACAGAGAATGAAACCACGCTACCATTAGGGTCTTGATGCCACAATCTACCCCTAACTTCAGCCAACCCTGAATCATGGGCACTTACATGCCCAGAGTTCTCAGGGATGTCTCCAGACACAAAGCCAGAACCTTATACGTGGGTCAGCCTCAGAACATTGCACACTACACTTACTGCCCACTAGTCCTTTTTGTGCATTTTTAAGAAAATGTTTTATCGGGAACCAGCAGTTAGCGTAATGGCTATGTCGCTGGACTCCCACGTAGTCGACCGCGGTTCGCATCCCGGACCTGGTGGCTTAAAACTCACGCCGGGCGTGTGTGCATGCATGCCCAAGATCCCGAGAGGAGAAGGGATTGCGGCGAGACCATCTCCCCTGGGGGGTGATTTCTCGCTTTCTGTCTTCTCTGTCTCTGTCTGTCTGGCGAGCGCACGCGCCCTATAGTGAAAACCTCTCCAAAAAAAAAAAAAAAAAAAAAGAAAATGTTTTACCTTCAGCAATCTTGCTTTCAGGACAAGAGTGGCATTTTAAAAATCGCAAAATGACGACAGTTTCAAATGGCAGATTTAGACTACCTGAGCCCAGCGATTTTTCACTCCCTGTTCTAGCAAATTATCCAAAGGCTGATGCTTCTGAAATTCACTTTTCATCATTCCTGGGACTTAATCAGGTCAGCTTGCCAAAATTGGCCAGGTTAGTTATTTATTTAACAGGAGAAAACTATTCAAACTGTGTTTCAATAGGCATGACTATTTTCTTTTCTGGTGCCCCAAATCAAGATCCCTGACACTCTGAAACTTCTGTCTATTCATGAGGAAAGGATGAATAAAAGGGGTGGACTGCAAACTGTGGAATCTTGTGCAGCAATAAAATCTGATGAAATGAATGCACATTTAATTCTTTAGAGTAGAAAAAAATATATAAGAAAGAATAAAATGTATAGGTCAGTCACAGTGGGGTGGTGCTGGCACAATGCTTGTGATGCTGAAGCTGCAGGGGAGGTTCTGGGCTTCTGTCCCTGGGCCTCCCGGTTCACACAGGGCACACCCGCCCCTGTCTATGATCAGGGCTGGCTGAGGCTGGGGGTGGATCATGGCACAGGGTTTCTTATTATTATTATTATTTTTAAATTGTGCTATATAGTACATACACTCACTGGAGAGAGATAATGAGAGAGAAAGTGAGACAATCCCCTGCTATATGTGGAGTGATGGCCACGCTGAAATATCTTCTCCTCCATTCTCTTTTGGGGATGTTGGGCACACACGCTCACACGCCTGAAGTGTTTTTCAAGCTGTCAGGTCCTGGGACTTGAACTGCACAGTCAGCTATATAGGATCCAGCTGCCTTTTACTACCATGCCACCAGCTCCAGGCTTGGGGATCTTGTTGGGGGTTCCTGCTTCTCTATTTCTTTTTTTCTCACAGTCTTGGAGGAAATAACTAAATAAACTTTAAGGGAAAAATTAAATTTATAGCACATATACATAAAATAATATACTTCATTTTTATAATAAAAAGGTATATTTAAGGAAATATATGAAACACATTAAAGCGGGTATTTATGGTGGGGATTAGGGGTTGCATAAGAGTGGGAAAAATTGAATAAAACCAAAGAAACCACCAAAAATGTGATAATAAACTAAGGAGTAGGACTAACTTGAGGTTTTAAACAATGCATGAATAAATAACATTATTAAAAACCGAGACCAGCAGTTGGTGTAATAGCTGTTGCTGGACTCCCATGTAGTCGACTGCGGTTCAAGTCCCGGACCTGGTGGCTTAAACTCACACTGGGTGCATGTGCGTGCGTGCCCAAGATCCCAAGAGGAGAATGGAGGAGAAGGGATTGCGGCGTGGCCATCCCCCCTGGGGGGTGATTTCTCTCTTTCTGTCTCTCTGTCTCTCTCTGTCTCTCTGGCAGGCACATGCGCCCTATAGCAAAAACCTCTCCAAAAAAAAAAAAAAAAAAATCATGCTACAAATTGGTACTCCCCAGCAGTGTTTTTTTTAAAAAAGAATTATCTTATTTAATTTTATTTATTATTATTTTTTTAATTTGCTATAGGACACATGCATTCACCACAGAGAGCAAGAGAGAGAGAGAGAAAGTGGGAAAGCGGGGGCTGACAGGCGATGTGGTGAAGGTGCTAGACTTCCACATGGCCAACTGCAGTTCAAGTCCTGGACCTGGTGACTTGCGTTCTCACTGTTCCCTTCTCTTTCTCTCGCTCTCTGTCTCTTTGGTCAGTTTTTTAAAAATAACAATAAATAGCTGGTCCTTTCTCTGCCATCGTGCTGTGTGCAGTCCACTTGGCTCTTTGCCATGTCTTCTCACAAGACTTTCATATTCAAGCGGTTTCTAGCCAAAAAACGGAAGCAAAATTGTCCAATTTCCCAGTGGATTAGAATGAAAACTGGTAATACAATCAGATACAACTCCAAGAGGAGACACTGGAGAAGAACCACGCTGGGTGTAGGAGGAACTGGACAGGAGGTGCGCCACATGTTTATGCTGCACCAAGGCCACTATGGTCTTGCCACATCAAGCAGAAAATGATCACCACTGACTGGACACTTAAAAAAAATGATGCCTCACTTTGTTTCTAAGTTCTGCATTGGTAGGTTGGTTCAGTAATAAATATGTAAGACCTTTAAAAATAATAATAAATAATGATAACAAAAATTAAATAAAGAAATAATTTTTAAAAAAGAAAGTGAGAAAGCAAGCCACCAGGTCTGGAACTTGAACTGTAGTCGGCCATGTGGGAATCCAGTGCCTTAACCACTACACCACCTGCTGCCCTGCCAGCCGTGTTTTATGAAACATGAACACTTTTTTTTTTTTTTTTTTGAGAGGTTTTTGCTATAGGGCATGTGTGCTTGCCAGAAAGACAGCGAGAGACTGAGACAGAAAGTGAGAAATCACCCCCCAGAGGGGATGGTCATGCCATAATCCCTTCTCCTCCATTCTCCTCAGTTTCTTGGGCACACACGCACATGCACCCAGTGTGAGTTTAAGCCACCGGGTCTGGGACTCGAACTGCGGTCGACTACATGGGAGTCCAGCAACATAGCCATTATGCCAACTGCTGGTCCCAAAACACGAACATTCTTAAAGATATTAATGAGTGGGGAGACCAGCAGTTGGCGTAATGGCTATGTCGCTGGACTCCCACGTAGTTGACCACGGTTCGCGTCCCGGACCCAGTGGCTTAAACTCACGCCGGGCCCATGTGTGTGCATGCCCAAGATCCCGAGAAGAGAATGGAAGAGAAGGGATTGTGGCGTAGCCATCCCCTCCCAAGGGGTGATTTCTCACTTTCTGTCTCTCTGTCTCTGTCTGTCTTTCTGACGAGCAAACACGCCCTATAGCAAAAAACCTCTCCGAAAAAAAAAAAAAAAAAAGATATTAATGAGTATTGGGGTTGGCAGGTCACATGATGGTTAAGGGTGTTGGACTCCCACATGGCAAACAGTGGTTCAAATCCCAGACCTGGCAGCTTGCTTTCTTGCTTTCCCTCTCTCCTCTTCCCCCGTCTTTTCTCACTCTGTCCATCTCTGGTCAAATTAAAATAAGAAAGAAAGAAAGAAGAAGAGAAAGAGAGAAAAAAGAAAGGAAGGAAGGGAGGAAGAAAAGAAAGAAAGAAAGAAAGAAAGAAAGAAAGAAAGAAAGAAAGAAAGAGAAAGAAAGTTAAATAATTCTTTAAAAAGCAGATATTTTTAATGAGCATTTAAAAAAAGAGATTCTAGGGATCAGAAGATGGCATAATGGATACTTCACTAGACTCCCACATAGTCGGCCGCAGTTCAAGTCCTCCACCCGGTGGCTTAAATTCACACTGGGCACATGTGCGTGTGTGCCCAAAGTCCTGAGAGGAGAATGGAGGAGAAAGGATTGCAGTATGACTATCTCCCCAGAGGGTGATTTCTCGCTTTTGTTCTCTTTGTCTTATTCTGTCTTTCCAGTGAGCACATTCTCTCTATAGCAAAAATCTCTCTTAAAAAAGAAAAAATAAATAGATTCTATGATTGAGCACATTTAGGAAACTTGGGTTAAACAAAACTAAATAGACTTCATCCCTTCAGGTCTTCTTAGAGCCTATGATGGTCTAGGACAGGGTAAGTATGTGCAGTATTTTCCACACTTCTTTGCCAAATGCTGTTGTGCAAAACACAGAGCATGAAATGCTGAACATTTACCCCGGTTATTTTCTTCCCTCAAGATGCCCTCCATGCTCTATCTCTGCCTCTCCTCTGGGTCTCATCTCCTCCATGAGGCTCCCATGGCAGCCCATGAAAATCACCATCCTGATCTGCTGAACCTCTCTGGCCTTTAGAAACAGGCCAACAAGCAACGAGATCACTGCTTTACTGTTGCTGCAGAAAAGTTACTAGCATAGCAGTGAGATCAGAATACAGCAGACTCATTTTCCTTCTGTATATACTGTTCTTTTTTTTTTTTTTTTTTTTTTTACATCATCTTGTTCAGCTAAAGTATAATCTTAGGTCATTCTATTGTCTAATATTATTTTATTTTATTGATTTTCTGTTTGTGCCATAGGGCATGTGAACTTGCCACAGAGAGACAGGGAGAGACAGTGATACAGAAAGTGAGAAATCACCCCTCAGAGGGGATGGTCACACTGGAATCCCTTCTCCTCCCTTCTCTTCTCAGGACTTTGGGTACACACACACATGCACCTGGCGTGATTTTCAAACCATCCAGTCCTGGACTCGAACTGTGGTCAACTACATGCGAGTCCAGTACCTTAACCACTTCATCACCTGCTGACCCTGTCTAATACTATTGTCGCTAGAGAATCTAAACATAGCTGCATATTACCTACAGATTTGGCAGTCTCACCAGACACTTAGGTAAGCAGAGTCTTAGATAAATTTCTTAACCCACGTTGGTGTGCTGAAACTCCCCACCAAAGCAACAGAGCATAGCCAAAAACACACTCATTCCCATCAGGTATGCTCCCCATAAATGCCTCTTAGCTCCATTGAAAAGTGTCATAGTGCTGAGCCGGTGCTCGGTCCTAGCAGAATTATGGAAGAAGCTGTAGACTGAGCAACTGTAACTAAAGCCTTACTTTCCCAAGCCTGGGGTTACAAAATAGAGAAATTGTCAAGTTTCAGCTCCCTAGGTGTCTGAGTAGGGCCTAGTTTCATTCTTGGTTTCATTCTCTGCTGTCAATTGTACCCGAGGCTTCTAACCATTCTGCAAAGACTGCGCCAGGGCTGGCTCAGACAAGCATAATTTCCAAACTGCTTACCAACGTTTTTCTTTTTCTTTTATATTTCTCATTCTTGCTTTCTTAAAGATAAGTGTGGCATCATTTCTCAACACTCTAACCGTTGCTTAAGTTGACTTGAATAAATTACATGGAAAGGATTTGCAGCCAATCATTCCACAGCATCTCTTCCAATCAGGTTAAATTAATGTTTACTGCCTGTTTCTCTCACTGGGAGATGAGGATAGATGAGTCATACTTACAGAGCATTCCGGCAGCCACAGAAAACAGCCTTCTTCATACTGTTTTGGTACTTTAACAAATTTAAGGAAGAGGGAGAGGGTCAAACAAGGAGAATGACAAGGTTCCAAAAATAGCTTTAAGTCAGTTGAATGACTTCAACTGACTTAAAGCTTTGCCTAGCCCTACATCGCCGGTACTTGGTTTTGGTGATGATGATGATGATCAAGAACAGAGGAGAGGAAGGAGAGAAAAGGAGAAGGAAGAAGAGGAGACCAGATATTGGGAGCAGCTACCTTCATAAAGTCCATAGTTTGGTCTGCTCTCATTGCCTAGTGGCTAAAGGGCCAGATCGCACATGGCCAACCAAGCAGTATGAACCTGGCCCTGGAAAACACAACAGTGTTTTTGAAAAACACAACAGTGTATGTACATACAACCTAAAATTCCAACAAAATGGAGAAATGGAGAAGAGATTGAGGTATGTCCATACACTATTGAGGGGTGCTTTCTTTCTCTCCCTCTATCTGTCTCTCTGATGAGCTGCATGTCTCTAGTAAAAAATTTTTATAGGTGCCAGCAGGTGGTATGGTGGTTAAGATGCTGGACTCCTACATGTTCAACCACGGTTCAAGCCCCAGACCTGGCGGGCTTGCTTTTTCACTTTCTCTCTCTCTTTCTCTCTCTTTCTGTCTGTCTCTCTCTCTCTCTCTCTCTCTCTCTCTCTCTCTCTCTCTGGTGAGTGCACATGCCCTATAGCAAATTTTAAAATAATAATAAATAAATTAAATTAAATTAAGTTTTTTATACACAAAGCCCATATTTTAGTTCAGATACCATACTAAGTACCTCCTCTACCCTCACAGATTTACCAAGAATAGGCACTAAAAAGTCCCTTACTAAAATTGCCTTCTTCACTTGCTTTTTCCCCCCAAAGAATTATTTATTGTGTTTTATTTATTATTATTATTTTTAAAATTTGCTAGAGGGCACATGCACTCACCAGAGAGAGAGGGAGAGAGAGAAAGTGAGAAAGCAAGCTGCCATGTCCGGGACTTGAACTACTGTCAGCCATATAGAAGTTCAATGCCTTAACCATCATGCCATCTGCTGGCCCCTTCACCTGCTTCTATACATCTAAAATTTCCATCTTTACACAGCAGTTGCTACACTCCCTTTTGCATCTGTAAATAGCCCCAGTAGTACTATAGTGGCAACAGCTTTGTGTTTTGTTTATTGTAGATAAAGGAAAGTAACTTACCAGGAGACCTTGGAAAATGCTCTGAATTGCTTGTGTTGCAAAGAGGTGCTCTCTGGAAGAAAAGAGATAAAACAAAGAAATGCAGTTTTTCCTCCTAGCTCTTAATTAAACACCAAGACTTCACTAAGAACCTACTTTACAAGATACCTTGAAAGCCACGGGGTTTTAAAGATCAATAGAGATTCCTCAAAAATCTACAGATAGATCTGCCATATGATCCAGAGATCCCACTCCTCGGTATCTACCCAAAGGACAGAAGAATTCTTCATTGGAAAAGTGCTTGCACATCGATGTTTATTGCGGCACTATTCACAATTGCTAAGTCTTGGAACCAACCCTGATGTCCCCGTATGGAGGAATGGATTGAAAAACTGTGGCACATATACTCTATGGAATACTACTCAGCCATAAAAACCAACAGAGCCCTGGCTTTTGACAGAAAGTGGAAGAATATGGAAGATGTACTGCTGAGTGAGGCAAGCCAGACTATGAAGGAGAGACATTGTATGTCCCCACTTAACATATACCGTTTGTCTGCATTCTATGTCTGAAACTGATTGACTAACAGTTGAACAAACACAAGAGATGGGTGTGAATGTCAGATGAGGTGTATGTGGAAGAGTGGGGCCCAACGAAAGACATTTAGAGAAGGGATACAGAGGTAGAGCATTGACGGGATGGGGAGGTGTGGTGTTATCTGTTGAAGATATTTCGATCAACGGGTCTGGGGAGAAATGTTCACATATCGAAATGGTCTCATTGTAAGACAAACAATATGATTGAAAGTATATACAAAATAAATAAATAAAAAAAAAAATAGAGATTCCAATCTTTGTGCTTAGCACTTACCAGGGAGACAATCACAAACAAACACTTATAATATGAAGCAATTGCTGTTATAGAGATATGAGAAACATGTACAGCACCCAGCACAGAGGCTTAGTACAGACGAGAGGCTTTCTTCTCCTATTCCTCTGTTGGGAGTCCAAGAAAGCTTCACAGAGAAGCATTCTGTCTTGAAGGACAAGTAGGAATCTTTCTGGCAAAGAGCAGATGTCAATTCTGTGTTGGTGAATGTTTAACAAGTAGTTCTCCACGAGGGGAAAACAGCCCTGATGTGTAGCACCTGCCAATTTCTATGGTGTAAATATGTTTATTGCAGCAGATTACAACCTACCAATGTGATGTCACTGAACACTGAGTTGAGACTAAGCATGCCTGAGCTAGCAAGAACAGCTCCAGCACTCCTCTTTTTTTATTTTTTTGAGAGGTTTTTGCTATAGGACGCATGCACTCGCCAGACAGACAGAGACAGAGAGATAGAAAGTGAGAAATCACTCCCCAGGGGGGATGGCCACGCCGCAATCCCTTCTCCTCCATTCTCCTCTCGGGATCTTGGGCACGCACACACACGCACCCGGTGTGAGTTTAAGCCACCGGGTCTGGGACGCAAACTGCGGTCGACTACGTGGGAGTCCAGCAACATAGCCATTACACTACCTGCTGGTCCCTCCAGCACTCCTCTTAAGGGAGTGGATGGAAGAAACAGCATGTGTCTGGTGCGGAGTCAGTCATCATCCTGCACAGTGGGAGATATTGATAGGCGCTGGGAGAGAGATTGAAATAGAGAGGCATGCACAGTCTCAATTAGATAATCCACAAAGAAAAGGTAGGTGTAGCCTGTGATGGGAGAAACAGACCCATAAAAGAATAATTTAGAGGAGCCAGCAGATGGCATCGTGGGTGAGGTGTTGGACTCCCTCATGACTGACCAAGGTTTGAGTCCTTAACCTGGCAGTTTGCTTTCTCACTCTCTCTGTCTCTCTCTGGTGAGTGAACATACCCTATAGCAAGTTAAAATAAATAAATAAAATTTAAAAAATAATAATTTGGGAAACAGTTTAAGAAGAGGCCGCAGGACCAGCAGTTAGCGAAATGGCTATGTTCCTGGACTCCCATGTAGTCGACCGCAGTTCAAGTCCCAGACCCGGTGGCTTAAACTCACACCGGGCGCGTGTGCATGGGTGCCCAGAATCCCAAGAGGAGAATGGAGGAGAAGGAATTGCGGCATGGCCATCCCCCCTGAGGGACGATTTCTCACTTTCTGTCTCTTTCTGGTGAGCACACGCACCCTATAGCAAAAACCTCTCAAAAAAAAAAAAAAAAAAAAAAAAAAAAGAAGAGGTTGCAAAAAACATTGCACATTTGCAGTTTTAGCTTTTATACCTTTGATAGCGATCTAAACCTTCCCTGTTTTAGAGAAATAACTCTAGGGGCAGTATTGAGGCATAACCAAAGGACAGGGACACTGAGCGTAGTACAACTGGTTATTACATTTTCAGAATAGTCTTGGAGTGAGATCTAAGCTGACAGTGCCAGGTTTCTTTGGGCCATAACTCAGACATTCCACCACTACTTGTGTGTATCCTATCCTGAGGGATCTTTAACTCAGGCCTCTAGGAAACAATGAAACGAAACAATTTTAAGAAACATAGCTAAATGCAAACTCTACACCATATACCCTTACCAAGCATAATGTATGTGTGTGCCTTTTCACATGTGGTGAGGTCTTTTATGAATCCCTGTTACTCCACCACAGGGAATAGTTCCTCTGCTTCTGCTCAGCTTCGTGTTGCTAATTCTTATCGCCCTTTCCTGAGCATGGCGCTGGTCCGGTTAAGCTCTCAGACCAGCCGCACATTTGCTGATGCTCAGCTGTCTGAGTGCTGGCCCCGCTTAGCCGTAGGAACGTGTTTCCCCAGCTGCAGTGCCCTGCTGTTTGCTACGCTGAACGTAGCGGGGTGCACTGGAGCTGAATGCAACTTCTGCCCTGGAGACTCTGCACTTTCTCGGGGCTGCCACATGGCCACTTGGCTGATGGCCCCCTGAGTCTAGTTAACTGATGGCCTGAAGGCTCCCTAATGAGTTCTAACTCCCTGGCTGGCAGTAGCCCACCAGACCATCCCGGAACTGCAGCCACCACGGTTCTGCCCCAGGTGTCTAGAGTTTTGCAGGTATGGTATCTACCCCCGTAGGAGGTATGCAGGAAGGTGTCCTCAAGGCAATGTCTGCAGAATCTCATGCCGACTCACTCTCTTATTTTTTCCTATTTTCCTTCTGTTCTTGGCATCAGAACCAAGCATTAGTTACCAAAGTCTGGGATGGCATAGCCTAGAGCCTTTACCTCTCTTACCACCAGCAGGTCAAGTAACAGCAGCTTTAAAGGAGCATGGAGGGACCAGCAGATGGCATAATGGTCACATCACTGGACTCCCATAGTCAACCGTGGTTTGAGTCCCGGACCTGGAGGCTTGAAACTCATTCTGGGTGCATGTACATGCATGCCCAAAGTCCCAAGAGGAAAATAGAGAAGGGATTGCAGTGCGGCCATGCCCCTGAGGGGAGGGGTGATTTCTTGCTTTCTGTCTCTCTGTTTCTGTCTCCCCTACGAGCACATATACCCTATAGCAAAAATCTCTCTTAATAAAAAAGAGCTTGGGAGGAGAAGGAGTGGTAGAAGGGTCTACAGTTACTCCTCATTCTTCCTCAGCCTAACCTCAAGGAGACAAATCTACTCCTGTACTCTCAAACATGCTGATGTCCTGTAGGCCCATAGCCCCAACAACGCTAGCCCAACTGGAATGCTGTGGTTAAGAGTGTGGGCCCCAGGGAGTCCACGTGGCACGGCTAGATGGTCACATGAAGTTCAACCCCTTCGTGAGCTCGCACCGCAGCAAAACCGCAAAGGCCACTTCAATGCCCCCTCGCACATGTGCAGGAAGATCAGGTTGTCCCCGCAGTCCAAGGAGCTGTGGCAGAAATACAAACGTCCGTTCCATGCCAGTCCGCAAGGACGATGAGGTCTGGGTGGTTCGAGGACACGACAAAGGTCAACAAATCGGCAAGATAGTCCAGGTACACAGGAAAAAATACGTCGTCTACATGGAACGGGTGCAGCGTGAGAAGGCTCACGGCACAACCATCCCCGTGGGCATCCACCCGAGCAAGGGAGTTATCACCAGGCCAAAACTGGACAAAGATCGGAAAAAAATTCTTCAATGCAAAGCCAAGTCTCGACAAGTTGGAAAAGAGAAAGGCAAATACAAGAAGAACTGACGGGGAAAATGCAGGAGTGAGCAGAGCTTGTGGTTTAACTGGACACTTCGCCTGTTGTGTGTATCTTTAGAAATTTTTAAGATGTTTTAAAGCAATGTATACCCTACCCCTCATTTTATTACTGGCTATAAATTACTTTCACAATTTTGAGTCATACTTTTATTAATAAAATCCAGAAATATAGCCTTAAAAAAAAGTGTGGGCCCCGGAACCTGCAGATGGCCTAATGGTTACGTCACTGGACTCCCACGAAGTTGACCACAGTTCGAGTCCCAGACCTGGTAGCTTAAAGCTCACACCAGGCATGTGTGTGTTTCACGCCCAAGATCCTGAGAGGAGAATGGAAGAGAAGGGATTGTGGCATGGCCATCCCTCCTGGGGGTGATTTCTTGCTTTCTGTCTCTCTCTGTCCCTCTGGTGAACACATGTGCCCTATAGCAAAAATCTCTCTTTAAACAAACAAACAAAAAAAACTAGTGTGGATCCTTGCAGGCAGACTACTTAATTCAGCTCTGGCTTGTCAGGGCGAGGATAGGAAGGCTGCCAGATTTCACAAACTCAAATAAACAAATGCAAACAGGACACCTACTTACACTTGAATGTCAGGTAAATGATGGGGCCAGTCAGGGGCATAGTGGTTAAGCCACCTGGATCCCACATGGCCAACTGCATGGTTCTAGTCCTGACCTGGTAGCTTGAAAATCACACTGGGAGCTTGTGTGTGTACCCAAAATCCCAAGAGAAGACTGAAGGAGAAGAGACTGTGGCATGGCCATCCCCCTGGAGAGTGATTTCTCACTTTCCCTCTCTCCTGCTCTCTCTCTGGTGAGCACACGCACCCTATAGCAAAACTGAAAAGAAAAAAAAATCTGCTGGAATGCACTTAATAAACACGAAGTGCATATTTAGTATTGCATGGTGGCATCATGATCTTGGGAGTCATATAGACCAGTTTCAAATTCTTCTGGGGGCCAGCCGGTGGCATGGTGGTAAAGACGCTGGAATCTCACATGGTCGACTACAGTTTGAGTCCTGGACCTGGTGGCTTGCTTTCTTCTCTCTGGTCAAATTAAAAATAATAATAATAGTAATAATAAGGAGCTGGCAGGGGGCATGGTGGTTAAGGGCACTGGACTCCCACATGGCTGACCACAGTTTGAGTCCTGGACCTGGAGACTTGCTTTTTCACTCTACCTCTCTCTGTCTCTCTTACTCTATCCCTCTCTGGTCAAATAAAATAAATAAATAAATAATAAAATAAACAATTCTTTAAAAACGTCTTCCTCTGTCATTTACCTGCATTGTGACCTTGGGCCAATTGTTTACCCACTCCGTGCCTCAGTATTATCATCTAGTAAATGAAAATAATTATCTCTCTCATCTTATAATGTTGGGAGGCATAAATAAGACAGTACATCGAAATAATTTAGCACAATGGCTGGCTCATAGCAAATGTAACAAATGATATTCTGGAGGAATCCGACTCGGCGAGGCCCCAGGATCTGTCTGAGCCCCCCGACCTTTGAGCTCCACTTCCGGTCAGGTCAATATGCTGGCAAAGCCACTGTTGTGCACCCCCTGACCTTGGAACAAAGCTTGGGTCAATTAGCATGTCAGCAAGGCTGCTTGCTATTTGCTCTAGAAAACTGGTAGCCTTGCTGGGAAGCAACCCCCCTCTGACTCCCCAATTTACTACTATAAAAGAATTACATAGCTCTCTTATACATCTTGAGTATATAATAAAATTTTCCAGGAACTCCCCTGACCGCTCCCCTTTGCTATAATCACCTACTATTAATTATAATGCTTTATCTCCATGGTCACAGTAGAGGGTGGGCTGAAGTTCTATTTAGGCAGAAATAATCTTGACCTTTGGAAGGCCCTTTAAAATACATTTAAGGTAAACTTAATTCTTTCTTTACTTAAAATAGGATTAGGCCAAAACTGGCCCAGGACACTTTCGCCTTCACCAAGCGAAATAGATAAATATTTTAGGACTCTTTAAATCAAGCTTTAGATTCCTATAAAACTATGCAAGTATTAATCTTTATTAAGATCCAACAGAACTAATATCTATTCTTGAGATTTTTTTTTCTCAGAGCCATTCCTGGTAGTCACAAAATGGCTGCTGCGCGCATCAGCTGATAATTATCTCGGCTTACCGGAACCGCCTTCCCAAAACTGCATTCTATGGAGACCCACTTACAATTCCATGGAGACTCACCTACAAATGCGGAACTGCACGAGACCCACCCTTAATCCAACCCTGAATAGAATCTATGTTCCCTATTGTTAAAAACTTTATGAGCTGATAATTGAAAGCACGCAGCCCCTCTCCCATTTACTTGCATGTAACACATTTTAAATAAAAAGGCACGATGATTCCTAGCAGTTGTCACTCCCCAGAGAGCGATCTCTGGGGGGTGTCCGGCATAGGACGTGCCTAAAAAGGCATCGAGGCCTGTGTCTTCTGTTCACCTGCGCCGCCTCTGTCGAGATAACCCACCCCTGCCGAGGCTGGTCCCCGGCAATATTCCATGTTGTAAATAGTCATAGACACATCATGTGAATTCTTCACGTCTTCTAGGACCCTCTCAGCCCCTCTGTGAGCCACCTTTGTGAAACTTCTCCATCACATTCCAGTAGACTCTTGTCTATTTCTCTTCCTCTGAGTGTTTGCAATCCTGGCAGATTTTCCACCATCTCTATTATATTCTATTTTGCACTGTTTGCTGTCCCATTCACGATGCATTATTGCATTGGTCAGTTCATGGAATAACTTGGCTTCTTCTCTGGCCCTCCCCTTAGGTACTGGACAACATTTTCAGTAAACATCTGTTGACTAACTTCATAGCGCCATCATCCTGGGTTTGAGGGCCAAGAAAAAGAGTCAAAGGAAGATCCCAATCACCTAGTTCCTGAAATTTGCAGGCAGAGAGAAACGGTCCTGTTTAGAATGTCAGCACAGGGGCCAGCAGATGGCGTTGTTAAGGTACTAGACTCCCGCATGGCTGACTGTGGTGCAAGTTCCAGACCTGGCGGCTTGCAAGTCACATTGGGCACATGTGCATGCATGCCCAAAATACTGAGAAGAGAATAGAGGAGAAGGGATTGTGGTGTGGCCATCTCCCCTTGGGGGGGTGGGGCTGATTTTTCACTTTCCCTCTCTCTGTCTCTTTGGCAAGCGCATGCACCCTATGACAAAAAAAAAAAAAAAAAAACTAAAAAATAAATAAGTAAAATAAAAAATAAAATGTCAGAATAGAATTTCTGGTGCATTGGAACCCTGGAGAAATTACATCAAGGGTTAGGGTTGCCACTTTCTTGAGCGTGGCCAAGCCAAGAGATCAGGCTTGCCTCTATGTAGGTCTTCTTCACTAGAGAACACTTTCTCTCAAACCCTATCCTTGGTGCTTGAGACATTAAGATGCTCAGCATGGGACCAGCAGTTGGCGTAATGGCTATGTCACTGGACTCCCATGTAGCCAACCGCAGTTCGAGTCCCAGACCCGGTGGCTTAAACTCACTCCAGGCACGTTTGCATGCGTGCCCAAGATCCCGAGAGGAGAGTAGAGGAGAAGGGATTGAGGTGTGCCCATTGCCCCTGGGGGTGATTTCTTACTTCTGTCTCTCTCTCTGTCTTTCTGACAAGCACATGTGCC
This sequence comes from Tupaia tana, assembly GCA_026018925.1. Classification (NCBI taxonomy): domain Eukaryota; kingdom Metazoa; phylum Chordata; class Mammalia; order Scandentia; family Tupaiidae; genus Tupaia; species Tupaia tana. Next base: position 57,459,819 of record JAKSZU010000008.1, on the reverse strand, counting down.
CTATAGCAAAAACCTCTCCAAAAAAAAAAAAAAAAGTAAGATGCTTAGCACAGGCAGCGTGGTGGTTGGGGTGCTGGACTCCCACATGACTGACCATGGTTTGGGTCCCAGCTTGTTTTCTCTTTCTCTCTGGTGCTATAGTGCATGTGCCCTATAGCAAATTAAAAAATTATAATAATGATAAAATTGAATAAATAGTTCTTTCAAAAAAAAAAAAAAAAAAAAAAAAGATGTTCAGCACAGGGGCCAGCAGGTGGCAGGGTGATTAAGGTACTAGATTGCCCTTGAACCCCTCCGTGGTTCAAGCTCTGGACCCAGCAACTTGAAAAACCCACCAGATACACGTGCGTGCATGCCCAAAATCTTAAGAGGAGCATGGAGGAGAAAGGATTGAGGCATGACCATCCCCCCTCACTTTTCATCTCTCTCTCTCTCTCTGTCTCCAGCAAGCACATATGCTCTTTCAGCACAGAGTACTGAACAGATCGATGGTAATGAAATACAGCCTCAGACTTTTGCATGACACAAAACCCCACAATGTTTTGGTACATCCAAAACAGAGTAATATACCAGTGATCCTCAGCTTTGTCTGACTATCACCATCACCTGGGGAGCTTTAAATACCAAGATTCTGATTTATTTGGTCTGGGTGGGGAGTCTGGCTATCAGAAGTTTGAAACGCTCCCCTGGTGATTCTAAAGAGCAGTTGAAGCTGAGTGCCTCTGCTCATATTGCTTTGAAAGTAAACCGAATGGCCTGTCTGGCATGTGATTTTTGCAAAGCACAGAATGCTTCAAAATTGGCTACAGGTTGAGACCTAAATCCTTTTTTTTTTCCCCTGCTTCAGGACAATAGGTAAAATAATGCGAAAATGACTTGATGTTCTTCCAAATTACTGTGTAATTAACCATCACTGAACAAACTTCTTGTAAAGCTTTGCCAATGGTATATTCCTATATCCTGTTCAGAGGGTGAAGTGTGAGCCAATTTTCCAGTGCGGAGTAAACTTTGGTTTGTGGGAACTGATTAGTAAAATCACCAGCTGGCCCACCAAGGACAGAGCAGAGGTCACAAAACTACAAACTGTTTGGGGGGTCCTGTTAATACCCAGATGGATCTGGGGTAGGCCTGAGGACCTACAGTTCTAACAAGCTCTTATGTGGAGCTAATTCTGCTGGTTTGAAGCAAGATCTTGGAGAACATCTGGTTTACAGAGCTTTTAAAAACTTCCCATGTCTAAATTCTACCCCAGATCAAGTGAACTAGATTCTCTGGGGGTGAGGCCGGAGCATCTGTAATATTTTAGTGTTCCCCAACTGATTCTAATGTGTAGCTGAGACAGAAAACTACACATCTGCCAGATGAGAAAACTGAAAGAATGAAAGAGGTCTAGCTAGTGGTGTGGCAGATCCTGCATGGTTCAAGCACCAGACCCGGTTGCTTGAAAAATATGCCAGGTGATGGGGCCGGCAGGTAGCATGGTGGTTAAGGGCACTGGACTCCCACATGGCCGACTGTGATTCAAGTCCTGGACCTGGCGACTTGCTTTCTCACTTTCTCTCTCTCTCTCTGTCCCTCTTTGGTCAAATAAAAATACAATAAATAAAGCTAAATGAAATAATTATATATATATATATATATATATATATATATATATATGTATATGTCTCAGATGTGTATGTGTGTATGTGTGCCCAGAACCCCAAGAAGAAAATCAAAGAAAATCAAAGAGAAGTGATTGTGATGTGACCATTCCCCCTGTGTCAATGGAGGGGGTTGTTTTCTCACTTTCTCTCTCTTTCTGTCTCCCTAGAGAGCTCACATGCCCTGTGGGAGGAAGAAAAAAAAAAAAAAGGAAAGAACCAGTTTGGAAGTGGTAGAGTTTCCACGTTTTGAAAGTAGCACCCAGGCCTCTAGTTGTAGACACCTTCCCCAATTCCAAGCAAAGAAAAAGTAGATTCAGTGTTTCTAGAAGCTAGGAAGATAAGGGAGTGGGGAGTGACTGCTCATGGCAGAGGTTGCTTCAGAAGTGATGAATAGGTTTTAAAATTAGACAGTGGTGATGATTACACAACTCTGGATGTAACAGATGGCACCGGGTGAGTTGTACAGTATGAGAACTGTGTTTTAATAAAAACGATTTTCTTAATTTAAAAAACTCACCTGTCTGTTCTTGGTTATCACTTTTCTTTCATTTGATCAAAGAAATTCTAAGAAGAGCAATGGATGGGTGTGAAGAAAAGGGTGGGGTGAGGGGGGTGGGGTGTAAGAGTGTGTTTAATGAGGTGACACCTGATTGGATGTGGGCTAATCCATAGGTGCTTCCAACTGAGTTTCTTTATCCCTAAAAGCCAGGGTGTGTAGGGGGCCCCCCACCCCCCCAACAGCAGGTTGCATGGTGGTTAAGGAGTTGGACTCCCACATGGTTAACTGCAGTTCAAGTCCCAGACCTGGCTACTTGCTTTCTCATTTTTATTTCCTTTCTCTCTTTGTCTCTCTTTGGTGAGCATATGTGTCCTAAAGCAAATTAAATAATAATAATAATAAATAAATTAATTAAATTAAATAAGGGCCAGCAGACGACATAAAGTTTATGTCGCTGGACTCCAACATGGCTGACCACAGCTCAAGTCCTAGACCCAGTGACTTCAAGCTCACACTGGGTGCATGGGTGTGCGTGCCCAAGATTCCAAGAGGAGAATGGAGGAGAAGGGGTTGTGGCATGGCCATCCTCCCTGAGGGGTGATTTCTCACTTTCAGTCTCTCTGGGGCACATACATGTCCTATAGCAATAATCTCTCTCAAAAAAAAAAAAAAAAAAAAAAAAATTAAATGAACAATTCTTTAAAATAAAAAAAAAGCCAGGGACCAGCAATTGGCATAATGGCTATGTCGCTGGACTCCCCTGTAGTCGACCACAGTTTGGTCCTGGACCTAGTGGCTTAAACTCACGCCAGGCGTGTGTGCATGTATGCCCAGGAATACAGTGATGTAACTCTTATGCCAACTGCTGGCCACCCAAAGTAATTTTCTTAAGATGGCTTTTTGGGGCCAGCAGGTAGTGTGGTGGTTAAGAACACTGGGATCCCACATGGTCGACCATGGTTTGAGTCCCAGACCTGGCAGCCTGGCAGCTTGCTTTCTCGCTTTCTCTCTCTCTCTCTCTCTCTCTCTCTCTCTCTGTCCCTCTCTGGTCAAATTAAAATAAATGAATAAATTAATTTAAATAAATTTTTTTTTTTTTAAAGATGGCTTTTCACTTCAGACACAGGGAAATAGAAAGTGAAACTTTTTTCCATAGAACCAATCAATATCATTTTAATGTATTTAAGATATATGCATATTCATATTTTATAGGGTTAAACAGATCCCCCAAACAAATAGGTTTAGGATAATAAATGCTAGGGACCAGCAGGGCAGGTGGTGTGGTGGTTGAGGACACTGGACTCCCACATGGCCGACTGCAGTTCAAGTCCCGGGCCTAGCGGCTTGCTTTCTCACTTTTCTCTCTCGCTCTCTCTGTCCCTCTCCGACCAAATTAAAAATAAATAAATAAATAAATAAATAAATAAAGTTAAATAAAGTAATTCTTTAAAAAAAAGAATAATAGGGAACCAGCAGTTAGCATAATTGCTATGTCACTGGACTCCCACGTAGTCGACCGGGGTTCGTGTCCCGGACCCGGTGGCTTAAAACTCACGCCGGGGGACCAGCAGTTAGCGTAATGGCTATGTCGCTGGACTCCCACGTAGTCGACCGCGGTTCAAGTCCCGGACCCGGTGGCTTAAACTCACGCCGGGCGCGTGTGCGTGCGTGCCCAAGATCCCGAGAGGAGAATGGAGGAGAAGGGATTGCGGCGTGGCCATCCCCCCGGGGGGTGATTTCCTGCTTTCTATCTCTCTGTCTCTGTCTGTCTGGCGAGCGCACGCGCCCTATAGCAAAAACCTCTCCAAAAAAAAAAAAAAAAAAAAAACCTCACGCCGGGCGCGTGTGTGCGTGCATGCCCAAAATCCCGAGAGGAGAATGGAGGAGAAGGGATTGCGGTGTGACCATCCCCCCGGTGGGTGATTTCTTGCTTTCTGTCTCTATGTCTCTCTCTGTCTGTCTGGCGAGCGCACGCACCCTATAGCGAAAAAACCTCTCCAAAAAAAAAAAAAAGAATAATAAATGCTAAACAATCTGTAGGTGATTGGCAGGCAAAAGTATATAAAAGGACAATGTATTTCTTTCTTTTTTAAAAAAGAATTCTTGGGACCAGCAAGTGGCGTGGTGGTTAAGGTGCTGGACAGTCCCACGTGGCCGACCAGGGTTCAAGTCCTAGACCTCGTGGCTTGCTTTCTCACTTTCTTCTTTCTCTCTCTCTCTCTCTGTCTCTCTCTGGTCAAATTAAAATGGAGGAATGTGAATGGATGATGAATAAATAAATAAATCTTTAAAAACAAACAAAAAAAGAATTCTTTTATTTAAATTTTATTTATTTATTCATTTGTTTACTTCAACCTGACCATAGAGAGACAGAGAGAGAGAGGAGAGAGAAGGTGAGAAAGCAAATCACCAGATCCAGGACCCGAACCACAGTTGGCCATGTGGGAATCCAGCACCATTAACCACCATGCCACCTGCCGGCCCCAGGACAGCATATTTCTAATTTACCAACCTAATAATGAGATAAGATAGTTTTTGAAATTCTACATTCTTGATTCTCTTCATAGCAAAAGGAAGAGAAGTTAGGGATAAAATATCTGCCTATAATCTGCTTGTCTCTCCCTTTTCAATTGGGTCCAAAAGGAGTTTCAAATGACTCAGGCTGACTTAAATTCCAGAGCATTCCATGCCCAGAAGGACATTCTATTCTTCCCAGTTAATTCCTAAAGTGCATCATAGCCAATCAGGGGAGCATTTCCCCCAGTCACTGGACTAGACTAATTGCTAATCCACATACAATTTCAAGGCCGTTAACCAACAGGAGATGTCTTTATATATGCGCACCTCAAAAACTTTCTCCAAGGAATGGCGTGTGAAAGGAGACCGCTGTAATGATTCTTTGAGTGCTTCAGCAAAAATGGAAAGTCTTAATGGATTGATGTTGGAGCAGGTCTTTAAAACCATTCGTTTTCTGGGAAACAATGGAAATCGCTTTCAGCATTCAGGGTGATTTCTGGTTCACTTAGGTTGCTTAAGTGGGCTACACTGTGCTAGGAACCACATTCGTTCTGTGGCAACTTTCTTTTGAAAATTTGCCAGAGGGTGTGTGCACTCCACAGAGAGAGACAGAGAGAGAGGAGGGAAAAGTGTGAAAGCACCCCCAAGGGGGATGGTCATACCACTATCCCCTTCTCCTCCAGGGATTTCTTTTGAAATCTTTTGGGATTTCAGAAACACATGTATACGCCCAGTTTGTCTCCCAGGCCACTATCCAGGGCTTGAACCAAACAGTTGGTCATGCGGGATCCATCCACCTTAACCCATGTCTATCACTGGCTGGCCCTTTTCTTTAATTTTTATTTTGTTATTGGAACTTTTTAAACAGAAAAGAGTCTCAGATCTAAGGACCTTGGCAGTGGTATTTGGAATCTGATGACATTATTTTGACTTTATTTTACTATGTGTGTTTACAATACAGTGACACTTGCTCCTGGCCCTTTGAGGTATCTGTGATAAGATAAAAATATCTATTTGGTCTCTGTCCCTGGTTCCTAGGGAAAGCTTTTCCACTTTTCCTCTCTGAGTTCCTAAAACCCTTGTCAGTGTTGAGAGTATCTTTTATTACTATTTTTGATGACCCTCTTTGGATCACATCTGAGTTTATGCTAATGAAGTGACTTAGGGTGGGGCTGCTAGATAACCTCAGGTGGGGCTTGTCACCAGACTCGGTGGTTAGGGTGCTAGAACTCTCAGCCCCACCCACTGACCTGCAAGATGGTGGTTAAGCTCTATAAATCTCAAAGCAGGAGATGAGATGAGATTCCAGGTTGAATCTGCTGAGCATCCAGGTGCTGGGAGGTCATGGGAGCTTTGTATACCCCATTTCTTGTCCATCCAATATCTGGCCCTGTGCCCCTCTCTCAGGGGCTGTTCCTGTGTTGCAATCTTTATAACTAGCCAACAAACCTAAGAGAAGTGGCTTTCTGAGTTCTGGGAACCATTCTAGGAGGTGATGGAGCCTGAGGACAGGGTTAAGGAACCCTCGATTTATAGCTGGTTGAGTGTATGGGTGGCCCAGGCTTTTGATTGGCCTCTGAACTAGAGCAGTCTTTGGGACCCAGCCCTTCAGTTAGTGAGCTCTGACACTGACTCCAGGTGGAGAGTGTCAGAACTGAATGGAACAGTAGGCCACTGAGTTGGTGATCTCAGAGAATTGAACGATTGCTTCGTGTGGAAAAAACATACACATTGACATCAGAAGTGTACGAGTAGAGCGTGAGTTTTTCTTTTGTGCATAATGTGCCCTTTAAGTTAGCCAGTCTCTGGGCCTGCACTTTTCTTTATATCTGTGCCCAGGGCTCCTCTGCCCTGCCAGGGTCATATCCTTATTGCAAATCTCAGTCTGTTCTGCTGAGGTCCTGCTTTCTCCCACATGGGGTCAGATTCTGAGCTGCCAGGAACCCTAAAGCTGTTATTACTGGGCTGGGCAATTGATTAGTGGTCAGACTTACCCAGTTTTTTGTGTTGTTTTATTTGAGAGATTTTTTTGTTATAGAGCGCATCCACTTGCCGCAGAGACAGAAAATAAGAAATCCCCTCGGGGGGGCTGGCCACAGTGCCATCCCTTCTCCTCCATTCTCCTCTTGGGATTTTGGGCGTGCACACACACGTTCTCAGCATGAGTTTCAAGTATCTGAGTCCACACTTGAACCTTTGATGACCACATGGGAGTCCAGCACCTCAACCACTGCACCACCTGCTGGCCCCGACTTACCCAGTTTTAATTATAGGATTGCCTTATCTATCGCCCACTTCGCCCCTGTTAGTTGCCTCCAACTACACTAGAGATTTCTGTATTAATAGCTCATATGGCTTCTTCAGGGCCTGCCTTTCTCTCGTCAGAGTTCCTTTTCTTTCTTAATAGCCCGTATTTCTGAGGTCACATGCCTGAGCCTCTCTATGTTTTGATTGGAAACCTATGAAAAGAGTGATAAAGTTTCTAGACTCATGTTGTTTCCAACAACATTAATTGAACACTTCCTGTATGCCACTCATTGCTCTGGGAGCTTCATTCATGCTTTTGAAACATATATATATATATATATTTAAGAATTACCTAATTTAATTTATTATTATTTTTCAATTTGACTAGAGAGTGAGAGGAAAAGAGAAAGCAAGCCATCAGGTCTAGGACTCAAACTGTAATCTGTCTTGTGGGAGTTCAGAGTCTTAACCACCATGCCACCTGCCAGCCCCTCAAAACATTTATTGATTGCCAGCTATGCAGCAGGTCCTATGCAATGGCATTAGAGACTACAATGGCATTATAAGCATTGGTGAACAGAAAGAGCAGGCGCCTGCCCCGGGGGAGCTCGCTGTCTGTGAAGGATGCAGTTGGTACCTGAAGCAGCCAGTACTATCCTGGCCTTGTTCCCTGGGATCCCTACAGTTTCCACATGCCTCTTCCCAGCTCCTGCGTGTGTTTGCTGTGATGGCTGTACCTGGAACTTTCCAGAGGCTTGCTCCTGGGCATCTGGAAGGGCTTGGAAGTTTATTCTATCCCTACCCACTACCCCAGTGCCCTCAGCCAATGACTGACATGCAGAAATGTGAACACGTACCTCATTTGCCTCTAGTTGGGCTCAAACTCAGAGCAGAATTCACAGTGCAGAGCTCCCCTGTGGGACTGGGTTGAAACTGGGACTCTACCTGAAACCCCACCCTTTCTTCTCCTTCTTCCCCACCCCTGTCCTGCTCTCCCACGCTGTCATTGTTCTTTCCCTCCCCAGCATTTTCTTCATAAATCACTTGCAGGTGAAGCCTCATCTTGAGCTTGTTTTCTGGTGAGCCTGAACTGAGATGGCAAGTAGTAAGTAAACAACGAGAAGCTCTGGTCAGTCTGTGAGGGAAGGAGGTTTGTGATAGAGAACACGCAGGAAGTTACTTTGGACACAGAGGACAGGAAAGGTCCCCCATGGAGATGTCTCATCCGAGAAGGGATTAGATATATGAAAAGCCGGGGAAGGGTATGTCAGGCAGAGGGAATGCAAAGGACAAAGGCTTTGAGACATGAAAGCGCTGAAGTGTTTGGCATGTCCTAGGAACTGTGTGAAGACGAGTGTGGTGTGGATGGATGGCGAGCAGTGATGGAAATGGTGCCTGGAAGGAGAGGCCAGCTCATTCAGAGACTTGTAGGCCATGGTAAAGATGGAAGTTTAAGACCAGCTTGTATGGGCCAGCAGGTGGTGTGGTGGTTAAAGGTGCTGGATTCCCACATGGGCAGACCACGGTTCGAGTCCTGGACCTGGTGACTTGCTTTCTCTCTCTCTCTCTCTCTGGTCAAATAAAAATAATAACAATTGTAATTAAATAAATAAATAATTCTTAAGGACAAAAACAAAGACTAGGTTGTGCTTAGGCAGCCAGATCCCATGTGGCCAATTGCATAGTTTAAGTCCTGACCTGGTGGCTTTAGAAACATGATGGGCCTGTATGTGTGCATGCCCAGAACCCCGAAAGGAGAGAGAGATGGAGAAGAAGGAATGGCAGCATGGCCATGCCCCATGGGATAAGGGCTTTCTTCTCTCTCTCTCTGTCTCTCTGGCACTCACACATACACTCTGGCACATACTCATACACGCACTTTGATGTTCACTATGGATGTGATATGATCTGATTAACATGTTAAAACAATCACTCTGGTTACCTGTGGAAGTTATGAATGGAGATAGCCCTGTCCCATAGTCACTCAAGAGACACGTGTGACTTGGACTAAGTAGGTCACGTGCCTGAGAGAAAAAAAGTGTGTTCTGAGTCAGAGTTGATAGGACCCGGTAACGGATATTAGTGAGAAGGAAAAGTTAGGAATGACTCTCAGTTACTGGTTTTGCTAATTGGGCAAATGCCTTTCATCAAAGTTGGGGTCACTGGGAAAGAACCAGAGTTTGGGGACAGAGAAGCTCAAACATAACCTAATTTAATTATCACAGAAGCCCTCAACCAATGAGGAAACTGAGGCAGGGAGAAGTGAAGCAGCTGGCTCCAGGTGATGGCTTGTACTCTGGGTTGGAGAATTAAAACCCTCAGGGATACTGCCCATGGTAACTCTGGGCTGCTACAGCAGGCTACCAGAGTCGTCTTACATGCCTGAGAGGCCCTCTGTACCCAGGAAGAAAGACCAAAGGAAGGCCCATAGCAGATACTAAGTTGTTTTGTTTTGTTTTGGAGAGGTTTTTGCTATAGGGCGCTTGTGCTCACCAGAAAGACAGAGAGAGAGAGAGAGAGAGAGAGAGAGAGAGAGAGAGAGAGACACAGGAAGTGAGAAATCATCCCCTGGGGGGTATGACCACACCATAATCCCTTCTTCTCCATTCTCCTCCTCAGGATCTTGGGCACGCATGCACACGTGCCTGGAGTGAGTTTAAGCCACTGGGTCCGGGACTCGAACCACGGCTGACTACATGGGAGTCCAGTAATGTAGCCATTACATCAACTCCTGGTTCCCTGATATTTTTTCTTAAGAATTATTTTACCTCACTTTATTTATTTATTTTAATTTGATCAGCGAAGGACAGAGTGGGGAGAGGGGCGAGAAAGCAAACTGCCAGGTCTGGGACACGAACTGCAGTCGGCCATGTGGGAGTCCAGCGCCCTTAACCACCACATCACCTGCTGGCCCCAATACTGATGTTAAAAGAGAAAAGGGGATGGAGACCTAGTGGCTTGCTTTCTAGCTTTCCCTCTCTTTCTCTCTGATCAAACTGGAAAATAATATGGTTAAATAAAATAATTATTTAAAAAGAAAGAAAAGAGAAAAGGAGGCTCCAGCAGGTGACACAGAGGTTAAGGCAGCTGGATCCCACATGGCCAGTGGCACGGTCTGAGTCCTGGTCCTGGCAAAAAACATGCTGAGTATGTGTGCATATGTGCCCAAAATCTCATGAGGAAAGTGGAGGAAAAGAGATTATAGCAAGGCCATCCCCCCGGAGGGTGATCTCTCGCTCTCTCTGTCTCTCTCTCTCCACCTCTCTCTCTCTCTCTCTCTGGTGAGTGCACATACCCTGTGGCAAACTAAAATAATAATAATAATAATAATAAAAGAGAAGAGGGAGATGAAATTGTCCCTTCAGAGGTATTACTGGGGAGCTCATCCTGAAAGTTGTTTTCACACCTATCAAAAGTTGGCTGAAAGAGCACTAACAAAATCAGTTCCATGAGGAAGAAAAGTAATGCGTCTTGGCAGCTGTGCGAGGAGGTGGTGGGGTAGGAGGTGGTGGGGTGGGAGGTGGGGGGTGGGGAGGGAGGGGGGTGGGGAGGGAGGGGGGTGGGGAAGGAGGGGGTGGAGTAGGAGGGGGTGGGGTAGGAGGGGGTGGGGAGGGAGGGGGTGGGGAAGGAGGGTGTAGGGAGGGAGTGATGGCATAGGAGCTGATGGCTTAGGAACTGCAAGGTCTGGACTCCAGCAGATCCTTCCCGTATTTCCCCTTCAGCTCGAGCACTACTGTAAAGCCCTCACTCCAGCCAGGATCTCTGCCAGCTGTCTCTTAAACACAGCAAGCTCTTTCATGCCTTTGTCAAAAGCACACGTTGTTCCCTCTAAGAGTGGACAGGGAGCAGGCTTTCTTCCCAGCCCTTTACCTTCCGGCAACATCTCCCTCCCCTTTAGGACTTAGCTCTAAAATTAGCTTCCTTGTGAAGTCTCCCCCCACCCCCAGGCAGTGTTAGTCACCTTTGTATTCTCAGAAGTTTCTGTTGAGACGTGTTTTAGACTGAACTATCCCCATTTTGCAGGCAGGGAACATCCGATCCTGTGCAGCAACTGAATGAGGGGAAAGGGGGCTGAGCTGGTGGTGGGCACTAGCAGACTCTGTATCCTACGAAGCAGACGGGGCAAGAGAGTTCCCTTGGGATCCCTCCTGACCTGGCAGGTGTGGACTGGGATCCAGAAACCATGGCAGTGCACTGAGATAAAGGCAGGCCCGTAGGACGGGTACACAGGTCCTTTTACTCTACTTCGGAAACCTTTTCCTACTGAGGATTACACGTAGAAATTAGTCCTCGATGCATCTTTGGTCTGAAAATTCTAAAAGGCTGGGACCGGCAGTTAGAGGAATGGCTATGTCGTTGGACTCCATGTAGTTGACCGTGGTTCGAGTCCCGGACTCAGTGGCTTAAACTCACACTGGGCACGTGTGCGTGCGTGCCCAAGATCCCGAGAGGAGAATGGAGGAGAAGGGATTGCGGTGTGGCCATCCCCCCCAGGGGGGAGATTTCTCGCTTTCTGTCTCTCTGTCTTTCTGGTGAGCGCACCCACCCTATAGCAAAAACCTCTTCAAAAAAAAAAAAAAAGAAAAAGAAAAGAAAGAAAAAGAAACAGAAGATTCTAAAAGGCACTGGGGCCATGAATAAATGACTCCCTTCATGTGCCTTACTTAGGATCCCAAGATTGGCTCTTCACCAGAGAACCCTGGGTTAGTCTTGTCTGTGCACACAAGACACTGCAAAGCAAGTTAAGAGAACTATCCCGTTTTATATCTGTCACTAGGTTCCTATTAAAGTTTGCATAAATAAGGACCAGCAGGTGGCGAGGTTGTTGGGGCACTGAACTCCCACGTACCGATCGCAGTTCAAATCCCAGACCTGGCAGCTTACTTTCTCACTTTCCCCCTCTCTCTCTCTCTCTGTCTCTCTCTGGTGAACACATGTGCCCTATAGCAAATTTAAAAGATAATAGTAATAAAAATAAATAAAATAAGTAATTATATCCCAAACAAATTTGCATAAATAACATCTCCTATTTATGTAGTACTTTACAAATTTCATTTTAATTTTCACACGAAATCCAGTTAATACAAGAAGGCTTCCAAAAATTTGCGAAGGTTCTGCTCCATAGTACAACAGTTAAGGAAACTGGATCCCAGGTGGCTGGCCATGATGTGAATCCTAGCCCCTGTGACTGGGAAAGGCAATGTGCACGTGTGCCCAAAATCTCAACAGGATGGAGAAATGGAGAAGAAATTGCAGTGTGACCACACCCTATTGGGAAGTACTTTCTCTCTCTCTCTGGAAAGTGCATATGCTCTCTGGCAATTAAAAAAAATGTTTGTGGGAAAATGGAATTAAAGTATGTATTTTGGTGCAAAAAATTTGAAATGTATGCATAACTTTTTCATAATGTACTTTTCCATCAACTTTTTTTTTTAAGAGAGATTTTTTTATAGGACGTGTGCTCACTGGAGACACACAGAGAGAGAAAATGAGAAATCACCCCTCCAGAGAGGATGGCCATGCTGCAATCCCTTCTCCTCCATTCTCTCAGGATTTTGGGCACACATGAACATGTACCTGGAGTGAGTTTCAAGCCGCTGGCTCTAGGACTTGAACCACAGCAGGCCATGTGAGAATCCAGCACTTTAACCACCACGCCACCTGCTGGCCCCTTCCCTGAACTTTTTGAAGACTCCGCATACTGTAAACTGGAGTTCAGGGTGAGTAAACTGAGGCTCAGTGAGGAAAGTGACTAGTCTGGCAGGTACCCTGACTGGAAGTGGCAGAGCCAGGACCAGCACACAGTACTCACCTAAAGAATTCCCAACAGATGCTCTCCTGAGAAGAAGCCTTATTTCGCTTTTTCTAAAAGTCTGAGAAACTAACTGCTTGACCTTCAGAACTCAGGAAGACCTTTTGGACTGTGGTTTGTGTCTTGGCCAAAAAAAGCATTATTACAGGGACTTGCAATTACAGGGGCAATTTACAACATGCGCTAACCAAACTAGGAAGAGCTCCATCATAGGTTGATAAATAACCCTACTTCCATAAAAGAGAGACATTCCAAAGAAAATAAACATACAGCAAGTTGCTCCTTGTAGTAGGAAAGTTCCAGAGTATGGGCATAAGAAGCAGCATTTCATAAGGAAAGAAGAAAATGGCATTTGGAGTGGGCCAAGGTGACAGGGAGATTAAGGTGCTGTATCCCACGTGGCCAAATGCATGGTTCAGGACTCAGACCCAGCAGCCTGAAAAGTCACACTGGGTATGTGTGTATGTGTGCCCAAAATCCCAAGAGGAGAACAGAAGAGAAGGGATTATGGTGTGGCCATCCTTCCAGGGGAGTGATTTCTCACTTTCCCTCTCTCTTTCTCTCTCTCTGGCAAGTGCACACACCTTGTAGCAAAACTAAAAAAAAAAAAAAAAAAAAAAAAAAAGAAAGAAAGAAAAAAAAGTTTTACAGGATAGGAACAGAAGGTATTGTAAGAAAGAACTAAGAAGAAATATAGAAAAAGCAATAATTGGAGTGGAACCACTGACAAAAAGAAGTAGTATATAGTCCCTCATAAAGGCTATGTAATGTCAAAGCAAATATTCATTTAATCCAAAAGAAGAAATGAAAGAATCTGAGGTTCTTGAATGAATGGATGTATATTGAGGCCCGTGGGATGATTGTGCCATGGGAGACATCGAGCACAAAGAGAGGGAAGAGGTCATAATAGTTGTATTTATTTTCTTGCTATGTGTTAGGTGCTGTCTCTAAAGATTTAATCCCATTCAATGTGCATAATGACCCTCTTATGTTTATTATTTTGTTTTGTTTTTAATTTTAATTTTACCAGAGGGTACTTGTGCTCGCTGGCAGGGAAGGTTGAGAAAGCACTCCCCCACCCCACCCCCTCACTCCCCAACCACAGAGAATGACCACACCACAATCCCTCCTCCTCCATCTCACCCTCCTTTTGAGACTTTGGGCACATACACACGTCCTGGTTTGTCCCTCAAGTCACTAGGTTCAGGACTCAAACTGTGTGGTAGGCCATGTGCCATGTGGGATCCAGCTGCCTTAACCACCCTGCCTCTGACTGGCCCATCCCTTTGAGCATTTTCCAGAGGGATTACCAATGGTAATGGTAAGCTAATGGTAATGAGAAGCTAAGACACAATTTCAATACCTTCTTGGAGGTCACATAGCCAAATGGTGTATTTTTTTTTTTTTGGAGAGGTTTTCGCTATAGGGCGCGTGCGCTTGCCAGACAGAGAGAGAGAGACATAGAGACAGAAAGCAAGAAATCACCCCCCAGGGGGGATGGTCTCCTCCATTCTCCTCTCGGGATCTTGGGCATGCACGCACACGCGCCTGGCGTGAGTTTTAAGCCACCGGGTCCAGGACACGAATCGCGGTCGACTATGTGGGAGTCCAGCGACATAGCCATTACGCTAACTGCTGGTTCCCAAGGCCAATATTCTTGGGACAGTAGCTTATATGCTTTATCACCTCTTGGATGGTGCCTTAACCTTGATGACTCAAAGTTTACAAGGCTAGTGCTATGGTTTGAATGCCCTCCTACCCCATTCATGTGATATTAAGACAGGAGATAGGGATTATTATTATTATTATTTTAAGTGGTTTTTGCTATAGGGCACATGCGCGTGCCAGAAAGACAGAGAGAGACAGAGAGACAGAAAATGAGAAATCACCCCCTACAGGGGATGTCCACACTGAAATCCCTTCTCTATTCTCTTCTTGGGATCTTGGGAATGCACGCACACGTGCCCGGCGTGAGTTTAAGCCACCCAGTCCAGGACTTGAACCATGGTCACCTACGTGGGAGTCCAGTGACATAGCTATTATGCCAACTGCTGGTCCCAACAAAGACTTCTTTTAAAAAAGAATTTAAAAAAAAAGAAAGAGTAAAGGGTCAAAAAAGAAATTTGGGAGGTAAATTAGGATGCCTGTTCTCTTATTAAGACAGATGCATTCTGGGAGGGTTGGCTAGTGCAGGGCCATGCTCCTAGTTTGTGCCCACTAAATATGAATCCATTACGGTGACAGATTTTATTTTAAATGACTGCTTGATGCACCTACATATTTATAACATCTTTTGGCAGGATAATTTGCATATGTACAGTTCTGCATAAATGCAACCAAAAATTTATTATGGTTATTGAGCTTATATTTACTCTTTCAGGCATGCATCTATTCATCCATCTGTTATTTACTAATTGAGTGGATATTCTATTTCAGGCATAATATTGGGCAGCCCTGGTTTCTGTTTTCAAGGTATATTTTAGTTTGTCAGGCACATACACACACACACACACACACACACACACACACACACAAAATACCATGAATTTGGTGGCTTAAACAACAGACATTTATTTCTGTAGATCTGGAGTCTGGCAAGTTTGAGATTAAGGCACCAGCACATCAGTGGCTGCTGAGGGCCCTCTTCCTGATGAGCAGGGGGCACTTTCTTGCTATGTCCTTACATGGCCGAGAGAAGGGAAGCCTTGGAGTCTCTTCTGTTTCTTCTAAGGGCACTAATCCTATTGTGTGGAGACTCCATTTTCATGGCCTAATTACTTCCCCAAAGTCCCACGTCCAAACACTGGGGTGAGAGTTCATCATGTGAACTCTGCAGGACACGGTCAGCTTACAACTCAGTTTTGGGGCAAGTGCGGGGACTGAGCAAAACACAGAATGTGCTTGGGTAACTGTAGAGTGGACAGTGTGGCGCACGGCCCAGATGACCCCTTCCAACCTGAGACACTCTTCCCCCACCTACAGAGAGTTGCTCCTTAAAGATTCATGCCTGAGTCCATCTGCCTGAATTGGCTTTGGTTGAAGGGAGCTGCTTTCCCCAAGGGTACAACTCCTGGGACTGGTGCATTCCACATCCAATGACTGGTCAAGGACTACTGTTGAGGGGATGCAAAGGCCAGCCTCCTTGCTTCAGTTGGAAGCACCACTGAAGGATCATCCCATGCCCAGAGCTCCTCACAGGGTCAGCTGAGGCCTGTGCTGCAATCGCATCATAGCTCAATTTCTTCCTTCACCAGTTCTGCTTGTCTCCCTTATAGGTGTCGCTATAAAAACCATCTGCATGCAAATCCCTCTCTGAATCTTCTTCTTCTTTTTTAAAGAGAGATTTTTGCTATAGAGTGCATGCATTTGCCAGAGAGGCAGAGAGCGAAAAAGTGAGAAATCACCCCCCAGGGAGGATGACCATGCCACAATTCCTTCTCGTCCATTCTCCTCTCAGGATTTTGGGCATGTATGCACATGCTCCCGGCATAAGTTTCAAGCCTCTGGGTCAGGAACTCGAACCACAGTTGACTATATGCAAGTTTAGCAACGTAACCATTATGCCATCTGCTTGTGCCTTATTGTTATTATTTTAATTTGCTATAGGGCATGTGCACTCAGAAAGAAAGAGAGAGGGAAAGTGAGAAAGCAAGCCACCAGGTCTGGGACTCAAACCATAGCTGACCATGTAGGAGTTTAGCACCTTAACCACCATGCCACCTTCTGGCCCTTCCAAGACCCTCCCTTTCAACAGCGAAATCAGATTAAGTCTCCACCCTCTCAACACTGTTACATACGACTCACCAAATTTCAACACATGCATTTTTAGGGGACACATGCAAACCAAAGCAGGGAGAATGTGGACTGTTTTTCCTGGGAGCTTCCTGGGAGAACAAGAATGGAGAACTGGAACCTTCTCCCTCTTGAGGTTCAATATTGTAAAAACCTTTCTGATAAATGGGATAGTCCCAACTGAAGTCCCCTGGTGAGAAAGGAAAAAAGGCTCCAGAGAGGAATTTACCAGAAGCAAAGGGGAGTCATTGTAAGTCCCCTTATGTCCCAGTAACTTTGGTATGAAAGGTGGGTTTTGAGAAAAAAGATGAGCATAAGATTTTAAGTTAGGGGGGCTGGCAAGTGGGCTTTAAGTTAAAGGTGCTGGATTCTCACATAGCTAACTGTGGTTTGAGTCCCGGGCCTGGCGGCTTGCTTTCTCACTCTCCCTTTCTCTCTCTCTCTGGTCAAATAAATAATAAAAATAATAACAAATGGGAATAAATAAATAAATAAATAAATAAATAAATAAATATGTTTTTAAAAAAGATTTTAAGTTAGAGTCAGAGAAAGAGACATTTATAACTGTGGGCAACACTAAAGCAATATCATCTTCTCTCCAAGGATCACTTGGCCAGCAAGAAATATAAACTTTCAAGACTGTCATCTCAGTAGTAGACAAACTTACCGGACCATGAAACCGACCTTTCAATGCCAGCACCATAGAGCAGTATCAGATTCAACCATAGTGGAAAATAGAGGCCTACTGGGAACTGGTGGTTTCCCAGTTCTCTTTCTCCACGTAAGCTACTGGAGTTCCCACTAATGGGTAAAGGGGAGGCTGTTATCAGTTTAACCCTCAAGAGAGATAATATCATTTCATTTTATTTATTTTATTTTATTAGGTTTTTGCCATGGGGTGTGTGCACTCTCCAGACAGGAGAGAGGAAGGGGGAGCAAAAGTGAGAAGTCACCCCCCAGGGGAAGTACCCAGGCTGCAATCTCTTCTCTTCCATTCTCTCAGGATTTGGGGCACACACGCACACATGCTCAGCATGATTTTCAAGCCATCAGGTCTGGGACTCAAGCCCTGGTCAGTCATGTGGGAATTCAACACTTTCACCACCACACCACCTGCCGGCCTGAGAGATGAGATCTTACCAGTACTTTAATCTGGTGAAGAGGATCATATACCTACAAATAATTCCAAAACACTCCGAATGGGTAGTACATGAGGAAGAGGAATGAATTAACCGGGGAGGAAGCCATCGAGGGAAGTAAACTGAGCTAAGTCACATAAGCTGAAGCAAAGTCCTTGAATGGATGACAAAGTGTGTATGTTCATCAAAGGGACATTCCAGACTTACCAGGACAAAAGCAGAGGCAAGAACGCACACTGTGCCTATAGCCATTATGCTAACTACTGGTCCCACACTGTCCCTATACATCACCTGTGCAGATCTAAAGCCCAGGAGACATTGTAGACCTTAACTATAGGCAGGATGATATCATGAAAGGTCCCAGAAGCCAAGATAAGACATTTAAACTGGATTATCCTGGCCTCGGAGATCAAATGGCTCAAGAACTCAAAATAAGTAAAGGAGTGACAAGGGACTAGCTGAGACTGGAAAAATTGAACCTGTTCCTCACTAAAGGAAGTAACTGCCTTGAGCTTTGGTTAGATATTTCCACAGAGGGAACACAGGTCCAAGGTTACCGAATTTCAGAGTTGTCAAGGAAAAAAAGGCTTTCCCAATGTTTATCAGACAGAAAGTTCTCCCCCCTTTTATGTTAGAGAGCCCACCTACATGCATGAGAATGTGAGAACCTGGGGATATGAACCCACGGTGGACCATTTGACTTCCAGCTTTTAAGGGCATAGGGGACAGGCTCTAGGTGTTTTTCGTAAGCTTATTTATTTCTTCCATGATTGAGAGAGGCACCCTTTAGTGAAAATGGAGTCAGGACGGTTGAGTCTGGCTCCCTCAGGTCCTCTCTTACCACGTTTGAAGGCCACAGGGTAAACTAATATGTTAGTTGTACTGTGCTTGTGCACCTGTTATGTAATTATGACTTGGCTGTTTTATCCCACTCCATATAACACTCGTGTGTGTGTGTGTGTGTGTGTGTGTGTGACAGTTTGTCTTTGGCAATGAGCCACTATTGTCTACAGCCCCTTTAAGAGAAAGGGAGCACCTGGCCAGTCGGCTGGCTAGCCCTGCTCTGCTTGACCTTGGTTCAGCTAGCTCAGCTCTGGTGGCCTTGGCTTGGCTTAGCCTTGGCACGGCTCAGCCCAGCTCTCTGTGCTGTGAGCTCCAAGATGGAGGAAGCATGTGGAAATCCAGCTACTAGAGTTCTGCAAGCTCCCCCTGAACTCAGCCAATAAACAACATGACCTCAGTGCCTCGTGTCTTTTCCCAACTCCCTGCATCTCCATTTGACACACCCTTTGGAGGAGGAAAGAATCTTGCAAAATACACCCGCAACAGGGTCTTCATGCTGTAATCCACCCCCAGCCTCAGTCAGCCTAGATCATGTACAGGGTGGTTTCAGGGTACAAATGTAAAACCTTCCCCCGTGGATCCATTTACGTTACTGCTGCACTACCATCTGGCTCTGGGATCCAGATTTCACTTATTTTATTATTATTATCTTTTCAGAGATTTTTGCTATAGGGCACATGTGCTTATTGGAGAGACAGTGAGACAGAAAGCAAGAAATCACTCCCCAAGGGGGATGGCCACACCACAATCTCTTCTCCTCCATTGTCTTCTCAGGATTTTGAGCATGCATGCACATACGCCCAGTGTGAGTTTCAAGCCCTGGGTCAAGGACTTGAACCTCAGTCGACCACATGGGAGTCCAGTGCCTTAACCTCTATACCACCTACAGGACCCAAGATCCAGATTTTAAAGTTGTTAATTATTCAAAATAAAAAATTAAAGTTTTAGAAGTGAAACAAAACATCTTTAGATACACCATGAGCTTCAGCTAGTTCATATCCTCTGCTAGACCAGCAGGAGACTTTAAACAGAAACATGGAAAGACTAGATTTGCATTTTTAAAGTTTTATTTTGTTTTGTTAAAAGTTTTATTTTGGGAACCAGCAGTTGGCATAATGGCTATGTCACTGGACTCCCACGTAGTCGACCGCGGTTCGCGTCCCGGACCCGGTGGCTTGAAACTCACGCCGGGCGCGTGTGCATGCATGCCCAAGATCCCAAGAGGAGAATGGAGGAGAAGGGATTGTGGCGTGACCATCCCCTCCGGGGGGGTGATTTCTCGCTTTCTGTCTCTATGTCTCTCTCTGTCTGTCTGGTGAGCGCACGCACCCTATAGCGAAAACCTCTCCAACAACAAAAAAAAAACGTTTTATTTTGTTTTGTTAGGTTTTTACGGTAAGGCATGAGCTCTCAGAGAGAGAAAAAGTGAGAAACCAACCCCCACAGGGGTCACACCTCAATCCCTTTTTCCATTCTCCTCTCAGGATTTTGGAACTGCAATCCCTTCTCCTCCATTCTCCTCTGGAGATTTTGGACATACACATGACTTTCAAGCTGCTGGGTCTGGAACTTGAACTGTGGTTGGCCATAAAGGAATCCAGTGCTTTAACCACCACACACCGGCTGGCTCCATTCTTTTGGAGGTATGATAAGACAGAGTAAGAGGCTACGTGGAGGCCAACTGGTTAATCAATGACAAACGTTTTGAGACTGCGGTCTGACAAGAGCTGAAGTTAAAAATGTGAGGTTGTAGAACCTAAGGACTGGTGTGGGATAACAATTAAATCAACAATCACGCAAACACGTTATCACAACCTGTGAGCACACTTCAAGGAAGAAAAGAGGAGGGCCTATGTTGTGGTGAAATATGGAAGAAAACAGACTGAGGAGATATTTGAAGGTTTAGTTACAGTTTCGATGGAGGAGAGGGACAGCCCTGTGGTCTAGTAGTTAAGGGAGCTGGGTGGCAGACTGCATAGTTCAAGTCCTGGCCCCAGTGGCTTGAAAAACACACCAGATACATGTGCATGTGTGCCCCAAATCCCAACAGGCTAGAGAGATGGAAAAGAAGGGATTGTGGCATGATCATACTCCATCAGGGAGGACGTTCTCCTTTTTCCTCTCAGACTCTCTTTGGTGAGCATACATACTCTCTGGAATTAAGACTTAAACAAAAGCAAGATAGGGGACAAAAGAAAGTGAATTTTGGACCCAGCAGGTGGCATGGTGATTAAGACACTGGACTCTCACATGGCCGACCATGGTTCAAGCCCCAGACCTGGTGGATTGAAAGTCACACTGGGTATGAGCATGCCCAAAATCCCAAGAGGATAAGGGATTGCAGCATGGCCATCCCCCCTGGGGAGTGATTTCTCACTTTCTCCTTCTCTGTCTCTCCAATGCATACATGTGCTCTATGGCAAAGATTTATAAAAAAGAAAGAAGAAAGAAAGGAAGAAAGAAAGAGAGAGAGAGAGAGAGAGAGAGAGAGAGCGAAAGAAAGGAAGGAAGGAAGGAAGGAAGGAAGGAAGGAAGGAAGGAAGAAAGAAAGAAAGAAAGAAAGAAAGAAAGAAAGAAAGAAAGAAAGAGAGAGAAAGAAAGAGAGGAAGGGAGGATAGAAGAAAGAAAAGGGGAGTTTCCAGTTCTTAACTGGGTGAGTAGATAGATGCTGATACAAAAAGAAGCATAAAAGTGAACACAGGGAACTGGGCCACTTTTGAGAGTTCTATCAACAGAGGAAGCATGCTTTAAACAGATGGTGCAGAAGAATGAGCTAAGACCTGCATTTTCATGTGGCACTCTTACTGAAGCTTTCAAATAGGCATATTTACCTCTTTCTGGAGACAGTACCCACCTTGCCTATCTTACATAGCACTTGTATTAGTCAGGATTCTCCAAAGACACAGAACCAAAAGACTCTATGTTTGTGCCTATATTTATTTATTCAAAGGGATTGACTCACATAATTATGGAGGCTGGCATGTCCCAAGACCTGTATTCTGGAACCCCGGGAGAACTGATCATATAGTTCTAGTCCAAGACTGAAGACCTAAGAACCACAAAAGCTGATGGTGTAGTTTTAGCCCAAATGCTGGTCAACTTAAACTCAAGAGGAGTCTATGTTTCACTTTGAGAATACAGACAAGGAAAACAAAACCCACGCCCCAACTTGAAGACAGTTAGGCAGGAGGCATTTCCTCTTCCTTGGTGGAGGGTAGCGTGTGAATACCATTTTGTCAGGAGTAAGGCCATCTTGGGGCTCTCCATTCTTTTCCCATCCAGGCCATGACCTTTGCTGTCCGAGTAGGAATGTTTATGCTTAAGATAACAACCTATTTAACCCAGGGACAATCACAAAACAGGTGTAGCCCTTTTGCTTTCTCTCTTTAATAACTCCAGCTTGCTTCAAGGCAGAGCAAAGCGCAGCTGCCAGTGCTTCCGGGTCATGTCTACCAGATACTTCCTGCTTGTAAGTTACCCTCTAATAAACTCCTGGTAAGAGCTCCCTGGCGTTTTTTTTTATGTTTCTTTTCAGTCTGTGGGCCACTATACCTTGTCTCCATCCTTCAACAGGAGAATAGGCCTTTTTATTCTATTTAAACCTTCAACTGGTTGGATGAGGCCTACCCATAATAGGGAGTGCAATCTGCTATACTCGGTCTACCAATTCAGATGTTAATCTCATCCAGAAATACCCTTAGGGACACACCCAGAATAGTTAACCAAATGTCTGGCCAACCCTATGGCCCAGTCGAGTTGATCCAAAAGTAACCATCACAGTACTTGGAAGTGTAAGGTGAAAGGATGGATTTGGAACAACTTTGGATAGTTTATATACTAACATAAGTGAAGAAAACATTGGTTTATAGTGTGTATGCTGGATAGTCCCATTCGCTCCTCTATATCCATGTCCCCTGACCCAGTGGCTGGTCTCCACTGACTGCAGTGACCTGACTTCCTGCCCCTTTGGCTTCAGGTTGAGAGGTTCAGCAGGTTGAGGGTTAGTAGGGAGAAAGGCCAGGCATGGTACTCATTCCCCGGCTCCCTTTTTGCCTCGTGGTTTAGAAATGGCTGTGTTCTCTTACCTAAGGTTCAGCTCCTCCTAGTTCCCTTCTTCCTTGACTGCGGCTCCCTCCTGTGCCCCATCAGGCATAGGGGTGCTGACAGCCTCCATTTGTGCGACTCTTCGGGTGCTTCCCTACCCCTCATTGAACTCTGAATCTGACCAAAGGACAGCTGTCTAGTATCTGTATTGATAATATAAATATTACATTCATGTCTAAACTCTCAGAAGTAATTCTTGTCCATTTTACCTCTAATCTCAAATCTATTTCCTGCCTTCTCTTTTTTTTGTTTTTTTTTTTTTTTTTTGGAGAGGTTTTTGCTATAGGGCCCGTGTACTCACCAGAAAGACCAAGAGAGATAGAGAGTCAGAAAGTGAGAAATCACCCCCCGGGGGGATGGCCATGCCGCAATCCCTTCT
The DNA here is from genome assembly GCA_026018925.1 of Tupaia tana. Classification (NCBI taxonomy): domain Eukaryota; kingdom Metazoa; phylum Chordata; class Mammalia; order Scandentia; family Tupaiidae; genus Tupaia; species Tupaia tana. Next base: position 57,436,841 of record JAKSZU010000008.1, on the reverse strand, counting down.
CCTCCATTCTCCTCTCGGGATCTTGGGCACGCACGCACACGCGCCCCGCATGAGTTTAAGCCACTGGGTCTGGGACTCGAACAGCAGTCGATTACATGGGAGTCCAGCGACATAGCCATTACGCTAACTGCTGGTCTCCTGCCATCTCTTTTTTTAACTTAATGACAACTCTAATTTAAGTGTGTATTTGGCTGTCAAAAATGAAAAAAGAGCAAGCCGCTATGGAGAAGAGAACGTGATGTATGGAGAGGGATGGCGTGTTGTTTCTGGACCCCGCTGATACCCAAATAGGTCAGAGCGACTCACAGTAGTCCTTTGGATAAATTGGACTGTTCATACTGGTTCACTTCTTCTCTGGGATAGGGGACTCTGGCTGCTCCAGCCACCGCATACGGCCCATGTTCCGGTGCAAGGTCTCAGCCTGCTCCTTTAGGGCTCTCTCATCTGGGGCCTCGAGGGCCACCTGGGACATCCACCCCAGCTCCCTGAGGTAGGCAGCTGTGTGCAGGTAGATGTGGTAGCTGGGAAACAGCTGTAGAGGTACCCACTGGCCAGGAAAATGGAGTCTGTAGTAGATCTTTTGGTAACACCAAGTGTTGTACCAGCAACTGCAGCTCTTCCTGACCTATTTCTTTGTTCTTTTCTCCATTTTATTTTTTAAAATTTTGGGGTGGACAGCAGGTGGCATAGTGGTTAAGGCACTAGACTCCCACATGGCCAACTGCAGTCTCGGACCTGGCCATTTGAAAATCACACTGGGCATGTGTGCGTGTGTGTCCAAAGATCCCAGGAGGAGAATGGAGGATGTGTCACGGTCATCCCCCGGGGGGCGATTTCTCCCTCTGTCTCTCCTGGCGAGTGCACACACTCTGTGGCAATTTATTTCATTCGTGAGAGAGAGAGAGAGCCACCAATGAGGTCCTGACAGCACAATCCACCCCTACCCTCACCCAGCCCTACAACACAAGGCCAGTGTACTCAGGCAGGTCTTTGGATACGAACCAGGAGTCTTCCCATGTGCAGAACTTTGCGTTTCCCCCTATACCACCGCCTGGTGCCCCTGACTTATTTCTTGCCATTTCCTTAGCTGCTACCCTCATCTGTGCCATCTTCTTTCTCCTAGCTTGCTGCAGTGGCTTCTTAACTGGCCTTGACGAGCTCTGTGCTGGTAATTTACCTGGGGTTCTCCAAGATACGGCCTTACGCTCTTCCCTGTAATACTGGGGTTGGGACGGTGCAAATGAAGTCTCTCTCCACCTCCCAGTGAGCTGGCTTCCTGGTCAGCCCCACAATGTGAGGCAATAGAAGGAGATCAGAAAGTGGGAAGAAGGGAGGGGGGACCATGTTCTTGTTTTCCACTTCCTGTTTTTCACCGTTGCTACAGTAGCAGCATACAACTGCCCCAGCTTCCAGTTTCTTCCAGTACTCCAAGTCCCAACCTTCCTCTTGCCCCAGGCGTCAGTGACAGCCAGGCCATATTCCCTCACCTGCTGGGTGGAGCACCTGCAGAACCACACCCCTCTGGTGGAAGCACCAGCCAGACAGCAACCCTCTCCTCTGAGATCAGAGTGGAGCAGGGAGAGCCTCCCTCAGAGATCCAAGCTCCAGCCCGTAGGGCCCCTCTGCAAGTTCCAGGGAACAGGTGACACCACCTGTTCCCTCCTGTTTCCACCTGTTCCCCAGACTGAGGAACTGAAATCCTGTGAAACCAATTCTTTTCTTTCTTTCTTTCTTTTTTTTTTTTAAGAGTGATTTGATTTAATTTATTTGTTGTTATTATTCAATTTGACCAGAGAGAGACAGCGAGAGAGGGAGAGTGAGAAGGCAGGCTATAAGGTCCAGGACTTGAACCAGGGCCAACCACGTGGGAGTCCAGCACCTTAATCACCACACTACCTGCCAGCTTCATCTTTTCTTTCTTTAAGAAGGATTTTTGCCTTAGGGTGTGTACGCTCACCAAAGAGAAACAGAGAGACGATGAGAGAGAAAGTGAGAAATCGCCCTCCCAGAGGGGATGGCCATGCTGCAATTCCTTCTCCTCCATTCTCCTCCTGGGATTTTGGGCACTCATGCACACACGTCTGGCGTGATTCTCAAGTTGCTGAGTCTGGGTCTTGAGCCATGTGGGAGTCCAACTTCCTTAATCACCATGCCACCTGCTGGCCCCAAGCCAATGATTTCCATTAACGCCCCTCTATTTGAAATACCCGGTGTGTTTTCTGTTTCTGATTAGGTCTGGCTCTTTTGATCCATTTTCCATTTAGCGACCAGTTATCTTTTGAACATGTGACTTGGATTGCATCACTTTCCTGTTGGACTAGTCAAGGTACGTAGCTGTAAATGCACGGCACTGGCCAACTTTTATACAGACAAGGGGGTTATTGAAAGTGACAACGGGGGGCCAGCAAGCAGCGAGGTGGTTAGCACTGGACTCCCGCTTTGCTGACAATGTGAGTCTGGACCCGGTGGTTTGCTTTCTCTCTCTCTCTGGTCAAATTGAAGAATAATGTTAATAAATCAAATTAAATAATTTTTTTTAAAAGAAGAAAGAAAGTGACAAGAGAATGCAGAGACTCAGGAGGATGTGTGGGGACAAGGGACTGAGAAAGGCTGGCACAGTTAGCTCCTGGAATGGCTAACAGGGATGCTGCCCCTGACACCATTTCCCAGGAAATGTATGGGCAGTCAGGTGTCAGGGGACCTTGGTCACCATTTGCTGGACACTTCTGCTCCTGGGCTCTCCTCACTGCGGTCACCCTGACATTATTTCTCACTTGCACTGACTCTCCAAGGCCCACCTCCATGGTTCAAAGTGCTTGGCAGGACCGCCTGACTGGTCTTATCTGGCAGCTGCCTGATCGTGACAGGCCTGAATCTAGGTGTGAGATGGCCAAGGTCCTACTCCCATTGCACTTGGAATTTGCCAGAGGGTGTGTGCACTTGCCAGAGATGGAGAGGGAAGGTAAGAAAGCACCCCCATGGGGTCGGTCACACCACAATCCCTTCTCCTCCATTTCTTCATCCTTTTGGGGTTTTGGGCACACACACCCCTGGTAATGTGTCTCAAGTTGCCAGTTCTGGTACTTGAAATGCATTGTCAGACATTTGGGATCCACCTGCCTTAATCACCACGCCAGCAGCTGGTCCCCTACTTAATTTCTGATGCTTATTAGCTGTGGGTTGCTGGCTCTGCCATGGCTAGCTGTGTGACTTTGGTGAAGTCATGAAAAACACCACAGGTGCGTGGGCCCCAAATCCCAATAGGATGAAGAACGGAGAAGGGAATGTGGAATGACCATGCCCCGTGGGTAAGGGAGGGGGTGCCTTCTCCTTTTTTCTCTCTCTTTGTCTCTATGGAAAGCACATACTCCCCCAGACATTTATTAAATTATTTATTTATTTATTTGGCGAGGTTTTTGCTATAGGGCGCGTGCGATTGCCAGACAGACAGAGAGAGACATAGAGACAGAAAGGGAGAAATCACCCCCCAGGGGGGATGGTCACGCCGCAATCCCTTCTCCTCCATTCTCCTCTCGGGATCTTGGGCACGCACGCACATGCGCCCGGCGTGAGTTTGAAGCCACCGGGTCCAGGACGCGAACTGTGGTCGACTACGTGGGAGTCCAGTGACATAGCCATTATGCTAACTGCTGGTTCCCTAATTTTATGTATTATTTTAATTTGCTACAGGGCATGCGTGCTCACCAGAGATGCAGAGGGAGAGAGAGAAAGAAAATGAGAAAGCAAGTTGCCAGGTCTGGGGCTCGAACCATGATCACCCAAGCAGATGTCCAGTGCCTCAACCACCACGCCACCTGTCAGTCACCACCACCCCCAACAACTTTTTAAAATTTAAAATTTTGGGAGGTCGTCAGCAGATAGCATAATGGTTATGTCGCTAGACTCCCACGTAATCAATCGTGGTTTGAGTCCTTGACCCAGTGGCTTAAAATTCACGCTAGGCACGTGTCTGTGTGTGCCCAAAATCCCAAGAGAGCGGAGGAGAAGGGATTGCAGCATGACCATCCCCCTAGGGTGGGGGGGTAATTTCTCACCTTCTGTCTTTCTGTCTTCTCTGTTTTTCTGGCAAGTACGCATACCCTATAGCAAACATCTCTCTTATTTAAAAAAATAATTATTATTTTTTTTATTTGTAAAATAGGAACCATGGTACAAACCTCATAGAGCTATCTGGAAGGTTACATAAGATAAAACCTAAGAACAATCACGCCTGATACATACTAAGTTAACATTCACTGTTATCATAAGAAGGAAACAGTGTATCTCTGAATGCTTTTGAAAATAAAGTACACAAAACCAAATGAATCAAAAAGGAGAAAAAATAACCCTTCTAAAAGTACTGATTAACTTCAGAAAGAAACTATTCTAGCTGCAGGTGGCTTCCAGCTTTTTGTTGCTTGGCGGTCTTCATCTTAATGGACTCCCAGCTGACAAAGTTCCAGTTGTAACATCATATTTCCCTCTTTGGCTGCTTACCAAGGGCCAAGTTTGTCTAAGCTGGAATCTCAGACTCACTGTTTCCAGTCTTGAAGCTTCACCCACCATCTAAATGTCCACCTGTGTCCAGGGTTCTAGACTAGTGGCTCACACACCTGGCTGGCCCTAAGAGTCACTCACCTAGAGAGTTCTGTAAAAATATAGACTCCAAGTTCTCACCCCTCCTGCAGCTGCTTGGGCTGAGGAACTGACTGGGTTTTCAGGGACTCAATGCTGAATGACTCAGCAACTTGAATGTTTACGGAGTACAGATGAATGTCTCTTGAAGCCCAAACAGGCGCTGTTCTAAGTCCTTCACATGACTAACTCATTTAAGTACTATTACTCTCTTCTATTTTGATCAGGAAACTGAGGAACTGAGAGGATAAGCAACTCGCTCAAGGTCACACAGCTAGCAAGTGGCATAACTGGGAACCGAGATTTGAGCCTAAGCAGTCTGACTTCTGAGTACGTTTACATATACCCTCTAGTCTATATCACACTCCAATTTATCAGTTTTTTTTATTTTTATTTTTATTTTTTTAGATTTTTGCCATAAGGTGCATGTGCTTACCAGCAAGAGACAGAGAGAGGGAAAGTAAGATATCATCCCCTCGGGGGGGATGGCCATGCCACAATCCCTTCTCCTCCATTTTTCTCTCAGGATTTTGGGCGCGCGCACACGCACACACACACACGCACACACACACACACACACACACACACACTCAGTGTGTCTTTCAAGCCGTCACATTTGGGACTTGAACCATGGTGCTGGCCATGTGGGATCCAGTGCTTTAACCATCATGTCACCTGCTAGTCCTCACCCTCCAATCTACATTGAACAGTTAGGTCACTCCTATACAAATGACCAAAAAAAAAAGAAAAGAAAAAAAAAAAGTGAGATTTTCTCCTAGCATTCTTCTCAGTAAATGGCAAGATATTCTTATTCATAATTTACATTCCCAAGAACATTGTGGCACAGGCAAGTTTGTTATAGAAGTATCTCAAGATGGGGTTGGCAGGTGGCATGGTAGTTAAAGACACTGGACTCCCATGTGGCCAACCATGGTTCAAATCCCGGACCTGGTATTTTCTTTTCTCACTTTCTTTCTCTCCTCTGTCCCTCTCTGGTCAAAGTGGAAAATAAAAGTAAAGTTGGGACCAGCAGTTAGCGTAATGGCTATGTCGCTGGACTCCCACGTAGTTGACCACGGTTAGAGTCCCGGACCCGGTGGCTTAAACTCACGCCGGGCGCGTGTGCGTACGTGCCCAAGATCCCGAGAGGAGAATGGAGGAGAAGGGATTGCGGCGTGTCCATCCCCCCTGGGGGGTGATTTCTTGCTTTCTATCTCTCTGTCTCTCTCTGGCGAGCACACGTGCCCTATAGCAAAAACCTCTCCAAAAAAAAAAAAAAAAAAAGTAAAGTTAAAATAAAATAATTCTTTAAAAAAAAAAAAGGATCTCAGGGCAGCTATCATGTATCCATGTACACATCCTATACAGCTACAGAAAGCTGGAGGGGAGAGCACAGCAAAATGTGACAGCTGATGCTGGGTGGTAACATCATAGGGAATATTTATTTTTTTTCTACATTTATTTGAAAGAATCATGTGAATTTTATGTAATAAAAACTTCAATTTTAAAAAATAAGATGTAATATGTACTTTGAAGCAAAAATTCATGTAAAACAATAAATATTTCCTGTTTGTTTTCTTGGAGAGCCTTATAAATGCTTCACTTAAATTTCGTTTATACGGGGCCTGCAGTAGAGTAGTGGTTAAGGCACTGGACTCCCACGTAGCTGACCACAGTTTGAGTCCTGGACCCCCCAGCTTGAAACACACCAGGCGTGTGTGCAATGTGTGCCCAAAAACCTGAGAGAATGAAGGAGAAGGGATTGCAGCATGGCCATCCCCCCTGGGGGGTGATTTCTTGTTTTCTGTCTCTCTCTGGTAAGTGTATATGCCCTGCAGCAAAAATCCCTCAAAAAAAAAAAATTCTCTTATAAGATTCTGTAAAAGAAAATTCGATGGAAGCTTTGGGTTACAGGTGTGCCTGCATAGTGGTCAGGCTATTGGCTTTAGGGTCTAACAAATGGAAATTTCAATTCTGGCTGTGAAACTTCTCCTCTGAGAGACAGTCCTTGACAGGTCACAGAACCTCCCAGCCACAGGCACGCAGTTTGTGTGCAAGTCCAGAGGCGGGGCCACTCAGCAAGACAGGGCGTATGTAGAAATCAGATATGAGGTAACAATGACGCTTGGCCAGAGCCTGCCGTCATCAGAATGTAACTCAGAGTCATTTTGTGTCAATCATGAAACTGGTGCTTTGTTGGCTAGTAATAAAAATTGTATATAACTTACTACTTAGAACTCAGCGTCCACTCTTGGGAAGAGATTCGAGAAATGGAAAAGTTCACCCTGGCCTATGGGATCTGGCTGGAGTTGGTTACAGGTCTTGTTTCTGATTCAGTGCATGTATGCTACTTGGGAAAGGTAATGACCTACCATCTTCTGAACTTTCTGTTTTCGGAAACAGGTTGGTCTATAGTTGCACATGACCTTATCTCCCTGAGATGGTTCGTTTTATGCATCACCTTGTCTGGGTCACAGAAATGTTTGGCCAAACGTACTTTTGGGTGTGTTTGTGAGGGTGTTTCTGGATGAGGTTAACATTTCAATCAGTAGACTGAATGAAGCAGATTACACTCTCACATGGGTGGGCCTCATCCAATCAGTGGAAGGCCTGACCAGAACAAAAAGGCTTACTTTCCTCTACCAAGTAGGAGGGAACTCCTCTTGCCCCATGGTCTTTAAGCTGGGGCGTTGTTTTTTGGTTTTTTTTTTTGCCTTCTGATTCAGACTGAAAAATCAACTCTACCTGGGTCTCAAGCCTGCCAGCATTTGGACTAGAGCTATACCATTGGCCTTCCTGGGTCTCCTACTGACTAGGCATCTCCAGACGTGTCAGCGTCTGTAATCATGTTAGCCAACTCCTTACAGTCAATCTGTGTGTAGGGGGTGAGGTAGGGAGGATGTCTTCCAAAAGTTCATGGAAAAGGTGTGTTAGGAAAACTATGCATGGGTTTCAAAATCTTTGCACCAAAATAAGCTCATACTTCAATTTCATTTTCTTTCTTTCTTTTTTCCTTTGGAGAAGTTTTTGCCACAGGGCATGTGCACTGGCCCAAAAGACAGAGAGAGACAGAAAGACAGAAAGTGAGAAATCACCCCCCCAGGGGAGATAGCCACGCTGCAACCCCTTCTCCTCCATTCTCCTCTCGGGATCTTGGGCACACATGCACACGCGCCCGGTGTGAGTTTAAGCCACCAGGTCCGGGACTTGAACTGCAGTCGACTACATGGGAGTTCAGCGACATAGCCATTACCCTAACTGCTGGTCCCTCCTGTGTTTCTTGTGCAATAATGTCAGGTCCTCTTAAGCCCTGGCTCTCATCCTTCTCCATCTGGCTTCCTCCCACTCTGCACCACCGAAGCTGCTGTCTCAGAGGTCATCAGTGATGGTCTCATTGCCAAACCCAGAGTTCGCCTTATCTCCCTGGCCCTTGCTCAGAGTCACCACCCTCCCCATTACTCCTGGCACCTTCCCTTCCATCTGTAAATGCACTCTCATTTCCAGTAGCCGGTGTCACTAGCGACTGCAGCATTTCTGGCATTCCAGCTTCTTAGAATTACTCAAGAGTTTGGATGTGGAGAATTGAGCTCTCCATTTTGCTACTTCCAATGGTATGCCCTTTGGCAAGATGCTTAACCTTTGCCTCAGTTTTCCCACCTAAGGCTGGGAAAATAGGCTGTAGATCCTGTCTAATTCCTAGGTTATTGTGAGAGCCAAACGCATTGAAGCAGAATCTTGGTCACCCAAAGTGATCAGTGAGTGGTAAGTGTGCCCTGTCATCGGAGTCTATGTTTTCACTTCCTTTCATGGCTCGATAAGCCAGAACCTGGCTCGAGCCCTGCCACTCCTGAGACGCTGCTCTGTAAAGGTCACCAATGACCCACCGCGTGTCATCATTTTCACCTTGCGTCTGTGCCCCTCTGCTGCCCTTGACATTCTCAGTCACTTCCTCCTTCCCGAAACTCTCCTTCCTCATCTACTGCCACTTTCTGCCCTACACGTCACGCTCAGTTCACATGAACCCCACCCCCACCACACACACGGGGTTTCCCTCTCACCTTGAAGTCTTTGCTATGCTGAGACTGTACTACTCCTGTCACCACAGAAGGCCCTTCTCGCTCTAGTCCTTCCCTCCAGTATCCAAGCCCTACTTGTCCCCCTGCTCCCACTGTCCCTGCCTAACTTCCACCTATTATTTATTTATTTATTATTTTTAACTTGCCAGTGGATGTGTGTGCTCGCCAGGGAGAAAGAGATGGAGAGAAGAAAAGTGAGACCCCCCCCCCCCATGATGGATGGTCATACAGCAATCCTTCTCCTCCATTTCTCTCTGAGTTTGGGGTTCAGGGCACACACTCAAGTGCACCCAGTGTGTTTTTCTTTCTTTCTTTCTCCCTTCCTTCCTTCCTTCCTTCCTTCCTTCCTTCCTTCCTTCCTTCCTTCCTTTCTTTCTTTCTTTCTTTCTTTCTTTCTTTCTTTCTTTCTTTTTTTTTTGGAGAGGTTTTCACTATAGGGTTCATGCCTTCACCAGAAAGACAGAGACAGACAGAGACAAAAAGCGAGAAGTCATCCCCCAAGGGGGATGGCCACACCACAATCCCTTCTCCTCCATTCTCCTCTCGAGATCTTGGACACACATGCACATGCGCCCGGCATGAGTTTAAGCCACCAGGTCCGGGACTTGAACCACAGTCGACTACAGGAGTCCAGCAACGTAGCCATTACACCAACTGCTGGTCCCATCCCAGCGTGTTTTTCAAGTTGCCATGACAAGGACTCAAACTGTGCAGTTGGCCATGTGGGCTCCAGCTGCCCATAACCACCTACCACTGGCTGGCCCACATATCCTTTAAGACACATCTCAAGCTCACTTCCTCAGGAACCCCTCCTTAATACACACCGCCAAAGCTGGGGTAGGTGTCCTTGCTGGCTTATGTGACAGGCAGGCGCTCCCCGCCCTGTGCTCTGATCCTGTCTCCTTCAAACCCTTCGGGGTGACTTAAGATCAGAATCAATCCTTTCTTTTGAGTGTCCAGCACTTGACATGATGCCAGATGTGTACTATGAACTCAATAAACGTTTCCGATATCAAATAATAACTGAATGATATCAACACCCACTTATATTCTCCGAGCCTCGGGTAGCAGGATACACAGCAGCTAGACTTCAGGGAGTTAGAGTGTTTGAAATAAAGCAGAGGGAAGGAAAAATAAGCTTGCATTTGGTTTGGCAGTTTGAAGTTGGAGGAGCCTGGCAGGGTTTTGTCGGAGTTGGGGGAGGGGTGCCACGCAGAGAAACTCTCGAAATAGAGAAGCAGAGCTCAGCGGAAGGCCGGCTCCACATTCCTCTAAGCTCTGCTTCGGTTCTCTCACACAAAATTGCTCCTCAAATCGAATGCAGAGAAAAAAGTACAGAAAATGTATACCTCTTCTCCCTCTTCTTTCCCAAAAAAGCACAGTTAAAACCATATGGCTTGAAAACACTCTTCCAAATGCATGTTAACCATGTATTTTTATGCAAGAAAAAGGAGAAGGAAAAAATTTTGTTTTCAAAAAGTTGAGAGAAATTCAGAACATTCTCTCTGGGATGATGTAGCTTCCCCTGGGCACAGTCAGATTAGCATCTGCTGTAGGTGTCTCCTTTGCAAATCAGCTATTATGCCATTATGCACAGAACTTGAAAAACATCTGAAAACCATCTTGAAAAGCATTTTTTTTTAAGAATTATTTATTTTGGGCCCAGCGGGTGGCATGGTGGTTAAGGGCACTGGACTCCCACATAGCTGACCGTGGTTCGCATCCCGGACCTGGTGGCTTGCTTTCTCTCTCTTTCTCTCTCTCTCTCTCTTACTCTTTCTTTCTCTGGTCAAATTAAAATAAAATAAATAAAGTAAATAAAATAATTCTTTTTTTTTTGGAGAGGTTTTTGCTATAGGGTGTGTGCGCTCGCCAGACAGACAGACAGAGACAGAGAGACAGAAAGCAAGAAATCACCCCCCCAGGGGGGATGGTCACACCGCAATCCCTTCTCCTCCATTCTCCTCTCGGGATCTTGGGCACGCACGCACACGCGCCCGGCGTGAGTTTGAAGTCACCGGGTCCGGGACGCGAACCGCAGTCGACTACGTGGGAGTCCAGCGACATAGCCATTACGCTAACTGCTGGTTCCCAATAAAATAATTCTTTAAAAAATAAATAAAAATAAAAATAATTTTAAAAGGAATTATTTATTTAATTTTACTTATTATTATTATTATTATTTAATTTGACCAGAGAGAGATAGAGAGAGAGATGGAAAATAAGAAAACAAGCAACCAGGCCCAGGACTCCAACCATGGTTGGCCATGTGGGAGTCCAGTGCCTTAACCACTATACCACTTGCTAGCCCTGAATTTTTTTTTACATTAATTAATTTATTTCTTCAATGAGCAAGAAGGAGAGAGGAGCCTCCAAAAGGCCTTGATACTGCCATCCACTCCCAGCCTCAACCAACCCTCTATCATGGGCAAATGCGCTCCCGGCTTCCTCAGGGAGCTCTCTGGATGCAAACCTAGCACTGTCCCATGCGGGACATGCAGAGTGTCAGGTATTACTGCTATGTCACCATTTGGCAAACATTTGAATTTTCAGAACTTTTGTTGCCATTGCTTTTGTCCCAGACATTAGTCATTTTTAAAAATTATTTACTTATTTTATTTATTATCATTTAAGTTTGCTATAGGGCACATGTGCTCACAGAGAGAGAGAGAAAGAAAGAGAGGGAAAGTGAGAAGCAAGGCACCAAGTACAAGATTCGAACTGTGGTCAGCCATGTGGGAGTCTGGCGCCTTAACCACCATGCCACCTGCTGGCCCCAGACAATAGTCATTATTAAGAGAGTCGCCATTCATGGTTCCTAGAGCCAGTCGTCACCTTACCAATAAGAGGCATTAATCATTAGTACTACTAATTACATTTTTAAAAATAATTATTTTATCTGACTTTATTTACTTATTTATTTTAATTTGACCAGAGAGGGACAGAGCGAGAGAAGGGAAGTGAGAAAGCAAGTCTCCAGGTCTGGGACTTCAGCTGTGATCAGCCGTGTGGGAATCCAATGCCCTCAAACACTACGTCACCTGCATACTCCAAATCCCAACAGGATAGAGATACAAAGGAGAAGGGATTGTGGTGTGACCACATGCCATTGAGAGGTGCTTTCTTCCTCTCCTCTCTGTGTTTCCTTGGCAAGCTCACGTGCTCCACTAACCACCAGGTCTGGGACTTGAACCATGGTTAGCCATGTGAGGGTTCAGCGCCCTTAACCACCATGCCATCTGCTGGTGCCCTGCACTAATTATGTTTTTAAAAACTGGAATGTTTACCTTTTTAAAAAATTTTTTTGGAAAGGTTTTTGCTATAGGGCATGTGCGCTAGCCAGAAAGACAGAGACAGAGAGACAGAAAGCGAGAAATCACTCCCCAGGGGGCTGGCCACACCGCAATCCCTTCTCCTCCATTCTTCTCTCAGGATCTTGGGCATGTACACATATGTGACCAACGTGAGTTTAAGCCACCGGGTCCAGGACTCAAACCGCGGTCAACTACGTAGGAGTCCAGTGACATAGCCATTATACTATCTGCTGGTCCCGGAATGTTTACCTTTTTAACAGACAATACATTCATGTAGTTCAAAATTCAAGAGCCTCGGGGCTGGGGATCAAGGGCCCAGGCCACACCTGTGGTGGGGTTCTCCTTGCTGGTAGATAGCACGGCATAGGGAAGGGGCTTGCTCAGCAGAAGCTGTCTCGCTCTCTCTCCTTATACACCGACCAGAACTCAATCATGGGGGCCCCACACCGACATCTATTCACTTCCCAAAGGTCCTGCCCTTCAATACCAGTCAGATTAAGTCTCCACCTGCACCCCCCCCCCAGCACCATTACAGTGAGTGGCTCACCAAATTTCAACACATGCATTTGGGGGACATATTCATATTATACAATCCTGCACCTTGCTTTTTTTCACCTACCAATCTATTTTGGAAAGTGTTCATTACATATGGAGACATTTTCATTTTATTTGTTACATTATGTAGTTATACTATGATTGGTTTAACCAGTTCCCTACTCAGGGACATTTAGGTTGCTTCTAATATTTTGCTACTCAAACAGTGCCATAATGAATAATCTTTCCATACACCATTTTGCACATGTGCCAGAATATTCCAAGTATAAATTCCTAGAATTGGATTGGCTGAGCCAAATGGTGTGTTCATTTGCAATTTTGTTAGCTAATGCCAAATTTCTCTCCCTGAAAGTTGTGCCAGTTTACCCTCCTACCAGCTTCCCCAGATTTCCACGAACAGGATCAGCCGACTAACAGGCTATGCCAACTTGGAAGGTGAAGAATGACGTCTTTTAAGTTGATTTGTTTATTCTAAGAGAGCGACTAGGCACTTCCAACAAGGTCTTCACACTACCATCCTTCCCCTAGCCTCAACCAGGCGGGATTGTGGGCATGCGCATGTGCCCAGTATAGAAGGGCCATCTTGGAATGCAAACCTAGGCCCTTCCCATCCGGCTTCAGCATCATGGAACATGATGTTACCACCACACCACTGTGGCTGGCCAAGAATGCCATCTTAATATACTACTGCCCTGCAGTTATTGTTCTCTCTTTATTTATGAATATATATATATATATATATATATATATATATATATATATATATTCTCTAGAGAGCATGTGAGCTTGCCAGAGAGACACAGAGGGAAGGAGAAGAATAAAGCACCTCTCAATGGGATGTGGTCACACCACAATCCCTTCTCCTTTGTTTCTCTATCCTGTTGGGATTTGGGGTATGGATGCACGCACAAGTGCTCAACATGGGTTTTTTTTGTTTTTGTTTTTCAAGCTGCTGGGGCCAGGATTTGTACTGTAGGTGGCCAAATGGAATTCAGTTCCCTTAACCACTGGGCTTCAGGGATGGTCCAGGCAAAAGAGGAAATAAGAAAATCAGTGGGAGGCCACTGGGGTGGCTTGGACCAGAGACATGAAGGCATAGACCTGATTAACTGGCCCCAGAATCCTCTGGAGGGAGCCATCTCCAGAGTTTCTGATTCTGGAGAGGACCTCAAGGCTTTTGTATAGCTGAGACACTCCAGGGTGAGGCTGGTGCTATTGGTCTGCAAAACCTTCTTGGAACAGCACTAGACTAGACTGGAGATGTAAGAGGTGGACAGACTTCAACATCTGTTGGAAGTAGAGTCAACCGGATTTACTAGTGGATTGCACTGGGAGATAAGCAGAGAATCACAGGCCAACTGCGTTTTGGTTAAGCAACTGAGAAAACAACTTCCAGCATATATTGGGAGTGAAAATGGGAGCAGGGGCAGATTGAGGGAGAGAAAATTGAGTTGTCGTGGGCATGTCATCTTTGAGAACTGTGTAAGGCATCTGAATGGAAATGCCAGTTGATAGAGGGGACTTCTGGTGTTGCAGTGATAGGCCAGAACTAGGGAACTTCAGCCTAGAGGTGAAGTTCAAAGAGTTGGGACATGGGGAGTCGAATGGTCTCCATGAGTACACAGAGCACACATGTGCCCATGATCAGGGAATGGATTATGGCATCAAGACCCTATTGGGGGCCAGCAGGTGATATACTAGTTAAGGTGCTGGACTCCCTTATGGTGGACCACAGTTTGAGTCCCAGACCCAGCGGCTTGAAACTCGCGCCAGGTGCATGTGCATGCGTGCCCAAAATCCCAAGAGGCGAATGAAGGAGAAGGAATTGCAGTGTGGCCATTCCCTCTTGGGGGGGAGGTGATGTCTCACTTTTTGTCTTTCAGTCTCTCTCTGTTTCTCCTGCAAGCACATGTGCCCTGTAGCAAAAATCTCTCTTGAAAAAAGAAAAAAAGGGACCAGCAGTTAGCATAATGGCTATGTCACTGAACTCGCATGTAGTTGACCGTGGTTCGAGTTCTGCACCAGGTGGCTTAAACACACCAGGCGCGTGTGCGTGCATGACCAAGATCCTGAGAAGAGAATGGAGGAGAAGGGATTGTGGTGTGGCTATCCCCCCTGGGGGGTGATTTCTCACTTTCTGTCTCTCTGTCTCTGTCTTTATGGCGAGTGCACGCGCCCTATAGCAAAAAAAAAAAAAAAAAAAAAAAAAGGTCTTTTGGGATTCTTTCCTTCACACACATTCATAGAGGAAACAGACAAACTTTTATAAAAAGTGATGTAGGTGCATGGTGGTTAAGATGCTGGACTCCCACATGACTGACCACAGTTCAAGTCTCGGATCTGGAGGCTTGCTTTCCTTCTCTCTCTCTCTCTCTCTCTGATCAAATTAAATTAATAATGATGATAATAAATGAAATAAAATAATCCTTTTTTTTAGAATTATTTTGTTTAACTTTATTTATTTATTTTTAATTAGACCAAAAAGGGACAGAGTAAAAAAGAGATAGATAGGGAAAGTGGGAAATCAAGCCGCCAGGTCTGGGACTCGAACCGCAGTCGGCCATGTGGGAGTCCAGCGCCCTCAACTACCATGCCACCTGCCAGCCCCCAAATAAAACAATTCTTTATTAAAAAAAAAAAAAAAAAAAAAAAAAAAAAAAAAAGGATGGAACCCGATGGGCCTAGGGAGGGAGCATGCTGGAAGGAGCACAGGCCAGCAGCCTGGGCAGCTAGTGCTTAGAGGTCAGGGACAGGTGGACAGCCGGAGATGAACGTCGCTAGTGCCAGGAGGAGAAAGCCTTCGGGAAGGAGGCATGGCCAGCAGCACAGCTGGAAGGCGGTGTGATATGACAGAGCCAGAGACAGAGGAGAGGGACCTCAAGAGGGAAAAGGGAACCAGAAAGGGACCGTGACTTTTGGGAGAACCTGTAGCTCTTTGTAACTGCAGCTGGATTCCTTGTGTGTTGTGATGAGCCACCACCTTGAAACAGAAAGACACTGCATGCTTCCATTTCAGAACAGGGAAGGACATGGCCCCCCAGACATTCCAGCTTACTCTGGAGCCAGCCTCGAGTCCTGCGGTGGTGGCAGCATTTGAGGGAAAGAAATAGGTTGAGTTCCAGGATTTGGATCTGGGAAAGGACAACCCATGGAGGAAGCCGTTGCAGGATTCAGAAGTGACCCTGTCTGGCTTCTCAGACGGAAGGCCTGCACCATTCTGGAAACTTTCGCCTCAAGGAAACAAGAATGCCTTGTGCTATCCAGGAGCAATTCTTCCCCCAGTGTTTGTGAGCCCGGCGCCTGGCTCCACCATCTGTCTCCTCCCTCTTCTGTATTCGATGGCTTCCTCTAGCCTGGCTCCTTCCCCTCAGACTACAATAATGCCACTCCAACCTAAAATAAAGCTCAGTTCCTCCGCCCTTCCTCCCCCGCGGCTACAGCTTTCTGTGCTTTTACCCCAAACTTCCTACACTGAAGCTTGTGCTTCCTCACTTTCTCATGGGCACCCACTGCATTTGGCTTCTGTCCCTGCCCCTGTCTCAAAAGCCATGGCCACCTCCTGATTATCTCACGCAGGGCCTGCTCCTCTGGGTCCTCTCCTTAGGCCATCTCACTGTTGCATTCCACTCCATGACCACCACCCCTCTTTTGAAACTTGCCTCCTTTTCTCACTTCACTCACTATCACCCACAAAAGCTTTCCTCTCCCTCAAGGTGGCCTCCAAGATCCATGCCCTCCAAGTTTCGGGACTGGCCATCTTGTCTCCTCTCTCCTTTCCTGGATGAACTCTTCCATTCCACGTTCACGTGGTTACGAACTGATTGTTCTGGTATTTTCACCTGCCTACATGACATTTCCTTGTTCCACAGGCACGTCAGAGACGTCTAAACAAACCCACAGTTTGCGACTCATACGCAACGTGTATATTAAGTACACATTTGGTGAATGAATTGTTTTCTCCTTGTCCACTCCTGCCTCTCTACATATTAAAGAAATAGTAGTAAACAATAAAAAAAACACAAACACTTCCTCCTCGTCTGCTTGCCCTAATAGGGTCGCCTCACATTTTCTCTCAGTACGTCTGATTAACTGGTCACGTTAATCTGTCTCAAATACGTTCTGAAATCTTTCCTAATTTCTCCTTTCCATTCCTACTCTGCTATCATTCTCTCTCCAGCCAGCTAACATTAGTCTACTGAATGGTCCTCAAAACTGGTTACACATTAGAATGCCCTAATTTTAAAAATCCAAATGCCTGGTCCCACCTCAGACTAATTAAATCAGGATGTCTGAGGGGAGGCTGGAGCACTGAAGTTCTAAAAATGTCTACAGATGGTTACAATGTACAGTTAGACCTGAAATCCAAAGATGATTTCCTTCTCCAATATCCAGTATTCCCATCCAAAAGAAAAAAAAAATCTGATATTAACAATGCACTGCTTTAAAACTTCAGACGAGAGCACAGCAGATTTTTCCGGCAGTGAAAATACTCTGTACGATATTGTAATGATGAATGAGTACATGTCATTATACATTTGTCCAGACCCATAGAATGTATAAAACCTAGAGTGAACTTTAATGGAAGCTATGCACTAAGGATGGTAAAGATGGGTCTGTATAGGTTCAGCATTTGTAACAAATGTACCACCTTGGGATGGGGATGTTGATTTTGGGTGGGAGAGGCAATGCATGCATGGGAGTAGTGGATACATGGGAACTCTGTGTAGCTTCCTCTTAGTTTTGTTGTGAACTTCAACTGTGTTTGTTGTTGTTTTTGAGATTTTTGCTATAGGGCATATGCACTCACTGAAGAAACAGAGACAGAGAGACAGAAAGTGAGAAATCACCTCTCCCCCCCCCCCCCCCCCGCCGTAGGGGTGATGGCCACGTCACAATCCTTTCTCCTCCGGTCTCCTCTTTGGATTTTGGGCATGCACGCACATGCACCCAGTGTGAGTTTGAAGCTGCTGGGTCCGGGACTCGAACAGCAGTCGATTATGTGGGAGTCCAGCGATATAACCATTATGCCATCTGCTGGTCCCAGAACTACGACTGTTCTAAAAACATAAAGTCTTAAAAATCGATAAGCATTTCAGCTGCCTTCCTATGTCTTACAGCAGAATTTTAAACATGGAATTCAGTTTCTAGGAATAATATGAATCCTATTAAGTTATATACAAAATACTGGGGCAATAAGTTTAAATATAAACTTATATTTATATATTTTGTATATAAATATAAGTATTTATATTTATTTAACCACAGATGGTATGGTGGTTAAGGAATTGGATTCCCACGTAACTAACAACAGTTTGAGTCTCAGACCCGGAGTCTTTAAAATCGCACTGGGGTGGCCATCCCCCCCTAAGGGGGTGATTTTTCGTTTTCTGCTCTCTGTCTCTGTCTTTCTGATGAGTGCACGCACCCTATAGCAAAAAAAAAAAAAAAAAAAAAAAAAAAAAACCTCTCCCCCCCAAAATTATATATATATATATTTGCTAGAGGGTGCATGAGGCATGTGCTCACCAGAAAGAGACAGAGAAAGACAGACAGAAAAAGTGAGAAAGCACTGCCAAAGGGGACTGGCCATGCTGCAATTCCTTCTCCTCCATTCTCTCGGGATTTTGTGCACACACACACATGTGTCAGTGGGTCCAGAACTCTAACTACGCAGGTGGGCATATGGGATCCAGTGCCTTCACCATCATACTGCCCTCTGGCCCCACCAGGCACTTTACATCCTCTGGCTCATTCACACTGAAACTCTCCCCTAAGGATATGATGCTATGGTCTGAATGAATGTCCCCCATTCGTGTCTTAAGATTTGACTGTGGGCCAGCCTGCACAGTGGTATTACCCCCTTTTTCCAGATTATGATGAAATAACTTTACCAAGTCAAATAGCCCTTGCAATCTGGAGTCACACCGGCTAGATCTACTCTTCACTACCTTCCTGGTCTATGTAACTAATCCAGATCCTTCAGCACAGTAAAGAGGGCCCTCCACCACCTGCCTAACCAAAAGCATCCTTCCTTCCCACCTGTCCTCTGAAGAAACATGTAGTCAGTCCATGCCTTTGTCCCTCGGATTCTGTGACAGCCCCCTGCAATGGCTTTCTTCCTTCCCTTTCCTGCCAGGCAGAATCCCACTTGCACTTTAGGGTTAGCACAGCCATCCCTTACAGCTCCCTGAAAACCTCTCCTTCCTTCACTCTCCTGAAGACATTAGTTATGCCACTTTTTTTTTTTTTTTTTAGAGGTTTTTAGCTATAGGGCACGTGCGCTCACCAGACAGACAGAGAGACAGAAAGCAGGAAATCACCCCCCAGGGGGGATGGCCACGCCGCAATCCCTTCTCCTCCATTCTCCTCTCAGGATCCTGGGCACGCACGCACAGGCGCCCTGCGTGAGTTTAAGCCACTGGGTCCAGGACTTGAACCGCGGTCGACTACGTGGGAGTCCAGCGACATAGCCATTACGTTAACTGCTGGTCCCGCCACTTTTTTTTTTAAGAGAGATTTTTGATATAGGGCGCGTGTGCTTGCTAGAGAGAGAGACAGAGAGACAGAAAGCAAGAAATTACCCCCAGGGGTGATTATAGCCATTCTGCAATCCCTTCTCCTCCATTCTCCTCTCAGAATTTTGGGCACACATGCACACGTGCCTGGGGTCCAAACTCCAACCGCAATCGGCCATGTAGGAGTCCCAGAGACATAAACATTACACCATTTGCTGGTCCCATGATTATGGCACTTTTAACATCTGAGGGTCGATTATGGGGCTCATGTTTGTCCCCTGACAGACAGTTCCTTGAGGAAAGCAACTGTGACTTATTCACTTGTAGTTCCCCAACATCTTGTAGCACCCATTGACCCACAAGAGGGGCTCAATGGATAGATACTGAAAATAATATATGTGCTTTCCAGTCATTAGGAAGTACCTGGGTTCTAAACTAGGGGATATAGGCCTTTGTCTTACGAGAATGACGTTGCAGATGTTCTTACGTTGCCAGGATATCCCTACCGATCTCATACGGTTATTGTTAAGATTAGATAAAATAATTATTTAAAGGCACTTTGCATTGTTAGACACTATGAAAAAGAAGGCTTGGTTATTAACTAACTCTCTGCTCACACCCAGTGACTAGTGGGCCATTATGAAAGTCAGGAAATGCAGATTTAACAGCCACTAGCTACATGCCTTCAGAAAGGCTGTCATCGCATTGGCATCTCCTGCTCTGAAACAAATCATTTCCTCATTGCTGTGGCATTCCGCACAGCTGAAAGAGCCACACCAGGAATGCTCGGTTGAATTCATACTTACTTAAAATTGGTTTTGTAAAACATGTCTCCAGTGCCTTGAGAGGTTTAGACAAAATTGCTTTTATAGGGATGAGAGAAGAGACAGGCACCCAGAGTGCAGTCGTACATACACGGGTTATTATGAAGCTTCTCGGTTTTGATCGCCTCCTGCTAAGCCAACCCTAAAATAGAGTGCTTGGGAACAAGTGATATAAAATTTGCCTTTCAATGAAAATTATCAAATGGTAGGAAATCTATGATGCTTGCTATATCCTCGTTTTAAATGTCCTCCTGTTTTCTAAGTATTCTTAAAGATTATCCCAGTTTGCCCCACTTGCTGATGAAAATTGGAAATTTTCATCTGTAGGGAGTTATTTCCAAGCCAACTCTACAATCTGGTGGCAGAGAAAATCATTCAACTGATGACAGCACCGTATACCAAGCATCTTAAAGCGGGAGGCATTCGGCAGTTCACAGGAAAAAAAATAGAAAAGGGAGGGAGGAGGAAAGAGAGACTGAACATTGAGGTCTATAAGCAGACACGAAAGAAAATATCATCCAATTCTCAATGGACAGCTACGCCTCCACACTTTCATGGGCTGGCTCTGTGGCCCCATGGTTAAGGGAACCAGACCCCACGTGGCTGACCACAGTTCAAATCCCAGCCCCATTGGCTTCAGAAATGCACTGGGCACACTCAAAATCCCAATAGGATGAAGAAATGAAGGAGAAGGGATTGCAGAATCACCACATTCCCTTGTGAGGGTACATTTTCCCTTTCTCTCTCTGTGTCTTCATCTCTCTCTGACAAGCACACATACCCTCTAGCAATGAAAATAAATAAATACCTTCACTAGAAGAGTTATAAACCATATATATATATATATATATATATATATATATATATATATGTATAGAGAGAGAGAGAGAGAGAGAGAGAGAGAGCGAGCATGCACTCATGTGCATGTATGTAAAGTAAAACACTAAGAATTATTTTATTTAACTTTATTGATTTATTTTAATTTGAATAGAGAGAAAGAGAGAGAGAAAGTGAGAAAGCAAGCCTCCAGGTCCAGGACCTGAACTGCGGTCAGCCATGTGGGAGTCCAGTATCCTTAACCACCACGCCACCTGCCGGCCCCTAAAGTAGAATATTAAAAAAATACTTTGGGTTAGCCAGTGGTGTGGTGATCAAGGTGCCCCACATGGCTGACTGAGTGGTTTGAGGCCTAGGCCTGGCAGCTTGGAAAACATGCTGGGTGTGTGTGCATGTGTGCCCAAAATCCCAAAAGGAGAATGAAAGACAAGGGACTGTAGCACAGTCATCCCCTTGGTGGGGGTGGGGTAGGTGGAGGGGAGGCTTCCCCTCTCTCTCTCTCTCTCTCTCTCTCTCTCTCTCTCTCTCTCACCAGCACAGGCATCTCATAGCAGTGAAAAAAAAAGTCTCCAAGTGTAGGGAAAGACTTTACCAGCTCTCAATCTCATGTTATTTTTTCTTAGACAATAGTGTAATGAATGTCATGATAAATGATTTCTGGCTTTGAAGTCAAACTACTATTTCTCTCTTTCTTCCCTGAATTTTAGCTGGATATGGGGCCTGTCAGAATAAAGGCATTTCCGACCCTATTTTGCAACTGGGTATGGCCACATGACTACATTCTGACCGATAGAATGGTAGTACAACTTCCAGGTCACGCCCTTAAACATGTGGGCGCATCCTCCATCTTCCCTGTTGGAACATAGAGGTGATACTGCTCTAGCTTTGACAAGATGGGAGAGTATCCCTAGGGAACACAGAGCAACAAGAAAGAGGGAATCTGGGTCCCCAACAAGGGGAATTGCCTTATCAGCCCTGGACTACTCATGGTGAAACCAAGAATTAAACTTTCGTCCGAGCCATTTACCCTGCATAAATTCTAGAATATGACTTCTCTTTGTTGTGAATTACTAGAGAGTGCATGCGCTTGACAGAGATACAGAGAAAGGGAGAGGGGAAGGGAGAAAGCATCCCTCAATGGGGTGTGATCACACCATAATCCCTTCTCTTCCACTTACCCACCCTGTTGAGATTTGGGACTTGTATCCCACATGACTGACTGTGTGGTTCAAGTTCCAGATCTGGCAACTTAAGAAACACACTGGGCACTTGTGTATGTGCCCAAAATCCCAAAAGGAGAGAGAAATGAAGGAGGAGGGATTGTGGTGTAACCATTCTCCATGGGAATTTGCTTTCTTCTCTCCCTTGCTGTCTCTGTCTCTCTTTAGTGAGCACAAGCACCCTCTACCAAAGAAAAAAAGAAAGAAAAAAAAATATATAATCATAGGGACGGCAGGTGGCCAGGTAGTTAAGGTGCTGGATGCCCACAAGGTCGACCATGGTTCAAATCCTGGACCTAAGAGGCTTGCTTTCTCATATTCTCTCTCTTTCTCTGGTCAAATTAAAATAAATAGATAATTATTTAAAAATATATAATCATATATATTTGCTTGAATAGAGGTTAAAAATATCTGAAAGGTGGGGCCAGCAGGTGACATGATAGATAAAGCTCTGGACTCCCATATGGCCAACCACGGTGCAAGTCCCAGACTTGGTGGCTTGCTTTCTCACGTTCTCTCTTTCTGTGTCTCTCTCTGGTGAAATTAAAGAATAATAATGGTAATAAATAAAATAATTCTAAAAATAAAAATATATATCTGAAAGGATACCTAGGAAACTAATGGTAGTAACTCTCTTTTACAGGTTGCAGTGAGAACTGGGAGTGTGTAGGATGGTGGGAGGAGCACTAAAGATCTTCTTATACTATACTTTTTTAAAGTTTTTTTTTCCCTGTGATAGAACACATGTGGATTAACATGATTAACATCACACACACACAGAGGAGCACACTCCATGGGCTCTGATCACCCGGCAATCCCCTTTCTCCAGCCCTTCAGCCCATCAGATCTTGTGCACTTGTGTATGTGTCCAGCATACTTCTGGTTGACCAGGCTGGGGATTCCAACCTCAGTCACCATGTGGGACAGCACAGATACTGTACTTTCTTGATTTGTAAAGCATCTATGAAATGGAGACAAAAAATAAAATAGGACCAACAAGTAGAGTGGAGGTTAAGGTGGCCAGATTCCACATGGGTGACTACACAGTTCAAGCCCCAGACCTGGTTGCTTGAAAATCACACCAGAGCATGTATGTGTGTGTTTAAAATAATCTCAAGAGGAGAATGGAGAAGGGATTGTGGCATGTCTATCTCCCTGAGGTGGGGTGATTTCTTACTCTCTCTCTCTCTCTCTCTCTCCCTCTCTCTCTGTGTCTCTCTCATGAGCACATGTACCCTATATGTGGGGTACCCTATAGTAAAACTAAAAATAAGTTAAATAAAATAAAAAGATCATAGTAAAATAAAAAGCCATGTCTTCAGATAATTTAGGAAGACTGAGAAGGGGTGCCCTGGAGAAGGGGAGTGATGGAGGATGCGGCTTACACAGTCTATCCCCTCTGAGGTGGGATGGGGGCTCCCCCGTCCTGTTGCAGAAAGGGGGCTCAGGAGCAACCTGCTGCCCTTCAGTTTTGCCAGCTCCCCTTCACTGCAACTCCAACAGAAAAAGAACTGTGACCTCATTTGGGAACTCAATCTAGTAACACGGTTACGATGATTATCTTGTCTCTGCTGCCTCTGAAATAGCTCTTGAATCAGGGCTTTCTTCATCTCTCACCTGTGTCCTCTGACGACCTTCCAACTGATCTCCCCGCCCCAGGCTTCTAAGCCCTCCAACTCATCCACCCAACTTTCCATTTCTTTCCTCAAAGGGAAACCTGATCACGCCCCCGCCCCCGGGGCTCCCTCCACACTTAAAATCCTTCAACAGTTGCCCAACGAGAATGAAGAAATTTAAGTTCCTTCTAGGTCCTTCCAGGATCTTGCTATTTTTCCGGTCACCTTTGCTCTTCCCACACACGGCTGCTTGTGATTTTCTGGATGTTTCACCCTTGTGGCTTCGTATCTGTGGCCCCTCCCATGTGAAGTCCCTTTTGTGTTTTGGCATCCTGGAAAAAGCCACTCTTCCTTCAGGGTTTGGTTCAAATGCCATCTCATCTCTGGGACTCGCTCTTCTCACCTGTCCCCTCACCCCCACCCGGACCCTTGTCACTCCACAACACTTCAAAGTCCTGCCGGTTAGCATTTGTTTGATTCTATTACCATTATTTCTACATTTTTATTAGACTTTCAGCCTCATGAAACAGGAGTTGTGGCTTATTCATGTTTGTATTTCCAGTTCACAGAGGAAACTGTACACGAATGAACAGGTTGCTCTGAATTAAATCCTCGGGACCAGTCACACAGAACAAGTGTTAAGGTACTGTGAGGTTAAGCTTGCCTTCCAGAATTCTGTCGACTTGGCTCCGTTCCCGTTGAAATAATGATGCAGTTTAAACACCACGATTGGCTCTGTCCCTGACTAAATAATGATTGGAGTTTAAACTCTGGCCAGATAAATCTTTAGCTCACTTTTTTTTTTTTTTTTTAAATGCTTAAGTACTTGAGGGAGATGTGGCCTTACACTAAGGAGCAAAATACAGTTTTATTTGCTCTGTGAATAATTGAGAGTCAGGCCATGTCACATTCTAGTAACACAGCACAGGGACGCTGTAGCAACAGGTAGGGTCCAGCGGCAGCCATGTTGGACAGATTCACTTTGGAGAAACTCCAAGGAGTAGCCTAATGGTGTTTTTAGTTCCAGCTTGGAGAGCCAAGACTGGTTCTCACATGGGACGCCTCTTTGTAGGGTCATGGTGGTGAATGTTAATGGCCTTATTAACTGCTAAAAGATTAAACTCCACAGAACTCTTTGCATAACTTCTCTTGTGTGTTTTGTTAATTGGGCTAAACAGTACAAGACAAAAATCACCATTTTCAAGTATAACATTCGGTGGCATTAAGAACACTCACAATGTTGTACAATCACTATCCATTTCTAGAACTTGTTCTTCATCCCACACAAAGATTCTGGACCCATTAAACACCAACTTCCCATTTTCTTCTCCTTCAAGTCCCTGGTTACCTCTGATGATCTCTGTTCTGTCTCTGTGAATTTGCCTGTTTTATAAAAAGGTACCTCGTATAAATGGAATCACACAGTATTTGCCCCTATCTGGTTTCTTTCTTTCTTTTTAAAATTATTTTATTTAACTTTTTAAATTTATTTTTTATTCATTTATTTTAATAGAGGGAGAAAGAGAGAGAGGAGAGAAAGAGAGAGAAAGTGAGAAAGCAAGCTGCCAAGTCCAGGACTTGAACCATGGTTGGCCACGTTGGAGTCCAGTGCCCTTAACCACCATTCCACCTGCTGGTCCCATATCTGGTTTATTTCACTTAGCATAGTGTTTTTCATTTCTTTCTTTCTTCTTCTTTTTTTTTTTCCCCTATAGGGCACATTTGCTCACTGGAGAGAGAGGAGAACGAGCACATGGAGACTGGCCATGCTGCAATCCCTTCTCCTCCTCCTCTCCCTCCTTTCAGGATTTCGAGACATGCCTGGCATGACTCTGAAGCTGCTGGGTCCAAGACTCAAACTGAGCAATCAGCCACGTAGAATCCAGCTGCCTTAACTACCAAGCCATGGAGCTGACCTGTGCATAGGGTTTTCCATGTTTGTCTGTGTTGGAGAGCACGTCAGTACTCCATTCCTATTTATGACCAAATATTCTACTGCATATATACACTGCATCTTGTTTATCCACTTATCCACTGACTGACATGTGGGTTGTTTCTACCTTCGGGCTCTTGTGAATAATTCTGCTAGGGACATCAGTATACAAATTCTGAATTCTTCCTTTTAATCCTTTGTGGTGTATGGTACCTAGCGGTGGAATTACTGAATCATATGGTCATTCTGTTTAACGTTTTGAGGAGCAGCCAAACTGTTTTCCACAGGGGCTACACCAGTTTACATTCTCACCAGCAATGCACATTCCAGTTTCTCCACATCCTTGCCAACATTTATTTTTTTTTTTTTCTGATAGTAGCCAGCCTTGTGGGCTTTGTAATTTGTATTTCCCTAAGGATGAGTGATGTTGGCCAGCTTTTCATATGCTGGTTGGCCATTTGTATATCTTCTTTGGAGAAATGGCTATTCAAATCCTTTGCGAAATTTTTCATTGGATTTTTCTCTGTGATTGAATCACAGTTCCTTGCATATTCTAGATATGAATCCCTTATCAGATATATGATAATGTAAATGTCTTTGCCTAACTCTTGAAACGTCACTCAGAAGAAAGTAGCAATGATTAGTAGCAATAGTAAATAGCCACCAGAGTGGGGCTGCCCAGCCTTTCCGACGCGAGAATAAACTTGTGTCGGCAGTTGGGAGACAGTCTTCTGCTGGTCAGCCCCTTAAAGATGGCTGTAACAACCAGCAGGAACAGGAGGGAGAAGGAGAGCCGGCGGGAGGGGAGGGTCCGGTGTGGGAGAAGGGTGAACAGAGCTGGAGCTGTGTTTCCTGAACTCGGAGGGTCAAGGTGACAACCTTGGGTTCTCCCCCGACTCTGCCTACTGCCATGGATGTGAGCTGAGAGAGCGAAGCCTGTTCAATTCTTCCTCCCAGCAATCAATGGGAAACCTCAATCACTGACTTAACAACCCTGCGAGTATCTGTCCGTGCCCTCCCTACCTGCTTCCCAAATCAGCATACACGCAGTTGTTTAAGACCAGGTTTTCTTGTCTTTTCCTTTTTAAAAATCTGTTAGAGGTCATGAGTATTTGCCAGAGAGAGATAGGCCAAGAGGAGAGGGGAGTGAGAAAGCACCTCCTTAGGGGATGGCACACTGCAGTCCCTTCTCCATCCCTCCTTCCTTCTGGGATTTTGGGCACGCATGCACACAGGCCCTGAGTGTTTTTCAAACTGCCTAGTCTAGCACTTGAACTGCCCAGTTCACCATGTGGGATCTAGCCATCTTTTTTTTTTTTTTAAGACTTATTTTATTTAACTCTATTTATTAATTTATTTTAATTTGACCAAAGAGGGCCAGAGTGAGAGAGAGAGAGAAAGCGAGAAAACAAGCCGCCAGGTCTGGGACTCGACCCATAGTCGGCCATGTGGGGGTCCAGTGCGCTTAACCACCATACCTCCTATGGGCCCTGGGATCCAGCCATCTTCACCACCATGTCACCTGGCTGGCTCATGCCAGGTTTTCTTTTCATTTTGTCTCTAGGGCCTCATGTGAGTCTGAAAATGGAGATGGTAATAGGACGGCTGAAAGCCCTCATCTCCCAAAATAGAACTACAGGAAAGACAGGGGTTCAGGCGTCTGTCACGGTGCCATGGTCAAGTTCAGTCTTTAAGCTGCTGGCTGGGTTTGAATTCTAGATCCCCCACATATGTGTCCTGTGATCTTGGGGTATCGTATCATCTTGCTATGCCTCATTTTTTCATCTGTCAAAGGGGGACAATAATAGGATCTGCATCAGCAGGTTGAAGTGAGGATTAAATGAGATGGTTTCCGGAATGTGCTTAGACCAGGGATGGCACGTTGTGAGGCTTAATAAGCATTGGCTATTATTATCCTCGCTCCCTCCAAGCTTCCTCTCGTGCTCTGGAATTGGCACGTTCCTGTGAGTGGCCCCAAGTACCGCCCTTCTTACGGTGCTCTGCTCCATGCCTTTCCTGGAGGGCTGACAGCATGTTCTACAAATAGGCAGTGATGCCATCAAAGGTGTCTAGCACTCACACGTGATACCGTTAGACACTGAGTCACAAAGCTCAGATACAAAGCAAGAGAAGAGGGTGTCCCTGAGGAAGGTGAACCACTCAGAGCCACCTTATGGAGAACACGGACAACACTATGTGATACTTTCCTTGACCACCCAAAATAACGTCGGGCTTGCCCAGGAACTGAATGTAATTCCCGTGTTGCAGCCGAGGCCCAGTTATAGCAGCAGCCACACAGCCGGGAGAGGGCTAGCGTGGCTAGGAGGTGAGGGCATGGCTCACCCATGTTAGAACCACTAGGCCAGAGCAGCTGCGGGCGCGGGCTCTGGAGTTAGGAAGCCTAGGTTCCCTACTCATGGGCTGTGTGACATGGCAAGCTACTTAACCTCTCTGAACCCCCAATTCAGGGGCCCATTGGTAAAATGGGGATGATAGTACTATCCACATCATGCTGTTTTGCGAGGATATGAAGAGCTGGTGGGTGCATAAGGCTTAGAACAACGCCTGGCTTGTAGTGAGCATTCTTTTAATAATGTATATAATGGTCTGGAAACACACAGCAATGGAAGAGAAATGTATCAAGGAATGGCAGATAGAGAAAATGGCCCTGAACCCACCACGCAGTCTGTCTGGCTGTACCGTGAGGGAGAAGATAGTTCAGCAGTGCCTTGGTGCTGGTGCTTAATGGAGCGGGTGCCCTCACTATCACACAGGGGCACCTGCAGCCCGCAGGGCAGAGAGCTGACGTGGGAGGATAGCGAAAACTCACTGGGGCTCTTTGGGGGCTAGTGATTAGGAGGTTTTCAGGGGAGGGGCATTCATTCCATTCAAAACATCTTGGAAGAAGACCAGATTGTATTTGCATATGACTTGGGCAACATCAGCTTCATTATTTTTTTCCCACCAGTTTTTAGCTCAGAGATGTTATTAAAATAAATTCTAAAACCCACCCACAGCTCTCCACACTTCTGCAGTTTCCAAACTGATGAGTGCAGACAGTGGCCAAGGGTGTCATTCTTTTATGGTGCTGCTTTTTTCCCTAATTGCTGGAGGCCATGTGTTCTAGACAGAGAGACAGAGAGGAAGAGGGAAAAATCACCCCCAACAGGTCACGCCATCATCCTCTCTCCTCCATTTCTCCCTCCTATCAGGATTTGGGACACACACACACATACGTCTGGTGTGTTTTTAGTCTGTGGTAGGCCATGTGGGACCCAGCTCCTTCAATTGTGAGGTTATGGGGTTGGCCTCTCTTTTATGCTTTTAAAAAGGCAAGCAATACATACTAGAACCCTTCCACAGCTCAGTTCTCCACACCTCTGCAATTTCCAAACCGAGCGAGTGCCAGTGGTGGCCAAGGAGACCTCTCTTGTGCTTCTGTACAGACATGCAGAGCCCACTGTCTGTCACCTGACTCAGTGTCCTCCAAGCACCTCCAGTCAGCCTGTGGTTTCGTGGACTGCCAGTTCTCAGGTTTCAAACCCTCGTGGCATTTTGGCAAGGGCTTCCTTCCTGTCTCGCTGGCATTTCCTGGCACCCGCTCTTGTTAGATGTATCAGCTTGAAGTGGCAGCAGTGCACGATGTGGTGGTTAAAGGTGCAGGGCTGGCCAATCAGGTGAGAGTTCCAACCTGCTCTCAGTACCTGCCAGCAGAGTGAGTCCAGGCAGATTCCACCATCTCTCAGAACCGGAGTTTCCCCATCATCCACATACGAATCATCTGCATTTTCCAGAATTATTGCGAGGATTACAGGAGATAAAGGAGAAGCACTTAGCACATACCTGGCAGAGTGAGTGCGAGCTCAAATGGGAGCTATTATTAGCAGGTCTGGGCCCTGCAGCTGCTCTTTTGAATCCACACCCCTCTTCCCTCCCTCCTCCCAGCCATCAGGTTCAGAAGCATTTAGGATAATTACTAATGTGTTGAAATCCGGGTGGAGCACAGATATATTATACTTAAAATTGCAAAAACCAGTTTAGGACAAACTTTCAGTTGTGCAGATTGGAAGGCATCATTTGCCCCAGGGGGGGCTAAATATTGTTTTGTGGAATAAATTGGTTAGGGGCTGGAATGGGGTTGGATCCCCATAGTGCGGTGTGCTGAGCTGGGAAAGAACTGGAATGGAACCCACCCACAGGAAGGGGGAGGTCAGCCAGCTCCCTGTTCTCTGTGGTCCAGCCAGATTCCTTGCAAGGGCAAGGGACAACTGAGCCAGAAGCAGGAGGTCCTAGGATTTGTTTTTGGCACCAGGGACACCAGTCTCTAAACTGATGTTGGACCCACTCTGCAAAACAAAACGAAAACAAACCAAAAGCTCCAGGTGTCTTTGGCAGGTCTTAAGGAGTATGCTTTCCTGTGAAGCGAGTTCACAGAGACAGTTACTACAACAAGAGTTGGTACTAGGTGGCCTTTCACAGGGCCGGAAGGAGCTCCACTAGTCTTCAAGGCAGAAACAAAACAAAGAACTAGCTCGAAGGAAAACAGTCCATCTAAAAGAGATGGTCAGCCTCTTCTCTCCTTGTCTAGCTATATTCTTGCCAAATGAAGGACAAGAAGGGTCAAATGTGCCCTGTGCATCTCTTGGCCAAATGCAGGCTTTCTTTGCTGATCGCAAGTTTCTGCACAGATCACTCTCCCATAGTTTTTTCTGGTAAACCAGGTCTTTCTCCTTGGATTTCCCTGAGGCAGCTGACCAAGAACCCGCATCCCACCCTAGGCCCTTCCCACCAGGAAGTAAGTTCTATCCTCCCAGCTTCATGAAAGTTAATGTAATACGGGTGTATCTACCTCCTGTGTAGCATTTGTCTAACCCACACTGGAACTTTCCATGGAGTGGGAAGGGATCAGAATGCAAAAGAAATCAGGGAATTAAGAAAAATCAAAATTCCCTGCAGTATTTCCTTTTCCTTTTTAACTTGCCGGAGGGCACATATGTTCGCCAGAGAGAGACGGGGAGAGAGGGAGAAAGCTCCCCCCAGTGAGGTGTGATCCCACTGCAATCCCTTCTCCTCCATTCCCGCACCCTTTTTGGATTTGGGGACACATGCACACGGACCTAGGCATGTTCTACAGGCTGCCAGGTCTAAGACAGGAACCAGATGGTTGGCCATGTGAGATCTGGTTCCCTGAACCATGGACCAACACTATAAGTAGATAAGGTCACTGGGCCTGCAGTTCCCAAGGATCTGACAACACGTGTCTGAGCTGACGGGAGGAAACCAGTACTAAAGAAACTCGGGAGATTTTTCAGAGAAGGTTGACCTGAATGAAAAAAAAAAATTCACAAGTCTTGTTTTTAGAACAGATAATAGATCTGCGTGTGTATAATCACAGCCCCACTTAGAAATTCAGCAGGGAAAAGGAATGGCAAAAGGAGTCCCAGGGTGTCCCTATTCACAAGCCCCGGGCTGGAAGTCCACCATCCGCCTTCTCTTTGAGAAGGAACTTCTTCCCACTGAGTGGCTGGGCTGCACCCATGGGATACCCTACCTTGAGAGGAGATTCAAACATTCCCTTGGCACTCAGGAGGAATCTCCCGGGGGCTTCTCTTGGGTCCCTCAGTCTCACCACACACACATGTACACACACACACACACCCCTAACCTTAGAAAGAAAAATCCGTCGGGGGTCAGCAGATGGTGTGTTGGTTAAGGCACTGGACTCCCACATGGCTGACTGTGGTTTGAGTCCTGGACCTGGAGGCTTGCTTTCGGCTTTTGTACTTTTCTTTTCTCTCTCTCTCTATCTCTTGTCAAATTAAAAAATAATAATAACAAATGGAATTAAATAAATAAAGGATTTATGAAAAGAAATTAAAACAAAAAGAAAAAAATCTTTCCCTTACGTAAGAGAGGCTTAGATATACAAACAGTGTAAAGTCATCTGTTTTGTTTAGTTTTTTTGCGTGCACATAGGAGTCATACAGAAAGAACAAAACCAGGAGGGTTTGCTTTGCTGATATGGCCATAGAGATGTTTATTTTACAGTTAAACAAAGGTGGAAAGGAACTCCATCAAACTTTTTGCTCAGAGGAGCAAACTCGAACTTCAATCCTTGAAGGGTCCCTGGAATGCCGCTTAGGTGAATAGAGAATCTATACTTATATCCTTCCCTGTTGCCTCTCCTACAGGGTTTTGTTTGTTTGTTTTGACTGATTACTGGGTTTCTACTTTTTTTTTTTTTTTTTTTTGAGAGGTTTTTTGCTATAGGGTGCGTGCGCTCGCCAGACAGACAGAGACAGACAGAGAGAGAGAAAGCGAGAAATCACCCCCCAGGGGGATGGCCACAATCCCTTCTCCTCCATTCTCTCGGGATCTTGGGCACGTACGCACATGCGCCTGGTGTGAGTTTAAGCCACCGGGTCCAGGAATCAAACCGTGGTCCACTACATGGGAGTCCAGCGGCATAGCCATTATGCTAACTGCTGGTCCCTCCTACAGGGTTTTGATCTCTGCCTGTGCCCTCCCCTTGCCACACACACACACGCACGCACGCGCGCACACACACACACACACACATAGGAAATGCATCCTAAACAGAGAAGTGGGAAGTCTTGTGACGTTCAATCAGAAATTGGTCTGAAGGAAACTGAGAAGAAACAGAGTGGGGAACAAAGCCACGGAGAAGCCGTAACTAATCATTCTAACAGTAGCTCACACTGTTTGGCAGGCAGGCACCGTGCCCATGCAGTAAGCGGATTATCCCACTTGAATATGGCATACTCTAAGGAGGAGGTGCTGCATTTATCTCCATTTTACAACTCACAAAAGCAGAGTGGAGGACAGTGGTCCAGCACTCAGTTTCTAGAGGCACACAACCAGGTTCAAATCCCAGCTCCACCACTACCTCGTTTTGGGTGAACTATCTATCGCCTCCTGTTTCAGTCTCCTTATCTATAAATTGGGGAGAATAAGTGTACCCAGAGTTCCTGTGAAGAGGGAGATAGGAGACACAAAGCCCTTAAGGTAGTGCTGGTACATAGCAAGTTGTTTTATCAGTGTGACCTCATTCGCCCAGCTGGGAGGCCCTGGAGCCAGCATGAGATGCAAGTCTGGCCATCCGGGCCCATGGCTCTGACTGTACAGGTAAATTCTTGGAAGCAACGAGCCACTGAAAGAGCCCCGGGGGCATGGTCTTGCTTCTCTGCCTCAGGTACCTGTACTCACACTGATCGGGGTTTTTTCCGTGCCTCGAAGGCCAGACTCAGCTCAGACACTCCGACACATCCATCAGGACTGAACCACGAACAAACAGACAAAACCTGTGAGTTCTCATCTGTCTCCGCCGTGGCCAGTTTGTGACGCAAAACTGCTCTGAGAAGTGATTCTGGGAGGCCTTTGCTGTACCTTCCAGCTTTGGGGTCCTGCCAAGCACTGTGCTTGAGGCAGCCTCCTTCTGGAGCCCTGGCCTTTTGGGCACCACTTTTTTCCGTGAACAATTCAATGAGCTCTTTCTTCAGCCCAGCCATGCATCAGCAAGGCAGGACATGAGGTTGGCTCACCGCCTCCCATCACTGGGCTTGCTGGACTCCAGTCACCAGCGATGGTGGCCCCCCTCCCCACTGGGGGCTGCTCACACTGGGGTTTTCCACTGGCTGGTACCCATGCCCTGGTAACAATTCCCAGAGACTTCTGTGATTGTTGCTAAAGCAACCATCCCCCACCCCTACAGCCCTGTCAGGAGGGGCCTCCCTCAGTGTAGGACTAATAGCCTTAGAATTTGAGCCCAGGTCACTGCTCGATGGAGAGGCTTGGGAGGAACTACTGCCCCAAATGTTTCCTCCACTGGTCAGCATTTGACCCAAGAGTCTTGTCTTCTCTTGTCTTGTCTTTTCTTTTCTTTTTTTTTGGGAGAGCTTTTTCCTATAGGGCGCATGTGCCAGAAAGACAGAGAGAAACAGCGAGACAGAAAGCGAGAAATCACCCCCCGGGGGGATGGCCACACCGCAATCCCTTCTCCATTCTCCTCTTGAGATCTTGGGCACGCACGCACACGTGCCCAGCATGAGTTTTAAGCCACCGGGTCCGGGACTCGAACCACAGTCGACTACATAGGAGTCCAGCAATGTAGCCATTACATCAATTGCTGGTCCCGAGTCTTTTCATTATAGGTATTTATTTAGTTAATAGGAAGGTAGTTTAAAAGGTTGATGGAAAAATGGAATTGAAGTATGAGTTTGTTTTGGTACAAAATTTTTTTTGAAATCCACGCATAGTGTTTTTATAACACACATTTTTCATGAAGTTTTTGAAGACCTCCTGCATTTAGCCTAAACTTGTGTTCCAGGTTGCTAGGACATACCTAGTTTATATCTATCATCTTGGCCTAATTGTTAACGGGACCCCCTTTTATTCTGAAGAGTGTCTTGGTTTGGATGAAAAATTATGTGGTCCCCCTAGTTCTGGGAGATTCCTGGGAGAGTCCCAAGATTCACATGGTCCCTGGACACTGGTCTTTGTGAGTATAGATAACTGAGGGCAGAAAAGTACTGATGGGGATTTAGAAGAATTGTTCTAGGTTTGTTCATCTGGTATTTAGCAAGGGGAAGGTGGAGGTGAGAGAGAGGAGAGACTTCAGACCAACTGGATTAAAGGAAAAGTCCTGGTTTGAATTCTCCCGTTCCATGCCAACTCTGGGCTGGTCAAGTGCCATATTCTGTGTTTTCTTATCCTCCCCAGAGTTTGCTCCAGGACTGCAATTGCCTGTGAAGCTGCCAGATTGCCCTCCAGACCATAAGTTTCCTAAAATCAAGGATTACACAGCTAGTTCTACATAGTTGTTCAGCCTTTTAAAAAAAGTTTTTGCTATCGGGTGTGTGCACTTTCCAGAGAGACAGCAAGAGAGAGAGAGAAAGTGAGAAACTTCCCCACAAGTTGGATGGCCACACTGCAATCCCTCCTTCTCTAGTCTTTTCTTGGGATTTCGGGCAACACACACACATGCCCGGCATATTTTTCAAGCCACTGGGTCTGGGACTCAAACTGCTCAGTTAGTCATGTGGGATACAGTATTAGCTGATCCTTTATTTTTTTTTTTAGTTTGTTGGAGGGTGCATGCACTCATCAGAGAGAGAGACAGAGAGAGCAAGAGAGGGGAAAAAAGTGAAAAGGTCTTTGCGAGTATAGATAACCCCATTGGGGAATGGTCATGCTGCAATTCCTTCTCTATCTCTCCCTCCATTCAGGGTTTTAGATACATGCATGCCTGACATCTTTTTCATGTTGCTGGGTCCAGGACCCAAATCATTCAGTTAGGCATGTGGAATCCAGCCACCTTAACCACTGTGCCACTGGTCAGCCCAGTTAGCTTCTATCACCAGTGTTTAATCCCATTTTGCAACATAGGAAACACTTATTAAAATTCCCTCTTTGGGGCCTGCAGGTGGTGTGGAAATTAAGGGCACTGGAATCTTACATGGTCGACCACAGTTTGAGTCCCAGACTTACTTTCTTACTTTTCTCTCTCTCTCTCTCTCTCTCTCTCTCTCTCTCTCTCTCTCTCTCTCTCTCTCTCTCTCCCCCTCCCTCCCCCCCCGTCCCTCTCTAGTCAAATTTAAAAATAAATAAAGTTAAGTAAAATAATTCTTAAAAAAAATCCTTTCTTTACTGAATGAATAAATGAATCAGAGACTCAATTTCTTTGTCATAAACGGAAAAACCTAGCCTCTCATGGTTGTGAGACTTCAAGGTAACTTATGTAAACTGTTTAGCACATGTCTATCAACTCACAGACTCTCACTGAATAGCAGCTTAAGTGCTGTCATTAGTATTAGTCAATCAACCTAAAAGGAGTCACACAAAGACCAAGCCAGACTACTTGAAACTACACCTCCTTGAAACTACAGTGTGGCTGTGTCACTGCTCCTTCTCCAGGCCACCGCTGAAGTTCAATGTCAACAGGGTCCACCTCCATGGATTTGGTGAAATGGGAGGGGAAGTATCTAAGGTGACTGGTCTCAGAACTTGCTTAGTGTCATCATTTCTCAGAAAGTAAGGCAGATAGGGACCAGCAGTTAGCGTAATGGCTATGTCGCTGGACTCCCACGTAGTTGACCGCGGTTCGAGTCCTGGACCCGGTGGCTTAAACTCACACCGGGCGCATGTGCGTGCGTGCCCAAGATACTGAGAGGAGAATGGAGGAGAAGGGATTGCGGCGTGGTCATTCCCCCTGGGGGGTGATTTCTCGCTTTCTGTCTCTCTCTCTCTCTCTCTCTGTCTGGCAAGCGCACGTGCCCTATAGCAAAAACCTCTCCAAAAAAAAAAAAAAAAAAAAAAAAAGAAAGTAAGGCAGATAGATCACAGGAGTGGGAGAAAGCACCAGGTGTTTGGGAAGAATCTATAACATGATTGTGGAAAGTGGAACTAGGCCAGAGAGGAGGAAGAGCAAGTGTGAAAAATGGGAAGAGGGCACTGGCATATGCTTTTTCATATTCCAGGACCAAGATGATAGCCACTTTTCCTATTTAATCCTCAGAAAGTCCTGGGACCAGGGGACCAGCAGTTAGCATAATGGCTTTGTCGCTGGACTCCCATGTAGTCGACCACAGTTGAAGTCCTGGAGTCGGTGGCTTAAACTC
The DNA here is from genome assembly GCA_026018925.1 of Tupaia tana. Taxonomy (NCBI): domain Eukaryota; kingdom Metazoa; phylum Chordata; class Mammalia; order Scandentia; family Tupaiidae; genus Tupaia; species Tupaia tana. The sequence goes on along the minus strand of JAKSZU010000008.1, from coordinate 57,400,679 downwards.
ATGCCGGGCGCGTGTGTGTGCGTGCCCAAGATCCCAAGAGGAGAATGGAGGAGAAGGGATTGTGGTGTGGCCATTCCCCCTGGGGGGTGATTTCTCGCTTTCTGTCTCTCTGTCTCTCTCTGTCTTTCTGGTGAGTGCATGTACCCTATAGCAAAAACCTCTCAAAAAAAATAAAAATAAAAAAATAAAGGGAACCAGCAGTTAGCATAATGGCTATGTCACTGGACTCCCACGTAGTCGACCACAATTCGCGTCCCGGACCCGGTGGCTTAAAACTCATGCCCGGCGCGTGTGCGTGCGTGCCCAAGATCCCGAGAGGAGAATGGAGGAGAAGGGATTGCAGCGTGACCATCCCCCCTGGGGGGGTGATTTCTCGCTTTCTGTCTCTATGTCTTTCTCTGTCTGTCTGGCGAGCACACGTGCCCTACAGCAAAAACCTCTCCAAAAAAAAAAAAAAAAGAAAGAAAGAAAGAAAAGAAAAAAGAAGAAAGTAAGAAAAAAGAAAATCCTGGGACCAGAAGATGGTGTAATGGTTATGTCACTGGACTCCCACATAGTCAACTGAAGTTTGAGTTACAGACCCAGTGACTTAAAACTCAGACTGAGCACGTGTGCATGTGTATCCAAGATCATGAGAAGAGAATAGAGGAGAGGGATTATGGTTGTGGCCATCCTCCCTGGGGAGGTGATTTTTCACTTTCTGTCTCTCTCTTTGGCAAGTGCAAATGCCCTATAGGAAAAATCTCTCTAAAATGAAAACAAAAAAAAAAAAAAAAGAAAGAAAAAAGTCCTGTGAGGTGAAGTATTATTCCATCTTGATCTGAGAACCCTGAGGGGTGGTGGATAGACAGCGCACCTAGGGCTCTACAGCTGTTGCGAAGCAGCACTGGGATTCACCCTGGGCCTGTGTGGACCAGCGCTTACACAGACTCTTCCCTCAGCGCTCCCTTCCCATGGTGCTCTTGGGACCAGGCAAACAGGAAAGGTCTCGGACAGTGTAGCTTGATTTCCATTTCCTGGCAAGAAGTGGGATTCCCACTGGGCTCACCCCTCAGCACAGGACCTGGACTATAGGAGGCTCTCACCAAACCTCCACAGGTCAGTGAGAACTGAATTTGAGTAAGTTCTCACCACCATGGCAGCTGGCCAGGCAAACACCAGAACTGGAGGTAGCATGCGGATCATTCCTGGTAGCTGTTCATTTTGCTTCTTCCCCGATGGTCTTGAATCAGAAACTCACCAAGAAGATGAAATTTATATGTTTTGCTCAAGAACCATTACTTTTTATTCTACTTATTTATTTTAGAAGAGATAAAGAGTGTCCATTAGAAGCATGGAAAAGTAGGGTTGGCCTAATTAATGTGTATGCAATTTTATAATGTATGCTTTTCTTTCATCCTAAGATTTTTTTTAGAGGTTTTTTTTCCTTTAGGGTACACGCGCTCTTCAGAGAGAGAGACAGTGAGAAGGAAATCACACCCCAAGGAGGAGGGCCATGCCGTAATCCCTTCTCCTTCATTCTCCTCCCAGGATCTTGGGCACTCAAGTACATGCACCCAGAATGAGTTTTAAGTCACCAGGTCCCAAACTCAAATCCCATTTCTCGTAACTGCAAATTCCCAGGGCGCGTGCGCTTGCCAGACAGACTGAGACAGACATGTGGGGGGTCCAGCGATGTAACATGCGTATGCCATCTGACTACTGACATAGCCCCCAATTCTAAGATATTTTAAAGTTAGAATTTATATGTATAATATTTTTGTAGCTGGAAAGGATCTTGGTGTTCATCTGATCAAATGCTCAATTTTCAGTTAAGAAAGTTGAGTCACAATACTATGTGGTTTTTCTAAGGTATGCTCTGTGGAGTGGATGGAGCAGATTAGAAGGCCAGACATCTCCCTCTAGGCTATATGATTTCAAATTGTGGAGTTCAAACCACTAGTGAGCAATAAAATAAATTCTAGTGGATTACAACCAAGCTTTTTGTTTTTAACTTGAAAATTTTTCTTTTTTTTTTTGGGGGGGGGGGGGTGGTTGGTTTCCCATAGGGCACATGTGCTTGCCAGAGAGAGAGAGAGAGAGAGTGAGAGGAAAGGGAGAACCCCCTTGGGGGGGGGGGGGCTAGCCATACTGCAATATCTTTTTCTCTACTCTCCTTCTAGGATTTTAGGCATAAAAACATACCAAGCATGATTTTCAACCTGCCAGGTCTGGGACTCAAACCACGATTGGCCACGTGGGCATCCAGTGTCCTAACCACTAGGCCACCTTTGGGTCCCAATGTACCAATATTGATACACAATTATTAACAGAAGGCCATAGTTCCCATTAAGGTTCACTCTTTGTGCTGTACTGTTCTATGGATTTGGACAAATGCATCATGTCATATATCATCTGTACTACACTGTGTAGGATAGTTTCACTTCCCTAAAAGTAGCCCCTGTTCCATGTCTTCAACCTTCCGTTCTCCTACACTTCTGGCCTAACATGTTTACCTATAAATAGAATGAAATTTTAAAAATCAGACACATATCTCATAGGGAATTATGTCATAAAACTTTTGTTTTAGAAATATGTATAAATACATGTGCATTTAGGTTAAAATGTAACCCACTCTTACAGTGGGTTGAACTAAAGGGGAAAAAATGGTATGATAAGCACTCTGACTTAGAATTCTAGGAAATAAATCCAGAAAATTAAGACACAGATGAAACATTTCATGTATGAAACCAAAATAAGAAAAAGTATAACCAAGAGTGCTAAGAAAATAAACAAGCACACAACAATTCTCTAAGAAGTGAATATAAACAGGTCAGAAAGTTAACTGTTTTTCTCCCCAAATCAGTTTTGCTCTTAGCTTTTTTGTCGAGACTGCAAAACATTCAAAGACTTAAAGTTCTCACAGTACAAAATATGGCAAGTTTGGGGAGAAGGGAGGAGTGAGGATTTCATTCTTCCAAATGGATTCTGTTTAAAGTTTTCAAAATATTTTTTATGTGGATGGAAAACAACAAAGAAAAATTTCTCTGCAAGAGGGTCTTTGGAGATTAGTTTGACTCTGTAATTTCATATTTCTTTCTCTTTTTTTTGTCAGAAACATCATGGAACTAAGAGGAATACTGTTGTATTCAATATGTCATACCAAGTGTCTGAAGATTTTGAAAGGATTTGAATTTATTCTTGAGTTAGATTCCTCAATTTTTAAGTATCTTTGTACAGCAATGCTCCATATGTCCAAGAGAGGGGGGTTTAGTTACATGAAAGTTTTAAGAGAAATTGACTTCAAACTTTCAATTACACTAGCCAGTTATAATACAAGGCATCCCTGGTTGGAGGCCATAAGACTGCAGGTAATCTAGGGCTCAATTCCCTGTTGTGCTGCTTGATCATTGTGTGACCCTGGAAAGGGGTTCCAACTTCATAACTTTTTTCAAGAATGATATATAGGGGCCAGCAGGTTCTGACCACAGTTTGAGTCCTGGACCCAGTGACTTGAAAATCAAGCTGGGTGCTGGACTAGCAGACAGAGTAATGGTTACATGACTGGACTCCCATGAAGTTTTCTGCAGCTTAAGTCCTGGACCTGGCAGCTTAAAACTCACACTGGGCGTGCATGTGTGTTTGCCCAAAACCTTTAGAGGAGACTGGAGGAGAAGGGACTGTGGCCTGGCCACAGCTAGGGGGTGATTTCTTGCTTTATGCCTCTCTGTCTCCATCTGTCTCTCCAGCAAGTGTACATGCCCTATAGCAAAAATTTCTCTGAAAAAAAAAAAAAGAAAAGAAAATCAAGCTCTGTGTGTGTGTGTGTGTGTGTGTGTGTGTGTGTGTGTTTGTGTGTGCCTAAAACCCCAGGAAAAAAATGGAGGAGAAGGGATCGTAGCAGGGCCATTCCCCTTGGGGGTGATTTCTTACTTTCCTTCTCTCTTTATCTCTCTTTCTCTGTCGCTGGCAAATGTACTGACCTAAAACAAACAAACAACAAACAAACAAACAAACAAACAAACAAACCTAACTGCAAAAACCTAAAAAAATAAATAAATAAAGGAGGAAAGAATGATATAGTAAAAACTCCATATTACATGATGCTAAAATTATATGAGGAGTTTCTCCTTATATGAAATATGTGCTGGACTAAGACCTTTCCATGTGTTTCTCATCCTATCTATAATCCTATGGCAAAGAAAGTACTGTACTTGCTTAACAGCTGAATAAATTTAGACTCAGAAAGCTTTAGAAGCATGCCAAAGTCACTCAGCAAGATAGCAGTTAATGGGGCCAAATGGTGGCACAGGACTAAAATGCAAGGCTCTGCAAGGCAACCCCACATGGGAACTAAGAGGGATACTGTTGTATTCAATATGTCATACCAAGTGTCTGTAGATTTTGATCCTGGTTCATGTCTGGAGACCTTCTGGAGTGTGCTGGGCACGTGCTTGCCCAAGATCGGGAGCTCGCTGAGCTTGGCATAGATCATGGCATCAAGACCACCCCCCATGTTGGGGGATGCTGTCTCTCTGTCCCTGTCTCTGTCCCTCATGCTTGCTATGGAAGAAATAACTAAAGTGTGATGCTCTGGAAGGCTGACTTGGTTGGGAAGTTTCCAGGTTCATGTCCAGAGACCTCTCTGAGTATGCCAGGCATGCATATGCCTACATATACGGGACCAGCAGGTGGCGTGATGGTTAAGGCACTGGATACTCCCACATGACTGACCATGGTTTGAGTCCTGGACCTGGTGGCTTGCTTTCTCACTTTCTCTCTCTCTCTCTCTCTCTCTCTCTCTCTCTCTCTCTCTCTCTGTGTGTGTGTGTCTGGTCAAATAAAAATAAAATAAATGAATGGATAAGTAATAAAATAATTCTTTAGAAAAAAAGAAATTATTTTTAAAAATAATAGTAAATCAGACTGGAACTCATGTTTGAAAGACCATATGTCTATTCTTCTGTATGTCCACAGGGCCTAACATAGTGCTGGGTATACATTAAGTGCTCAGTAAATGTGTCCTGAAAGAAAGGAGAACAAAGCCTTAGCAAAAATTCTGGCATGGTGGTAAGGATAAACAAGATACTACTACTATTACCAGTAATTTGTGAGTACTAACTTCATGCCAGGGACTATGTTAGAGGATTTACGTATATTGTATTTGCAATGCACATTTGAAAATGACACTGATGGGACCAGCAGTTAGCGTAATGGCTATGTCGCTGGACTCCCACATAGTCAACCGCGGTTTGCGTCCCGGACCCGGTGGCTTAAAACTCATGCCGGGCGCGTGTGCATGCATGCTCAAGATCCCGAGAGGAGGATGGAGGAGAAGGGATTGTGGCGTGGCCATCACCCCTGGGGGGTGATTTCTTGCTTTCTGTCTCTCTGTTTCTCTGTCTGTCTGGCGAGCTCACGCGCCCTATAGCAAAAAAATACCTCTCAAAAAAAAAAAAAAAAAAAAAAGAAAAGAAAATGAAACTGATATGGCATATAGTAAAGACTTCAGTGTTGCTAACATTATATATCATTATAAGAGTAGCTGTCATCATTACAGTAAAAGAGCTTGCCATTATGATCACTTCTAAATCACACCTCTCTGAGATTATTGAGCAGGTCAAATGAAGAATGAGTCCACTGAGCAGTGAACCAGCTCCAAACTTGGGTTCTTCTTGTTTTTCTTCTTAAATAATTATTTTATTTAATTTTATTTACTTATTTTATTTTATCAGAGAGGGACAGAGTGAGAGAGAGAGAAAGAGAGAGGGAAAGTGAGAAAGCAAGCCACCAGGTCTGGGATTCAAACCGCAGTTGGCCATGTGGGAGTCCAGCATACTTACTCACCATGTCACCTACCGGCCCCCATACCTGCATTCTTCTGTCGCTTCTTCACACAGACACAATTGCAACACAACATGTTGGTTAATCTGTAAATTATGTAAGGAGCTCTCACTGTGCTTTTGGTATGAGGGAGGAAGGGGGCTGTGTTCTTGTGTTCGCACCTAGTTTGCATAACGTACTCTTCTCTTTCAGGGTAAATTGAGAAAGAAGCCACGTGGCTTGGTGGTGGCAGCTGGAGGAAAGAGCGGTGACTCAGCAGGGCTCTGCACAGAACAGTTCTGGGGAGCAGCAAAGACCAGCCACCCCCAGGCCATGAGGAGCTGCCTGCTTGGAGCAGAATCAGCCTGAGCAGCTGGTAGGAAGGAAGGGAGAAAGCTGCCAATGTCGACCAGCTCAGGCTTCCAAGTGGCCTTCAGGACACTGGGGAGAAGTTCCAGGGACCTGGACCATATAGGACTGTCTTAGACCTAAAAGTTCTTTTGATCTGAGCTAGAATACTTTAAAGTGGGAGTACCATGCATTGCTTATGGATACAGGTAAGGTCTTGAGCCCAAAGCCTTGGAACTGAACCTCAGAATGGCAGAATTCCTCACGAAGCCCATGCTATGAGCAGGAGTACTATGCAAATATTTAGAAACAGGGCACTTTATTATAATGACAGATCTTCATCCTGCTGGTCCTACCACTGACCTAGTATCAATGTATTTTGGAACAGGACTCTTTTTTAATTTTTTAAAAAATATTATTTATTTATTCATCTATTATTATTTTTTTTCTTTTTTTTCTTGGAGAGATTTTCGCTATAGGGCGCGTGCACTCGCCAGACAGACAGAGAGAGACAGAGACAGAAAGCGAGAAATCACCCCCCAGGGGGGATGGTCACGCTGCAATCCCTTCTCCATTCTCCTCTCGGGATCTTGGGCACGCATGCACACGCGCCCGACGTGAGTTTTAAGCCACCGGGTCCGGGACGCGAACCGCGGTCGACTACGTGGGAGTCCAGCGACATAGCCATTACGCTAACTGCTGGTTCCCTTATTATTATTTTTCAATTTGACCTGAGAGAGATAGAAAGAGAGAGAAAGGGAAAGTCAGAAAGTAAGCTGCCAAGTCCACGATTCTAATCACGGTCCAGCACCCTTAACTACCATGCCAGGCGCGTATGTGTGGGTGTCCAAGATCCCGAGAAGAGAATGGAGGAAAAGGGGTTGCAGCATGGTCATCCCCCCCGGGGGGGGGGGGGGTGATTTCTCACTTTCTATTTCTCTGTCTCTCTCTGTCTTTCTGGTGAGTGCACGCACCCTATAGCTAACACCTCTCCAAAAAAAAAAAAAAAAAAAAAAAATTCACATTAGATCATGAATGGGACGTGTTAAGACACCATATGTAACCACTCTATTTTTTTTTTAAAATGAATTGTTTTATTTAACTTTATTTATTTATTTATTTATTTACTTGCTTACTTATTTATTTTTAATTGGACCAGAGAAGGACAGAGTAAGAGAGAAAGCAAGCTGCCAGGTTTGGGACTCAAACCACATTTGGCCATATGGGAATCCACTGCCCTTAATCACCAAGCCACCTGCTGGTCCCTGCGTTTTACCTACTAAAGAAACAGAAACAGTGAAGGAAAGATTTGCTCAAAGTCATAATTAGTAAGGGGCTTCAAAGACAAGATATAAATTCAGGTGTCTGGTCATGGAACATACCAAGATGATTCAGCAAAACATTTCCAGTTTCGCGGTCAGGATGTAGGTGACTGTAAGAAACATTGGTCCACTTGGGTAAAAAGGGATATTTACTGAGCATATACAGAGATCCCACAGGAACTAAGAATGGAAAAGAAAGTGTTGCTGGGCTTCATTGAAATTGGCCAGAGAGGGGCCAACAAGTGGTGTAGTGGTTAAGGTGCTGGATTTCCACATGACCAACTCTGGTTCAAGTACAGGCCCAGTAGCTTTAGAAACACACCAGGTTCATGTATGCATGTTCCCAAAATCCCAAGAGGAGACTGGAGAAGGGATTGCAGAGTGGCCATCCCCTCCGGGGAGGTGGTTTTTCACTTTCTCTCTGTCTCTATCCAGAGGGCCCATATACCCTGTGGCAAAACCTAAAAAAGGCAAAACAAAACAACAAAAACAAAAAACAAAACATTGGGTTCAGCAGGTGGTATGGTGGATGAGGTGCTGGATTCCCACATGGCTGACTGCAGTTTGAGTACCAGACCTGGCAGCTTGCTTTCCTCATTTTCCTTTTCTTTCTCTCTCTGTCTCTCTCTGGTGAATTAAGATAATAATAATGATAATGATAAATAAAATTAAATAATTATTTAAAACATTTTAAGAAAATTGGCCAGAGAACTATGAAGTCCTCAGGAACAGGGAGGCTCGCCCTTGATAGCTCCCTTATCTCTGTTCTGAAGCAGCTGCAGCCTCTCCTGTCTTGCCTCCCTCCCTCTGCCTTTCATCCTGGGGGAGGCACAGAGTGGCTGCTCGCCCTGTACCTCAGCGAGCACTGAGCTCTTAGCTCCCACCATCAGTTGGCAGCATCTCTTTACATTCATCATGGAGAAATGAGCTGGCCCAGCTCCTCTCAGAGAACCTACACCATACAAGTCACTTCCAAGCAAATGACTGGTTTCTATTGTGTTGGGCTTGTGCTCACCTCTTGTCCAATCAGCTACAACTTCTCTACAACCACCATCACCACCACCCACACCCAGAAGTATTTTATCTCACATCGTCTGGTGCAGCTGGATCTTCCAGAGAGCTGTGGGTGACAAGGGTGCTAAATTGCAGGCTGGGTGTTATCATATAAAGAGAGGACCTATTTATGGAGGGAATATATTTGAATGACTGTATGATGTCTTTTAATATAAAAAAAAAATTGGGAACGATTTTTGCTATAGGGCATATGTACTTGCTGGAGAGACAGAGAGACAGAAAGTCAGAAATCACCCTCCAGGGGGGATGGCCATGCTGCAATCCTTTCTCCTCCATTCTCCTCTTCAGATTTTGGGCACGCATGCACACACTCCCTGCATGAGTTTTAAGCCACTGGGTCAGAGCCTTGAACTGTGGTCAACTATGTGGGAGTCCAGTGACGTAACCATTATGCCATCTGTTGGTCCCATCGGTATGAAATTTAAGACCCAAACTTCCTGGCCAAAACAATCAATACAATTTAATAAATATTGGATGGATACATATGTCCACAAATAACTGTAATATAAGATAATCTATGAATGTTCTTTAGAAACTGTCTTATAAAATTACCTGGAAGCATAAGACAGGATTAAGTCTCCTGGGGGAGTGTCAGAAAGTTTTCAGTGCATGAGCATAGTCCGAGATATGTTTTGAAGTATTCATTTACTGTTTCTAGGGGGAGGTGGGAGATGGGGAGAACATGTGACGCAGTCAAGAGCACGCATGAATAGCCGGAGCGAAGGTCAAGGTACCCTGTAGAGGGCAAGGATCACAGTGGAGCTGAAGAGCAGGGGGCAGAAGGAGAAAAAGAAAGAGGGTTCGTCGCCTGGACTCAGCTATGTGCTGCACATGCTCAGAATACACCTCACTTTAGCCTTTCCACCATCCTTGAGGTAGCATCTATTATCCCTATTGCCCCAAGGTGTACAAAGGCTGAGGCTATGCCCTCTATTGTGCTGTGAAGGGGCTGAGGTGGGGGGGCTGCAGACAGCAGATGACAGGGAGGGTCACCCACCGAAGGAGTTCACAGCTAACTCTGAAGGCACTGGTCGGTCTTACAAGATCTTTCAGCAACGAAGGATATGATCAGAATTTTAGAAAAATAAAGGTGATAACAGGGGGAGTAAAAAGAATATTCTTTCTCTATCCTTCCTTCATTTAATAAAAATACATGTTGAAAACTTACTGTGGCCTAAGATCTTGACCAGGCACTGTGGGGGAAAAAACACATGTCAGAACATGGCCCCTTATCTCATGAAATTTATAATATTAGGTCATTGAAAGTCATGACATATTTTTTATATGCAAAAATGTGTCATGACTTTCCCGATGACCCAATACATAGCATATATATGCCTCTCTCAACAAATATCTTTTATAATATACACACATACTCATATATACAAGGTAAATGTTTTAAGTTTTAATTATCTTTTCACTCACAAAAATACTATGTTTTTGGGGACCAGCAGGTGGTGTGGTGGTTAAGGTGCTGGACACTCCCACATGGCCGACCGGGGTTCAAGTCCTAAATCTGGTGGCTTGCTTTCTCACTTCCTCTCTTTCACTCTCACCCTCTGTCTCTCTCTGATCAAATTAAAAAAATAAATGAATGAATAAATAAAAAATAAAATAAATAATTATTAAAAAAAAATACTATGTCTTGGGGAACCAGCAGTTAGCTTAATGGCTATGTCACAGGACTCCCACGTAGTCGACTGCAGTTCGCGTCCCAGACCCGGTGGCTTAGAACTCACGCCGGGCACGTGTGTGTGTGCGTGCCCAAGATCCCGAGAGGAGAATGGAGGAGAAGGGATTGCGGCGTGACCATCCCCCCGGAGGGTGATTTCTCGCTTTCTGTCTCTCTCTGTCTGTCTGGCGAGCGCACGTGCCCTATAGCGAAAAAAATCTCTCCAAAAAAAAATATTATGTCTTTTTTGTTTTAGAAAATAATTTAGGGCCGGGACCAGCAGTTGGCGTAATGGCTATGTCGCTGGACTCCCATGAAGTCAACCGTGGTTCAAGTCCCAGACCTGGTGGTTTAAACTCACGCCGGGCACGTGTGCATGAGTACCCAAGATTCCAAGGGGAGAATGGAGGAGAAAGGATTGCGGTGTGGCCATCCCCCCTGGGGGGTGATTTCTTGCTTTTTGTCTCTCTGTCTTGCTCTGTCTTTCTGGCGAGCACACGTGCCCTATAGCAAAAACCTCTCCAAAAAAAGAAACAATAAAATAATTTAGAGCCAACCAATGGCATGGTACCTAAGATGTCTAGATCCATCTGTGTGCTGGACCTAGCAGCATGAAAATCACACAGGTTGCATGTGCCTGCGTACCCAGAATCCTAGGAAGAGAATGGAGGAGAAGGGATTGTGGTGTGGCCATCCCCCCAGGAGGTAGTTGCTCTCTTTCTCTCTCTCTCTCTGGTGAGCACATGTGCCCTCTAGTAAAAATTTAAAAATAAATAAATAAATAATTTATATGGCTGGCTCCATAGCCTAGTGGTTAAGGGAACTAGATTCTCTGTGGGTGATTATGGTTTGAATCTTAGCCTTGGTAGGTTGAAAAACATGCCAGGTGTATATATAGCCCCAAAGTCTGACAGGATAGAGAAATGGAAGAGAAGGGATGGTGGACTGATCATGACCCATCGAAGGTGTTTTCTCTGACACCCTCTCTTTCTCTGTCTAGCAAGTGTGCACAACTCTGGGGAAAAAAAAAACGATTAAAAATAAAAAGTTAACTTATATATTTTAGGTATTAATCCCTTATTAGATTTGTAATTTGCAGATAATTTTTTCCCATTTGACTCCACTGATAGTGGTGTTTTTTTTTTATATATATATTTTATTTTAACTTTATTTATTATTATTATTTTCCAGTTTGATCAGAGAGAGAGAGAGAGAGAGAGAGAGAAAGTGAGAAAGCAAGCCACCAGGTCCGAGACTTGAACCGTGGTCGACCATGTGGGAGTCCAGCGCCTTTAACCACCATGCCACTTGCCGGCCCCCTGATAGTGGTTTTGATGCATAAAACTTTTAAATTTTTCATAAAGTCCAATTTGTCTTTTTAATTCTGTTACTTTTGCCTTTGGTGTCATACCCAAAAAATCATTGCCAAATTCGATGTCATAAAGATTTTCTCTTCTGATTTCTCCTAAGAGATTTATAGTTTTAGATGTTACGTTTAGGTCTTTTATTCATTTCGAGTTAATATTTATGTGGTTTAAGGTAAGGGTCCAATTTCATTCCTTCGCATGTGGCTATCTGGTTTTCTCAGCACCACTATCCTATTAAATGGCATCCTCACTGAAAATCCATTGACTGGGGCCAGCAGATGGGGTGGTTGTTAAGGCGTTGTACTCCCACAGGGCAGAATGCAGTTCGGGTCCCAGACCTGGCAGCTTGCTTTCTCCCTCTCTGTCTGTCTCTCTCTGGTAAGCGTGCATACCATATAACAAATTAAGAAATAATAGCAATGGGGGCCAGCAGAGAGCATTGTGGTTATATCACTGGTCTCTTACGTGGCCAACCATGGTCTGAGTCCAAGACCCAGTGACTAGAAAATCTCGTAGGGTGCATGTGCGTGCATACCCAAGTTTCCAGGAGGAGAGCAGAGAAGAAAGGAGTGTGGCATAGCCATTCCCCCCCCCCCCCGGGGGGGGTGATTTCTCACTTTCCCTCTCACTGTCTCTCTCTCTCTCTCCAGGGAGTACATGTGCCCTAAGGCAAAAACCTCTAAAAAATAATAATAATAATAGATAAAATTAAATAAGTACCATTGGCCATCTGTGTGATTTATTTCCAGACTCTATTCTATTCCACTGGTCTATTCTGTCTGCCCTATGGTGCCATACTGTTTTTTTGTTTTTTTGTTTGTTTGTTTTTTGAGAGATTTTCGCTATAGGGCGCATGCACTTGCCAGAGAGACAGAGAGACAGAAAGAGAGAAATCACCCCCCAGGGGGGATGGTCATGCTGCAATCCCTTCTCCTCCATTCTCCTCTCGGGATCTTGGGCATGCACGCACACGTGCCTGGCGTGAGTTTAAGCCACCGGGTCCGGGAATCGAACCGCCATCGACTACATGGGAGTCCAGCGACATAGCCATTATGCTAACTGCTGGTCCCTGGTGCCATACTGTTTTGACTACTGTAGATTTATAGTAAGTTTTGAATTTAAGTAATGTCAATCCATCAACCTTGTTCTTATTTAAGCTTACTTTGGTCATTCAGTATCTCTTGGGACATCATATAAATTTTAGAATGATGGGACCAGAAGTTGGCGTAATGGCTATGTTGCTGGACTCCCATGTAGTTGACTACGTTTCAAATCTTGGACCTGATGCCTTAAACTCATGCACCTGTGAGTGCGTGCCCAGGATCCCGAGAGGAGAATGGAGAAGGAGGGTTGGGGGTGGCCATCCCCCACGGGAGGGTGATGTCTCACTTTCTGTCTCTCTGTCTCTCTCTGTCTTTCTGGCAAGCGCACGCGCCCTATAGCAAAAACTTCTAAAAAAAAAATTAGAATGAGTTTTTCTGTTCTGAAACAAAAAGAAAAAAATAATTTGATATTGTATTCAATCCACAGGTTGGGTACTCTGCACAGCATATTGAATGCATCAAATGCCTCTGAACTGTAAACTGTAAAATGGTAATTGAGTGCTATGTAAATTTCAGCTCAGTGTGGGAAAAAACAGGCGATTATTCCTCACAAACAGGAATGGGGACAGCATGAGGCAGCTGGAAGGAAAAGGAGGTTGTAGTCAGAAGGAAACATGTTGGGGTTTGAACTCGCTAATACTAAAGGGTCTTTAAAATGGTTATAGAAAATGTGTATTATGAGAAAGTTATGCGTGGATTTCAAATTTGTTTTGTACCAAAATGAACTCATACTTTAATCCCATTTTCCACCATTTTTTTTTTTTTAACGGTTTTTGCCATAGGGCACCTTTGCTTGCCAGACAGAGACAGAGAGAGAAAGGGAGGGAGACACTGAAAGTGAGAAATCAGTCCTCAGGGAGGATGGCCACACCACAATCCCTTTTCCTCCATTCTCCTCTTGGAAGTTTGGGCACACAGCACACGTGCCTGATGTGATTTTTAAGCCACTAGGTGCAAGGCTAGGACTGTGTTGGCCATGTGGGAGCCCAGCACATTAACCACTATGCCACCTGCTAGCCCTTCTACCAGCTATTTTTTTTTTTTTTTTTGAGAGGTTTTTGCTACAGGGCATGAGCACTCGCCAGACAGACAGAGACAGAGAGACAGAAAGTGAGAAATCACCCCCCAGCAGGGATGGCCATGCTGCAATCCCTTCTCCTCCATTCTCCTCTCAGGATCTTGGGCACGCACGCACACGCACCCTGCGTGAGTATAAGCCACTGGGTCCGGGACTCAAACCGCAGGTGACTACATGGGAGTTCAGCGACATAGCCATTATACTAACTGCTGATCCCTCTACCAACTTTTGAAGTTCTCTAGTACAGAATAGTTTATGGCAGGCAAAGGTCCCTGGAGTTGGGCAGATAAAAGTATAGCGGGGGTAAAGTGCTCCAAAGGTCATCAACATCCTAAGGAGATTCAAGACTGCAGTTCAGGAAGGAAATACATTGGGCAGCAGGTGGTGTGGTGGTTCAGGCACTGGACTCCCACATGGCTGACTGTGGTTTGAATCTTGGACATGGTGGCTTGAAAAATCATGCCTGGCATGTGTGTGTGCATGCCCAAAATCCCAAAAGGAGAATGGTGGAGAAGGGATTGCAGCATGTCCATCCTCCCTGGGGGGCTTACTCACTCTCCCTCTCGCTGTCTCCCTCTCTCTCTCTCTCTGTATCTCTGGTGAGTGCATTTGCCCTATGACAAAAAACTAAAAAAAGAAAAAGAATAAACACCAAGCTGTTAACAGTGATTATCATTGGCATAGGGTGGGCATAGATAGAATTATAGAGGGATTTTAGTATAGTACCTTTCTAAGGAGAAAGAATAATAACTACTGCTTTAACACTGAAGAAACTTTAATCTAGACAGTAAAGACTACAAACCAGATGACTTTTTTTTTTCCCTTCTTTCAGTCGTGGGAGTGACAGGAAGGTGTTAGATGATACAGGCATGAACGGATGGGTGGGTGGGCATGCCAGCTGGCTTAATCTCTTTATTTATTTATTTATTTGTTTGTTTATTTATTTGTTTGTTTTCAGAGCACTGGTCTGGCCATAGCATTGTGGAGCTGGGAGAAAGCCATCTCTGCCTCCCAACCCTGCAGTATTTGAGGACTAATAAAATAAACACCCCTGGTTTGAGACAGCAGCAGGTGGAAGCTGTGTTTTGTAAGACAGGCACGTTTCAGTTAAGGCAAGAGGTGGGAGACAGGCTGCTCACCATAAAATGGGGGTTCCAGAGGGAACAGAAAATGCAAGAAGGGAAAAAAAAATCAACAGAGGAATGAGCATCTGGGATCTGGGGCCAGTGTAAAGAAAAAGATGGAGAAGCACTTACACTGTAGGTGCGTATATAGCAGGGGAACAGAAGACTTTCATGAGGAATAGTGGTTTTAGGGCCCGGAGACCTGGGAATGTCAGGGTTAGCCACAGTCAAACAGGCCTCCTGGGACTGAGCAGGATGTGGGGCTTCAGCTGAGATGCTCTGGATGGTAGAATCTGTGCAGACAATACAACAACAAGACAAAGTCCCGGGGGCAGACACTAACAGGATAATTCAAGGGCCCCTGAGCAAACCAGACAGACTAAAGCAGAAGGTTTGTTTTGGGGATTAGAAAGCTGGCTCCCAAGGGTGGGGCTGGGGTTTAGAGAGCTTTCTAAGCCAGCAGAGAAGTTGAGACTAGATTTATAAGAAACAGAGGCTCATCATGGTGTTTGTTTGTTTGTTTGTTTTACAGTGGAGGGACAGATGAAAATAATAGCATGTAAAGAACATGAATGTGAGAAATATTCATACAAAATGGATTGTGGCAGGAAAACATTGGACTCTGCAGATTTTGCAACTATCCAAACACAATATGATGTAGGCTTGGGCTGGGGGAAAAAATTGCAAAATAAAAACAAACAGGCCTGGAGCTGCAGTGGCACCCCCTGCTAAGACACTGCCCCACAGGCTGGGTGGGCCTGGGTTTAACTCAGGGTCCAACCTAAGTACAAGCAAAGGCAAGGTGGCCTGTGCCTGAAACCCCAGAGGCTCGGGAAGGCTGAGACAGGAAGATAGCGAGCTGGAGGCTGACTGGGACAGACACAGAAAGACCCTGTCTCAAAAAGACCTGGGCCTGGGCCACACTGCTCAGTGGTACTGGATCCACTTGGATTTGTTTGCTGGTTGACTTGTACATGCCAGGCACACACATGCTCATGATCCTGGCTGCCTGGGAAGGCTGAGAAGAGGATCGAAGTATGAGATCCTGTTGAGGATGTCCCTCCCTGAAAGAAATAAAGGAAAAAAAAAAAAAAAAAAAAAAAACATAAACAGAGCTGAGCATGATGGGATGTGCTTATAGTCCCAGTTTGGAAGACTGGAGTAGGAAGGTCACAAATGTGAGCTCGTGTTTTGTTGTTGTTTGAGAGATTTTGCTATAATACATATGCTCACTGGAGAGACAGAGATACAGAAAGTGAGAAATCACCCGCTAGGGGGGTGGCCACACTGCAATCCTTTCTTTTCCATTTTCCTCTTGAAATTTTGGGCAAGCACACACACACTCCTGGCGTGAACTTCAAGCCACCGGGTTCAGGACTTGAAGTGCAGCCAACCACGTGGAAGCCCAGTGCCTTAGTCACTACACCACCTGCTGGCCCCAAGCTCGTGTCTTAAAAATAAATAAACGAGGTCAGCTTCACACCACAGCAGCAACATGCTGCTCAAGAGAAGATAGATCCCACATGGCAACCACTGTTCAGATCCATAGCCCAGGCAGGCCGAAATACTCAGGGCATGTGCATGAGTACCCAGGATCTGATGGGCTGAAGGAGTGAAGAGAATATATTAAATTGAAAATACATATACCTAGGTGCCAAAGGTTGGGGTAATAATCTGCCTCTAAATCAGAATTGTAATCTTTTAGGACCAGCAGATGGTGTAATCATTATGTTGCTGGACTCCCATGTAGTCAACTGTGGTTCAAGTCCTGGACCCGGCAGCTTAAAATTCATGTTGGGTGTATGTGCATATATGCTCAAAATCCTGAGAGGAGACTGGAGAAGAGATTAGGCATAGCCATCCCCCTGGGGAGTGATTTCTCGCTTTCTGTCTATCTTTTCAATGAGCGCAAATGCCCTATAGCCAAAAAAAAAAAAAAAAAAAAAAAAAAAAATTATAACCTTTTTGTATTAAGCCTGGGATCAAAGTGCCTGAGCTCACCACCATGCTATAAATTACAGCCCACTTTCCCCAAAAAGAGCCTCTCTTTTTCATGTTGATGTTAATGTTGGTGTTATCACTTATAGAAGGCGTAAGGGTATAAGCAATTGTAATAGTGTCATAGCTCTTGCTTTAAAAGGCAAGCTAAAAATAAAATTCATTTAGTGGTTGGCAAAAAAAAAAACCAAAAAACAAAAAAACAAACAAACAAACAAAAAAACATTGACAGGGAACCAGAAAGAAAATTATTTTAGGGGGAAGGACAGGACAATGGTGGATTTAGTGTGAGAATGAAACTCTTTAGAGCTTGAGGTGACACAGGAAATCCCGTAGAGACTTCCAGAAGCAGTTGGCCCCTCATAGCTGCACTTTAATGGCAGGACAGAATGAGTGAAACCAACTTTAGAGTCATAGGAGTAATCTTGTCGAACTATTCTGTAAGAATGGATATATTACCTGAGAGAGAACAGAGTGCAAAGGCGAAAAGACTAAAGGCCTGCAAGGAGACAACAGAATTAATCAGGAGGCAGAAGAGAGGAATTTTGACTCTGCTATTTGCTAGCTTCACGAACTTGACAATTTAGCAACTTCTGAGTCTCAGGCTGCTGTCATGTCAAGGCTTCACTGGCTGTTGGCTGGACACAAGAGTTCCTTACCAGGAAAGTCCCTCCAAAAGGCACTTAAAACATGCAGTTGGCTTCCCTTACAGCAAGAGAGTGGGAGAAGGCACGCAAGACAAAACCCTAGTCTTAGCTGTTGTGTTGCTTATAGAAATACCAGAGATTGAGTGATTTACAAATAAATAGAGGTTTATTTGTCTTATCATTCTGGTGGTTGGAGAGTCTAAAGGCATGAGGCTGGCAACAAGCTGGCTGCTTCACAACATGGCCTACAGAAGCAGAGACAATGGTGGACCTGCGCAGACAGTGCGGTCTGTATTCCACGCTGGGTTCTGCCTGACTTGTCTCCTCGCCCTGTAAACCAGTGGGACTCGATCAGGGCAGCCCCACCCTAACCACCAGCCACTAGTCTCTTCTCAAATGCCCTACCGTTGACACCATGATTGGATTGCATCTTGACTCTTTTAATCCCATTACAATAGCTCAATACATGAATGGGGGTGGAGGGGCATATTGGAACTATAGCACTTGGTTTATGACCTTGTTACAGAAGTGACATCCTGTTACCTTTGACAACTTTTATCCATCAGAAACAAGTCAATACATCCAGCCTCCATTCAAGGGAAGGGAATTACATAAAGGGGTGAATACCAAAAGAGGGGGGCATTATAGAAGCTGTCTACCATAATGAGGCAGGGGTGCTAGACCATAACACTCACATTGGTTCTTGTCCTACAGTCATGAAGTATTAGAGACACAAACTCAGAGAGGAGAGGAAAGCTGAGTTTCCGGAAAAAGCTTCTAATGTAGTGGAAGCTTGCTGAAGAGGAGCTGGAAGTGAGGTTGTTATTTTTATTTTTTTAAGAATCTTTTTTTAAAAATATTTATTCATTTATTTATTTTAATTGGACCAGAGGGACAGAGTGAGAGAGAGAGAGCAAGAGAAAGTGAGAAAGCAAGCTGCCAGGTCTGAGACTCGAACTATGGTCAGCCATGTGGGAGTCTAACACCCTTAACCATCATACCACCTGCTGCCCTGAGGTGAGAGTTTTTTATCTAGCAGTCTAAGCAATGAATGGGCTGGCTTTCTGATAAGGAAGTGGGCTTTAGAAAATACTTACATGGTAGTCTGAGTGATTTTTTTTTTTTTTTGTGGGGTCAGCAGACCATAGGGTTCTGTAATTGTTAGAATACAGTTATTAAATAGAAACTGTTGCCCTTAGCTACTGTTGTCTTGAATCTCTCTCTCTCTCTCTCTTTTTTTTTTTTTTTTGGAGAGGTTTTTGCTATAGGGCGCCTGCGCTCGCCAGACAGATAGAGACAGAGAGACAGAAAGCGAGAAATCACCCCCCGGGGGGATGGTCACGCCGCAATCCCTTCCCCTCCATTCTCCTCTCGGGATCTTGGGCACGCACGCACACGCGCCCGGCGTGAGTTTTAAGCCACAGGGTCCAGGATGCGAACCGCGGTCGACTACATAGGAGTCCAGCAACATAGCCATTACGCTAACTGCTGGTCCCGGTTGTTTTGAATCTCAATGCAGCCAGCTTTTGGCTGTAAAAACTTAGCCAGTGTGACTCCATCTTGGGCCTTTTCCCTGTCTGTGAGCTTAATATCTCTATCTCCTGCATTATTAATAAGGAGTCATAAATTCTTTAGAGACATGCAAAAGGGGTGTATATTATATATTAACCAGACCATAAAGGAAAAACAAAGAAACTACATTAAAAAGAAAAACATAGGGCAACCCATTTTTTGGGACTTCTGCCTTCTTGGGAGCTGTTTTTCCTTCCCTCTCCTTTAAACTCCCTGCTTTGTTAATAAATTCCCCGTTTTGCTAATAAGCTCCCCTGCTTTGTTACAACAAAAAAAAAGAAAGAAAGAAAGAAAGAAAGAAAGAAAGAAAGAAAGAAAGAAAGAAAGAAAGAAAGAAAGAAAGAAAGAAAAGGAAGGAAGGAAAGAAGGAAGGCAGGAAGAAAGGAAGGAAAAAGAAAACAGTGATTACCTTTTGGGGCCCTTACCCTGTCTACCCGTAAGGGGGGCGTCTAACTCCTATCTCCATCATACCAACAGTTATATTCTCAGACACCCATTTCTTTGTTTTTGTAACTACATCATCTACCTTGGCAGTTCAGTAAACACTGGCATGGTTGGAGCATAAGGAAGGCGAAAAAATAATTTTACCTAAGGGAAAAATTCATGGAAATTTCCAGAGAAGGAAATTATGCTAGCACTTATCCTTCAAAAATATGTGGCTGGCAGGTGGCGTGGTGGTTAAGGACGCTGGACTCCCACATGGCCGACCACGGTTCAAGTCCTGGACCTGGAGGCTTGTTCTCTCACTTTCCCACCCTCTCCTTTTGTCTTGCTCTGTCCCTCTCTGGTCAAAATAAAAAAATGAAATGAATGAATGAATAAATTTTTTTAAAAAGTTTAAAAAAAAATAAATAGGAGTGGGGCCAACAGGTGGTATGGTGGTGAAGGTGCTGGACTCCCACATGGCCGACTATGGTTCGAGTCCCCAACCTAGTGACTTGCTTTCTCACTTTCTCTGTCTTTGGTCAAAATTAATAATAATAATAATAATATTTATTTAACATTTTATTTATTTATTTATTTATTTATTTATTTATTTATTTATTTATTTTAATTTGACCAGAGAGGGACAGAATGAGAGAGAGAAAGTAAGAAAGCAAGCCGCCAGGTCCAGGACTTGAACTGCAGTTGGCCATGTGAGGGTCCAGTGCCTTTAACCACCATGCCACCTGTCGGCCCCTAAATTAAACAATTCTTTTTTTTTTGGGAGAGGTTTTCACTATAGGGTACGTGTGCTCGCCAGACAGAGAGAGACATAGAGACAGAAAGCGAGAAATCACCCCCCGGGGGGATGGTCACGCCGCAATTCCTTCTCCTCCATTCTCCTCTCGGGATCTTGGGCACGCACGCACACGCGCCTGGCGTGAGTTTTAAGCCACTGGGTCTGGGACGCGAACCGCGGTCGACTACGTGGGAGTCCAGCGACATAGCCATTACACTAACTGCTGGTTCCCAATTAAACAATTCTTTAAAAAGAAATGAATAAATAGGAGTTATCAGGAGACAAGATGGGGAAGTTTAAAGTTTATCCAATGATTATAATTTTGATTGTAGAGTTCTATTGCATTGATTCTAGGGACAAGTGGACATACGGTAGGCACGGGATCAGCAGATAGTGTAATAGTTACATTGCTGGACTCTCACATAATTGACTGCAGTTCAAGCCCTGGACCCAGCGGCTTAAAACTCATGCCTGGTGTGTATGCGGGTGTGCCCAAAATCCCAAGAAGAGGATGGAGGAGAAGGGATTGCAGTGTGGCCACGTCCCTTGGGGGGGTGATTTCTCACTTTCTGCCTCTCTATTTCTCTCTGTCTCTTTGGCAAGCAAGCAAAAAAAAATCTCTAAAAATAAAAGAAATATGGTAGGCATGAAGACCATATTCCATAATTTGAAAATGTTCCAATCTTATTAAAATGTGAAATATTGAGCAACTCATGGGATCTTATCATTTGATTTCAAACATATCTTTAGAAATCTTAAGTTTAACCAATCTACAAGATCTTGATAGCCATTTTACTAAATTAATACTCTTAAATTTCAACTGTTTTCAAAAAATATTTTTAAAGCATTATTTATTTATCTAATTCCATTCGTTATTATTTTTTAATTTGACCAGAGAGAGAGAGAGAGAAAGGGAAAGCGAGAAAGCAAACTGCCTGGTCTAGGACTCAAACCATGGTCAACTATGTGGGAGTCCACTGCCCCAACCACCATGCCACCTGCTGGCCCTCCAAAAAATATTTTTGAGTATACTAAGAACTCGTATGAAATAGTTCACAAATTTCTTTAGGAGTTTAATTTAAGGGTAAAAATTTAGCAGTACAACGCACCTAGGACAAACATAAAGGCTATCCTCATGTTTTCAAGGCTATTATGATGTGGTTATAATTTCAGGGTTTTAAAAATTGTTGATTTTACTAATTTGATGAGCTCTGTAAGATCTCTTTTTTTTTTTTTTTTTTTGAGAGGTTTTTGCTATAGGGCACGTGCGCTCACCAGAAAGACATAGAGAGACAGAAAGTGAAAAATCACCCCCCCAGTGGAGGAATGGCCATGCCGCAATCCCTTCTCCTCCATTCTCCTCTCGGGATCTTGGGCACACACACACACGTGCCTGGCGTGAGTTTAAGCCACTGAGTCTGGGACTCGAACCATGGTCGAGTACATGGGAGTCCAGTGACATAGCCATTACACTAACTGCTGGTCCCTAAGACCTTGTTTTTGTGTGGTTTTTTTTTTTTTTTTTTTTTTTTTTTCAGTTGACAGAGGGCATGTGTGCTTGCAAGAGAAAGACACAGAGATAGAGAAAGGGAGAGGAAGAAATCACTCCCCTACTGGGGTCATGTGGTCATGCTGATAAAAGATACTGGGTGATCAGGCCCAATACCAGTGCCAGACTCAGGACTGCAAGATGTCCAGGGTCTTGTCCCACGCTTGTGAAGAGTTAGAGATGCTGACACTGAGAGAGACAGCAAAGTGGTTTCTTTTTTCAGGTTTTTGCCATAGGGCTCATGCTGGAGAGAGAAAGTGAGAAATCACTCCCCAGGGGGTTGGCCATGCTACAATCCCTTCTCCTCTCAGAATTTTGGGCACGTATGCATTCATGTCCAGCATGATTTTCAAGTCACTCAGTCTGAGACTTAAACTGTGGTCAGCCATGTGGGAGTCCTGCGCCTGAACCACCATGCCACCTGCTGGCCCTGCAAAATGGAGATTATTAAGAGAGGGAAGTAAGAACAGAGCTCCCAAGTAGGGAGGGCTTGCAGAACTGGGCTGCTGAAGAGGAGCTGACGCAAAAGGTTTTTATCTAAATCTGAGCAATGGGTTGGCTCTCTGATAGATGGGCTTTAGAAAATAGTTACATGGTAGTCTGGGTGATTTATTACCTCATTCAAGGTGGGGTCAGCAGCCCATAACTATCTATACTTTTTGTTAGAATGTAGTTAGCAAATTGAAACAGTTGCCCTTAGCTATAGCTATTTTGAGCCCTAATGCAGCTAGCTCTTTGTCATTAAGGCTTTGTGCTGGGTAAAGCTTACAGTGTCTCTATTTGGGGGCTTATACCCTAAATATATGTCCCAAGCCCATCTCCTACTTCAATGCCTCAGTCTTTTCTACTCCATTTCTCCATTTTGTTGGGATTTGGGGCATGTAGGGACATGCGACTGGCATGTTTTTCAGGACTTGGGGGCTGAGATTCAAACAGCGGTTTGCCATGTGAGATCCAGCTCTCTTAACCATTAGGCTTGGGGTCAGCCTGGCTCCCAAGTTTTTAGAAGTTTACTGATTAATTTCTTGCGAGAGAGAGGGACAGGCAGGCACCCCCAGTAGAATCTTCACAGTGCACTCCTAACCTTACTACCTGGCATGTACAGGGAGACATGAGACATGAACCCAGGGCCTTCTTATATGACCTTAGTGTTGTGGAGCATTGCATTATCCCTGCGTCACCACGGTTGGCCCTTATCCCCTGCATTCTAGCATCTTCCTGTTTTCTTCATCTATAGTGTTGGTATTCTGGATGCTTAGGATTAAGAGCATGAATGAATTTCAAATAGCAGGTTTGGCGATTTCTGAAAATGGCAAAAGTGACAGAACATTAGGTAGGTTTTCCCAGGACTTCACTCCCCCGAGAAGGCCAGCACTGTGGAATATGTAGTGCCATAGTCTCCCTTGCAAATCTGCCTTACTCTCCTTGGCTATCAGATCACCCAGGTTTTGGCTCAGTCTAACCAGATTCTCAACTCCTAAGCAACTGGAGGGCAGGCAGAAGCAGCAGTCGGGATGCTGAATAAGAACTCAGTGTTTGCAAGAATACTGATTTTGCTTTTCTGACCTTTGTTCAATTAAAAAGTCTAGTTCATTATTTTATTGTGCTACTAGCAGCCAAATATGTTGGATCTGAGGGCCAGGGAAGCAGGAGGCATGCTGCAACCCGGACCCTCCACATTAAATCATCTCCTACTCAAGGGCGGCTACTGGCAGCTGGAAATTTGATTTAAGAGCCAATATACTGTTTAGCACCATTGTTTATGTGTACAAAGAACAATGACAGACGATTTTTTAAAGCATTCTTGATTTTAGACCATTCAGTGCCCCTCACTTTCTATTCATTCACTTTCTTTGAATCATGAACATACTTTTTTTTCAGTAATTAGGAACAAAAATAAACATGAAACATCCCAGCTTTTTTTTTTTTTTTTTTTTGACAGTTTATTACCACTTTTACTCATTCCTCAAGTTAGAGCAGGCATTTTCTCCCCTGTATTGTAGGCTATCAATTTCCTTAGGGAGGAGAAGAATCAACAAAATGTCCAATCACAGAGAAAGAGCATCCTAATTTTAGTCTGGATAATGGAAGAATTATAAAGAAATACAAATACAACTTCTCTATACATTAATATGTGATCATCATATTTAAAGTTACAAAAGGGCCAGCCCGTAGTGTCACACGGCTGGCAGCACCATTCTAGTCCCAGATCTGATCTGCAAGAAACTCAGGGTGTGTATGAGTGCGTGTTCAACATCCTGAAAGGAGTAACAGAAGGGACTGCAGCGTGACTATCCCCCATGGAAGGTGCCTTCTTACTCCCCACCGCCCCGTCTCACTTCTGCAAGCGCATGTTCTCTCCAGCAATTTAAAATAAATAAATAAAATAAAGTTAAGGGCCAGCAGACGTTGTGGAGCTTAAGGCGTCTAGATCACACATAGCTAACTGTGTGGTTCAAGTTCTGGACCCGGCAGCTTGAAAGCCACACTGGGCAGGTGTGTGCGCATACCCAAAATCCAAAGAGTAGACTGGAAGAGAAAGGATTGCAGCATGGCCATCCCCCCTGGAGGGTGATTTCTACTCTCTCTCTGTTTCTCTGGCAAGCACACATGCCTTACAGCAAAAACTAAAATAAATAAATAAATAAATAAATAAATAAATAAATAAATAAATAAATAAAAATAAAGTTAAAATAATGCTAATTTTAAAAATATAATACATAATGAAAGAGGAATGGATATGATTAAGGAAGCAGTGTCTAAGGGTCTGCCTGGGCCGACATCCTAATACAGATATTCCCTCTGCACCTCTGAACAAATCCAGTGACAAGACAGCTTTCTGTTCCATGAGACATCGCACTGCACTTGGTTACTCCACTGTTGGGAGGTCACTGGAGATCTGTGTGCACGGTACTGTACTAAAAGTTCTATGGATTAAAAAAAGAACCAAAGTCCTTGCCTTAAGGAAGCCTAGTTATCTTGCTCACAAAGTTCAAACAATACTTAAGAGATAAGAAAGTAAGAGCCATGGAGAGCCACAAGCCAGCCTCATGGAAATTCAGAGGAAGGGATGAGCTAGCCTGTCTGGACAAGCTATCCCAGTGTTGCAGCTCTGT
The DNA here is from genome assembly GCA_026018925.1 of Tupaia tana. Lineage (NCBI taxonomy): Eukaryota > Metazoa > Chordata > Mammalia > Scandentia > Tupaiidae > Tupaia > Tupaia tana. The sequence continues at coordinate 57,375,685 of JAKSZU010000008.1, read as the reverse complement.
GGACTGACACTAACTTCTCTCATACAAGCTCTCATACAAGAGCTGGACATATTGTATGGACAAAAGCTATCCAAAGAAGCTAGATGGCTGAGGGGCTTGAAGCCTGACCTTGGGCATTAGACAGCTTTGGTATGAGCCTAGACCTTGTATGTTTAGCTGTGACCCTGAGTAAATTGCATAGCCCCACTCAGCTTCTCTTTTCTCCTTTATAAAATGGGGACACTAACACTTACCTGACAAGCTTATGGAGGTTTTAAATAATCATACATGCTGCTTTAGCACAGTGCCTGTTACTTGGTGTTTAGAGACAGGGGCTTTTACTCTTTTCCTTTTTCCCCCTTCTAATCTATCTCTGGTATTTTTATCATTCCTAATAATACACTGTTTTCCAGACCTCCTTATTTTATGACTATCATTCTCCAAATGATCTAGTTTTCATTCTCATTCAATGTGCTAATATATCTAGAATTTCACAACAAAACTTTCCCCCAAACAGGGAATCTATGTGGGATCTAACCAAACACAGTAACCAGACTGCTCCTTCCCTTCTGACCTATGCTTTTACTAAGGCAATCCGAATTCCACGTACGCTATATATATATATATATATATATATATATATATATATATTTAGTTTTTGCTATAAAGCGTGTGTGTACTTGCTCTCTCATTGGGAGAGAAGGTGAGAAAGAATGCCCTGGGGGATGGCCACACTGCTATCTCTTCTCCATCTTCCTCTTGAGGTTTTAGGCACACCCACACATACACCACACCTGGTGTGTCTTTTAAGCCGCTGGTCTCGAACTCAGAAATGCACAGTTGGCCATGTAGTATCCAACTGCCTTAACCATCACACCACCAGCTGGCTCAAAATTTGTTTTTTAAAGCAATTCCATGCCTATGTTGCACCATGGCAAACTTGTAGTTAACACCTTTAGGCACTATTTAGATGCTGAACAATCAGGACTCTCTTATCTTGTATATTTATTTTTTAAATAATTATTTATTAAATTTGATTTGTTATAATTAGTATTATTATTTTAATTTGACCAGAGAGAGAGAGAGAGAGAGAGAAAGGGAAAGTGAGAAAGCAAGCTGCCAGGTCCAGGACTTGAACTGCCATCAGCCATGTGGGAATCCAGAGCCCTTAACTACCACACCACCTGCTGGCCCTCTTGTGAGATTTATTTTTAAAATATAAGACTTTGAGGACCAGCAGATGGTGTAATGGTTTCATCGCTGGACAGTCGCAGTTCTAGTCCCAGACCCAGTGGCTTAAAACTCATGCTGGATTTCTGTGCATGCATGCCCAAGATTCCCGAGAGGAGAATGGCATTTTCAATTAGGTCTCACTATGCTGTGATCCTTGCCCTAGTTCCAAGCTAGTCAGGATCACAGGTGTGCACAGGTGTGCCCAGCTGGTTCAGGTCAACCTGAAATCTGAACCTGGGCCTCTCGTATGTCTCCAATATTGCACAGCTGGGTCAAAATGATCTTTGCATCTCTTCTGTGTAGGCATGGACTCTTGCTTCCAAGTGGCAGAAAGCTAGCTAGAACTACCTTAGGTAGGAATGAATAATTTCTTTTTCGTTATTATTATTTTTTTTTTTTTTTGGAGAGGTTTTTGCTATAGGGCATGTGTGCTCAACAGAAAGACAGAGACAGAGGAGAGACAGAAAGCGAGAAATCACTCCTCAGGGGGAATGGCCACACCGCAATCCCTTCTCCTCCATTCTCCTCTTGAGATCTTGAGCACACACGCACAAACGCCCGGTGTGAGTTTAAGCCACCAGGTCTGGGACTCGAACCGCAGTCAACTACATGGGAGTCCAGCGACACAGCCATTACGCCAACTGCTGGTCCCAAGAATGAGCAATTTCTTTGATGGTATGACTGAAGATTGAGAAAAAGGGGATACCTGCGATTCTGACTGAACCCTCATAAGATGAGCACCGGCTTCATTGTCTCCCATAGGTTTCTCTGGGACTCTGGTCACTGGCAGCTCCTCATTTCTATTGTTAAAACTTACGTCAAAGAAGAAAATGACTCCTTCTTCAGGTCTTCCTTTTCACAATTATTTACTTACTTATAAGAATTTATTTTATTTTATTCATTATTATCATTTTCTTTCCAGAGAGAGAAAGAGAGAGAGAGAAAACAAGAAAGCAAGGTGCCAGGCCTGAGACCCAAACCACAGTTGTCTACGTGGGAGTCCAGTGCCCTAAACCACCATGCCACTTGCTGGCTCCCTCACAACTATTTATTGATAGAAATATCCCAGGGAAGGAATGCTTACCAGAGAACTTGCAAAATTTCAAAGTAAATGACAGAATAACTTAAAATACCTCATTAAATAAAATGTAGCCTGTAGTTATTAACAATCATTTAGGAAGAATTAGATAATGCGACAGTACCCAGGCTGTTACTTATTAAAGAATAGAGAGCAAACTGTTATTCAAACTAGACGAGATTCGATTTCAAAACTCCTGTTTTCTAAGTCTTTAACCAAATTTTTTAGGCTGTTCACCAGGCTTCTGTCTTAAGACAGATACAAAGTTATCTTGCTATACATGGGGGGAGTTCAAAAAGTTCATGGACAAATGTGTATTATGAAGAAACTATGTATGGACTTCATTTTAATGTTTTTTTGCAACAATATAAACTTGTACTCTAATTCATTTTTGGAAGGAACTTTCTAACTTTTTGAAGTCTCCTCATACCACCAACAAGCACCATACCATGGCAGCAGAGTGAAAATATTAATTTTCCAAGGATTTCCTAACTCCCAAGGATTATATGAAGATAAAACAGAGAAAACTCATGGGACAGGTCCACTGATTAGTCTAGTCATGCCAAGTTACATGTAATTTGTAAAACTGGATTATTGTTTTGGCTTCTTACGTAGGTTTCTAAAGCAATCCTCTTAAATGAACAGTGAGTAATTTGTTATTTCTCAAAGTAATAAAAGACGTCAATGTATTGCTTATGATTTGCTTATCACAGAAACCATCAAAGTCACCCAGGAGAGGTAAAATGCTGACCCAAATCTAAGGATAGCCACTGAAATAAAAATAGAAAAAATGTTTGTCTTTACTCCTAGTTTAGAATCTGGGCTGTATCACCCTTTGCCTGCGGTGCTTACCATTCTACAGGCTAAAGTGCCCTCTGGACAAAGATATGGATATTGGCTATGGGCCAGTGCTGAGGTGCAGAGCCAGACTGGAATACCATGGAACTCTACTACTGACTGGTCCTACATTCTGTGAGAAAAAAATTTAAACATGACAAGAAAATTTAAAGTAATTGATGTCTCAGGCCCGGCAGGTGGCATGGTGGTTAAGGGTGCTGGACTCCCACATGACTGATTACAATTCAAGCCCTGGACCTGGTGGCTTGCCTTCTTTCTCTCCCTCTGTGTGTGTCCCTCTCTGATCAAATTAAAATAAATAAAGAAAGAAATAAAGTTCAGTAAAATAATTCTTTATTAGAAAAAAAAAGTAAATGATGTCTCATCTGAAGTGAAAACCAGCCCAGCTAAGGAACTATAACTCTAAAGGATTTTAATAATTAAATATTCAGAAAATTAAGGAGTATTTCTTACAGCCTTTATATCTATACAGCTCAAAGAGTATATCATCTTAAACTTGTACACAGCAAAGAAATTTGGAAACATTTTTACCCTTTTTTTTAAGAATTATTTTTTGTAACTCTTATTTATTTATTTATGTATTTATTTATTTAAATTCAACCAGAGAGCAACAGAATGAAAGAGAGAGGGAAAGTGAGAAAGCAAACCACCAGGTCTGGGACTTGAACCACAGTCAGCCAGGTGGGAGTCCAGGGCCCTTAACCACCACACCACCTGCCAGCCCCATCCATTTTTACTAATCCACAAATACTATAGCACCAGGTTCTTGATAAGTCAGTTTTTATTTATTTATTTATTTATTATTTAACTTTATTTGTTATTATTATTTTTGAATTTGATCAGAGAGAGAGAAAGTGAAAGTGAAAGCAAGCCTCCAGGTCTGAGATTCAAACCATAGTCGGCCATATGGGAGTCTAGCACATTAACCACCATACCACCTTCTGGCCAACACAAGTCAGCTTTTTAGAAAGGTTATCAATGTACAGAAAATGTAGTAGATACCTGAAATATCTTAATGTTTTAAAATGTGCTCTTTTTTCTTTTAGTTTTTGCTATAGGGCACATGCACTTGCCAGAGAGAGGGATAAAGATAGTGGGTGAGGGGAGAGTGAGAAATCACTCCCAGAGAGGATGGCCACACAACAGTCATTTCTCCTACATTCTCCTCTTATAATGTTGGGCACACATGGGCCGGCAGGGGTATGGTGGTTAAGGGCGTTAGACTTCCATGTGACTGACCAAGGTTTGAGTCCCGGACCTGGTGGCTTGCTTTCTCATTTTCCCTCTCTCTCACTCTGTCCCTCTCTGGTCAAATTTAAATAAATATATAAAGTTGAATGAAATAATTCCTTAAAAAAAAAAAAAAAAAAAACCTTAAAAAAAAAAAAAGAACTTTGGGCACACACATGTACCAGGTGTGATTTTCAAGTTGCCAGGTCCAGGACTTGATCCACAGATTCAGCTATGTGGGATCCAGCTGACTTAATCTCCTCACTACCTTCTGACCCTAAAATGTGAATGTTTTAACTATTTAAAACTTACATACTTTTATTTTCTACATAATGAGTACTCTAGCAATAAAAATTCATATTTTCTTTAAATGTTCCCATCACGTCAGTCCATTTTGTGCTGCTACAACAGAATATCACAGATTCAGTAATTTACAATAAGCAGAATTTTTTTTTCTTAGATAAAAAATTAAAACCATAGATCCTTTTTGCTCCAAAGAATCTTAGAAACTAGTGTTTTTAGAAGCATCACTTTATTTTTTTAGAGGTTTTTTTCCAACAGGGTGCGTGCGCTTGCCAGAGACAGACAGAGAGACAAAAAGCAAGAAATCACGCCCCTGGGAGGATGGCCACGCCACAATCCCTTCTCATCTTGGGATCTTGGGCACGCACGCACATATGACCGGCATAAGTTTAAGCCACAGGGTCTGGGACTTGAACCGTGGTCGACTACATGGGAGTCTAGCAAAATAGCCATTACGCTAACTGCTGGACCCAATAAGCAGAAATTTATTGGTTCACGGTTCTGAAGGCTGGGAAGTCTAAGATCAAGGGGCTGGCATTCTGACAAGGGCCTTCTTGCTACATCACCCCATGGCAGAAAGGCAAAGAGAGCATAGGAGAGAGCAAGAGCACCAGGAGGAGACTGAACTTACCTTTTATAAGGAACCCACTCCCTCTGCAACAGCATTAACACATTCCCTGTGCCCTTATGCTCTATTCGTCTCTCATTAGGACCCACCTCTCAACACTGTTGCACTGGGGATTCAGTTTTCAACATGTAATTTTTGGGGGACACATTCAAACTAAAACATCCATTAAATGGGATATTTACTCTGAATTACCAATGGACATTTGTCACATTTAAATATGTGACTATATCAAATTTACAGTATAGGCTGGTGATTTTAGGTTTACCTATTTTTCTTAAAGAATTATTTATTTAACGTTTAGTTATTTATCCATTTTAATTTGACCAGAGAGGGAGAGAGTAAGATAGAAAGTGAGAGAGAAAAAGTGAGAAAACAAGCCACCAGTTCTGGGACTTGAACCACAGTTGGCCATGTGGGAGTCCAGCACCCTCAACCACCATGCCCCCTGCCAGCCCCTACCTATTATTTTTGAGTGACTTACCTTTATTAGTAATCTAACTTATTCAGTCTTTTACTTCAAGTGGGACAAGAGCAAATGGGTTTGAATCAAATGGCCCACAATGATCTAAGTGTGAATGGTATGATTATCATTTTATCTAAGATAGTATTTTTGTTGGCACTACCTATGTATTTGTGTATGAGTAACCTGACTTGGCAAAATAACCAAAACCCCAAACCCCAAACGCAATTAAATATGCTGTTCTCATTAGATGGCTATCATTCTGTTCAAGTTACATACTATGTTGCCTACCGACGAAGTAGTTTTCAAGGTTCTATTGTATTCATTAAAAGCCAGCATTATTCTTTAAATTCAAATACTCAAATACTAATCACATGGGCACACAGGTTTAATAACAGAAGTTGCTGAACTGCTTCATGGTGTAAAGGACGTTGGATTAGGTCCTACTTCAGGACCATCCAGGTGAAGAGAGGTCAACATCCACTGACTTCAGTTGCTCTTCACTCAAACTTCTTGCAACTCTCTGTTCTGCCTACACCACTGAAAATGTTCAATTAAAGGTTGCAGATAACTTTTTTTTTTTTTTTTTTTTTTTTTTTTTTTTTGCCATAGTGTGTGTGTGCTCACCAGACAGACAGAGACAGACAGAGAGACAGAAAGTGAGAACTCATCCCCAGGAGGGATGGCCATGTCGCAATCCCTTCTCCTCCATTCTCCTCTCGGGATCCTGGGCACACACACACATGCGCCCGGCGTGAGTTTTAAGCCACCGGGTCCAGGACTCGAACCACGGTTGACTATATGGGAGTGTAGCAACATAGCCATTACACCAACTGCTGGTCCCAGCAGATAACTTCTTTTCAGGTCATCTTTTTCCACAAACAACTACTACCTTGGCTTCCCAAATGTTTTCTCTGCCACAAACTTTCTCTTCCCTCCCCCTTGTTTTCCCCTTTTCTATAATGCCAATTACTCCCATGACTAAAACCTTTCCTGAAGACTTGGAGATAATCCAAATTTCTTGGGGCCAGGAGGTGGTGTGGTGAAGGCACTGGACTTCCACATGGTCGACTGCAGTTCCAGTCCCAGACCTGGTGGCTTGCTTTCTCACTTTCTCTGTCTGGTGAGTACATGTGCATTACAGCAAATTAAAAACAAACAAACAAACAAAATCCAAATTTCTTAACTTGAGATTGGAATTTACAGATGATTTACCATTTACCAAAGTCAGAACCCCCTTTTCATCCTGAAAGATATGACAACTATGATCAAATACTTGCCTCCTGTATGCCTCCAATATTGCATTATTGTTTCTCTTTCTACATCTTTGCCTGGTTCCTTGGTCCTGTCTCTGGCATTTCTCTAGGCCCTATGTTTTGTTTTGTTTTGTTTTTGAGAGGTTTTTGCTGTAGGGCATGTGCACTCACCAGAAAGAGAGAGAGAGAGAGAGAGACAGAAAGCGAGAAATCACCCCCCAGGGGGGATGGCCACGCTGCAATCCCTCATTATCCATTCTCCTCCCGGGAACTTAGGCACACACGCACACACACACGCCCAGTGTGAGTTTAAGCCACCAGGTCCGGGACCTGAACCACAGTCGACTACATGGGAGTCCAGCAACATAGGCATTAAGCTAACTGCTGGTCCCTAGGTTCTGTGTTTTTATCTCCTTTCCCTGTATATCTCAATGATTCCTAATTATGGCTGTGGAAAGGCTCCCAAATGCACATCCTAAGGGCTCCAGATTTCATCACCATTTCCAGAGGCTTTTTGGACCCCCTATACCTGGAGATTCCATGAACAGCTCAAATTCTCTATACTTAAAGCAGCCTCATCTTACTCCCTCTACAAAGGGTCCTTCTATTTCTACTGTGTTCATGGCCCCAGAATTCTCCATTTAGAAGCTTGATATCCACAAATCATTTGACACCTCATCTTCCTCGACAAAGTTAGCTCCACTTTCTATGCCTTCTCCCTACTGTCCATTTTGAATCCCTTAGTACTTTAACTGCTGTATGTTTCCGTTGCAGTTTTTAAATTTTTATTATCTTTTTTTTTTTTTTTTTTAACAATTTTCTACCTCTTCTAATCTCATCCACAGATGCCAGAGTAATCTTTTAAAAACTTACCTTTGAGGGGTAAAGTGGGGACGTGGTGGTTAAGGGTGCTGGACTCCCACATGGCCGGCCAACAGCAGATTGAGTCCTGGACCTGGCAGCTGCTTTCTCACTTTCCCTATCTCTCTCTCACCCTGTCTCTCTCTGGTCAAATTAAAATAAATAAATAAAGTTAAATAAAATAATTCTTTAAAAATGTTTTTTTTAAAAAACTTACTTTTAGCATATCATATCCCTGCTTACATGGTACCAGAATAAGATCCAAGTTCCAATTCCTTTTCCATCTCACCCTAACTTACTTTTCAAGCTCATTTGCAACCACACCCCTGTGCTGAAACCAGAAAGCCCAATAACGGGTTTCTAAACCCACCCATTTTTGTGCCTCCTCTAATGGTTCCCTTGCCTAGAACATCTGCTCTCAAAATCACCTGTCTCCCTAGTCAAGAAAGTCTGTTCTCTAAAACCACTCTCTACCCTTTCCCAGCAGACTTTTTCTCACCCAGTTGCAGTAATTCCCTCCATCTGCTAAGTCCCTTGCAGCATTTTATGTTTACCTGTCAATAATTTGCTATTTTTATGGGTAGTCATTTTTTCCTCGTTTAGATTGTACGCAAGATACCAAGGTGGTGTATTCATCTCCAGCTTTCCTCCCTCCAGCAGGGGGTCTAGTGAGATTGCTGTGTTTAAATATTTTGAATGGAACACAACTTTTTAAAAATGGGAGAGAAAGCCTAGATATAGCAGAACGAAATATACAAAATCTAAATTAGACTTAAGTCCAAAGCTCTTGATTTCTCTCATCCAAGAGCCTATCTTTCAAGATATCCTGCCTTTCCATGTAGGAAGGCTTTCTTCCCCCTTTGATGATTTATTAATCAACCACAGTGCTGCTCACGAAGTAAATGGAGGATGGGAAAGAACAAAAGGGGGATAGAAAGTCAGCGTCTTAATCGCTAAGATCTTACTTCACAAAGGTGTCAACACCAGAGGTCTTTTAAAAGTTCGTAGAAAACGCATTATTATTAAAAAAACAGCATAGGTTTAAAAAATTTGCATCAAAAAAGGGTTCTTTTCCACGAACTTCTTGAAGTGCCCACGTACATACTTCAATGTGTGCTTTTTGAGTTTGCAATGGAAAGAGTTAATACAAGAGGACTCAGGGTCTCTGATCACTGGCGAGAAGACGTCTAAAGAAGACGAGAATGAAGTGAAAGTATGTAGGTCATCTTACACCCGTTAGTAAAGTTATGGAGTAGAAAAAAATGACCGCGAAAACGAGACGTAGAGGATTAAAGTAATGGGCGCTTGTAACCTCAGTAATCCCTTCTCCATTACCGGTCCTGCATCAATAAGACCTGGGTCTGACTGCTCATACCCTTTTTAAAATGAAGCCATAGAAGCCACACTCCTTTTAAAAATTCCTTCTGCACCATATTGTAACGTGCGACCAGTGAAGGGATTCTCACGCAGTCACAAACTCAGTAACCAGCCGCACACTGGGCCAAGCCTTCCTGGCCACGAGGAACTCGTTTCCATAAAAGAACGCCGTATCCCGAGGGAGCTCAGGCCTCAACCTGGGAGGGTAGCCCCTCAGGCGGAGCCCGCAGGTCTCGTAAAGCGGAACCATCTGTAACGGAAAGCTCCAGCCATAAGGCCCGAAGGCCTACCCTACACGCACTCCAGGCATTGGGCCGCGGGGGTGGAGGGGTGGTGGCATATCTCACCGCCCCCGGGCCGGGGTCCAGAGCACCGACCAGCGTGGAGCCCGGCCCAGCTCACAATGAGCTCGGGCCCGCCGCGGGCCTGAGCGCAGGCGCCGGGGGGCGGGGGCGCGGGGCGGAGGCCGCGCTCCGGCGGAGGCACCTCCCCTGTCGCCCGCCCACGTCCGCCTGCGGGAAAGCCGCGAGCGGCGCGAGGGCGGGAAGCGGTGGCCGGTCTGCACCTGCACAGCCGGGTCGCACCGCCCCCTCCCCTCTTGCTCCCTCTACGCTACCCTCCTTCCTCTTCCGCCCCCTCCTTGCTCCTCCAGCAGCCGCCCGGCTCCGCCCCGCTCGCGCGGCAGCCCGGGCGCCTGTGACGTCACAAGTCCCCGCCCCTACCATAAATACTGGCGTCGCCGGCGCCGCCTTCCCACACTCACTGGCTCTTCTCTCCGATGCTCCGTTTCATTTTTCTCTCCCTGTGGTCGCCTTCTCCGCCTCTTCTCATCCTTTCTCGGTCTGCTGCTCTGCGGTGAGACGAGGCTGAATCCTCTCCCCACCCAGCCCGCGCCTTTCTTCTTTCACCCGCGCTGTTGTATTTCTCTTTCGGCCGCCGCCGCCACTGCTGCACAGCTGGTGTCGGTGCCGCACTTTTCCCCCCACGCCGTCCCCGCAGCCTATGGCCCAGGCCGCCTTGGGTATTTCTGCTCAAGGTAACCACATCCCTCTTTAAAAATTCCGCCGAAAAAGAGAAGACGCTTTACCCGACTCTTTGGGCCGTTATCTCACGTGAGTATGACCCGAGGGGCGCGGCGCGGCTCGGCGCGAGAGGGGCCAGAACGCGGGGCTGGCTGGCGGGGGCGGGAGCGGCTGAGTGTCTGCGGCTGGGCCCGGGTGCCCGCGGGCATCCCCGCAGCGTCCCGCGGCCGGCCGCCTCGAACATGGCGGACGGCGGCATGTGTGGCGGCTGTCGGTGCCTCCGGCGGCGGCAGGCGGCGCCTCGGGGCCCTCAAAGCTTTCAGGCGGCCGCCGGACGCTCGGCTCAGCCCGAGCCGCGGCGACTGGGCGAGGGGGCGTGTGCGAGTGGGGACGCGCGGGGGTCTTGCCGCGGGCTGTCCCTGTCGCCTCCCGGAGGCGTGCGGCCCCCACCCCTCTCCCGTGGTGCATTGCTGTTTCCGGGGAGGGGGCCTAGCCGCAGCCCTGAGGGTCTGGGGGCCCGCAGCTCTGGTTCCCAGCTCCGCTGCCGCCTTGGCTTCCCTGAGTCCGGCGGGCTGGCGGCGCGTTGAGCTGCAACGGCCCGGACCTTGGGTTATGAATGGAACGGGGCGGGCCCGGTGCCGGCCTCGGGTGACAGCTGCGGAGGAGGTCGGATTCCTGGGGGTGCGGGGCGCGCGGTCCCCCTCTGGTGGAGGAAAGTTGACGCCACTCGGGGCGCGGCGGCGGGGAAGCCCCGGTGTCAGGTAGCGAGCGAGAGGCCTTTGGCCCCTTCTGGAAGCCTCGGGGCTGCTGCTCCGCCCCTGCGACGCTCCTGATTGGGTCAAGTCGCTTTCACTCACCCCAGTCACCCAGAGCCTGAGGATTAGTCACCATGGCTTCGCCTTCCCGTCCGCGCCAGGATTCCTGGGCAGAAAAAGGAAGAACGGTAGGCTGAGGTGGCTTATCAAGTACTATCCTTGACTGTCACCAGTAATGGTGGTGACGTGTTTTAACCCTTACTCACCGTATATCCTGGTCCTGTGTTTCTTAGACTGAACTGCAGACTGTCCTAATCTTGAGGACAGTCGGGGGCAGTTTACAGTCCCTTGATGTTTCAGCAGATTTTCTTAGATTCTGTTCTGTGTCTGGTTACGTTTCCACCAGGTTGGTGGAGATCTGAGGACTCTAAAGGGAGAGGGAATTGGCCATGTTCTCAGGAAAGGTCGATGTGGGCTAATCTGGCTCGTGATCATCTGGCAAGGCTCTAATAATCATTTAATTTCTTCTACAAATACGAGAGCATACAGATGCTGTTCGTGAAGACAGATAAGCACAGGGGAGTTGACATGAAGTAAGAGAATCTACTAAATAAAATGATTGAATGAAATGAAGTCAAGCAGTCAGTGCCCTTCTCCAAGGTTTTATTACATACATTTTCAAACTTAGAAGGTAGAATAGTTGTACCCTCGTTGTACCCCCACTAGATTTGCTTTACCTCTCCATCTTATTTTTCAATGTATTTCACAGTGAATTGGAGACATCAGAACTTTTACCCTTCCAACTTTAGTGTATACATATCATTAAATAGAGTTAAGTGCTGTTTACTACCTTTTATATATTGGAAAAGGGAATTAATTTAACAGTAAAAATCCACAAATCTTAGGGTAAATTATTTGATGGGTTTTGACAATAGTACAGATGTATAACCCAAATCTCTAAAAAGATGTGGAACATGGAGATCACCTTAGAAAGTTTTTTCTTGGCCTATTCAGATTCCCACTCCCCACAGTGGCAACCAAGATTCTGATTTTTTTAAAACCTAAGGTTAGTTTTACCTGTTTTAGAACTTACATATGAAGGGGGATCGTACTGGATGAATTCTTTTGTGTAATAGGTTTCTTTACCTCAGCTTGTTTTCAATATTCATTGGTGTTGGATTTACCAGTAGGTTATTCTTTATTGGTGGAAATTCCATTTTTTCTGATTTTTAAATTTTTATTTTGGAATATTGTTTATAGGAGAGTTACAAAGATAGCAATAGAGGTAACCAGCAGTTAGCGTAATGGCTATGTTGCTGGACTCCCACGTAGTCGACCGTGGTTCGCGTCCTGGACCCGGTGGCTTAAAACTCACGCCCGGCGCGTGTGTGTGCGTGCCCGCCCAAGATCCCGAGAGGAGAATGGAGGAGAAGGGATTGCAGCATGGCCATCCTCCCTGGGGGGTGATTTCTCGCTTTCTGTCTCTATGTCTCTCTCTGTCTGTCTGGCGAGCGCACGCGCCCTATAGCGAAAATCTCTCCACAAAAACAAAAGATAGCAATAGAATTCCTGCATACTTCTCATGTAGTTCACTTTTAAATATGTTAAATATTTCATTATCACAGTCCATTTATCAAAACCAAAAAAACTGATTTTAGTAGTTACCTAATTTTCAGACATTTTTGGATTTCATGAACTTTATTTTTAAAATTTATTTATTTATTTATTTTTTGAGAGGTTTTTGCTATAGGCCGTGTGCGCTCGCCAGAAAGAGACAGAAAGTGGGAAATCCCCCCTGGGGGGATGGCCATGCCGCAATCCCTTCTCTATTGTCCTCTTGGGATCTTGGGGCATGCTTGCACACACACCCTTGTGAGTTTAAGCCACCAGGCCCAGGACTTGAACCCCAGAGACAGCCATTATGCCAACTGCTGGAACCGTGAACTTAATGTCCTTTTTCTATTCTAGAATTTAATCGTATGTATACCACATCGTATTTGCCATGTCCCCCTAGTTTTCTCTGGTCTATGACAGTTTCTCAGACTTCTTTTTTGTTTTGAAGTTTTGCATGCACTCAGAGAAATCACCCACTAGGGCAGATGGCCATGCCACAGTCCTAGGTCTGTGACTTGAACTGCAAAAATCTATGTGGGATTCAGCCACTTTAACCTCCACATCACCTGCTGGCCCAGGCTTCCCTTGTTTGTCATGGTTTTTACCGTCTAGAGAAGTATTTGGCCAGATATCTGGTAGAATACTTCCCAGTCTGAGTTTGTCTTAGATTTTTCTCGTGATTAGATTGGAGTTTTGGAGTTTATAGAAAGAATACCACAGAGCAACTTAATTATTTTTTAAATTTTTAAAAAGAATTATTTACTTAATTTTTAAGTTTATTCTTCAATTTGACCAGAGAGTGAATGAAAAAGCAAGCTGCCATGTCTGGGACTTGGGACTCAAACTGCAGTTGGCCATGTGGGAGTTTAGCTCCTTAACCATCACATCACTACCAGCCCTGAAACTTTATCTTTTTTTTTTTTGGAGAGGTTTTTGCTATAGGGTGCATGCACTCGCCAGACGGACAGAGAGACAGAAAGAAAGCGAGAAATCACCCCCCAGGGGGGATGGCCATGCTGCAATCCCTTCTCTGTTCTCCTCTCGGGATCTTGGGCACGCACACACACGCCCAGCGTGAGTTTTAAGCCACCGGGTTTGGGACATGAACCGCGACTACCGACTACGTGGGAGTCCAGCGACAGCCATTACGCTAACTGCTGGTCCCCTGAAACTTTGTCTTAACTATTTATTTTAACATTTATTTAGTTATTTATGGTAATTTTAAGCAGCTGGTTCTGTGACTTGAACGTTGGTTAACCATGTTGAAATTTAGTCCCTAAACACTGTGTCACCTGCTGGCCCACCACAGAGCAACTCCTAAAAAAAAATCACGGATAAAATCATTGGTAAGATCATTCATTATGTGTTCTAGAATAGTGATTATTTTGAGATACCAAATTTTGGGTAATTACTGTCAAAGTTATTGTTATTTTGGGTATGTTTGTTTTACTGGCCTATTCCCTGACTCAATCAAGTACTCCCTACGAGCCTTCAAAAAGTTCATTGGAATTTGGATAAAAATATGAACTTTTGTTTTTCAACCTAAGTTCTGACAAGTTCAAGACATTTTTGTAAGTGAAGCTACAAGCCATTTACTCCATAATAAAAGAACTGAGGGTTCTGGGACTTGATCCTCCTTGATACAGTCTTTACATTATTATCTGAAGAAAAAGTATTTCTTTCTTTATTTCATAATAGACCACAGTGCATGTTCATGTGAGAAAGAGGGAGAGAGAAAGTACTCTGCGCAGGATCTAGTCTGCTTTCCCTTTAGCCTATCCAATTTTGAGTGCCTGGGGTGAGTCAGGCTGACCAGGCCCTGGTTTTGAACTGTAGTCACTATGTGGGATCTGTTTTTCTTTTGAACAGCACCTTGCTGCTGTGCCCGGAAACAGCCCTAAAACAGTTTTTTAAAATTTGCCAGAGGTGGGTAGAAAGCAAGTCCCAATGGGCATGGTTATACTGCATTCCCTTCTCCATTTCTCCATCCTGTCAGGATTTTGGGAATGCAGTGTTTATCAAGCTGTCCCATGAGATTTGAGCTGCAGTCAACCATGTGAGATTCAGCACACTTAACCACTATACTTTGGGAGTAGCCCAAGATTTTTTAAGTTACGAAATAAGTCAGAAGGAGCCCAATCAGGACTTTAGTAATTGCCTATAGAAACTCTCATAGAACTGCTCTTATTTGGTAAAGAAATAAGTAGGAGCATTGTCATAGTGGAGAAAGACTGGTGAAGCTTTCCTGCATGTTTTTCTTTTAAAGCTTCAGCTTTCTCAAAAAACTCTTTTTAAGCAAATGTTATATCATTCTTTGGTCCTCCAGAAAGTCAACAAGCAGAATGACTTGTGTATCCCCAAAAAGCATTGCCATGACATTTGCTCTTGACCAGTCTGCTTTTGCTTTGACTGGAACCATTCCATGTCTTAGTAGCCATTGGTTTGTGTTTTGTCTTCAGGAGCATCTTTTCATCCCCTGTTAAGTCTTCCAAGACATGCTTCAGGATTTTGATCACACTTGTTTAAAATTTGCATTGAGGACCAGCCCCTTTGTGCAGTAGTTGAGTGCTGTGCATTAGGGTTCTGTTCATTAGGAGACATCCCTATGGGGCCAACCATGGTTTGAGCCCTAGTCCTAGGCCTGGCCCTGATAGCTTGAGAAACATGGTTGGGCATGAATGGAGAAATGAAGGAGAAAGTATTGCAGTATGACCACACTTCAGTGGGTGTTGGTTTCGCTCTTTGGTCAACACACCCTCTGGCAATTAAAAGTAATCTACTGTGAAAGTTCTGCTCTTGCCTGCAGCTGATCCGTGCACTACCATTTTGGCACCCATCAAGCAGAAAGTTTGCCCAACTTCATCAGAATTGTGTAGCTGAACCACTTGAGATATCTGTAGTGTTAGCTGTTGTTTCTCCTGTCTTTGCAAATGAATGTGGATGGTACTGCTACTGAGGGTGGCATCTTCAACGTTGTCTAGTCCCTTTTTAAAATTAGTTGTCTCTTTGAAGATTGATGATTTCTTTGACAGCACTGTCTCCATAAACTTTGGGGGAAAAAAATCGTTGATGTCACCATTCTTCCATCCAAACTTTACCATAAATTTGATGTTCTTGTTTCAGTTTGTTGTTTTGATAGACTTTTCAGACTGATGTCTTAAATTTTTTTTAGTGCTTCAGACTATATAGATGTTTTTCATGCCTATTATAACAAATTAGTATGACTTTATTTTGGTGTAAAAAAATTGAAATCCATGTATAGATTCTTCATAATACACATTTTCCACAAACTTTTTTTAATTGCCAGAGAGGATGTACACTTGCCAGAGTGAAACAAGTGGGAGAAAACACTCCCTGAAGGGACATGTCAGTCCACAATTCTGTCTCTTCCATTTGTCTTTCCCATTGAGATTTTGGGTGCATATACACATGTACCTGGCATATTTTCCAAGCTGTGAAGATTGTAAAGACCCCTTGTTTTTAGTATGTTGACTTCTCGAGACATCTCTTCAAGTGATTATTAAGGAACTTGATTGCAGTGCTGGGGCTATTCCAACTAATTTAGACAAACCATTCTGTTTTCTTTTTTTAAAAGGTTTTAGCCTGAGGGCATGTATGCTCACTGGAGAGAGGAAAAGTGAGAAATCATCTCTCCCACTGTCTCCCATGGCCACACTATAATCCCTTCCCCATTCTCCTCTCAGGTTCTTGGGCATGCACGCACACACACCTGGTGTGATTTTTCAAGTCACCAGGTCTGGGGCTTGAACAGCTTTGGATATGTGGGAGTCCAGCGAAGAAACTGCTATGCCATCTGCTCATACTTTTTTTTTTTTTTGGAGATTTTTGCTGTAGGTTGTGTATACTTGCTTGAGAGACAGAAAGTGAGAAATCACCCCTATAAGGGGGTGGTGGTGGCCATGCCTCAATGGCTTATCCATTCTCTCAGGATTTTGGGCACACATGGACATACGCCCAGTGTAAGTTTTAAGTTGCTGGGTCTGGGACTCAAATGGTGTAACTGTTACGCTATCTGCTGGTCCCTAGACACACCATTTTATTTTACTTTATTTTATTTTGGAGAGGTTTTTGCTATAGGGTGCGTGCGCTCCCCAGAAAGAGAGACTCAGAGAGACAGTGAGAAATCAACCCCCAGGGGGGATGGCCATGCCACAATCCCTTCTCTTCCATTCTTCTCTCATGATTTGGGCACTCACGCACACGCTCCCAGCATGAGTTTAAGCCACTGGGTTCGGGACTGCAGTCAACTACATGGGAGTCCAGTGACGTAGCCATTACGCCATCTGTTGGTTCCCTCTTTTATTATTTCTGTTGAAATATGCTGTTCAAATCCTTGGGCTTTCATTAATTGTCAGGATGCATCTGCTCACCAGAGAGAGACAGAAGGAGACAGACCCTTCCAGTGGGGTATGGTCACGCTACAATTCATTATCCATCCTTTCTCCATTCATATCTCCATTCTGTTTGGATCTGGGCCATGAACACATATTACCTGGTATGTTTTTCAAGCGACTGGGGCCAGGATTTGAACCACACTCAGTCATGTGGGATCTGGCTCCTTTAACCACTAGGCCAACCCTGAAGAACATTAATGTCTGAAATTTAATGTCCTTAACATTTTACATCATTACTCATGGGTTGCATTAAGCAGCAGAATGGCTATAAATATTCAGTTGGGGAAAACGTGAGTAATGTCTTTTTGCCTAGGGTAATTATCCCATTACTTAGGCTAGCTAAGCATGAACTGTCCTGAGTATGATTTGGTTTTATATTTTTAAAATTCTCTCAGTGTGGGAAGTGAAGTATCAATGTTTGTTACAGAGTAGTACATTATTATTTAAAATCTGTTATAAAGTCATAATCATTGTTGCTTGTTGGTATGGATTCTTTCCTTATCATCCATGTAAGTGTTGAGTATAAATCAGTTTCTTCTACCAGACCAAATGAACATTCTCTCTCAGGGGTGCCTTGATCCTGGTTGAGGGTGTTGGTATGCTTCTGAAATTCCCTGAGACTTTTCTTTTAATTAAATAATTATTTTATTTAACTTTATTTTTAACTTGACCAGAGAGGTACAGAGTGAGAGATAAAGAGAGGGAGGGAGGGAATGTGAGAAAGCAAGCCGTCAGGTCTGGACCCGAACTGCAATTGGCCACGTGGGAATGTGGGAGTCCAGTGCCCTGAACCACCATGCCACCTGCCGGCCCCTGCCCAGATTCTTGATCTTATCATTTCTAGTTTTGATTTTCTTCCCAATGCCCCTTTTCTTGCAAATACTATCAGGCTATATTTTTTTCTTTTTTCTTTTTTTTTAATTTAATTTATTTAATTTTATTATTACTTTAAATTTTGCTATGGGGCACATGCACTCACTAGAGAGAGAGAAAGCAAGCCACCAGGTTCTGGCACTGGAACTTCATTAGGCTCTGTGGGAGTCCAGTGCCTTAAGTGCCATGCCACTTGCTGGCCCCAGGTTATATTATTATAAAACAATAACCACTGAGCTGACCCTGTTTGCTGTGATTAGCAGTGTGTAGAAGATACTGGATTTTGGAGGCCAATAGGTGGCATGGTGGTTAAGGTGCTGGACTCCCACATGTCTAACCACGGTTCAAGTGCCGGACCTGATGGCTTGCTTTTGCGCTCTCCCTCTTTCTGTCTGTCTCTGGCAAGTTGAAGAATAATAATAAACTAATAAAGTTAAAAATCTAAGAATTATTTTATATAACATTTTTATTTAAATTTGACTAGAGAGGGACAGGGTAAGAGAGTGAGAGAGAGGGAAATTGAGAAAGCAAATTACCAGGTCCGGGACTTGCCAGGTGGTCGGCTGTGTGGGAGTCCAGCATCCTTAATTACTACTCCAATTGCCAGACCCAGTAAATAAATCTTAAAAGATATTGGATCCCACATAGCTGACAAGGGTCCAGATCCTGGCCCCCTAACTGCATTATTTTGGGTAATGTGATTTTAATGAAACTAAAATATGTTTTACAGTTTATATTTAAGTGATTTTAACAACCTGAAGCACAGCTTGTCATATTTTTGACATTGGTCTATCTCCTACTTTTATTTAGGGCGAACTTTCTGACCAAGTATACAACTACCCAGAGGGCCTAGGAGAAGTGCTGTATAGAGAGCAGTTCGACTTCAACGCTGAGCCACCTTGGGAACCTAGCTGATGATAGGGGGGTTCCATCTCCTGACTTGTCCATGTAAGTATTTCCACATCTGTTGGGGTCTTGTAAAGTTGAAGTGAAAGAGAATGCTGTGTTGTTTAGTATTTTTCAAAATGTGAAATGGTGTTTACTTCTTTCAGTGTAGTGACCCTTGAAGCCCTTTTTAAAGTTTTAAAACGGATTTAACAATTGCAGTTTACAGATTTGACTGATTTCTTTGTTTACATGACTGGATCACTTAGATTTTACTTTGCCTTGAATACATCACAACTATTACTGTGTTTAATATAAATTGGGAAGAGTTTAGATTTAAGATGTAGTTAGTCATTATTATCTTACTTACTGAACTCAAGTATTCAGGCTTGATCAAAAAAATTGAAGAACTTTTTTTTTAAAAAAAATAATCACTTTATTTAACTTATTTTAATTTGACCAGAGAGAGAGGGAGTGAGTGAGGAAGAGGGAGGGAAAGTGCGAGTGTAGGCCACCAGGTTCGAATTGGAACCATGGTCCGCAATGTGGGTGTTTAGCGCCTTTAACCACCACGCCACCTGCCAGCCCAGAAAAATCAAGAATTTTTTTAAGTAGAGCAAAAGATTCTGCTCTCATTCTGTTCAGTGAAGTAATACCCCAAAGCAAGGGGTATAAAAGATGAATCTTAGTTCTTGTTTTTATAGTTAGGAGCATCTTGCCTGACTAAATAACTTTCTGGAGTTTATATTCTTTTTCACTGACTTTATATAAAATAATTTGTCTTTAGAAGACTTACTGAAAGATGATATATGTATATCACAATGCCATCTTCCAAATAGATTTTCAAGGATAGTTTTTAGTTTTTAGGTTTTGATAAAGGGTGCATTCATTTGCCAGAGAGGGAGGGAAAGTGAGAAATAACCCCTGGGGTGGTAGTGGCCACACCACAGCCCCTTTTCTTCCATTTTCCTCTCAGGATTTTGGACACAAATACACGTTCTTGGTATACTTTTCAAGCCACTGGATCTGGGATTTGAACCATGGAGTAAGCTGTGTAGAATCCAGTGCCTTAACTTCTATACGACCTCCTGGCCCTCAATGATAGCTTGTTTCTGATTTTCTGTTTCTGGATTTGACTTTAGCATTGTGCTTTGTGCAAAATATTAATTTCAGAGTAATCTATTCTTTGAATCTGAGGTACTAGATTTTTATAGTTCATTTAAAAATCTGAACAATATATAGATTTCTTGCTATTGAAAATTGGTTTTCAGTGTGAAAGTTAGATGGTTTTCTATTGACTGGAAACTGAAAGAATTGCTTTCTCCTCCGTATATTTTGGGCATGTACACACACACAATCAGCCTGAGTTTCAAGTCGCTGGGTCCAGGATTTTAATCATAGCTGACTGCATGGGAGTCCAATGCCTTAACCACTATACCACCTGCTGGACCCAAAAGGACTAAAGTCTTAAAACTAACTTTCTCAATGTGATCTAACCAATTTAGGAAGAAAAGCTGACCTTAATCTGTGGTGATTTGAGACTAATATTATTTTTACTAATCTCAATTACTGTTTATATACCTACATTGTTAGAAATATTATAATTGCAGGGTCCTGACTTACTCTTCTAGAGAGTGTTACTTTAACACATTTATTTATGTGTGTGTATACACATAAATAAACTATATGTACTACATTACTGTTTTAAAATCAGAGAAATTGTGAGTTCAGAAAGATACCTGGTCTTACGGCCACCTGGTGATGTGGAGGTTAGGGGGCAGAATCCCAAATGTTCAGCTATGGAGTTCAAGTCCCAGGACTGACAGCTTGAAAATCAAGCCAGGGCGCAACATGCACGTGTCCAAAAGTATCTTTAAAATTAGTAAAAATGGCAACAGAAAATTCCACTTTCCAGAAGTGTATCATCCATACGTATCAGTAACAATTTACCCTACTGGACACTGAAATCCTGTGGTGGAGCAGTAGTACTACTTGGAAATGGTTAAAAGGTCTTGTAACATTGGCCTTCTTGGAATTTACTTGGCACATAACATTGCAAAGCATGTAGCTAAATGAATTCCCTTTGAACTGTTACACTCTGATGCCGGAGTACAGAGTACGATTTCTGAGCAGGTGGTCTGAGCTCTAGGATTTGATTTCAAGTTAGATTAGGAATCAGATAACCATCTGAACTTTAAAATAGTTCATTCCATTAAGTTTCTGGAAATAGCTGTTTACATAGTAAATCTGTTTCTTTGAAAACTTTTCTGTTGAATATGTATATGATGTAGTATGTCAGCACTGTAAAATAAGTAGGCAAATATTTTAGTGTCAGTATCTCAGATCAGTGTGATGTATCCCAAATAGCAGAAAAGCTTTTGGATGTGTGTTTAAAAATTTCTTACGGCTTTACACTGGAGTAGTTTTTCCGGTGGGTTGGTTTTCTATTTCAGCTATATAGCTCAAATTATAATTAGTAAATTAGCCTAATAGAAAACTTTTTGGAACTTCAGTCTATGAAACTAAATTTATTCTCTTTTTTTAAGAATTACTTATTTTACTTATTACTGTTACTTTTTGATTTGCTATAGTTGTCAGAGAGAGGGAAACCGAGAAAGGAAGCCACCAGGTCTGGGACTGGAGAGAGCAAGAGTGTGTGTATAATGAGCACCCTCCGCTGGGTCTGGTCATGCTGTGATCTCTTTCCTCCAGCCCACTAGCCATTAGCTCTTGGGAACTTGCAGGAATGCCTGGGTCAATTATGGGTTGACCTGGCTGGGGAGTGAAAGGATGGTTGCCATGTGGGATCCAACTACTCTCTCTTATGTAGTAAATTTTTAAAAATTTTAAAAATTTAGGACCAGCAGATGGAGTAATGGTTATACCGCCGGATTCCCATGTGGTCAGTGGTGGTTCAGGCCCCAGACCCTGCGGCTTAAAACTCACACCGGGTGCATGTGCATGTGTATCCAAAATCCTGAGAGGAGACTGGAGGAAAGGGGATTGCAGGGTGGCTATAATAAAGAAATTTTTTTTTAGATCCTGTAAATGGATACTTAATGCTTACTTAAATTTTGTTTCTTTTAAAGCTAGGCCAGCAGGTGGCATGGTGGCAAAGGCACTGGATCCCCACATGTCAGTTTGAGTTCCGGACCCAGTGGCTTGAAAGTCACGCTGGGCCACATGACTGACTGACTGCATGCCCATAACTAATCTTGAGAAGGGAATGAAGGAGAGGGGATTGCTGTGTGGCCATCTTCACTGAAGAGTGATTTCTCACTTTCCTTCTCTCTTTCTTTGGCAGTGCAAATGCCCTAAGGCAAAAAAATCTCTTTTTCCACTAGGCTGTCATTAGGTTACTGTGTGTTCATGTTCTTGTAGGAACATCAAAAAAATCAGGATTTTAAATACTGTGCTCTGTCTTTTTATTATTATTTATTATTATTTTTAAATTTCCTACAGGGCATGTGCGCTCATGAGAGAGAGAGGAAGAGAGAATATGAGAAAGCGAGCAGCCAGATCCGAGACTTTGAGCCACATTAAGCCATGTGGGAGTCTAGCATCTTAACCACCATGCCACCTGCTGCCTCTCATTTACTGTCTTTTATTTAAAAAAAGGTGGATATATTTTTCTGTCCTAGTTTCATTAGGAAAAATAAAAATTAATTGCCAAATAGTGCATGTGTTTGACAAATAGAGAGAAGGGAGTGGGAGGAGAAAGCATCCCAATGAGGTGTAGTCATGTCTCTCAGTTCCTTCTCTATTTCTTTATCCTGCCAGGATATGGGGCATCCTAACCACATGTGCTCAGGTTTGACTAAAAAGTGTCACGATAGGATTCAAACTGCCATTGGTCACGAGGAATCCAGTTCACTTAGCCACTAGACTGTGGGACCAACCTGTGTCCTGTCTTCTGATTGTTAGTAATTGAACATTCCTTTATAGAAGCTGTCCTACCTAAATAAGGATTTTTAAATTTTAATCAAGAGGTAGTTTTTGTGTGTTTGCTAGAGTGTCTTCCTCATGTTTCACTATTATCAATAGAAAAGGGAGATTGTAGACCCTGATTGTTGAAAAAAGGTGAAATTTTAGATACTGTGATGCAAGCATATTCAACAGAGCACTTATTAATGGTGGTCGATGCTTTTAAACCAGAAAGGTGAATATAACTACTATCATTGAAATACACAGATTTTCAAATGTGTGTACCCTTTAGTATGCATAAAGTAGTATTTAGTTGTGACTCACTGCCTTTTTTTTTTTTTTTTTTATTTTTTTTTTTTTTTTTTTTTTAGAGGTTTTCACTATAGGGCGCGTGCGCTTGCCAGACAGACAGAGAGACATAAAGACAGAAAGCGAGAAATCACCCCCCGGGGGGATGGTCACGCCGCAATCCCTTCTACTCCATTCTCCTCTCGGGATCTTGGGCACGCACGCACATGCGCTGGCGTGAGTTTTAAGCCACCGGGTCCGGGACGCGAACCGAGGTCGACTTGGGAGTCCAGCAACATAGCCATTACGCTAACTGCTGGTTCCCGTGTCTCACTGCTTTTGTAAAGTAGCATAAAAATATCTGTACAAGCATAATATGAATAAATAGCATGTTAATAGATAAAAGTTTTGTTGACATGGTATTCTTGCTTTGGGCAAATTTAGAATGTTTTCTAGGAGGGCCATAAAGATTGGAAAGCAGTGTAGACCATATTCTCTTTTCTTCCTCTTTTTCCTTCCTTCTTTCTTTTCTTTTTACTTTTGCTATGAGGATGTGTGTGCTTGCTATAGAGAAACAATGTGAGAAAGTACCCTCTGGTGGAATGGCCATGCTTCAGTCTCTTTTGGGATTTTGGGTACGCTTGCAGTGCTTGTTCTTTTCTTTTTCTTTTTTTTTTTAAATTTACTTATTATTGTTGTCATTATTATTTTCCAGCTTGATCAGAGAGATACAGAGAGAGAGAGAGAGAGAGAGAGAGAGAGAGGGGGGGGGGGGGGGAAGTGAGAAAGCAAGCTACCAGGTCCGAGACTTGAACCGTGGTTGGCCATGTGGGAGTCCAGCACCTCTAACCACCATGCCACTTGCCAGCCCCGCTTGTTCTTTTCAAGACCACTGGGTCTGGGACTTGCACTTTATAGTTGGCTATGTGCGATCCAGTTGTCTTAACCACCATGCCACTGCTGGTCTTAGACCACTGGGGGGGGATAAAATGGTAATTACATTTATTACAGAGAATAGTTGAGCTGAGGAAATTAACAGTGGCTACCAGTCTGTGTATTCTGTTACATTTTTTAAACCAGAGTCCTGTTTCATTTGTTTATTTTGGATTTCCTGTCTCCCCACAACCCCTAAATACCCATTTTGGGACACTTTGATTAGAGTAAGTTAGATATTGTATATACTTGAGAAAGATTTGTGAAGTGTAAAATATAGGTAAGTGGCAGACTGCTGTTCAGATCTGACCATTGGTTAAATAAGCATAAGGAGGTTTTGTCCATCAACTCCATTCCCGGGCCATTCATGCCCACTTTAATCCTGAGAAGAGAATGAAGGAGAGGGGAAAAGCTAATTTATGCAGATTTACATATCCTTTTCTCTAACCCAGTGGTCTTTTTTCTTTTTTTTTGGGGGGGGGGGGGGGAGGTTTTTGCTATAGGGCGCTTGCGTTCTCCAGAGACTGAAAGCGAGAAATCACCCTCCGGGGCGGGGGATGGTCACACCGCAATCCCTTTTCCATTCTCCTCTTGGGATCTTGGGCACGCACGCACACGCGGTGAGTTTAAGCCACCGGGTCCGGGACTTGAACTGTGGTCAACTACATGGGAGTTCAGCGACATAGCCATTATGCTAACTGCTGGTCCCTCTAACCCAGTGTTCTTTACACTATGGCTTTGATAAGAAGTATTTGTATTGTATACCAAGTTTTAAGTATTAGACTGGTCAGTTCAATCCACACAGGTCATTCCCAGCCACCATGAGGTTTTGAAATGCCTGTAATTTTGGCTAACTTGGAGAAGCCAAAACTAAATTCTTTTGGAATGCTTGGCTCTGAAATTTTGCCCTATATAGGCACATTATTTCAAGTCTGTTTTCAAGACTTAATTACTGTGGGGTTTTGTTACCTTCTGTTTATTTAATTCTGTCTTACTTTGGCTCTTTATCAATTGATTTTTGTTACTTTGAGCAGTGTCATTTTGGGGACAGTGATTTTTGTTTTTTTGTTTTAAGTCTATAACCTATGTGGACTCAATCTTTAGAAGTTTGAAAATTTTGAGGGCAGCAGATGGTGTAATGGTAATGTTGCTGGACTCTCACATAGTTGATCACTGTTCAAGTCCTGGACCCAGCAGTTTAAAGTTCACACCGGGCACATAAAATGTGTGTACCCAAAATCCTAAGAGGAGAGTGGGGATGGGATTGTGGTATGGCCATCCTCCTGCGGAGGGGGGTAATTTCTTACTTTCTGTCTGTCTCGAATGAGTGCGTGCATTCTATAACAAAAATCTCTCTTTTTTTTTGGGGGGGGGGGAGGTTTTTTGCTATAGGGTGCATGCGCTCGCCAGACAGACAGAGACAGAGAGACAGAAAGCGAGAAATCACCCCCCGGGGGGATGGCCACACCGCAATCCCTTCTTCTCCATTCTCCTCTCGGGATCTTGGGGCACGCACGCACACGCGCCCGGCGTGAGTTTTAAGCCACCGGGTCCAGGACGCGAACCGCAGTTGACTACGTGGGAGTCTAGCGACAGCTAACTGCTGGTCCCCAAAAAAATTTTTTAAAAAAGTATTGTGGAGCTGCTTTATTGATCAGTAGCCATTAGGCAGATAGCCATTTTAACTTAGTTAAATAAATTTAAAAGTCAACTTCTCAGTTGTATGAGCTCCCTTTGTGTGTGTGTGTGTGTGTGTGTGTGTGTGTGTGTAGAAGTTTTTGCTGTAGGGCATGTGCACTTGCCAGAAAGAGATAGACAGAAAGCCACCAGGGGGAATGGCCACGTCACAATCCCTTCTCCATTCTCCTCTCATAATCTTGGGCACGCACGCACGCACATGCGCCTTGCGTGAATTTAAACCACCAGGTCTGGGACTCGAACTGCAGTCGAGTAGCCATTACGCTAACTGCTGGTCCCCAAAGGTCTTATCTAAGTATAGTATTTAGTGTATTATCTAGGTTCAGCATGATCAACATGTTACATTTGGCTTGACTTAAAAATAGAGAGTATCCTACCTAGTATGTTAAGCATGGAAACTGTAGTAAGTCCCCCCCCCCAAAAAAAAAAAAAAAAAGAAACAGTTTTCAAAATGAGAGATGCTTTTTATTCACAAGTCAGTAAGGAAAACTAAAAACAGTAGAAAAATATGCAGAAGACTTCAATCATTTGCCACTACTAATGACCTAGCAGTTCTACTCATAGGCATGGATTTTAGGCTGTAAGCACCCTAGATCAGTGCTACATAAACTATCAGCAGGACAGACTCTCTTGCACAGAATGTAAAGTAGCATGTTGTCAGACACTGTCACACAGTATGTTAAAACAGGTAAATAACAAGGAAATGGTCAGGAAAAGCCTGAATATTCTAGAGGAGATTTGCAGGGCCCTCTAAGATAAGTTTGCCTTGAGGACAAGGGGGGCAAGGTGGGCAATGACATCTGCTCCTACGTAATTAAAATATTAAGTGCATTTACTTTTTTGTTTACTTTTTAAAGAGTAGTAGCCTTTTGTCTATTTAATTTTATTATTTTTTAAAATTTAATGAGAGGGGACCAACAGTTGGTGTGATGGTTAAGGTGCTGGACACTCCCACATGATCAACCACTGTTTGAGTCCCAGACCTGGTGGCTTGCTTTCTTACTTTCTCTCTCTGTATCTCTCTCTCTCTGGCCAAATTAAAATAAATGAATGAATAAATAAATCTTTAAAAAATAAAAATAAAATTTAATGAGAGAACTGGGGAGAGAAAGAGAAAAAAGTGAGAGAAAGGGAGAGAGCAAGTCCCCAGGTCCAAGAACTGGGGTCAGCCACATGGGAGTCCAGCACCTTAACCACCACACTACCTGCTAGCCCCTAGTGCATTTATTTAAAGGGTTTTTCCCTATGCTGCAATGATACCTGAAAAAAGGAAACTTGAAATTAGTAACTTACGCACTTCAGGTTGTATTACAATTTACCTTTAATATTGTCATATCATAATTACCAAAAGAGATGTCAAGTATTTTGCAGATGTACACACATTTTATTCAGATTAAAAATATGTAGTCTTCACATTGAAAAGTCACGATACTTTTTTTTTTTCCAAGAATTATTTAACTTTTAAAATTTGACCAAAGAGGGACAGAGAGAGAGGTAAAGTGAGAAAGCAAGCCACCAGGTACAGGACTCGAACTGTGGTTGGCCATGTGGGGAGTCCAGCACCCCTAACTGCCACACCACCTGCTGGCTCCAAGATAAATTTTTTTAAGTGAGCCTAATCATGTCAGTTCCACACATAAAAGTAACACTGCTGTGAAAAACTGGCATTTTGTTTACTCACTAGGAAATGTATTAATATTTATTGTGAAACATTTTGATTGGGCAGCCTTTATTAGGCACTTCAAATTTAGTGTATTGAACTTGTTTCCTTAAGGAGTTGGTGGTATTTTTTTTATTTATTTATTTTTTTCCTACTGTATTTTTTATCCTTGGTCTTTTTCTTCACCAGTCACCTTTAGTGTTCTTTCTTTGGGATATTCGGTATTTTTCAACTTCCTCACCTAAAAACTAAATTTTCAGGAGTTTATCATGTTGCTAGCTCTCTAGTTATTGTCAGTTGAAACGAACCCTGTCTCAGTTATCCTAACTACTTAATGTGGGCTGTTGTTTATGTCCATCACTTATTTTTGGTCCAGTAAGGCAAACATTTATATAATCTTATGATTGTACCAAATTAATTAGAAATTCCTACCTATTGGTTTCAGTTTGTAACTTCCTAGAATTACTTTTTTGTTTTAATGGTTCAGACTACTTCAGGCTTCACTTTTACAATGCCAGAGTCATCCTATAGAAGCCTCTTCTAGTGCACTTCTGGTCAATTACTTCTGTAGGTACTCTGTGTGGTAAGTAATAACATTTCCTGTTGTAGGCAGAGAGGACTTCAACAGCATTGTCTATTTTTAACGCTGTGAACTGAAGGCACCAAAATGCCTATGTAGAAAATAAAGGTTGGAGTGATATTGGGCATCTTCAGAGCAACAGTAGTAGTATACATTTCAAAATATATTTATTAGGCTCTCAAAAGTTGATTAATAAAAGTCCTTTTAGAAAAGGAGTTGATTTATGAAAGTTGAGCTTCCTGCTTAGGTATCTCTGAAACAATATTCTCAACTTTTCAGCTCTCCCTGTTCTACTTCCAGGGAGGTCTTCACTTCAGAAATCCAAGACTCATATTCATCCAGCTTGGTGTCAAGTGGGCTGTTGCTGCCAGAATTATCTTGTGATTATTTGAGAGATGTATCAGTTTCTTCTGAAGTATAATCAACTGTAGAAGCCTTTGTAGCAGGTGTGTAACAAGGCAAGTGCCCAGCTGCTGCAGCCACTACTCTGGAGCTACCTTCTTGGTGAACATGAGGACTCAGCTGCCTCATGAAAAGCTCCAGGGAGCAGGGTGTGGTTCTTTGGAGCCCTTTGTTTCTTTGGCAGCTCTTCATGGATAATGTATTAGCAAAAACACCAATATGGAGGTGTAAATAAGGAATGCTATACTTTTTGTTCTTAGCTATGTGTCTAAGAGGAAATTAAACTGTATTAGTGTAAAATGACCTGAGCTTTCTCTCAACTGTGCATTAATAAGGTTTTTGGTTGTGAAAACAGTTTTAAAATGCTTATGATTTGAGGATACTTATTAAGTCTGTAGATAGCAATACAAATTGGAGCTTTTATTAAAGATAAATTTGCTGTGATGTTCTAAAGCATTTTGATGAAGAGAATCTATAATTAACACAGAGTAGATTTGTAGGGTTTGTTGTAACTAATTTGAGGTTCAGCAGCACCACACTAATATATAGCAGTTTCTAATGTATTTGAGTCGGTAAGTTTGTTCCGTTTCTGATTATAAGGCAGAAAAGTGGTGTGCTGTCTGTGAGTTGTTTTTGTCACCCAGGATTGCCGGGAGGTTGGTCTATCACTTTGGTTTGAGTCTACATTCTTAGTAAGACGGAGAAGTACTAGAAAGAGAGTCCCTGTGGTGTTTAAAGTGGAGGTGATTAATCTGGCAGTCAGAAAAACACTATAAACTCTGCTCATGCCCAACATGCTCATACTTATTTTCATGCTGGCTCACTAGAACATGCTATGTTTCATATTTTTGGTTAAGCATTGTTATCAATTAACTTTTAATACCTCTTAAAAAACATTTTAGTAAAATATTTCTTAATGTTTTAAGTAAGACCAAGATGTAAGAACTTTTCTTTTTTGTTTGCTATAGGGTGTGTGTTCTCTCTGGAGAGAGAGAGAGAGAGAATACATGAGAAATAATTCCCTGGGGGATGGCCACTTAATTCACAATGCCTCCTCCATTCTTTTCTTGGGATTTTGTACATGCATGCACATGTATCCGGCATGTCTCAAGCTGCTGGGTCCAGTATTCCAGCCACACTGTGGGCCATGTTGGATCTATCCATCTTAACCACCAAACCACTGGTGGCCCCAGAACATAAATCTTTTTGTGGCATTGGAGTCGTAAAATATTTTTGCTAATGTAATAGGAAAAGACTTCTGGGAAAAGCATTTAGAACTGCTTTTAGGAGTCCATTAGTAAGATTGGGATATACTGTACCAAGAAGCAAGGTTTTCAGGATCAGATACCCTTCTCAACCTACTTTATCCCTTTTCAGTTGGAATACGGGACTTACAAGTGACATTATATTTGAACAGAGTTTGTTGGCTCAGAGTGTGTTAGAAAATCTGTCTTGTGAAGGTACTTGTGTTTTGCAGATTGTTTTTTTGAAGGATTAGTTTTTCTTGGGCCTACATTTTAGCTTTAACAGTAACTGGTAGTTGAGCTTTGCATTTACATATGAATCTCTTGGATTTCATGGTTATGGGCTCCTTGTAACAATGTGAAAGATGGGCTGCCTTTTTTTTTTTTTTTTTTTTTTTTTTTGAGAGGTTTTTGCTATAGGGTATGTGCACTCGCCAGAAGGACAGAGAGAGAAAGCGAGAAATCACCGCCCCCCAGGGGGGATTGACCACCCGCAATCCCTTCAACTCTCGGAATCTTGGGCATGCACGCACATGCCCGGCGTGAGTTCAAGCCACTGGGTTTGGGACTTGAACCGCTGTCAGCTACATGAGAGTTTAGCGACATAGCCATTATACTAACTGCTGGTCCCAAGATGGGCTGCCTTTTTCAGTACTCTTCCAGAGAGTTCGATACTTCCACCCCTAAGTTTAAGAACCATCCAGCCAGAGTGTTGTGAAGTTTTTGGTCGATTTATTTCTGAGACCGAACTCTGGGCTAGGAATTTATGGGAATCTCAAAAAAACCTTCAAAGAGCATATAAGGAGATAAACTCCAACTTTATTAGTGATGGTTTTAGTCAACTGTCTTACTGAATTTCTCTATAATTAAGAAAATCAAATAACATTACAAATAACACATCTGTTTTAGTGTTTTCAGATGTGCCTTGATACTTTTCGTTATATATTGCCAATAGAATAAATTTTATTTAATTTTCCAACAGGGTCCTTTTGTCATCTGGGGATTGGTTAATAACTACATTTGCTCCTCTTTTTAAAAAGAATTATTTATTTAATTTTATTTGTCATTATCATTTTTTTAATTTGACCGGAGAGAGACACACAGAAAAAGGGAAAGTGAGAAAGCAAGCCACCAGGTCTAGGATCCAAACTGCCCTTGGCTATGTAGAAGTCTAGCCCCTCAACCACCACGCTACCCTCCAGCCCCGGTAGCTGGCCTCAGTAACTGCATTTACTTCTAAAGAGACAGTTCCATTACAAAGCTAATAGCCCTTCCACAAGCATTGTATCTTCCTTCTAGGGCCGGGCAGGTTTTCCAGGATTTCTATTCATATCGATAGTATGTATATGTGTGTGCGTGTGGGGTTTTTTTGGTTGTTGTTTGGTTTTGGTTTTTTTTTTTTTTTTGTTTGTTTGTTTGTTTTTGAGAGGTTTTTGCTATAGGGCGTGTGCACTCGCCAGACAGAGAGAGACATAGAGACAGAAAGCGAGAAAACACCTCCCAGGCGGGAATGGCCCTGTTGCAATCCCTTCTTTTCCATTCTCCTCTCAGGATCTTGGGCACACATGCACATGTGCCCGGCATGAGTTTAAGCCACTGGGTTTGGGACTTGAACAGTGGTCGACTGCGTGGGATCAGCGACAGCCATTATGCCAACTGCTGATCCACATAGTATATTTTTATTAATATTAATAATATCATTTTTTATCAACTGTTTTAGTTGGGCTTCAGTTGATTTTAAAAATTATTTCACTTCCACAGTACTCTTAATTTATACAAGAAACAGATCAGTGGTTGCTTGGGATCAAGTTAGAGATTTACTGCAAAAGGGAACTTTATGATAGTGCTGGTAACATAGTTAACTATTTTTGTCAAAATTAGGTGCACATTATTACGTGTAAACTGTTGGGGGAAAAGTTATTTCAAATTTGGGGTCTATTAGAATCAGACCAAAGATGAAGAAAGTACAGCATGTATAAAATGTTGAAATAGTCACAAAGAAAGGTAGAAAAGTTATAAACAGGCACATTATGGGGTATTTTTACATTAGTGTCAATCAACTTACACTTATCTACCATGACAGTTTGTATGTCTGAAAATGGTTAGTTGGTTTTAGTAGTATGATAAAGGTCTATTAAAGACAGAGGTGAGTGTTAGATTTCTAAAAGGAGTCATTTATTCATAGGGGTGAGGTGTTACTAAGAGGTAGATTTTTCTTTCTTGCTTGCTTTTTTTTTTTTTTTAAGAAAGTCCTTTGAAAAACACTCAACACATTCCTATAAACGTGTGCTATTAGATTTAAGCTATGTTATCAGGCAGTGAGAGTTGAACCTACTAGGTGCACAGTTTGAAAATACTTGGAGAAATCTTTGTCTCTTCTTACTATTCAAGGAAAAGCTCAGTGTGAGCGTTCTGTAGATAAGACTGATTTGAATGGCTTAATGTCTTTGTAAGTAAGTACTGAGGATCCTGAATGTTCAGGGGAAAATCACCTTCCCTATAGTACTGTTGGAAATTGGTGTTCTTGCCCTGACTTGAAAAAAACTAAACTTCTTGTATTTGACAACAGTTGCCTGTGGTGGTCGATAACCAATAACCCAGTATTCCCATGTAAATATAATATTATGTATGTATGTGTATATGTATATATATATATATATAAGAATATACTTAGATTTCTGGACCAAGATATTAAGATAACAATATTTTTTGTTTCTTTTTAAGCCTTTCAAAGTGGATTTTTATGTAGACTAAAATTCTGTAGGATTAAATATCTTTTGATCTATTTAATAGAATAAATGAAAGCAATTTTGCTAAAATGATTGGTGATGCTAAACTTAACAAGAAGTTCCTACCTTAGTCTTAAATTTATCTTGCATTTGTTTTAAATGAGTACCCTTTATCTTTTCTATTGAACTTAGTGTCTCATCGAATATTACTCTATAATTGATGTTCTAGCTGGAGTTTCATGGCTTAAATATGTATTCTCAGCCTAAAATTTCTGTTGGGGGCTCAGACTTATATCAGTCTTAGCATAGCAGCCTTTTAATTTATCCAGATTGATTTGATTTGTATTGTTTGTATTTCATGATATTTGATTAATATTAGGGTTTATTGAGTTTGTTTTTGGTGCAGCCAAAAAGCTGCCACTTTGGAAACCATTTGAGATGGAGTAATGAGGGCCATCACTCAAGGTGAACTCTAGCATGGGGAAATAAGGAGTTTGGGGATGGGAGTAATCGGGGACACAGGAAATGCTGTGTGGTTTTAAAATAGATTGCCAAGACAGTTGGTCTGTGCCCATCATTAATGTGGCAAACAGAAATCAGTACCGGACAGTGAGTAGTTTTCTGTCTGAAGGACTCGTTTTTATCTTATTTATGTTAAAAGAAATAATTTCCTGAAGTAACTTAAGGATCATTGAAATTGAGCAGAGAAGATTCAAACCATATGTTCAACATGTGCTGCCCCAGAGGAGAGTAGGTAACCATTGATTATTTGATTGTTTGGAGAGGGTTAGGATTTAGACTGAAACCTTTTTAAAAATCACAGTTCTTAGTAACTGGTTAGGTGTGTACAGATAGATGGCTTATACCTAGTTTCTTTTTTTATCATTTTTTTTCTTTTTGAGAGGTTTTTGCTATAGGGCATGTGCGCTTGCCTGAAAGACAGAGACAGAAAGCGAAAAATCACCTGCGGGGGGGCGGGGGGGGGGGATGGCCACGCCGCAATCCCTTCTCCGTTCTCCTCTTGGGATCCTGGGCACGCACGCATACACGCCTGGTGTGAGTGTAAGCCACGGAGTCTAGGACTGGAACTGTGGTCAACTACATGGGATTCCAGCAACATAGCCATTACGCCAAATGCTGGTCCTGCTTATACCTAGTTTCTAATTGTGACATTTTTGCATTTCTGGCAGTTGGCAACTTAATATTAGCTCTATTTTGAGCCGACAGATTTTTAAAATTCATATGCTGTATATATTTTTTTAATTTGTGACACCCCTCCCTTCAAGTTTATTTCTTAGAAAAATAGGCACCCTCGGGGACCAGCAGGTGCCATGGTGGTTAAGACGCTGGACACTTCCACATGGCTGACTGCTGTTCGAATACCGGACCTGGTGGCTCGCTTTCTCACTTTCCCTCTCTCTCTTTCTCTCTCTCTATATATATATACATATATCTGGTCAAATTAAAATAAATAAATGAATAAATAAAATTAAATTAATAATTATTAAAAAAAGAAAAGAAAAATAGGCACCCTCAACAGGGTGTTGTCATGCTGCAACTCCTATCTCTTCTGCTCCACCTTTTAGCCAGCCAGTATCATGGGTGCTCACTCAGATTCCCCTGGTGTGTTTCAGGTTGACCTAGGATCTGAACTTTGGTTTTCACGTGGCTCCAGCATTGCAGAGCACCTTGGCATCATGCTTCTCACGTCACCATGGCTAGGCATTTACAGAGACCCTTTAAGGTTGAGATAGTTAATGAGGTGCAGAGAAATGTATGTGGAATCAGCGTATTACTAAATGACATAGTGAGGACCAGGTCTTTTGTGTCCTAGTCGAGTGGTTTCACCAAGTCAAATTACCTCACAGGAGACCTACATTACTAGTTGATGGAGCTTGCACTACTGTAGTTTAAGGTAAGAGGTAGGTGGTCTGTATCAAAGGTAGAGATTGCCCCCTAAAGCTGCCCTCCAACTTACTACTATTATTTTCACCTATTCTAGAACTTAATTTATAAGACAGTAACTTGCTATGCCATGTGGATGGCAGTATATTGAAATTCCGATTAGGTTTTTAATTTCCTTTTTTGAAAAATAAAAAATTACTTAATTTTATTTATTATTTATAAAATTCGCTATAGGGCACTTATACTCACCAGAGAGAAAGTGAGAAAACAAGCTGCCAGATCTGGGACTCAAAATGTGGTTGGCCATATGTCCAGTGCCTTAATCACTATACCAATTGCTGGTCCCGGTTTTTAATTTCTTGACTGCAGAAATTTCACTAGCTTTTTAAAAATTGGGTCAGTTCCATGGTACTTTGAATGATGCTCAAGAGAAATCAGATCCCACATGGTGACTGCAGTTTGCATAGCCAGCTTTGTCAGCCTGGCACACACTTAGGGCTTGCATGTATGTGCACAAGCGCCTGGTATCCAACAGGCTGGGGGATGGAGAGCACAGTGTGACCAGACCCTATGGAGAGTGCTATCATGCTCTCTTGTGTCTCTGAGGTGCACATGCTCTACCATGAATAAAGGGGGGGAAATAAGTAAAGTTGTGTGTGTTTTATAAGCACAAAATAATAAATAGTACAATATTGGTTCTTCAATTCTGAGTAATAGGGCTATTGAACAGAGTTGTAATATGTGAGGAGAATATTTAAAAAGTTCATGGGATATGTGTTTTACAAGAAAATTATACGTGGATTTTAAGTTTTTAGCACCACATAAATCTGTTTTTCCATAAGCATTTTGAAATCCCAAGTATGTACGCATGTAGGTTATCTTTTCAAGAAATTATGTGGAACTTGTTTCTTTTCCTTTTCTTTTTTAATAAAGGTTTTTTGCCATAGAGTATTTGTGCCTGCTGGAGAGAAACAGAGACAGAAAGTGAGAAATCACATCTCCCAACCCTCTGGGAATGTCCATACTATATAATCCCTCCTCCTGGGATTTTGGACACACTTGGCACTTGAGCCTGGTGTGATTTTCAAGCCACTGGATCTGGGACTTGAAAGGTAGCTGGTCATGTGGGAGTCCAGTGCCTTAACCATTATACCACCTACTGGCTCCTGGAGCTTGTTTTTTCAGTACATGTATATCTGTTGTCTTTTTAAAAATGGACATAAAAGGATATTAATAATTCAATATTCTGAAAGCGTCAAATGACGACGTAAGTTCCTCTTTGAGTTAAGACAACACACTTTCATTAAATAGCTAATACATCATTTTTAACTATTAAAATGATACAAACTTTGATGTAACCTCTGTTTTGACAGTTTGTTGCATATTCTAAGGACCCAGACATAGGCTTGGTGGCCCGTCTCTTGTTTTTCCTGGTTTATGACTTTCGGCTTTGTGGAATACGGCTGAGATGAAAGGATTTATTGACGATGCAAACTACTCCGTTGGCCTGTTGGATGAAGGAACAAACCTTGGAAATGTTATTGATAACTATGTTTATGAACATACCTTGGTAAGTGTGCCATCTCACATTTCTCAAATACAGTTGGCTCTACTTGTCTACCGGTTCTGTATTCCTGGAAATAGAGCATAATGCGGAAAATGTTACATGCTTGTGGCTGACATGCACTCTATAGTTAGCTCAATCATAGGCTGTACTGAACACGTATAGACTATTTTCTTACCATTCTCTGAAGATATAAGAACTAATTATGTAACATTTACATTGTATTAGTTATTATACATAATCTAAAGATACTCTCAAGTATGAGAGGATCTGCATAGGTGATTTGTAAACACTACATCATTTTATACAAGGGGCTTGGCATCCTCACCATTCCCCAGTTTCCTGAATTCTAAAACATCAGTGCTTTGTTAATTTCCAAGATATGCATCTGATAAAGGTATGTAGTTTAGATGTTATTTTTTCCGGGTCAGTTTGTCTTAATTCATTCCCACTCTCATTCCCCTTGAGTAGTGCAATTCTTTTTTTCTTTCTAGCCCACATTGTTAAGAAAGTGCTTCTTGGGTCAGCCCTATAGCAGAACAGTTGAGGGATTCAGATCCTACATGGCTGACCAATTTGAATCCTGGCCCTGTTAGCGTGAGAAACGTGTGCATGCATTGCATGCCTAAAATCCTCATAGGATAGAAAAATGAAGGGGAGAGGATGTGATGTTGACCATATCCCATTGGGGAGTGCTTTATTTCTAGCACACATGCTCTTGTTATAAAAGAGAAAATATATTTTTGAATGTTTCCTAATAATCTTTCCTGTGCTATGCCCGGTAGCATCTGACTCTTTTATGCTTTATGTTGCTGGCCAACCCTCTAATCAGTACATGGCTTCATACGTCTCAGCTCTGCTCTTTAATGGATTTCATTAACTTTCAAATATACCTCCTTGTGTATGTTGACTGAGAATTTGATCATTTATATTAAATGTGTACTCTCCAGTGCCCCAGGAGTCAGCTACAGAATTTTATTTTCTACTCTTACAGTTTTTTATTTTGATCTTGAACTTACTAATAGACTTATTTTTGCTTATTGATTTGCTAATAGAAGTTTTTTCTTTACTGGAGCAAATTTCGCTTATTCCCCAAATTTGAAGAATTATTTCACATTATTGGTGTCCAGTAATAGGAACCCACCTTCTTGTGACTTCTCTGTACAGATGTACTCAACATACCCCAGCAAAATTTTCCCTTTCTCTCTTCTCTGCCATCAAACTTCTGGGGAAAAATAGTGATAATTTGTCTTCTTACTGTTCAACCAACTCCTGCCAACCTATTCTTAAGTTAATTTTCTTTTTTTTTTTTTGGAGAGGTTTTTGCTATAGGGCGCGTGCGCTCGCCAGACAGACAGACAGAGAGAGACAGAGAGATAGAAAGCAGGAAATCACCCCCCAGGGGGGATGGCCACGCCGCAATCCCTTCTCCTCCATTCTCCTCTCGGGATCTTGGGCACGCACGCACACGCGCCCGGCGTGAGTTTAAGCCGCCGGGTCCGGGACTCGAACCGCAGTTGACTACGTGGGAGTCCAGCGACATAGCCATTACGCTAACTGCTGGTCCCTTAAGTTAATTTTCTGATGTTAACAGAGAAACTGTTGATCAAATTTTGGTGACCTTCCTCTTGGTCACTTAACTTTTTGTTTCTGGCTTTTTTAACACTCATCATGGAATGGATACAATCTTTTAAATATTCCTCTAGTCTGTTCTTGTACTGTATGATTCCACACTTTGTGAGGGTTAGCCCTCAACTCTGTTTTCTTTTCCAGGAGTCTCATCTAATTGTGTGGCTTAGGGTGATCCTTCTCTCTCTTCTCTGAGTCACACAGTCCACCCTTTTTCTCCCTTAGTCTTGGTTTTTCCTCTATCACGTCTTCATAGTCATCCCTTCCTCCATTCTCATATTCTCATCTCAGTCTGCCTTTCTACATCATTAGAGTAACCTCTTCCATTTTCTATTTTATGTTTTCCTAAGCCTGCATTATTTTGCTGAATAGTCATTAAATATAAAGCCTCTCTTCTCCCTAAGTTTGTTTTCCATTATCTATGGAGAATTTTTCAGACTCATCATGGCTAAGAAAGGAAACCAAGGGATAGCCGGTGGCATGATGGGTTAAGGTGGCTGGATCCCACATGGCTGATTACGCAGTTCATACCCAGCATTAAGAAATATGCCAGGTGGGACCAGCAGTTAGCGTAATGGCTATGTCGCTGGACTCCCACGTAGTCGACCGCGGTTCGAGTCCCGGACCCGGAGGCTTAAACTCACGCCGGGCGCGTGTGCGTGCGTGCCCAAGATCCCGAGAGGAGAATGGAGGAGAAGGGATTGCGGCGTGGCCATCCCCCCTGGGGGGTGATTTCCTGCTTTCTATCTCTCTGTCTCTCTCTGTCTGTCTGGCGAGCGCACGCGCCCTATAGCAAAAACCTCTCCAAAAAAAAAAAAAAAAAAAAAAAAAAAAAAAAAATATGCCAGGTGTGTGTGTGTTCGCGCATGCACGCAGGCATGCTCAAGTTTGTAAAAGGACAGATGAGAGGGATTGTGGCATGAACATCCCCCATGGGAAATGCTTTCTCACCTCCACCCAAAACACATGTGACCTCTAGCAAATTAATTTTTATAAAAGGAAGGAAACTGAATACGTTTGATAATTTTAAAAATACGGTTCTTTTGCTTATTATTCCCCCTCCTTTTTTTTTTTTTAATCAAGTTTTGCTATAGAGCCCATGTGCTCCCTGGATAGAGATGGGTGGGCATTGTAATAAATGACCCAAGAGAAAGGGGATGACCACACTTCAGTCCCTTTTCTATTCACCTCTTAAGATTTGGGGTATGTATACACACAGACACCCATGTGTTTTTCGAGCCTTGATCTGGGAGTCGAATTGCACACTTGACAATGTGGAATCTGGCCTCCTTAACCATTACATCACTGGCTGGCTCAATATTTTATTTTTTTCTCTCTAAAGTAAATGTACCATTTCTGTCTCCAGAATACTATGTATGGCATGTCTTATGAGGACGAACAGCTTAATGTGACTATTCCAAATCTGCCCCACATAACCCATAATTTCACTCAGGTCATATCAACTGGGCAATATATTCAAGTTTTGAACATTTTCAAATAATGTGAGTTAAAAGAAAACAATAAAATTGTCTTCATTGCTTTTCAGACAATATGTGATGTTGTACATGCCAAGTAAGAGTGTCTTTTTTTTTTTTGGAGAGGCTTTTGCTATAGGGCACGTGCACTCGCCAGACAGAGAGACAGAAAGCGAGAAATCACCCCCATAAGGGGAATGGCCACGCCGCAATCCCTTCTCCTCCATTCTCCTCTCGGGATCTTGGGCACGCATGCACACGCGCCCAGCTTTAGTTTTAAGCCACCGGGTCTGGGATGCGAACCACGGTCGACTACATGGGAGTCCAGCAACATAGCCATTACACTAACTGTTGGTCCTCCCGTAAGTAACATTGGACAATCTGCTCTGGTGGACACCTACTGTTCTCTCTCTAGTCCTGGAATAGCCACAGCTTTTCTTACAGAGCTTTTTGATTCCCAAATTTTTTTTACTTATGAGAGAAGAGTATTCTTATTCAGGATTATATGACATTTGGTGTACTTACCATTCTTTTGGTCTAATTTTTGCCATTTCTATGTACATAGATCAACAACTTTTGTCTCCTTAAAGATGGTTTCCTGTGAAGTAGTTCTCTTATTTTACCATTTTAAGGTGTGCAGGGTTTTTTTAAAACTATTTCATTTTTTTTTTAATTTATTTTAATTTGATCAGAGAGGAACAGAGTGAAAGAGACAGGGAGAGCGAGAATGAGGAAGCAAGCCAGGTTTAGGACTCAAAACTGCAGTCAGCCATGTGGGAGTCCACTCCCTTAACCACTATGCCATGGGCTGACCCCAAGGTGCGCAGTTTTAACTCTGCCAGAAAGTGCATACTCTCTCCAGAGAGAGGGAAAGGCACCTCCCCCACCCCCACCCATTGAGAATTCTTCCACCACAAGTTCTTCTCTTCATTCTTCCCCTCTGGATTTTGGGCGCACATACATCCAGTGTGTGTCTCTAGCCTTCGGGTCCAGGACTTGAACTGCACTTGGCAGTCATGTGAGATCCAGCTCCCCTAACTACCAGGCTGTAGCTTAGTCTTTAAGTTGCAGTTTTAATGGAGATACGTAGGTTGTTTTGTTTAGCACCAGACTCAACTCTCTGTGTTAGGAAATTATGTTCTGAACTGACAGACTAGGTCAGTTCATAAGCAGTGGAGAAACATGAAAGGAAATACATATTCCT
Organism: Tupaia tana; assembly: GCA_026018925.1. NCBI lineage: Eukaryota > Metazoa > Chordata > Mammalia > Scandentia > Tupaiidae > Tupaia > Tupaia tana. The sequence continues at coordinate 57,335,623 of JAKSZU010000008.1, read as the reverse complement.
TCAGTTGCCATGAAGTATAATTGAGGTAGTTGATTCTGAAACAGAAAATAATATTGATATTATTATATTTTTCAATATCAAATAATTTTTATATGTCAGTGTGGCACAGCAAAGAAAGTTTAGAAAGAACAAATATTTTCAGATTGTACCTTAAGGTTTATTAGATGTGGTTTATTTACTACTAACAAGTTACATCTTGATTTGTTTGTGATACTCAGTTTTTAGTGATTGTTTGATTTGTCTTTTTCGTCACTGTAAAAGACAGGGAAAAATGCATTTTTTGTGGGAGATCTTGGAAAGATTGTGAAGAAACACAGTCAGTGGCAGAATGTGGTGGCTCAGATAAAGCCATTCTACACAGTGAAGTGCAACTCTGCTCCAGCTGTACTTGAGATTTTGGCAGCTCTTGGAACTGGCTTTGCTTGTTCCAATAAAGTAAGTATTTCTCAGTTTTTTCCACTATACTGCAACATTTTAAATTAACTTTTAATTTATAGTTACACGCACAGGAGTAGAAGAGTAAATGGAAGGACGTTTGACCTGTTTGGAGTTTTTTATTATTTAAATTTGCAGTCTCTTTGGAAATTTACGAACATTTCAAGTGTACTAATGAAAGAGAAGTGTCAATAAGAGTATCCTTTGAAAAAAAGCTTTTATCTTTTTTTCTCCAGAAGTTTTTGCTATAGGGCACGAAAGAGATAGAAAAGGCGACGTCACCCCCCAGGGGGATGGCCATGCCACAATCCCTTCTCTATTCTCCTCTTGGGATTTTGGGCACACATGCACACACGCCCGGCGTGATTTTAAGCCACCGGGTCCAGGACTTGAACCGTGGTTGACTACGTGGGAGTCCAGCAACATAGCCATTACGCCAGCTACTAGTTCCAAAAAAGCTTTATCTTTAATTTAAAAAACTTTCATTTGTTCCTCATTCTTAGCTAGAGTATAGCTCTTAGACCATTCTACTTTTTTCCCGCTCTTGCTGTAAGGCACATGTACTCATCAGAGAGAAAAGTGAGAGAGCATTTCCCTGGGGTGGGATGGCCATCCCAGAATCCCTTCTCCTCTTGGGATTTTGGGCTCATACACATATGCACACAATTCATTTTTATTTTAAATAATTATTTTATTTAACTTTATTTTTTTAATTTTGATCAGACAGGGATAGAGTGAGAGGAGGAGGGGTGAATGAGAAAGCAAGCTGTCAGATCCAGGATCCAAACCGCTGTTGGCCGTGTGGGAGTCCAGCACTCTTAACCACCACACCACCCTCTGGCCCCACCCAATTCATTTTTTTTTTTTTTTTTTTGGAGAGGTTTTTTTCGCTATAGGGCGCGTGCGCTCGCCAGACAGACAGAGAGAGACATAGAGACAGAAAGCGAGAAATCACCCCCCAGGGGGGATGGTCACGCCGCAATCCCTTCTCCTCCATTCTCCTCTCGGGATCTTGGGCACGCACGCACACGCGCCCGGCGTGAGTTGTAAGCCACCGGGTCCAAGACGCGAACCGCGGCCGACTACGTGGGAGTCCAGCGACATAGCCATTACGCTAACTGCTGGTTCCCCCAATTCATTTTTTTAACCATTTGGTCTCAATCTTAAACTGTGTCAGCCACGTGGGGTCCAGCATCTTAATCTCGACAGCATCTGCTGCCCCCCAAGCTACAGCTGAGAACAAGAAACTGCTAAGTTATTAGATTTCCTGGGTGGTTCCTTTAAAAAAAAAAAAAAAAATACCAAGTAGTGTAGGAAGCCTTATCATAATATGAACTGTGACATTACTTAATTTTAACCTCCTAAAGTGAAAAAAGCCTAAGTAATTTCAATTGAATGAAAAGAAAGAAATTTTGCCTTTTAGATGACTATTGAAAATCTACTTTCACAGAATGAAATGGCCTTAGTGCAAGAATTGGGTGTCACTCCAGAAAACATTATTTACATAAGTCCATGCAAGCAAGTGTCTCAAATAAAGTATGCAGCAAAAGTTGGAGTGAATATCATGACATGTGACAATGAAATTGAGTTGAAAAAAATTGCACGTAATCATCAGAATGCCAAGTAAGTATAAAACTAAATCCTTGATAATAATATTGTATTACTTAAGGATCGGGTTTGCTTTTAACCTGGAAAGAAGGCACATGTACTGTTGAGCAGTGATGTATACTTTAATGTAACTTAACCTTGTTTGTTCCTATATGTAAAACACTAGGAGCATTCTTTTCACTGCCTTCTTCTGATCCTTTGTTTGGAATTAGGGATGAAAAAAGGGCAGTTTGGGATGTGATCCTGTATTTAATTCAAGAAAGAAAATTTGGTGTGATAATCAAATTAGGGCCATAGCTATTTTTTCTTTTCTTTTGAGTTTTTTTTTTTTTTTTTTTTTTTCCTGTAGGGCACGTGTGCTCTCCAGAAAGAGAGAGAAATCACCCCCTGGGGGGATGGCCACGCTGCAGTTCCTTCTCCATTATTTTTCTCTTGGGTTCTTGGGCATGCACAGCATGAGTTTAAGCCACTAGTTCTGGGACTCAAACTGCTATCAACTGCATGGGAGTCTAGCAACATAGCTATTATGTCACCTGCTGGTCCTGCTATATTTTCATAATTATTAACTCCTAGTTGACATGTTGGAAGCAGGATGTATTGTGGTCAGCTTTTTTTCTTTTTAAATAAGGGTGCAACCTACCTTTGGCTATACCTCTTGAATGGTCATTGTTAATGACAATGTTAGGAGCCTAGTTCATAAATACAATAAGTTTCTTTCCTAAGACTCAAATTTTTCTTTGAATGTGAAATTCAGTTGTTTACTTATATCTGAATGTACCTAGAGATAACTTTTTTTTTAATTAGAAAGCTTTTTCCAAGTAAAAAGTTGTAAAACAAAATCCATGTTGTCATGAACTGGTATGTGAAGAGAACTTATATGAACTTGTTGACTTTCAAGGAGCTATATATTCCTGAAAATGTGTATTTTATCTATGCTTCTTTTATACAATTCTCTTATTGACTTGAATGGTATTCCTAAGGTATTCTAATAACTTTGATTATTCTGAAAATCTTTGTTTGGATAAAGGCCTTTTTTGAGAAAATTACAGGGAACCACTTGTTTTTCTAAAAAAATTTTGTTCTATAATCTTCTGAAGACAAGTTTGGATTTGGCATATTTACAGTATTAGATTATAAACAGAATGGTACATTCTTAACAGAGCTGATTCTACCCTTGGTAGAATAATTTTTCTTTCATCATCCTTTCCCTCTACTCACTAGTGATTTGTCAGGATTTCTTGGAAAATTAGTTTTATAAACAGCATTTATGTATTTTGAAGCTTTTAGTGGTTTGTATTTATTTAACTCCTTATGAGAGAGAATTAATCATTTCTAACATTTCAGGGCCAGCAATTGGCATAGTGGCTGTCATTGAACTCCCATATAGTCAACCACAATTTGAGTCCAGGCCTGTGTGTGCCCAAGATCCTAAGAAGAGAATAGAGAAGAAGGGATTGTGGCATGGTCATCCCCCCTGGGGGGATGATTTCTCACTTTCTGTCTCTCTCTGTCTTTCTGGCGAGCGCACATACCCTATAGCAAAAAAGAACAAAAAAACTTCTCAAAGAAAAAAAAGTCTCCAACATTTTATTTTGATTTGGAAGGAAATACCAAGTAGATTTGAGTCAGACTAGAAGACTGTTTATTCACATAAAAACAACTTAGTTTCCCAGATTATTCCAGTTTAGAAACTGCTGGGGAATATTCAGAGTAAGTGATAAAGGGTTAGCTAGCTAAAACAATCGAGGGGATTTTAAGTTATTTATAAACCCTGATATTTGGGGGCCAGCAGGTAGTATGGTGGTTAAGGCACTGGATTCTACATGGCCAACTGTGTGGTTTGAATTCCAGACCCTGTAGCTTGAAAAATATGCTGTGTATGTGCACAAAGTCCTGGGAGAAGGGATTGTGATGTGGCCATTCCCCCTGGAGGGTTGATTTCTCACTTTCCCTCTCTCTCTCTCTCTCTCTCTGGAAGCACACCCACCCTATGGCAAAAATCTAAAACAAACAAAAAAGATCCTAGTAATATTACTGAAAGACAGTAATGGCATTGCTATTCAATTTAGTCTTTTAGGTGGATTTATGGACTGGTGGACTTCATTTGAAAGTAATGTCGTCTTTCATTACAGAGCCTAACCAACTCTTGCGGCTACAACAGTCTTAACTTGCTGCATTTTCCAAAATCCAGCCTTTTAAGCTTCATGCTTTAGGCCCTAATTGCTAGTTTTTTCTCTATACAGGATTGTTTTTCATTAGGTCACTTGATGCATCCGTCGATGGATTTGGGAGCACTGGCAACATAATCAACACACTTCCTACAATCTTCAGGCTTCACATGTGCTGATGATGATGTAAACCAACTCTGCCCCAATCATCTTCCCCTTCTCTTAGGGTCTTACTACATATTGCAACAGAAGATAACATTGGCGGTGAGGAGGGTAACATGAAGTTTGGCACTACCCTGAAGAACTGTAGGCATCTTTTGGAGTGTGCTAAGGAACTTGATGTCCAAATAATTGGGGTTAAGTGAGTATTTGTTTTACATTTCACTTTATATGGTGATTGTCTTTCTGGTTATTGGCTTAAGACTTAGATTGTATGTATCATTTTCATTTTTTTGTCTTCTTGATCTCCTTGGACACTTTAATAAGTTAGCCTTTGTCTTACTGTATTTTTATGTGAGGAAACAGACCCAGAGAGGTTTAACGATTTAGGTGTTACAAGGAGACACACTACATACCGGATCATTATGTACTGCCTTGTGTACAAACATAGGTGGTAGTCTTACAGATGAAAAGGTGATCTTGCTGTAGCCTACACAGTTAGATAACATTCCATAACAGTGTAGATAAGATTTTAGTTCTACTTTAAGTGACAGTACTGACATTTGAGAGTTTGTTCATATTTCAACTAAATTTTAGTTTTTTAAGTTAATAGGAAATTTGATACAGAACCAAATTTCAGTTTAGTTTAAATATTCTGTTCTGAAACTGAGTATCACTGAGTCATACTAATAAGTATGAGTATTATGTGGCTTACTTAATGTTTGTATTTCACAATAGACACAGTTATTTAGATACTATTGAATGTTCAGATGAAAGATTTTGTGTTCCATGCTGATGCTTGGTGCTTTACCATATGTACATGGTCCATTTTGTAACCATAGAACTTACTGCTGACTGGCTCATTTTAAATAAGTTGTTCCCTACAGAATTACAGTAGCAACCAAACATTACCTTTTCTAAAAAGCTGGCATTTTAAGTTGGATAAATTAGAGGCTAAGTATTTGTAATACTTTGAATATTTGGCAAAGTTAATGTGGAGTATCATGATTGAAAGAGATTATAGGAAGTATACTCTAAAACTTGCTGCTGCATTATAATACTTTGTCTTTCAGGTTTCATGTTTCAAGTGCTTGCAAAGAATCTCAAGTATATGTACATGCTCTATCTGATGCTCGATGTGTGTTTGACATGGCTGTAAGTTTCTTCTTAAATTGTGTTATTTTAAGCCATCATGATATTTAAGATTCAGTATTATTTTACCTATATGAATTCTCATAACACATAATGTAACATAAGCCTCTTTTCACATTATTATTTGAAGCATTTGGGACTTTATAGTAACATATATAAGTTGATAAAGAGGTGAAATGTTAAGACCAGGGAGACAAAACAAATTACATTGAAAATCTTTATTTGAATAATGGGGTGGGGGAAGAACTAAAGAACTTGGTGTCCTTAAAGGTTAGAATAGATACTTACCTCTCTAGGAAGGGGGTTTTTGAAGTATTCTCATCGTGTCCATTACAACGTGAGAAAAGCATTTAAAGGTTTTTTTTTTCCCCATCTCTAGGGAGAATTTGGCTTTACAATGAACATGTTAGACATTGGTGGAGGCTTCACAGGAACTGAATTTCAATTGGAAGAGGTAAACTACTTTCAGTGAATGGACATAATCAGAGTTATCACTCTTTTACTTTAGCGATGAATGCATAGACGCGTATTTTATATGACAGAAAGTAAAGTCTATATTGTCATTAAAATTTCTCTTAGAAGGTGAACAGGCAATAAGAAGGCCTAGCTAACTTCAAAATGTTTGAAATTCTTTGAACCTGGGAACATTATCACAAGATTTTCTGTTTCAGCCCTGATTCCATATGAGATAGGACAAATAAACTCAATAATGTTTTACTGAGCTGCACATCACTCTTCATCTTCCTGCTCTGTCCTCTGTGATGTGAAATTTTGCTATTGTGTTGCTAGTGATCCCGTATTTAAAAATTACTGAAAAGACACCAGTAGGTATATTTGCTATTGGAGTTATATGTGTCCTTGTAAATTAATGTCATTCTGATTGTTAGAAGGTAAATTTTGGCTTGAAACCCTGTGTGGTTAGTTGCTTAAAAGTAACTGCTAACTAGCTAAACTTCATGGTCTGTCATTGGAACTACTTGATTTTTCTAGGAAACTTAGTACAAATCATCTAATCTAGTATTGAAACTATAATCTGGAATTTTAAATTTATAGGTTAATCATGTGATCAGTCCTCTATTGGATATCTATTTTCCTGAAGGATCTGGCATTAAGATAATTTCAGAACCTGGAAGTTACTATGTGTCTTCTGCATTTACACTTGCAGTTAATATCATTGCTAAGAAAGTTGTTGAAAATGATAAATTTTCCTCTGGAGGTAAGTTACAAAGTTCATAGTTTTTGTTAGTAGGTAATTCCAGTTAGACTAGAGATGAATGGATGTTTCTAAAGTTGTGGGTTGTCTTTAGCCACCTCTTGACAATTAAGCAGTTAAAAATGCCATAGCTGAGGTCAGCAGGTGGTGTGGTAGTTAGGGTGCTGTGCTCCTGCATGGCCGACTACAGTTATAGTCCTGAACCTGGTGGCTTCCTTTCTCATTTTCTCTATCTCTCTAGTGAGCACATGTTCCCTATGGAAAATTAAAAAATAATAAGTAAAATTAAATGAATAAGTAACTTACAAAAAAAAAAATGCCCTAGCCATAGTCCTATTCCATGACTTCATGAACCCAGCTCTCTCAATACTACTGTTTAGATATGCATGTTTTAGTAAACTTTCACCAGATCGTCAATTATCGGCCTTTGTTCAGAACCACTGATTTTTTGTTTTTGTTTTTGTTTGTTTTTATTTATTTATTTTTTTGGAGAGATTTTTGCTATAGGGCATGTGTGCTCGCCAGACAGACAGAGACAGAAAGCGAGAAATCACCCCCCCGGGGGGATGGCTACGCCACAGTCCCTTCTCCTCCATTCTCCTCTCGGGATCTTGGGCACGCATGCACACGCGCCCGGCGTGAGTTTAAGCACCAGGTCTGGGACACGAACCGCAGGCGACTATGTGGGAGTCCAGCGACATAGCCATTACGCTAACTGCTGGTCCCCAGAACCACTGTTTTTTATTGTGCTCTTGGTTTTTATGTTCCTTCTACCTTAGGTAAGTCACAGGGAAATTTACTCTATGCTTTTTAATAGAACAATGACTAACAAAACCCCTTCAGTCTGTCTCCAATCAAACCAACCAAAAGAGACTAGGCAGTTTGTCTTATCAACCATTATCACTGTCGAGGAATACTGCCCTGCCTTAGCAAGTCTTTATTTTTCACTGGGGACTAATCCACAGTCGTGAAAACTGCCAAATTACTCAGTATTGTCCTTTTGCAGCTTTTCATTTTTCCTTGTTGCAATCCAATTCAGGGTACATAATACATTTTTTTATCCTTTAGTTTGGATAAAGTTCCCTTGACTTATAGCTCTTTCTTTCTTTAAATAAAGTCATTTGCTATAGAGCACATGCACTCACCAGAGAGAGAGAGAGAGAGAGAAAGCTTCCACATCTGGGACTTGAACCACAGTTGGCTATGTGGGGAGCCTGGCACCCCTAACCACCATGCCAGCTGCTGGCCCCAGCTCTTCCTTTCTTCATTATGACAGTTTTGAAAGAAATTTATTAGGTTTCCCTCCATTTGGGTTTATCTGACTCTTCCTCATGATTAAATTCAGGCTGTATTTTTGGCACGAGGTCCACCACAGTGATAGTCTAGTCTTAGTGCATCATGTTAGGGGGCACATGATTGGTCTGTTCTAACATCGATGATACTAGGCGTTGTGGGTTTGATTCTCTTTTGATCACTTGGTTAAGGTGTTGTCAGGCAAGTTTCGCCTGTTGTAAAGTGGCTAGGTAATATGAGATTGCAAATGACCTGTTATTCATAAGATTTTCACCCCATTACTTTCAGCAATTGTTGACAAATTTCTGACTCCATTATTTAGTCTATGTTATACTTTACTTCAAGAATAGGATTTCCTTCCCTCCTGTTTCGTTATTTATAGCATCTCCTGGATTATTGAGTATCTTACTGTACCAAATTTGGGATTCTTTTTGACATCCCCCAAGTCACATCTTTACTTCTCATACATTAAGGTGTTCTGGACTTTTTTATCATTTTCCTGCTCTGTCTTGTAACTAGTTTTCTAAGGGGCCCTGGTTCTTGTGGAGGATGGCATTTTAAAAACCAAGAAATGATTATTGGTTGTGCTAAGAGTAGAACTGCTGGGACACAAAGAGTGAGTGTTTTCAAAGATTTTGACAGTGGTGGTTAGCATTTTACCCCCTCCCACTGGCACTGTACTCATGGGAGGTTGGGTTGCTCTGCATCTGTCCGTTTTTGTGTGGCCGTCAGGTGGCGTAGTGGTTAAGGCGCTGGACCTTACACATGTATGACCGTGGTAAGAGTCCCTGATCTGGTGACTTGAAACTCATGCCATACACATGAACGTGTGCCCAAAATCCCAGGAGGAGGATTGTAGCATGGCCATTTTCCATGTTGGGGGGGGGGGCTGATTTATCATTTCCCCCCTCTTTATTGAGCACCTGCACCCTTTGCCAAAAAGTTTATAAAAGTTTAGGAACCAGCAGTTAGTGTAATGGGCTATGTCGCTGGACTCCCATTTAGTTGACTGTGGTTAGAGTCCCGGACCATGGTTTGAGTCCCGAGTTCAGTGTGGTTTAAACTCACACGCGGGCACGTGTGTGTGTGTGCGCCCCAAGATCCCGAGAGGAGAATGGAGAAGGGATTGTGGCGTGGCCGTCTTCCCTGGGGGTTGATTTCTCGCTTTCTGTCTGTCTTTCTGGTGAGTGCTGATGAATGAATGAGTCGAGTGAGTGAGTGGTCAGTTGGTGTATGTTATATGGTGGTGCATTTGCATTTACTGGGTCAGTCCTGTGGCCTGGTGGTTGAGGGAACCAGATCCCACAGGGCCAACCACATGGTAAGACTCCCATTGCTGCTGGCTTGAAAACGTACCAAGCACATGTGTGTTCGTGCCCAAAATAACCTAACAGGATAGAGAAATGGAAAGAGGTATTGTGGACTGGTCAAATCTCTTTGGGGAGTGCCTCCCCCACTTCCCCACTGTCTGTGTGTGTGTCTGTCTGTCTGTCTCACTAGTACACACAGCCTCTGGCCAAAAAGAGCAGAGTGCACTTAGGATATATGACTAATGATATAGAGCACTTTTTTCATGTGCTTGTTGGTTATCTTCCTTTTTTGAAGTGTATATTCAATTTTTAGGCTAACAATTGTTTAACAGGTTTGTCAGTAAATATCATTGTTAGTCTCTCATTATTTTGAGAGATGTGATAATTACCTTAATTAAGTTTTTTTATATTAATTCAGTCTGTTTGATATGCCTCTTAACACTAAGTATTAGATATTTTTACTGTAACTTAATCTCCCTCATTTCCATTTTATTTCAGTAGGAAAAACCGGAAGTGATGAACCAGCTTTCATGTACTATATGAATGATGGTGTTTATGGTTCTTTTGCAAGTAAACTGTCTGAGGACTTAAATACCATTCCAGAGGTTCACAAGGCAAGTTTATTACAAATAGTATCAAACCCTATTTGGCAGTTTATAAACTGTTACAAGCTGTTAATTTTAAGATGCCTCCCAAAATTTTTGAGAAAATAATCTAGAATAGGAGAATGCCACTTTTTGGAGGATTTACATTCTTCTGTCTGAGTCTCTTTAACCCATTTTCTTGAAAAGGAGTTAAATGAGGTTAAGAAGGAGCACCCCTACCCTGACTGCGGATCTTTTATCCATGGGCATAGTGGATCTGAGAAAGTGAAGAATGCATCTTGTATACCTACTGATGCAGTACTTTCATGAGTGGTGAGTAAACATTTAACTAGAAAAATTTTGTTTTTCTTTCCCTACAGAAATACAAGGACGATGAGCCTCTGTTTACAAGCAGCCTTTGGGGGTCCCTCCTGTGATGAGCTTGATCAAATTGTGGAAAGCTGTCTTCTTTCCTGAGCTGAATGTGGGAGACTGGCTTATCTTTGATAACATGGGAGCAGATTCTTTCCATGAGCCATCTGCTTTTAATGATTTTCAGAAGCCAGCTATTTATTACATGATGTCATTCAGTGACTGGTAAGGTGAATTTATCTTAAAGCAGAAGGGATCATTGGGGCGATATTTTAGATTTGCTAATAACAGCTATGAATGTGTAACAAATAAAAAAACTTCCAAGTTAGTACAAAAATTATAATCTCTTAAGGATTATTGAAAGACTGGTTATAGTCCCTACTTCACTATTTCTCTTGTGATTGTGTGGTCTTTTGAGCTTAAATTCAGAATTTTGCTTGTTCTTTTTATGTGTAGGTATGAGATGCAAGATTCTGGAATTACTTCAGACACAATGATGAAGAACTTCTTCTTTGTGCCTTCTTGCTTTCAGCTGAGCCAAGAAGACAGCTTTTCCACTGAAGCTTAAACAGGCATTAATGCTTCTTTAGATCTGAAGTTGCAGGTTAAGCTTGTCTGGTCTACATTCCAGTATGGAAAAAAATTCAGTCTCATCCTGTTAATTCTCTCGGAAACAAAAAACTATTAGTAATAGCTGTTTGGGACCAGACGAAAATCAGCTTTCATCTATAATTCATTGGGGGGCATTGGGAAATTTAGATAATGTATCCAAATTTAAATTTATCAGTTTGTCCTACCCCTTAAGCATTTAAAATAAAATATGCAACAAAATGGATGACTTAGTGGAGATGGAAGCCCATTAATTGGGTTCCCCATTAAACCGTTTACATACAAAGTACACAGTTTTTATACTAAGGATTTGTGTTAAAAGTCTTGTAAAGTAATGTCTTTCACCCAGATATGTCAAATATCAGTGAAGGACCAGTGTGACTTCATTAGATATGTTTAGTGTATTTTAGAATGTGTAAATTTGTGCTTTGAACTGTAGTTTAATAAATGTAAAATTGCATCATAGTATTTGTTGTATTTGACCTAATGTAACCCTTGTATGATTGCAATAAATTTTTGTGTAGATTTTACTGTTATTTTTTTTTTTTTTTTTCAGGCTAAAACTTTGGGAAAGGGGGCTAGCTAGCAAAGGTAGTTTTTGAAATAGATGTGTATATGGACTGTTTTGAAGGTTATTTTTTCTTTATTGCCCATATAAGTTTAGTTTGGCTCAATTTTTTTTTTCATTTATTTAACAAGTAATTTAAGTAAAGTGTTTGGTAAATCATTGTGAAATCAGAAATCATCATGGAGAGTTGATGTGCAGCAAGCATGATGTTTAACAATTTTTAACACCAAAAATGTTAATCCTGCATAAGCCAATTGTAATAATTAGTAGGTGTTTCTGTATAGATAGACTGCATAGAATACCTTAGTAAATCTTTGCATCACAAATCTTTTGGCTGAAATGGAAGATTCTATTAAATACTTTGATAAACTTGGGGGGAGGGAAATAAAATTGCAGAGAACTGCAGAGCACTAAAATGTAAAGAAGGGCTGCATCTGTATCCAGAATCCTGACGCTCTTTTGCACGGAATATTTAATTCAGAGTTGGGGGGGGGGGGAGGGTGAAGCACACTTACATTCTTCAATTTCTCAATTGCAGTGATTTCAAACTTTATGGGTGTTTTTGTTGGTTTGAACTATTTCACTAGTTTCATGTTATTTCCCATTTGTTCAATGTTGTAATTACTTTTAAATATTTCAATACTAAAATTTTATGGTTGTTGGGGGAAGAGAGTTAACGTCACTAACCTGACATTTGTTGTCAGGAAGTTGCTTTGTTACTGCTAGTATGTTAGTAATCCTAGATCTCAGAATCACAATAGTAATAATATAAACAACAGGGGTCATTTTTCCCTAACTTACTCCATGGTCAGATGTGGAATTTCTGTCATCCAAGAGGAAATGTGACTTCACTTTGGTGCCAATAGACAGAAAATTCTACCAGTGCTACATAGGAGAAGTTTGGGATGCAGTTCATATGGTTTTTACACCTTGATTTCAAGGCTTGAAGAAAATGATCATGAATCGCTAATAAATGTCAATCTTTTAAACCAGTAGGTGCTTAATACTTTTTGATTTGATTAATGCCCATTTGAATTTCATGGTTCTGTTAATAAAAATTTAGGGCCTCAATCTGTTGTCAATCAACTGCCCTTGAGCTTTTCCAAGGGTAGTATATGGGGGTTTTATGCAAAATTAACTGTAATGAGGAATTGTTCCCTACCTTCTCCACATGTACATTGTTGTGGTCTAGAAAAGCCAAACCTTTCTGAAGATGGTACAGTGTTGAGTCATTGACTTCACTATACAGGCTTGAGCTTTGTGGCATATCACTTTTGTCATATGCACAGGAGGAGCTATTCTTTGTGAAACAGCTCAAAGTTGCAAATATCCCATGTGAATGATACAGTGACAAGAAATATCTATTGTATTTGAAGACTGTTTGCCATAAATCTGAAGTTTGAACCTATGTATTTCAACTTGGTATGCAAAAAAGAACTGAATTAATGTAAATTTTTTTAACAATATTGTAATCTCAGCACAAAATTTAACTGAAAATATAGAACCCAAATGATTTCTTTATAGTAAATTGAACTGTAAAGGTAACTTGTGTGTGATTCTGAATACACAGATAAAATGATTTAATTCCTCCTCATGTTTTACTTTGATGGCTTCTATCGTCAAACAGGTGAAATTTGACATACTAGCTTTGTATATAGTAACTTGGAAACATCCTTTCCGGTTGTAAGATGCTTTATTACAAAGTAAATTGAACATAGGAAAGAGATGCTGGGATTTACATAAGATCCATGAAGGTTAGATAAAGCTTTATATATAGTTGACCTTGAACAACATGGGTTTGTATTATGGGTCTGCTTAGGTAGAATTAGGTGGAATTTTAAAGAAATAAATAAACATAATAGAAAATACAGTACAGTACTGTAAATATATTTTAGTCTCCTTAAAGCTTTGTTATATGAATACAGCATATGATAAATGACAACGTATAAAAACGTGTCTATTGACTTCCTGATAAACCTTGCAGTCAGCAATAGTCTATTGGTAGTTAAATTTTGGATAAATGAAAAGTTACACATAGATACTTGCTGTGTGGGTGGGGTCAGTGCCCCAACTCTCAGGTTTGTTCAAGGGTCAGCTGTATATATGAGCACGAGATTGCAGGCCTACCTTTTCTAGACGCCAGCATTTCTAACAGCTTTAAACTTGGGCTAAAGATTTTACTCTAAGTAAACATTGACACTGTTTAGTGCAGATACTGGGTTAGACATGCCGTTTAACCCCCTTCTTCCATGTTTTTAGTGTGTATTTAGTTCCTGTCTTGACTTAGGATTTTGCTGAACTCTGTTGATATTAAAGTCAACATCTTGTTTGTCCTTTGAACCATTTTAGCTGGGTAACAATATAAATTAAAATTCTTTCTCAGTATTTTTTCCAGGAGGAATATTAAATTTTAAGGTTTGCTTTCTTAGGCAGTACAGTGTACTAGTTAAAAGTACAGGGCTGTGCGGTGTCTGACTCGGGTTCTGTTTCTGTCACTTAGCTATACTCTTTCTCTGCTTAAGTGTGCAGTGCCTGGACACATGGATTTCAAATGACAAGGTGACATCTGTGTTATATTTTGTCTTAAGACAGCATATATTCAGCCTTTTGCTTTGACCTTATAAAACTAGGTAGGGGGTGGAAGTTAGGGGAAAGTTGTATAATGCTGCCTGTTGATTTTTTTTTCTTTTTTAAGAAATTGTATTTTATTGGAGCCAGCAGATGGCATAGCAGCCACGTTGCTGGCCAACTGCAGTTCAAGTCCCGGACCCAGTGGCTTTGAAACTCACACCCGGGCATGTGTACATGTGTCCAAGATCCCAGGAGGAGAAGGGATTGTGTGGCCATCCCCCTACACACACAAGTGATTTCTCACTTGACCTCTCACTATCTCTCTTTTTCTGGTGGGTGGCACACTAAGGCTAAAGCCTCTAAAAAAAAAAAACCTATTTTAAAATGTTTTCCGTAGGGCAATTGCACTCGCCAGGGAGACAGAAAGAAAATATAAAATCAACCCCCAGAGGGAATGGCCTCACTGCAGTCCTTCTTCGTTCTGGGATTTTGGACACACACATACCTCTCCTACCTCGATGTTCAAACTGCTGGCTTGGGACTCGAACCATGTTTGACCATGTGGGAGTCCAGTGTAACTGCTACACCACTTGCGGGCCCCAGTTGATTTGATTTGAATACAACCTTGCAGGATTACCTAAAAGCACTAATTACAGGCACACTTGTCAGAAATCAAAATGTAAAAAATTAGTCTTCTGTATTTAAGCTGTGAATAAATCCTATGAATAGTTTTTGTGCATCCTTTTCATAAGGCAGAGAAAAGTATAGTGCAAGTACTTGCAGATTGCAGGCTTTCTCAGTGAGGATAAACTAGAGATCAGACAAAACCTAGATCTGGCCTTGACTGGTATTTGCTAGTATCTGATCTCTCTCTTCACCTACATAAAGTATTACCTCCCAGTTTTAAGGGTGACTTGATTGCAAGACTGAAATATATAGGGCTGGTCCTGTGGCACAGAAATGGCCCCGTGGCTAACTGGTTCAAACGCCAGCCCTGTCCATTTCACAAGTCTTGGGTGCATGTGTGTGCCCAGAATCCCGACTGAGGAATCAGAAGGAGGGAGGTTAGTGACCAGACCTCACTGGAGTATCTCATTCCTGTGTGGGTGTGCATAAGCTCTCTATCATGAACAGAAGTTTTAAGAAAAGTGTATCTATGAAAAAGTAAGAGCCTTCTCTTTCTGTCCTGGAATCAAATTCAATTAAGGACTGTGTAGTTAAGTTTTCTCCCTAGCCCCAGTGTTGCTAATTTCAAGCAGGAAAAGGAAATTTATGCTTAAATTTGAAGAAACTGCAGTAATGTGTGATAATCTATTTGAGTAAGTTGCAGCTAAGCAGAGATGCTTTCTGATTGAAAGTCACAGTCCCTACTCTTGAACAGGAATGGTTTTTTCTTTGTTCAGTACAGGGGGCGGGTGCTATGTGTGTCTTCAGTGCAGTCTTCAGAGGATTGCATACTGCACAGGACACAAGCTTCCCCAGGCTCAGGCGGCTTCCTGACTTCAGTGTAAAACAAGTTGAGAAATTCGTGTTTTGCCTTTTGGAAGGAAATCAGGACTAAATTTGCTTTGTCTTCATGGCAATTAGTAGAAGGCTTAATCTCCACAACATGCCCAGTTTGTGTTGTCTCAGTGTATAAAAGTGGAGTGGGGTAAGAACCATCTAACTCCTGAGCTCCTTGACCTCTATATTACAATTTAATTTCAAACCCTTAGCAGTTGACTTTGCTGAGCAGTTAGGGAAAATTTGAAAGTATCGTGGTCGGGCACTGGCAGTAGAGGGAAGGGTTCTGTAAGAATACGAGATTGGGGGACCAGCAGATGGCATAATGGTTACATCACTGGACTCCTACATAATTGACTGCAGTTTGAATCCCCGACCCAGTGGCTTGAAACTCACGCTGGGTGTCTGTGTGTGTGCGTGCGCACGCTCCAAATCTCGAGAGAACGGAGAAGGGATTGTGGCATGGCCA
Organism: Tupaia tana; assembly: GCA_026018925.1. Classification (NCBI taxonomy): domain Eukaryota; kingdom Metazoa; phylum Chordata; class Mammalia; order Scandentia; family Tupaiidae; genus Tupaia; species Tupaia tana. The sequence goes on along the minus strand of JAKSZU010000008.1, from coordinate 57,319,609 downwards.
TCCCTGCCAGGAGGTGATTTCTCACTTTCTGTCTGTCTCTGGCGATGTATGTGCCCTATAGCAAAAACCTCTCTTTAAAAAAGTACAAGAGTTCATTAGCAGTTAGCATAATGGCCATGCCGCTGAACTCCCGTGGTTTGAGTCCCAGACCCGGTGGCTTAAACTCACACCGGGTGCGTGTGTGTGCGTGCCCAAGATCCCAAGAGGAGAATGGAGGAGAAGGGGATTGCGGTGTGACCATACCCCCTGGGGGGTGATTTCTCTCTGTCTCTGTCTGTCTTTCTGGCAAGTGCACGCACCCTATAGCAAAAACCTCCCCTCCCCCCCCCCAAAAAAAAGTACAGGAGTTTAGAGTAGTCTAGCAGAAACGTTTATCGAATTTAGCACCAGAGTGCAGTTAAACCCTTTTTTTCCCCTAAATCAGGGTGCCTGACTTTTATCTAGTAGGGACCTAAACTTGGTCATCACTCAAAGTGGGGGCACTTGGCTAATATTTAGGAATTTTCATTCTCTGGATTTTATTGGATTTTTCACCAACCTTCTTTTCTTTTGCTAGAGAGGGTGTGCACCTCTTGGGAAGAGAAGACACAACACCTCTCTCTTTTGGGGACATACAGACGCACCAGGCCTGTTTCTCAACCTGCTGGGTCTGGAACTTGAACTGACAGTTGGCCATGTGAGATCCAGCTACCTTAAACACCATGCCAGACTGGCCAGGGTGGTTCTAAGGGCTGCCAGGGAAGGGTGTGTTCCAGGCCTCTCCTTGGTTTGTGGATGGGCCGATCTGATGTTCTCATGGTGTTCAATATATGTATGAAGCTATATCCAAACCCTTTTTTGTATTTAAATAATTCGCTATCGGGGCATATGCACGAGAGAGCGCGCACAAGCTGCCAGGTCAGGAACAGGAGAGGGCTATGGGAGTCCAGTGCCTTACTCCCAAACTAGCCCTTTTTCATAAGAACATCGGGCACTAATCTAGGTCTCACCCAACTCATGTCATGTTCACCGTACAATTATATCTGCAATGACCCGATTTCCAAACAAGGACACATTCTGATGGTACTGGGAATTAGGATTTCAACATGGGGATTTCAGTGAAGACAACCCCAGCAAGTGTGTTTGGGGCTTCAGAACAGGAGCACGCTCTCAACTCTTGGCCCACATGCCCTTGTTGGCCTCTGCTTGTCCCCCTCCTGTCTCTTCTCTCCTCTCAGTGGTCCTTCTGTACTTCTCAGAAGGTTTTTTTTCCCCTTCGTTTTTGCCAATGAGCACATACACTTTGGTTAGAATCAGGAGATGAGAGAGACAGCACCCCCTCAGGGGGGGGTGTATGGTGCCCATAGACTTACGATTAAGGGGGGCAAAGCACACGTGGCCAGCTGAGGTTTGAATCTTAACCCTGGCAACCTTTGAACACGACGTGTGTGTGTATGCTTCCCAAATCCTGACAGAATGGGGAAATGGAAGAGATTGAAGCATGGGGCCCAGCAGGTGGCGCTGTGGTTAAAGTGTTGGACTCCCACATGGCTGACCACATTTTGAGTCCTGGATCTAGTTGGCTTGCTTTCTCACTTTCTCTCTCTCTCTCTGGTCAAATTTAAAAATAATTTAAAAAAAATGTTTAAATTGAAGCATGATGACATGCCATCGGGGTGTGCTTTCTCCTCCCTCTTTCTCTATCTCTGCTCCTGGTGAGTGCACATGCCTCTGGCATATTTTTTAAAATAAAAGGATTGTGGGCTAGTCCTGCAGCCTAGTGATTAAGGGAGCCAGATCCCACATGGCCACTGCACAATTTGAATCTGCCTTGGCAACTTGAAAAAAACACCAGGTATGTGTGCCTCTGTGCTCCAAGTTCTGACAGGATGGAGAAACTGAGGGGAAGGGAGGTGGTGTGACCATACCCCATTGGGGAGTGCGTTGTTTCTGTCAAGAACACGCACCCTCTGGCAATTAAAACTAGAGCTGTAGTAAGAATTCAATGTGTTTATTCATTTAAAGTGCTTAGAAAAGTGCCTGGCATGTAGTTACAGTTCAATAGGTGTTAGCCATTATAATTACCTGCGGGTTCCTGCTCATGGGATCTCCCAGGCGCCCTGAGCCCTTACCTCTAATGATCCTGAATAAGGTGTTTTTGAAAGTAGTGAGGATTGACTCTGTGGAATGACTGTGAATCCCATCTGCTTCCAAGAGTTCTTTGAAATACTCGTATTCCACATAAGATAAAACGACATAAAGAAGATGGTAAGTGGGAAATAAAAGTCACGTAAGACTAAGGTTAGCACACACAGATCATCCTTAAGGTCCTGCTAAAGGGTTTTGACCCGGAGGTTCCTAGAGGTCAAAAAGGGGAACACATTTCATTGAAATTTCAAAAAAGCTTTAACAAAAGTCACATCTTCCATAGGATAGTACAAGGCTTTCCCCCCACCGTTCAAAGGCGAATGCCAGGACAATCTAGCTGGAAATTCTGCCAGGCCTCAGCGAGCCCACCACACTGCAGGCTCCAGCTCAGGATCAGGGCTTGGGCGGCAGTGCCCGAGCGTCCCACTAGATGGCGCCCGTGGAATACCTTTGCTCGTAGTGCCTGGGAAGTTGCGACCCGGGATTTTGCTCAGCGTGCAGCGCTGATTTCATGTGGTCTAAACCTTCTAGCTCGTTTCTGAACGTCACAAGTGCCCCACTTCCTTGCCCTTTGCATCGCTACAGTGTTTTTGAGATGGGAAGGAGCCAGATTCCTGCCTCTCTTTCTCGCCCCTTCCCAAAAGTACATCCTCAGTAACTACAACCTTCGCCGGTGGAAACGCCAAACCATGTCTCTGCTGAGACTGAACCGTCGTTAGGGGTCCTGGGAGGCGCGTCCTGCATGCGAAAGACCGTAACCTGAGGCTAGAAGACCCCAGCCTCAAAGGATGTGGATGTTACCTGTCTAGTTGGGGCGTGGCTTTCCCATAAAGGCTAAAAAGGGCTTAAAAAGGAGACTCATGGCCACTGAGAAGGGGTTGCTGCATGGCCCTCCCCGCCCCCACCTCCCCACCACGGGTGTGGGGCGTGTGTGTGTGTGTGTGTGTGTGTGTGTGATTTCTCACTTTCTCTGTCTCTCTAGTAAGCGCAGGCATCCTATGGCAAAAAAATATTAAAGAAAAAAAAAGCGATTGAGCTTTCCACAGGGTCAGGTGGTTGGGGCAGGGCTTGCACAACAGAGAACGGCCAGTAGTGGTTGGGTGGAGAAAGGGGGCCTTGGCCGACTGGTTCAAGCTCTGTGGGGGACAGTTCCCTGATGGCTTTGCTAGGTCTCAGTCTGTCCTTGTGGCTTGAGTTACGATCTTGAGGACCAGCAGATGGTGTGGAGGTTAAGGTGGCTGGACCCCACATAGCCACCGACTGCCTGGGTCCAGATGGGGATCCAGTGGCTTGAAAAACACACTGGACATGTGAGCATAGGTGCCCAAAATGTGAGAGCAGGTAGGATAGAGAAGAGACTGCTGCCCCTGTGTGGGGTACCTTCTCACTTTCCCTCTGTCTCTCTCCTTGTAGCCCACAGTGTTTTGCAAGCAGGTTTTGAACATTCACACCTAAGGGATGGATTCAAGGTGAGGCACTGCTCTCTGTCCCCACCTCCCCAGGGCCATGTGTGTGTTTTTTTTTTTTGTGGTCCACACTGGCCCTCCAAGGTGTGGGTGAATTTTCCCAGCAAGTATTAGTCCTTGGCGTTGTCCTCTGTGTTGAGGGGCCGGGGGGGGGGGGGGGGGGGGGGGGGAGGTGGCACTTCCCCGCTTTGTCCTAAACAACTACTTTGTGTTTTGGTCTTTCGCCACTTACGATCTATGGCACTTCTTGCTTCTGCCCTGCTCACCCCTCTGCCAGCCCATACCCTGTCCAGACGAGGCCTGTGGCCATGGTGTCTACGCCTGGGTCTTGTCCCTCCATCTTCCTCCAGATAGGCAGATTCTCCGTCTCTGCACTGGCGGGCTTCCGGCTGCCCCCCCTCCCTCTCTGCCATGAGAGGTGAGAGTCTACCTCCGTGGACACCCAGCCATGGGGAGCTTGGCGGAGGATGTGGGGTGGGGGCAGTCGTCCCTCCCTGTGCAGTGGCTGAATCTCAGCAAAGCCCCAGCTGCCTGTGAAGCTGCCTTCCACATAGCTGGCGCTCTCCATCTCTCTGGCTCTGGTCGATCACTCCCTCCCCCTGCTCTGCTCCATCGCTCTGGGTACTGGCCCTCCTTGGCCCTCCCTCGACTGTCCTATGCCCTGTCAACACCCTTGGACATCTTCCCCGATGGAAGTCTTCCACAGTCGCCCAACCTGTGTAGGCGGCCTGCTCCAGCTCAGACTCCAATCTATGGGTCCTTCTGGTCTGCCCTCTGTTGGTAACACTGGAGGACGGACTTGGGCTTGTTCACACTCCCAGAGTCTAGCATAACCGATGCGCTTTGCTGGATGAACAAACTCAAACCCCCCCCCCCCCCCCCTTGTGGTGATTCTGGTTCTCCTGGGCTTGTCCTGAGATGGGGTGACCAGAAGGCATACATTACCCCAGGAGCGAACAAACAGGACCGGACATTCATTACTCGCTCACCCATTCACGTGTTCATCCGTCACCTGGTCCATGCCGGGGGCTGGGAACCCCATGGAGGGTGAACCAGACCCGGCCGCTCCCCACCTGTTCCCTGAGGGAGCCAGGCAGGGGCTGATGAGCACATCCATTCAGTACGGCTGTGAAAGAGCTGCGGCTTTGAGGGGCACCACGAGGAACTACAGGGCACACGATGGGACGTGTGGCCCAGTGAGGAAGGTGTCCTGGTGAGCCGACGGCTGCATGGAGACGTGAAGAGCGGGCATTACGGAGGCCAAGAGGAGGAGGGAGATGGTCCACGTGAGCAGGGCCTCAGGGAGAAGGCCAGCGCCCTTGGAGTAGACTCACGAGTGTCGTGCAGGTCAGGGCCAGACCTGGCAGGGTGGGCCTCCTTATCGCCTTCCATTTTTATCTTAGGGGAAATGGGGAGGCCAGTTTTCATAGCTGGGGTGGGGAGTGTTTCAAAGCTGCCAAAGCACCCTGCAGGCCACGATCCTGGGCAGCTGCGCACAGTGGCCTAAGGAGCCTGTGGCATGGCCCAGCTGGGAGGGACTGGTCCAGCCACTTTGTGAGAAAAGGGTCATGTTGGACCCAAGGAGGCAGCAGCAACCCGGTTAGGCTCTTGTGCTGGACCAGAGGGTGGGGCGGGCGTGGGGGGGGGGGGAGGCGAGCTCTGGAAGTCTGCTCAGAGTTAAGTGTGCCCGGAGAGAGGGAGGGAGGAGGTGGAAGACCTGAGTCTAGTATGTGTACTGGGATGGGCGATGGCTGTGATCCCTGACAGGTGACAAAAGCAGAGAGGGGCGAGGAGGGGATGTCGCTAGACTCAGACATGTTGCATTTGAGGCGACCTTGGGGTGGGAATCAAGTGGAGAGCTCAGGAGGAGGCTGGATGCTCAGCCTGGGGCTTGAGAAACACCCAGCGCCGAGGCCGCCTGCACTAACGGCAAAACTAATGACCATCGTTGACTGACCGTCCTGGTTCCCATGCTGTTCCTGAGAAGTTACAGGCCTTTTGGTCAGAGTAGTGACCTGGGTGGAGGAGACCCGCCATTCTCCTTCAAGGCCCCGGGGTGGTGTCCTTGGAGACAAGTTTAGTCCTGGAAGTGAGCCCAGGATGAAGGGACGACCACACAGCGCTGGTGTCTTTCAGTTTGAATGGGGGCAGGCTAGGAGTAGAGAGGGGCGGGGCCATCTAAAAGTCTAACCTAAGCAAATGCTGCCTCTGCATCCACCCCTTCAGTGGGCACCCTCAGGTCCTGGGGTTAACTCTGTCAGGACGCGTAGAGGGAAACTGAAGCGAGCGTGTGCACAGCGGAGCCTCACCCATGCCATCAAACCCTCGGTGTGCCTAGAGGTCCGGGCAGGTCCACTGCCCCTTCACATTCAAAAATCAAATGCTCTGGAAATCCACAGATTTTTCTTCAGTTGGTGAAAACTCATTTGGCCTCAAAACTTGATGGAGCTGACCTGAGGGTAGTTAGTTAGCCTCCTCCATAGGAGGACTAGTTACGCTTTTGCAGCAGGAATGTGCTGCTCTATTACAGGGCTTTGTCTCAGACCCCACTGGTTACAAAGGGGGTCACCTTACATGCCCACTGTGAGTAATTCTAAGTTGCAAACACATCTGGGCTCTGGGTTCTGGTTTAAGGGGCTAGTGGACCATCACCACCAGTCTCTCACATACGCTCATCCAGGGGGTGAGAGAATCGTACATGCACATCTTAGTAAAAATGATGGTCCTAACTGTAAGCTTGATCCCATTTTGGCAGAAACAATAAATGCTTTTGGAGTACCCAGAACCAGTGTTCTAGGCTCTGAGCGTCGAGCACCGAATTAGATAGTCCTGTGTGTTCACTGAGCTGACAAGGCTGTATTTTTTAAGAATGTATACATTGGGCCACCCATGGCCAGGTGGTTAAGGCAGCTGGATTCCACATGTCCCCCGTCTGGTGCCTTAAGAAACATGTTGGGCACATATGCGTGCCACCCAAAAACCCAAGAGGAGGAAGGAACAACGGAGAAGGGACTGCGTATTGTTTTGGAGACATTCCCCATAGGCGGTGCTTTCTCACTTTTTCTGTCTCTCTCCAGTGAGCATAGGCGCCCTCTGGCATAAGAAAATAAATAAAATTTGGGCCGGCAGGTGGCATGGTGGTTAAGGGCACTAGACTCCCATGTGGCTGATCATGGTTTGAGTCCTGGACCTGGCAGCTTGCCTTCCCACTTTCTCTCTCTCACATCAAATTTAAATAAATAAATAAAGTTAAAATCTTTAATAAATAAATAAAATAATATGCACAGGCACATATATTTACATGTAGATTTCCCACTGGAAGGATAAGCACTAATATTCTAAGTGCTTCTTTCTAGATAAAGGCTCATGAGTGATTTTTTTCTTCTCCACATTTCAAAATAGCCTGCAGTGTGTACTACTCATTTTCGAGTTATTATTTCTTTAAAGGGTAATGCTCTCTAATTAACCAGTCATTTCTGCTCACCAGACCTGGGACTGCCCAGCCCTCGCTAGTCGGTGGTCTACGCTGTAGGTCGAGGTGGGGCCTCTGTGTAGCTCTCAGACCTCGCCAGCAGAGGGCGCCGCAACCGCGGGGCTCGGGGCGGGGCCGGGCGCGCTTTTCTCCCCAGCAACACCCGCCCCCGCGTCGCTCTGGGGGCGCGGCCTCGCGGCTTCCCCAGCCAGGCAGGCCTCTCAGCGCCTCGCCTCCTTCCCCGGAGTCCGCCTGCCAGGGGCGGCGGCCCCAGCGCTGCAGCCTCACCCGCGCCTCGCCCCGGCCGACCCGGGCGCGGCGGGCGGGACCCGGCCCCAGGCAGACCCGCCCGCCTGCGCCCCGCCGCGCCGCGCGGGAGGGTGGAGGGGCCGGCCTCGCTCCCGCTCCGCCCCCCGCCGCCCTCCCCGGCCGCCGCCTCCGCGGGCTTGGCCGGGCAGCCGCTGGCTCGTACTTTGGAGCCGGATGGGGAGACGTGACCGCCGAGACTCCGGCTGCGCCGGGAACAGGCGCGGGGGCGGGAGGGGGAGGCCGGGCCTCGGGGCACCTGGCGGCCGGGGCGGATGTGGGGGGCAGCCGCCGCCGCCCCCACCCAGGGCGGGTTCCCAGGGGAGGGGGAAGGGGAAGGGAAACGGGCGCCTCCGCGGCTCTCCAGGCCCCCGCCCTGGCCTTGGCGTGCGCGCGCGGGTGTACCGTTCCTTTTGCTCCCGGCCCCGCGGCTCTCGGGCCGCCCAGCTGCAGCGAGAGCCCGGCGCGGGTGGGCAGCCCCGCTCCGCGTCCTGTCGGCAGTCGGTTGTCAGGGCCCCTTCCTCGCGGGGGAAGAGAATTTTGGGACTGGCATCCGCTCCACCTGCGGGGCGGGTGCAGGATGTGCGCAGCCTGTTTGTAATCTGTAAAATGCGAAGGTGGAAACCCACCTCCCAGTAGCCTCGAACACCAGGAAGCTTGGGAGGCCTCGAGGAGAGGGGCCTGGGAGAACCCCAAGAACAAAATGAGCAGGATTTGTCTTTCTGTCACCAGTGCCCAAGGGAGAGCAGAACTGTCCGTAAATAAAGTGAAGGAGGGAAGGCCAGGGGCGCCTCTCGTGAATTTCCCAAGGCCTTTGACAGCCATTTGCCTGCAGTTTTTGCTCGGAAGCACCGTTCAGTAAACGCTGACCACCCTCTATAGAGTTTTCTCTGCAATGGGGAGTGAAGGGGGTGTAAGCGCGCAAGCCCCTCTGTATTGTGTTACCCTTTTTTTGTATCCGATGCCAGAGCCCGAGGTTAGGTGTGGCTCCTACCGGATCCGCTAGGTTTGGGCAGGAAAATGTGGAATCCCAGGGTGTCAGAGGGAAAGGCAGGGAGGGCTGGTCTTCCAGGAGGATTTTCTTTCCCCCTCCTGCTGCCTCCTGCGCGAGTGGCTCTTAGCCTCAGCTTTCTCAGCCGTCAAGTGGGAACAGCATTGATTGGTAGTGACAGTGTCTTTTCAGGGACCAACGTTGCCATTTGCCGGGAAGTTCTTCCTAAAGGTCGAGGTCCTCCCTAGGCACAAGGCCCTGTTACTGCTTCTCTGGGAAAGAACAGCTGGTCACCCCCCTGGTAATCTCTGTCATTTCCTTTGCAGCAGGGAGGCTGTTGCAGTTCCTCAGCCTGGCTCTCCCCACACAGGGCCTCAGGCCTCCTCTGCAAACCCTGCGGGTGGGGGAGGTGGGGTAAACAATGTGAGGCCTACTTGGCCAGTCCCCTCACATTTGTGATGAGTTACTAGCAAAAAAGGAGGAAGGGACGGGCTGCTGAAAATGATCCCCACGCTGGACACTGTACTGGGTGCTTTGGCACACGACTCCCAGTAAGAACCCAATATTGGCAAGAAAGCAGAAGAGCGTTCCTCACCCTCCTCCTGTCCTCAGCCGGGTCCTCCTCCACTCTGAGGGCCAAGGCTGCAGCAGATGGTTCCACCTCCACCTCCGGCCCCCTTCCCGGCGTGTGGAGTTGGTGGGAAATGGCTGCGGTTCCTATGGATGCCTAGTAAGCCCCCCCACACACACACACACCCTCCTCCAGAGGGGCTCCTGGTGGTTATCACTGGGGGAAAGGCTCTTGGGAAACAGAAGCCTGGCCCTCGCTGTTGGAACCTTTGACCTCGGCTGCAGAAGGGCTGCCTGGGAAAGACAGTGCAAGGCTGGCCTCAAGGAGTCCGACGGTCCCTGGAGGTCTGCCAAGGCTGTTCTCAGGGTTTGTCCAAGTTGAGTCTGAAGGCCGGGAGGCTGGGCTGGGAGCGAGGGTCTGGCCGGACACCCGCGATGGCGGCGGGTGGCCACTGTCTACCTCGTTGGTTTTCTTCCTTGGCTGCTGATGCCTGGACCCCACCCCAGGGTGGGGCTTTCTGGGACAGGGCCCATGCATTGACATCGTTTTCTAAAGCGCCCCTAGTAATTCCGGAGTGCTGTCAGGGTTGAGAGACACGGAGGTAGGTCAGTAAGTACACACTGCAAGGGATCAAAGGACTGAATAGAAAACGTATTTGAAATCGGCATTAGACACCAAGTAGTAACAGCCCTCTAGGCAGGAGGCTCCCGCTGCAGTGACTGCCCAGGACTGTGGAATTCCTGGAAGGAATCCATCTGTCTGGGGCCGGGCATGACTCCGTGCCCTGGGGCAGCCGGCAGAACCCGTGACTCCAGGTCCTTCTGGGCCACTGTGGCGGTTCTGAGAGCCGCATGTGCGCTGTGGGCCAGGCTGCCTGCGCCTCCCAGCCTGTCTCCCAGTCGGACTGCACCGCTTGCCGTTCCCAGAACTCGGCCGGCCCTTTCCCGCCCCTGAATGGTGGACCATTCTTTCCCAACCTGTTCAGCCCCTTCCCGAGAGCTGCCAGCTCCAGCAGGAAGCCTCCACCAGGGCTTCTGAGTGTGCCTCTGCCTGTACTCCCCACCCACCCCTTCTCCCATCACTGCTCCAGGTGTGCGGGCGCTGTCTCCCAGCCAAACCGAAAACAGCGAGGGGGGAGGCCCTGTGTCTCCTCCTCCCCCACCTGTTCCCAGGGGTGGGCGGCCCCTTGCACATCTGATTGCTCTGGAATTTGTCCCTATTCCAGGACAGAGCGGATAGTCACGCAGAGAACGCCTCTCAGCCCACACCCCTTCCTGAGAGTTCTCTGCAGCGTTTCCTGAGTGCCACGGCGCCTTGCTGCGAGCAGTCGGTGACAGGAAAGACCCGGGGCCAGGCCTTGACCCAGCACGTGGTGCCTCCCGCCCCAGTGTAGCCTCCCGCAGCCGGTTGGGTGGAGGAGTGGGGCGGGAAAGGACAGCGTCCACACCGGGGTTGCTGGTGCACGCTCTTCCCACAGACAGACCCGAAGTCTTAAGGGGAGGGGAAACCCCAGCGACCTCGGGTGCCCTCAAGGCCCGTGCTAGTGACCAGGAACCGCCTTCTCCCGAAAACCGGGAGTGGGACACCGAGAGCCTTCCGCGTCCATGCTGAGGTCGCCAGGGACGCAGAGACAGGGGAAGGGGAGTAGGCCCCAAGCAGCGGGGTCGATAGGGGTGGGAGTGGGGGGATGATAGTCCCCTCCCCTCCCCGCGCTGCAGGCGACCCGGGCAGCTGCCAGCCGCCCCTGCTCCCCCTAGCAGTGCCAGCCCCCCTGCAGCCGCCTTCCTGGGGTTTTCCGGCTCCGTGCGCCTCAAACGACCTCGGCCACCGCCTGCTGGGCCGCTCCCTCCCGCGACTCCCGGGCCGCGCCGCCCTGCCCCCGCCCTCCCCGGCCGCGCGGCAGGGCTTTCTGATGAGTCAGCGGGAGCCGGGAGCCTCCAGCAGCCCCGGGCATCTGCTCCGGTGACGCACCTTGAGTCACGGGCGCCCGGGCAGCGGCGGCCGCCGAGCGCGCAGCAAGCAGCCGGGAGCGCGGAGCGCAGTCCCCGGGGCCCCGCGGCTGGCGCCCCCGGCCCGGCCCTCTTTGCGCGCGGCCAGGCCCCGCAGCGCCCCGCACCCGCACGCCTGCGGCCCCGCCCCCTAGTCGGCCCCACCCCCCCTCGTCGGCCCCTGCACCCCCGGGCGCGGCTCCAAGCTGACATCAGACGCTGGCCGCCCGGCCACCCTCTGAGTCAACAGTTTCCGAAGCCGAGCCGGCTGCCAGGGGCGGGAGAAAGCGCTGCCTCCGGGGGAGGCGGGGGCAGGCACCGGCCTCGCCGCCGCGGGAGGGCGGAGGTGGGTGGGGGCGAGCGGAGCCTTTTACAAGAAGTCACGGGGAAGAGGGAGAAGAGGGCGAAAACCACCCTGCAGCGCTGCCAGGGTCGGGAGGAAACCCGCCGCCCAGCCACGTGCTGAAGCCCGCACTGAGTGGGTGGCTGGACCAGCCCCGTGGCTGGGGGAGGGGAGGCCGTTGCTGGAGAGCCCCAGGTCGGGCCCTGGAGGAGGGAAAGAAACCGCAGTGTACATGCACGTCAGCATAACCCGGCTCGGTCGCTTTGATGGGACCGGCTTGGGCCAAGCCCTGTCCTTGGGGGCGGGTGCAGTTTGCTTGGGGCTGGACCTGAGGGACTGCACTGGCCTCCCCTAACTCCCTCCTTGACCCCACGTCCTGGCGGCATCCTCCCTTGGCTAAAGAGAATGCACATCTGAGGGTAAAAGGAATTCAAGAACTCAGTAAACCGAGGGCGGAGTGGGGGGATTATAGGCCCCACCGTTGAAAGAAAATGAAACAAAACCGATTAAGGACGGAAGCATAAAAAGAGAAAAGGGAGGAAGGATTGTAAGACTACACTAAGAATTTAACTGGAGGGCCTAACTCACCTTGGACAAGACTGGCAAACGAGTGGAGCCCAGTAACCACTCGAGAGGCTGCATTTGTTCTAGGATAATCAGGGAGGGCCAGAGATCCTTAGAAAAGCACCCACCTGCAGTGGCCTAAGTGGCCTCTGGAAGCTTCTTTCACCCTTGCAGGTTACTCTGACCAGGTGAGGCAGGAATGACAGGCCAGGAGGAGGCAGGAGGCCAGAGAGAGGCAGAAGACATCCTGGCAGCCGGATTTCTTCTCCCACTCCATGGCACCTCACCTGCCCTTCCAGGACCGTCAGAATGAGCAAGACCAGGGTCCCGGTGGACCTCTGGCTGGATTCACTCTGGGCGGCTTTCCGAGATCTGACTTGCTGTTCTTTCCAGAGCCACTCTGGCCAAGTGATGCCAGCCTGGGGAGGGGAGGCGGCTGTCTCGCCTGGCAGGCAGAAGCAGCGCACAGCTGGGGGAACCCAACCAGTCTGGATCTGTCCAGAGCTCTTTGTCAGTACAGCTTGGACAGGGGCCAAGTGAGCTTCTACCAGCTCCACCTGACCCTCAATCGAACCCATGTGGAGAAGGAGCTCCCAGCCCACTTCTGCCCTTCTGGGGTGGGTGGCTCATCTCTGCCAGTCCCCTCCAGCTCAAAATAGCACCGAACCAGACTTCTGGGAAGCCCAGTGTTGTGGGGGTTAAAGACGATAGCTCTTGGGAAACTGAGCAGTCTAATTTGCTGAGATGGGACGAGCTGTGGAGCCTGTGACGTCAGAGGGAAGAACCGGTGGCCGGGGGTAGGTGTGCCAAGTGTCAGTGGTGGAAAGTCCTGGGCCTTATGTGGCTGCCCTCCTGGCCAGCTTGTGGGCTGGACCGGGGTGGGGGGTTATCCTGGGAGCTGAGGCCAGGTGCAGAAGGCAGCTGTGGCCGGATATTTAAGCCACAAACCCAGCAACTCTAACTTCTGCATTTTCCTACAGACTGAGAACCTGAACTTTCTTGGTAGGGGTTGCCTCCTTCACTGTCTTGTGCCTTTGTTCTTTTATTTATTTATTTTTTAATTGCCAGAGGGCGTGTGCCCAGGACAGTACTCCCTAGTAGGGTTTCCTCAAGCTGCAGGCTTTTATCCCCCCCTTCTCCATCCTATCAGGATCCTGGGCAGGCGTGCACATGTACCTTGTGTGTTTCTCAAACTACCAGGGCTGGGACTCGAAGCTTGGAATCTCCATTAGCCAATATGGGATCCAGTTCCCCATTTGATACAAGGCCAGTCCTTCACTGTTTTGAGTTCTGATTTCTCATGCCTCTGGCTTGGGACAGCTCAGTGACCTCCTACTCTAGGACGCAGCTCTCTCCGTCCCCTCTGAGTTCACCTCCACTTGTCACCCCCACTGTCACCCTCACCGAGCTTTGTTTGACCTGATACTGCACTCTGCCTTCCTCTCCAGAGGCCCACAGGAGGCCAGAACTCCATCTCTACAACTCCCTCCTGGAGGAATTCCTGGGGAAGTGAACTGGCTGTCAACACTGCCTTCCTCTGTCCCTGCCTTTGGCTTGGTCACCGTCCTTTGTGTCCCACAAGCCTTCCTATTTGCTATGACTGGTTCAAAGAGTCTCAGGTTTGAGTTTTGCCCCAGCCTGCTCCCAACCTGAGAGTCCAGGCTCAATAACCTGCCATCCCCAGCGGCTTTTCAGCAGGTAGAGCCTCCCCCTTCTCCTTGTAATTGGAGCCAGGGCAGAGTGCCAGTGTGTGCCTCACTAAAGCTCACCCGCCGCGTGCAAATCCACCCTCAAGTCCATACACAGGTGGACCTTGCTAATACCACATTCTTTGGGTAAATGGACATGCATCTAAAGAACAGATTAGGGGCTGCTTCCCTTCACAAAGCTTTTCCCAAAGAATATTATTAAATACAAGATTCTTGGGGCTGGCAGGTGGCGTGGTGGTTAAGGCGCTGGACACCCACATGAGTGGGGACCTGGCAGCTTGCTTTCTCAGTTTCTCTCTCTGGTAAGCATGTGTGCCCTGAATCAGATTTAAAAATAATAATAATGAGGGCCGGCAAGTGGCGTGGTGGTTAAAGGCGCTGGACTCCCACATGGCTGACCACGGTTCAAGTCTCGGACCTGGTGGCTTGCTTTCTCACTTCCTCTCTCTCTCTCTGTCTCTCTCTGATCAAACTGAAAAATAATAATGATATAATAATAAATAAAGTTAAATAAAACAATAATTATTTAAAAAAAATAATAATAATGATAAATAAAATTAAATAAGTAATATAATTTTTTAAAAAATTATTTTTTTTTTGGAGAGGTTTTTGCTATAGGGTGCGTGTGCTCACCAGAAAGACAGGGACAGAGAGACGGAAAGCGAGAAATCACCCCACAGGGGAGATGGCCACGCTGCAATCCCTTCTCGTTCCTTCTCCTCTCATAATCTTAGGCACACATGCACATGCACCCAGCGTGAGTTTAAGCTACCAGGTCCAGTACTCAAACCATGGCCGACTACGTGGGAGTCCAGCGACATAGCCATTACACCAACTGCTGGTCCCTAAAAGAATTATTTTATTTAACTTTATTTATTTTAATTTGACCAGAGAGAGAGAGAGAGAAAGTGCCAGGTTTAGGATTCGAACTGTGGTTGGCCATGTGGGAGTTCAGCATGCCCAACCACCATGCCACCTGCCGGCCCCAATATAAGTAATTTTTAGGGACTTTTTTGTTTGTTTGTTTGTTTTGTTTTGCTATAGGGCACGCGTACTTCCTGGAGAGACAGAAAGAAAGTGAAAAATCACCCCCCAGGGAGGTTGGCCATGCTTACAGTCCCTTCTCCTTCATTCTTCTCTTAGGATTTTGGGTATACACATACACGCACCCAGTGTGAGTTTCAAGCCTCCGGGTCTGGGACTTAAACTACATTCAGGCACGTGGATTCCAGTGCCCTAACCACTATGCCTATAAATAATTATTTAAAAATAAAGTAGGATTCTTCACATGGAGCATTCCCACAGCATCGCGGCTAAGGGAACTGGATCCCACATAGCCAGCTGAGGTTTGTATTTTGGCCATGGCAGTTTGAAAAACATGGAGGACATGTGCCCCGAATCCTGGAAGGATGGAGGAGAAGGGATTACAGTGTGACCATCCGCCATTGGGGGATTTTCTCTCTCTGGTAAGTGCAAGTGCCCTCTGGCAACTAAAAAACTAAAGAGATTCTTCATATGTATTCCGAGGGCTCACTTTCCTTGCTACTTAGATGTACTGGAAGTGAAATGGAAGATTGGGAGACGAGTTAGCGGGATTAGATCTTTTTCAAAGGTCATGTGATGACAGAATATTGTATTACTGCAGATGCCAGAGAAGCTGGAGATGACACTGAGCTGAACGGGGAACATCTTCCTTAGAAGGGTTGGCGTACGTCCTTGAAATATCTCACATTCTTTGTTAGAATTAAATATGCGTGTGCGTGTGTGTGTGTGTATGTGTGTGTACGTGTGCATGCGCTCTCATGTTTTATGATAGAGAGTATTCATGTGGAAGAGAGGGAAAGAAAAGCATCCTCAACAGGGTCTCATCACGCTGCGATCCCTCCCCCCGCAGCCCTCCTCTTGTCAAGATCCTGCGCATACATGCATGTACCTGGTGTATTCCAGGCTGACTGGGCCAGGGATTCGAACAGATGGCGTTTGCCTTCCAGCACAGCAGTTCAGTATGCTATCAATTGTGCCATTCTTGTTAGTATTTGTCACCGTGCTCAGGAGCTGCCTTCTACTAATCCTTTAAGCCAGGGGTCCCTAACTCCCTGGCCATGAACAGCCACCTGCAATAAAGTAACCCTCCTCTGTGTATTGCAATGAAGTCATGGTGGAAATGGGGTGCACAGTGGGTGTGGTGCACTTGCATTGTCCCAGGACCGACCCTCCCCTCTCCAGTCCATGGAGGGATTGTGTTCCCTGAGGCCAGTCGCTGGTGCCAGGAGAGCTGGGCACCTCTACTCTAAGGCACCCTTGACAATCTAGACAGCTGGAACTCTGCGTTAGGAACTCTGTGCTTCATTTCTGACTCTGCCTTGTACAAGCTCTGTCACTCTGGGCCACCAGCTGCCCTTTCTGGGCCTTGTTTCTTTATCTGTAAGATGGGGATTATTGTACCTAATGTAAAGGGAAAAAAATTGTGTTTTCTCTCTACCCGTACACAACAGAACATGTCTGTGGGCAGATGTGGGGGATGGGCCCCAACAGCTAGTTCTCTAACACTCGCTGAGTGTCCTATGCTCCATTCTGTCACTGTGTGCCTGGAGGTAGTCAGGTCCCACAGGTTAGGGGCGCAGCCCCCAGACTGTCCCACTGCAGACTCCAATTGCAACTCTGAGCCTGCGGAAGTTTGTTCAACCACGTGTAGCTTGTAGTTTTCCATGATCCCCTCCCAGGGTGCGGTCATTTGCTAGAGCACCTCATGGAACTCAGGAAGGCACTTTATTTAAGTTTACCTCTTTATTATAAAGGCTATTACAAAACGTAGATGAACAGCCTGATGGAAGAGACGCACAGGGAAAGGTGGGGGTCGAGGGGTGCAGAGCTCAGGGGCACTGATGGAGGCCTCATCCCATAGGTGTGCTCAATCATTAACTTCTTTCCCAGACTCTCTCCCTTCTCCAGGGAATGGGGGCTGGGCTAAAAGTCCCAAGGATCAAATCATGGCTTAGTGTTTCTGGGGACCAGCCACCACCCAAGAGCCAAGAGTCACCTTCTTAGAGCAAAAGACACTCCCATTGCTCAGGAAATTCCAAGGGATCAGGAGCTCTGTGTAAGGAGCTAGGGTCAAAGACCAAATATTAGAACAAAGGATGTGGCCAGCCAGGTGGTACAGTCAGTAGTAAACTGACCTGCAGTGCTGGAAGCCATGCGGTAGACCTGAGGTTCAGACACCCTGGTCGGCTGGAAAACACAGCAGGCACGTGTGCACAGGAGCTTACGGAGCTGGGGGGCTGGGAAAGGAGATCCTGGCATGATGAGATTCTGTCAAGGGTGCTTCATCTTCTTTTCTTAAAGAATTATTAATTTATTTATTCATTCAGTCATTTTCATTTGACCAGAGGAAGACAGACACACAGAGAGAAGGAAAGTGAGAAAGCAAGCCACCAGGTGCAGGACTCAAAACAGTCAGCCATGTGGGAGTATCCAGCACCTTAACCACCACAAAGGTGCTTCTTTCACACACATGCTCATGTGCTCTCTGTCATGAATAAAATTATAAAAATATAACACTCCTATCTCTCAGGAAATTATAAGGATTTTAGGGGCTCTTGCCAGAAATGGGGACAGAGACGAAGTATAACTTCTTATCATATCACAATAGCACAACCTACCCTCTAGGGACCTTGTCAGGCCTGGAGGGAGTCAGGGCACCTGGTGGGAGCATAGAAAGTAACGGCTTGAAATGTTTTAGACTCTGCCACCACCGGCGGAACAACTTTCTTACATGTGTAGTCTCCATATGGGGTTCTTTAGGTCCACACTTTGGCCAGGATCAAGAAGGTGAGCCAGAAAGAGCATCCTTCCAAAACCTGGAGAAAAGGCCAACATTTCTAATAAGAATAAGGAATTTAATAGCAGCACAGCCTACCAGCCAATCAGGGGCTGAGGGTCTGCTAGGACCCCAATAAGGAATCAGTGTGAGGTCTCGCCAGTCACACAGACGACCTCTGCCCTGGAACTGGGCATGTGTGAGCTGACGAATGAGGCTTCAATCTAGGAGGTGTGGAGTGAACCCAGTGGTACCCATTCCACTGTGCCAGTCCAAGAGTCGAAGAAGAATGCTGCTTCTGTTTTGTGTGTCCCTCCCACCATGAGCGATGTGGCCTGAGTGAACACTCACAGACTCCTGCTGTACTGCATGAGGATCTAGAGCTCATGCCTGGCCCTGATGGCCCTCTCTGTGACCAGGAGTGAGAAATATTCCAAGGAAAAACAGACGAGTAAGAATTGTCCTTTGTAGTCTAGTTCTTTTGGCTCAGCTGACACCAAATCAAAGAACACGTTATGTACGAGAGGAGTTCAGAAATTTCGTTCGTGGAGGGCTGGTCTGTAGCCTGGTGGTTCAAGGAGCTGGATCCCACATGGCTGACTACAGTTGAAGTCCCAGCTCTGATGGCTTGGAAAAGACTCCAGGCGCATACACAGGCATAACCGGAGTCCCAGCATTGCGGAGAATTGGAGGAGAAGGGATTGTGGTGTGACCACACCCCACTGGGAATACTTTCTCCTTTCATTCTCTTTCTCTTTGTCTCTCTCAGGTGAGCACATGTGCCCTCTGGCAATTAAAAAAAAGTTTTTGGAAAGGAACATTGGAGTTTATTTTGGTGCAAAAAGTGTTTGAAACCCATGCATAGTTTTTCCATAGGGCACGTATTCCACGCACCTTTCCAAGACGCTCAGATTGGCTTCCTAGGACTACATAGCAAAGTGCCACAAGCTGGGTACTTTATACTATTTTTTATTTTTTTTATTTTTAATTTTTTGCGACAGGGCGTGTGTGCTTACTGGAAAGCAAAACAGAGAGAGAGAGGGAAAGTGAGAAATCACCCCTTGGGAGGTGGCCAGGACACAATCCCTTCTCTATTCTCCTCTCAGGATTTTGAGCAGGCACGCTCGTGTGATCAGTGTGATTCTCGGGCCTCTGGATCTGGGACTTGAACAGCAATTGGCCATGTGAGGATCCAGTGCCTTAACTACCTGCCGCTTGCTGCCCCTCCCCCCGCAGGTTGGTTATTTTGAAATAACAGAAATGTGTTACAATGTTTTATCTGTCTCTCTCAGAAATTTATTTCTAGACTTGAGAGGCCCAAACTCTAGGAGTTGGGGGCATGTGCTCTCTGCAGCCCCCAAGGAAGGAGCCCTCCTTCCTTCCTTGCATCTTCCTGGCTTCAGGTGGAGGCTGCCAGTGCTGGGCATTCCTGGGCCGGCAGCTGCACCACTCTGTTCTCCACCTGGGTTAGCGCAAACCTGTCCCTGTGTGGCTGTGTCTTCACCTAACGTGCACCTCTCCTTATAATGAGGTTCACCCTACCTATCTCCTTTATTTTTAGTAGTTTTAGTTTTGCTATAGAGCTTGTGTGCTTGCTAGGACTGGCGGGGGAAGGAGAGAGAGAAAGTGAGAAGTCACATCCCAGGGGAGATGGCCTCACTGCAATTCTTTCACCTCCATGCTCCTCTTGGGATTTGGGGCACACATGCACATGCCCCCCAGTGTGATTTTCAAGCTGCTGGGTCTGCGACTTGAACCACACAGTCAGCTGCGTGGTATATAGCCTCCTTAACCACTGGCTGGCCCCACCTCCTTTTAATTAAAAAAGTTTATTTCTTCCATGAGAGAGAGAAAGAAAGACAGGTACCCCCCAATGGGGTCTTCAGACTTTTTTTTTTTTTTTTTTTTTGAGAGATTTTTGCTATAGGACATGTACACTTGCTATAGAGACAGAGAGACAGAAAGTGAGAAATCACAACCCCCCCCAGGAGGAATGGCCACACCACAGTCCTTTCTCCTCCATTCTCCTCTTGAGATTTTGAGCACCCACGCACACATGTGCCCGGCCTCAGTTTTAAGCCACCAGGTCCAGGACTTGAACCACAGTTGACTACGTGGGAGGTCTGTAATGTAATCATTACGCCATCTGCTGGTCCCAGGGTCTTCACACCTTGATCCATTCCCAGTCGCAAACCTCCTAGGTGACAGGCTCACATGCGTATGCACCTACCATGCTTCAGGAGGTCCCAGGACCTTTCCCAGCTGGGTCCAGTTGCCATGTCACTGCCTGGCCCCCTCTTCTTAACCATAATTACCTCTTCTTCTTCTTTCTTCTTCTTCTTCTTCTTTTTCTTCTTCTTCTTCTTCTTCTTCTTCTTCTTCTTCTTCTTCTTCTTCTTCTTCTTTTTTTTTGAGAGGTTTTTGCTATAGGGCATGTGCACTCGCCAGCCAGCCAGACAGAGACAGAGAGACAGAAAGCGAGAAATCACCCCCCAGGGGTAATGGCCACGCTGCAGTCCCTTCTCCTCCATTCTCCTCTTGGGACCTTGGGCACACACGCACACATGCCCGGTATGAGTTTTAAGCCACCGGGTCCGGGACGTGAACCACGGTCGACTACATGGGAGTCCAGCAACATAGCCATTACGCTAACTGCTGGTCCCACCATAATTACCTCTTCTGAACTTGATTGCAAATACAAAGACCCTGTTTCCAAATGAGGTCACATCATAGGTACTTTAGTTGGGTCTTCATATCTTCGGTTCAACTCATCACATATGGTTAGAGCGATAACCTTGATAAACCTCCAATAGGTTGTGAGCCAGAGGCATTATACTCTACTTTGTCAAGGGGCTATACTGGGATAGCACGTTGTCAATGCATCTCCCAGGAGCCTCAGAAATGCTCCTCCCTAGCCTTTGATTCAGTGACCCGCTTCCTGCTAAAGGAAGTCATAAAAACACTAAAATTTCATGCACAGAGATCTTCATCTCAATATTGTTTACATAATTAGTTATTGAGGATAACTTCAACATCCAACAGTTAGGGAGTGGTTATTAAAATAAGCCATGTCGGGTGGTTAAGGCAGCTGGACTCTCACATGGCCAACCGTAGTTCAAGTCCCGGATCTGGTGGCTTGCTTTCTCACTTTTCTTCTCTTTCTGTCTCTCTCTGGTCAACTTGAAAAGAATAAAATAAAATAATGACGATGAATAAAATAAAATAAAATAATTCTTAAAAAAAATACACCATATCCACATAGTGGAGATACTATGTAGCTTTTAGAAATTATATTTCTGGAAAAAAATAGCATGGGGAAAACTAGTATGTTTAGTATGCTGTCAATATATATATTTTTAATTTACCAGAGGGCACATGCATTCATCAGAGAGAGAAAGCACCCCCTGTCCCACAGGGGCTGGTTGCAGTGCAATTCCCTCTTCTTTATCTCTCTCTCTTTCTAGGATTTTGGGCACATATGCACATGCACCTGGAGTATTTTTCAAGCTGCTTGGTCTAGGACCTGAATTGCCCAATGGGCCAGTTCCTTTAACCACCAGGTCATGGGCTAGCCAGCTGTCAACGTAAAAGAAACCCAAAACATGTAAGATGGCCAGATGACACATGGTGGTTAAGGCTGGTGGATCCCACGTGGCCAACTGAGTGGTTGGAGTTCCAGACCCAGTGGCTTAGAGACACACAAAAGGGGTGTGTGTGTGTGTGTGTGTGTGTGTGTGTGTGTATGTCCCAAATCCAAAAAGAAAGTGGATGAGAAAGGATTACAATGTGACCATCCCTTCTGGGGGTACTTTCTCTTTCTCACCTCCCCCGCCCCAATCTATGTGGCAAGCACATACACTCGAGCAAATTAAAAAGAAAAAAAGAAGACAAAAGGAAAGTAAAAAGAAAAACAAAAACTGTAAGGAAGAAAACAATATAATGTTGATAACCCTTTTGTCTTGTGGAGGATTTTTCTTGTCTTTCTCTCTCTCTTTTTTTTTTCTCTTCCTTTCTTCCTTTTTCTTTCTTCTTTCTTTTTAATTTGACCAGAGAGAGACAGAAAGAGAGAAAGTTAGAAAGCGAGAAAGCAAGCTACCAGGTCTGGGACTTGAATGGTGGTCAGCCATATGGGAGTGTCCAGTGCCTTAGCCACCATGCCACCTGCTGGCCCCAATTTTTTCTTTTTTTTAAAGAATTATTTAATTTGGTCCAGCAGATGGTGTGTTAATTGAGACACTAGACTCCACATAGCTAACTGCAGCTTGAGTCCCAGACCCGGTGGTTTCTTCCTAGAATTATTTTATTTATTATTGTTATTATTATTATTATTTAAATTGCTATACGGCATACATACTCACCAAAGAGAGAGAGAGAGAGAGAGAGAGAGAGTAAAAGCAAGCTGCTGGGTCCAGGACTGGAACTGCAATCAGCCATGCGAGGGTCCAGTGCCTCAACACTATGCCACCTGCTGGTCCCTTGTTGAAGAATCTTAAGTAATTTTATTACTATTTTTTTATGGTATTATATAAAGTCTCTGGCTTAACTTTATAACTGAGAAGAAAGAAATGAATACTATTGAATAAATAGATAAACAATTTCCTGGAATATACATTTCTGGGCAGTTCTGGCTAGGAGGAGAGCAGCAGCGGCCGGGTGGGTGTCCAGCAGATCCCTGTGCTATAGGCCGTAGCCGTGACCCCAGTGCAGCTTCTCAACGTGTAGTTTGGCAGCTTCTTGCATCAGAATTACCAAGGATGCTCATGAAAAATGCAGAAGTCTGGGCCTCACCCCAGGCCTGTGAAGTCAGGATCTCCAGGCACAAGGCCCAGGAATTTGCATTTTAAAAGGCTCTGCACATTTGAGTTTGAAAATCCTCTGGCCTTAGAGGCAGCAAGCAACCCACTTGTCTTAATCCACTGTGGTTTGTCACAGTTTAGGTCCTTTCAGTCCTTTCAATACTCAACACTGCTTTGAAGAACAAACCAAATAAATAGAGATGTTACTCTTTTGATGATCTCAATTCTTGGCTGTTCCTAGAATGGGAAACAACAAAGCAAGACATTAAAAATAATACAGAATTCATGGGGCTGGCAGGTGGCGTGGTGGTTAAGGACACTGGACTCCCACATGGCCAACCATGGTTTGAGTCCCGGACCTGATGGCTTGCTTTCTCACTCTCTCTTGCTCTGTTCCTCTCTGGTCACATTAAAAAAAATAAATAAATAAGAACTTATAAAAACTGTTTATTTAAAAAATACACAATTCATAATTATATTTCCTTCTTTTTAAAAAAAATTTTTTGAGAGGTGTTTGCTATAGGGCGCATGCACTCGCCAGAAAGAGAGACAGACAGAGACAGAAAGCGAGAAATCACCCCCCAGGGGGGATGGCCACGCTGCAATCCCTTCTCCTCTATTCTCCTCTCGGGATCTTGGGCACGCACGCACACGCGCCCGGTGTGAGTTTAAGCCACCAGGTCTGGGACTCAAACTGCAGTCGGCTACATGGGAGTTCAGTGACATAGTCATTACGCTAACTGCTGGTCCCCATAATTATATTTCTTAAGAATAAATTTATTATTATTATTTTAAAATTTGTATAGGGCATGCATACTCACCAGAGAGACAGAGAGAGAGAAGGAAAGTGAGAGAGCAAGCTGTCAGAACCGTGGTAGGCCATGTGGGGGTCCATTGCCTCAACTACCACGCCACTTGCTGGCCCCTATAACTGTATTTTTTAAAATAATAATTTATTTAATTTTGTAGGTTATTATTATTATTGTTATTTTAATTTGACCAGAGTGAGAAAGCAAGCTGCAAGGTCTGGGACTTGACCCACAGTTGGCCATGTGGGAGTCCAGGGCCCCAACCACCACACCACCTGCCTACAAAATACAAATAATTGTATTTTTCAAGGTTTCTTTCTTTCTTCCATAAATAAGAGAGAGGGAGAGAGCACACTCCCAATGGGGTCTTGATGCCATGATCCACCCTAGCTCTTATCACATGCACCTGGCATGTTCAGGGAGGTCTCTGGACATGAACCCAGGACCTTTCTATGTAGGTCAACCTCATAGAGCGCTGTGTCACTGCTGCCCCACCATCCTGTTCCCACACAGTTGTATTTTATTTTGGAGTCCAGTGGAAGCAGAGTAAGCTCTTCTTAATTTGTGCTAGGCTAATCATTTAAACGAGTTGACATTCCTAGACTCTACACTAGCTAGTTGAGGAATGAGGAAAGGTAGTCACAGGAGGATACCAGCCCACAATAATGTCTGCCCCATTAAAAAGTGTGCATTAAACACCACGAGCAGTTAGTTAAGAATTGTCATTCTAGGGGCCGGCAGGTGGTGTGTTTGTTAAGGTCACTGGACTCCCACACGGCCACTTCAAGTCCCAGACCTAGCGGCTTGCTTTCTCACTCTCTCTCTCTCTTTCACTTTCTCTCCCTCCCTCTCTCTCTGGTCAAATGAAAATAAATCAATAAAGTTAAATAAAATATTTTTTGTTTTTGAAAAAAAAAAAAAAGAATTGTCATTCTAGACATGATCACTTGTAACTCCCAACCTGAGGTTTTCTTTATTGACTGACATAGGAAAGTGATGTCCAGGGACAGTAGAGCATTCTCCATTTTAAGGTGTGCCCTGGCTCAGGGCAGGGCTTGGCTGAGAAGGCCCTTCCAGCTCTGCGATGCTGTGACTTGTCAAGACCATGGGGAGTTGTGACATGCTCTGAGAGGTCCCAACAGCTGTGCGATTAGCCATCTCATAAATAGGTGAAACCCAACACCTCACGGAGGCAATAACTCAAGGTATTAGTCCACACTTGTTGCTTCCGGAGTTGGTCATAGCCTCTTAGCAAGAAGGATGAGCCATCCGGGGAATGGAAATATCTGTCCACGTGTGGGGGCGATCAGAAAAAAGAACCAAGAATAACAGCCAACTGTGAAGCTCTGCATCTAACCTGAAGGGAGGAGTCACTTTCCACTCCTGAGCCTTCTCAGAGATGGCTTCTGGGTGCACCCTCCCTCCACCTGACCCCCTTTTTGTGGGGAGAGGAGCATGAGAGGGAGGCTGCAAGGGGCCAAGTGCTTGGCACTTAAATATCACCTTCAGATGGACCTTCTGTTGGTGCGTTGTCATGATCCCAGCTCTCTGGCTTGAGAGATCTCCCGGGGGGGGGGGCGTGCGCGGAGGCACACTGGATTGCTGTGGCTGTCACCTGCTCAAGCTCTGGGAGGCCTTGAACCATCAGCGGGAGCTCGCTGCCTGAGGAGCAGAGGGCTGGGAGGCCAGGCCAGCTGCGCTCTGAGCAGGCCTTCTGTCCTGCCCTGCACAGGGAGGGAGCAGGGGAAGGCAGTGAAGGGGTTAGAACCCATCAAGAAGAAGCATTTTTTAAAGGAAGCCCTGTATCTTTCACACAACATGTAATTAACTCTCAGCAGAAGATGCCACGGATTCATAATGGGAGCCGACAGCGGGGGAGGAAGACTCTGACAAGGATGAGATTTCTCTTTTTTTTTTTTCCTTTTTTTTAATTTAATTTTTTAAAGGAACATGACAAGTTGCAATTATAATCATGGACCTTTCATGATGGTGTCTCCCAGCAACAAGCCAGCTCAGGCTTCATCCTGCCCTGTCCCTGGGCGAGATAAGCAGTAAGGGCAGTGGAGCAGCAGCCATGGAGTCTGGCCCAGCCCCATGGCTGTTTCTCGTCCCTGACGCTCCAGGGTGGGGCTGCCTGCCGCACCTGCTCTCTCAGCCTGTCCCAGTGTGTGCTCTGTCCCCAGAGCCCTCTCTGCTCCATGACAGCAGTCCTTGGGGTCATCCCAGCCTCCAGCCTGACCCTGAGCTCTCAGGGTCATGCTTCTTAGGCAGCCTGGGGCCTCCTCTGAGGGCCACGCCCTCCACAGAGAGGCTCCACCCTGCCAGGAAGGGAGGCGCAGCTGAGCAGGAAAGGTGGAGAGCCCCGGGCCTGGGTGGCTGCAGGTGGGCAGTGCCTGGACAGCTGCCGGGAAAAAAAACGGGGCCAGCCTTCTCCCAGGCACAAAGGGCTCTCTGTGAGGGACACGCCCAGCTCCATGTGGAATCCAGGAAGCTCACGTTTCTTCACACAAAGGAGGCCCATTCCCAACCAGCCTGGTGTGGCCTGTAGGCTGATCCCTGCTGGGTGGACTCCCGGTGACCCAGTGGGGTGGCTCCAGTCCTCACTGTGACCTGATCTGCCCGAGAAGGTGGATCAAGGCCTAGACAGGCAGTTTTACCTCAAAGGACATGGGCAGCTACTTCTCCCTCTGCAGAATGGCCTTCCTGCGTCTACACACCCCAACCCCACCCTCTCTGACACATGTACATGCACACACTCACGTGTGCACTCACATACTCAGAGTCCACATGACAGATGGAACCTGAGCTAACCACACTTACGCCAGCCGCCCGTGCTGTGCAGGCCGTTGCCAAGAGAAGTCAGGCTGAGGAGTTCGTGACGAGAACCACTGTTCTGACCAAGGGCATTTTTATGATGGCTCTTCAGAATTCAGAAGCTCAGGCCAGCAGGTGGCCTGGAGCTTAAGGTGCTGGATCCTACTTGGCTGATAGCATAGTTTGAATCCCAGACCTGGTTGCTTGAAAGTCATGCTGGATGTAGATGCTTGCCCAAATCCCAAGAGAGTGGAAGAGAAGAGACTATGGTATGACCTTCCCCCATGGGGTGTGATTTCTCACTTTCCTTCCTCTGTCTTTCTCTGGTGAGTGCACATGCCCTATAGCAAACTTAAAAGAAAAGAATTCAGAGATTCTGTAAGTACTTTTTTTTTTTTTTTTTTTTTTTTTGGTGAGACACAGTTCAACCCAGAGCACCTTCTATAGGAAAGTGTACGGAAGTGTGGAGGGCAGCATTGTTGGGAGATGCCGGAAGTCTCCTGCCTCTGTAAGGTTGCATGTGAATGCCTTTGGTTGGTGGAGCCTAATGTGCGTCTGTTCTCCGCCTCAAGCGAGGCTGGGAATTTGAGTGTCTACCTTGGAAAGGCATGAATGTCTAATACGGAATTTTCCCCCAAAAAAGGAAGAGCATGCAGAGGATTCATGCAAACAAGGTCACAAATCACTATAGGAATCTACCAGCAGGTGCTTCCAAGTTTTCTCCTGGGGGATCCTAGAGCAGGGAATGAGGACCACAGATTCCATTTGTCTTTTTCTTTTTTTTACTCATGATAGAGCGTGTGCGCGTGAGAGAGAGGCACCCTCCACAGGGCTTGGTCACACGGCGATTCATTCTCTCCTTCCAGTCCATTAGCCCACCCAGGATCCTGGGCATGTGTGTGCCCTGCATGTTTTCAGACTGACTGGGCTTGGGACTCAAACTGTGACTGGCATGTGGCTTCCAGGTCCGCAGTCTGGTGTGCTACTGACTCCACTACAGGGACCGGGCCAGCTTTTATTTATTCTCTCTCTCGTAGGTGCCTAAGCTTGTGTGCTACCCACTGCAGGGACTACGTGTTGATGTCCACAGTGGGCACTTGGCTACTCTAGATAACAGCTAACAGCTATGGGACCAGCAGGTGGCGTGGTGGCTAGGGCACTGGACACTCCCATGTGGCTGACTACGGTTCAAGTCCCGGATCTGGTGGCTTGCTTTCTCACTTTCTCTCTCTCTCTCTTTCTCTCTCTCTTGTCAAATGAAAATAAAATGAATAATAGATAAAATTAAAAACAAAATAATTCTTAAAACAAACAAAAAACAGCTAACAGCTACTATGTTCCAGGCCTTTCAGCTCTTTCACTTAGTTTATTTACTTTTTTTTTTAGTTTGCTATAGGATGTGTATGCTCACCCAAGAGAAACAGAGAGGGAGAGAAAGAAAGTGAGAAATCACAACCATAGGGGATGGCCATGCCACAATCCCTTCTCTTCCATTATCCTCTTGAGATTTGGGGCACACACACATACACACCCTGAGTGTTTTTCAAGCCACTGGGTCCAGGACTCAAACCATGTCATCAGCCGTGGGTCCAGCTGCCTTAATCACCACACCACCTGCTGGCCCATCTCTCAGCTCTTTATATGCATCACCTCATTCAGTCCTCATAACCAACTTATGAGATAGTACGACTATTATTCTCTTTCACAAATGAGAAAACTGAGGCACTGAAAAGTTAAATAATTTAACCATTAGGTGGGAGTGGCAGGACTTGAACCCAGCAATTTCGGTCTGAGCCTAGGAGCTTAATCACTATGCTTCTTGATGGATAATGAAGAAGATGAAAGATGAGAGCCAAGCCTTCCCAGCTAGTGTTGAGAGAAGGTAGGTCAGGGTCAGTGCCCAGCTGTCACCTGGAGCTTGGTGGCGGCAGTGTGCACTCTGCGTCACACTCCGTGAGCCAAGGAGGGTGTGCTGTTGGCTTGCTGCTGCCTTGCCTCATTAAGGCATCTTGACAAAGTCCTCGGGAATCCTGGGAGGGAGGGAGGGAAGTGTGGGAAGAGGCAGCTGGGGATGGGGGGAGCTGAGAACCGCAGCCGGGGAGCTGCAGGGCCAGCCCGGGGAGGTTTTGCCTGCGTCAGTGGCTGACAGCCACTGCATCAGAGGACGGGCTCTGGACTTCCGCCTCAGAGGCCGATTCCCTGCAAGGGCAGGCAGGGCCCCAAGCTGGTTCCCTGCCAGGGTGTCACTAGAGACGGAGCCAGGATGTTCCGAGGCTACTTCCCCAGAGACCTAGAGGAACAGAAGGGCCGAGGAGGGCCAGGTGGTTGCCAGGTGGTTGCCAGGTGGGTTGAGCTACATTTGGAATGTGGCTTGTTTCCCTGCACAGGGTCAGACGCGGAGACCTGGGATGCTGTGTCTGTCCTGGAGAAACCCTTGCACCCCCCACCCCCACCCCAACACACACGCACACTCCTGTGACCCTGGATGTGGGAACACTGATATTTCTGTTTTTGTTTGAGAAAAGGTGGGAGTAGGGGCAGTAGGAGGCAAAAATAGAGGGACACCTTCTAGCCCGAAGGGATACCTCCCTGGGCCTGGCCTGGAGACTTGGGCCTCAAGTCTCACATACTGAAAGTCTAGAGCATACTCCAGGGGATCTTTCATTCCCCAGGGAGCCCCTCGTCCCCTTCTCAAAAATGTTAGGCCCTGCCTAGCAGCTTCTCTTTCTAAGGAAAAAAGGAACACAAGAGGGGCCAGCAGGTGGCATAATGGTTAAGGACTCCCACGTGGCCAGCTGCAGTTCTAGTCCCAGTGGCTTGAAACTCACATCAGGTGTGTGTACAGGTGTGCCCCAAATCCTGAGAGGAGAATGGAGGAGAAGGGATTGCAGCATGGCCATCCCACCTGGGGGGGTGATTTCTCG
This sequence comes from Tupaia tana, assembly GCA_026018925.1. NCBI lineage: Eukaryota > Metazoa > Chordata > Mammalia > Scandentia > Tupaiidae > Tupaia > Tupaia tana. The sequence goes on along the minus strand of JAKSZU010000008.1, from coordinate 57,290,909 downwards.
CTCTCTGTCTTTCTGGTGAGCACATACACCCTATAGCAAAAATCTCTCCAAAAAAAAATAAATAAATAAAAAAATAAATAAATAAATAAATAAATAAATAAAAAGGAACACAAGAAAAAGATAAAAGGATTTTTTTCTTCAACAGCATGGATAGTTAGGTAAAAATAGGGTGGTTTCCTATGTTTGCAAAACACACATGGGTAACAAAAAGAAGAAAGAGGCAGGGGAGAAAACTCACCACTGGAGCTTTTTATTTTAAAAGGGGACTACAAAATATGAAGTTAATAAAGAGTTCCGTTTAAGAAATGTTTGCAAAGATTAATAGCGTTCCAGAGTTTCCAAACAGATTAATTGCAAAAATAGGAATTCTGTGCCCTTATTTCCTTACATATAAGAAGCAGAGAAGAGGGGCATTCTTAGGATTAAAGAGAGAGAGAGTAAGAGAGAGGTGGGACAAGGTTTGCTAGGCAGCCTATTAAATTTGAATTCCAGAAACATAATGAATACGTTTTTAGTGGAAGTTTGTCTCAAATATTGTATGGGGTAGACTGATACTAAAAAATAATTTGTTGTTTATCTGAAATTCAAATTTAACTAGCCATCCTGTATTTTCAATTTTACTTTTTTGGGGGGATAAAAGCTTATTTCTGGGGCCAGCAGGTGGCGTGGCGGTTAAGGGTGCTGAACTCCCACATGGCTGAAGGCAGTTTGTATATGAATCTGGCAGCTGCTTTCTCACTTTCCCTCTCTCTCTCTCTTGTTCACTTTGTCTCTGTCCCTCTCTGGTCAAACAAAAATAAATAAATAAAGTTAAATAAAATAATTTAAAAAAAAAACTTATTTCTGGGGGCCAGCAGGTGGCCTGGTGGTTAAGGTGCTGGGCTCCCACATGCCTGACCGCACTTTAAGTCCCAGACCTGGCAACTTGAGAATCATGTCGGGCACTTGTGTGTGAGAGGAGAATGAAGAAGGGATTGTGGTGTGGCCATCCCCCCAGGGTGTGACATCTTACTTTTCCTCTCTGTCTCTCTCTGGCAAGTGCTCATACCTTATGGTACACTCCTAAAAAAAGGAAATAAATAAAGTTTATTTCTTTCATATGTGTGAGACAGACAGACAGAGAGGGACCCTAACAAGGACTATCATGTCGCCACACCCCACAAGCCCTCTAGCCACCAGTACTCAGGTGTGGTAGGCGTGTTTGGCCTACTCAGGATCTGAACCCAGGACCTCTGATATGGCTCCAGTTACCAAACACGATGTCTTACTGCCTGTGCCATCAGGGCCCATCGCACCCCATGGGGACAGGCAGAGGAACAAACTCTGGAGGAGCTGGCAGGGAGAGTTCAAGGGGTGAGGCACCGAGGCCTGGTTCCAGGGCTGCCACCTGGGCCCTGGGAAAGGCCCCTGGGCCTCCTGTCAGAGCTGAGTCTCCCTGGAGGGGACAGGCGGGGCCCCACAGGTGCAGTAGGCAGCCTGGAAAACAACCTGAAAGTGATCAGGCTCTGGGCTGTTGCCAGCGCAGAGGCCAGGCTTATCCACAAGGGCCCCAGGGCCCAGACCACATGTCACCTGTCTCCCTGGGCTCCAGGGGCCACCCTCACCCCCCCTAGGGGTATGGCGATACTGCTTCATACCTCAGCTGGCCCGCAGCCTGCCTGACCTGCAGGTCTCCCTCACCCAGAATTCCCCCACATTCTCTGGGGCTGAGGTCGCCGAATGCCCCGGGTCTGCAAGGCAGGAGTGTCAATCAGGGCGGCAGCAGGGCCCTGGTTATTTGTGCACCACCCAAAGGTGCTGTGGGTGGGAGGGGAAGGCACCTGCCTCCTGAGAGCCCTGGGGAAGGGTCCCTGGGTGGAACCTGGCTTTGCGAGGGCCCAGGATGAGCTGCAGACCCAGCCTCGCAGGCTACTCCTGTGCTGCTCTCAGTAGGGCAGACCCACCCCAACGCCTTCCTCCTGGGTTCCTGTGGGTGTGTCTCATCCTCTCTGCACACAGAGCACCAGAGCACTGAGGGCGGCCTGCCTGGGAGGCTCCTCCTTGGAGTGTTGACCAGAGCCTTTGCAGGAGTGCTGCGAAGGGGAGGAAGGACAGCCTGTGAGCAGGGCATTGCTCGATGATCCTGGGAGGTGCTCTGAGCTTGCCGTGTGGCCTGGCTGGCCTACAGGCATGCACCACTGCACTGGCCTTCAGAGTGGCTGGGGAGAAAACTGGGGCCTCTCCTGTGGTCCCAGCCTGCAGGGCACAGTGTTTGAACAGCCCACATCACTGTTCCCCTCATCCTTTTCTTTAAAATAAAAAACAGGCCCAGAGAGGTTGTAAAACTTTCCTTGGGTCATACAGCCCGGGGTGGGTCAGAAATCCCACCCAGACCCTTGGACTCTAAAACCTAGGCCCATTCTATAACTCTGCTGCCCAGGAAAATTCCAGCTTAGCAGAGGAGGAAATGTCTGCCGTCCACTCTGTTATTCCACACGGTCAGGTCCCCCTTCCCACCTCCAGGAGTTGGCTCATGACTAAAATTTCCACTAGGAAATCATGCTGAGAGGAAACAGCTGTGCGTCTCTGCGTCCACGCCAGGAACTCGGTCTCCCGAGCCCTACCCTTCTCCCAGCGAGGAGTGCACGCTGTGTGGGCCAGGCCCAGTGATCTTGGCTCTCAGGGAATGGCCCCCTATCCCTGCCCCTGGATGTCTCCCTGGGTAATTTCCGACAAAGAGCCACGCTCCCTGGTAGCTGACCTCAGACATCTGTCCTGTGTGCTGGGTTTAGTTTGGTAAAACTGTGGGATATTGACACCCCCCACCCACACACACACACACACACACACACACACACACACCGCCCGTGATGTGTCCCCTCCCTGCAAGGAGGACCAGGCATTGGCTGCCCATCCCCTGGGTTCTTCTCAGACCCCTCCTCACAAAAGGAAGGGGCTAGACCTTTCTTAATCTTCCTCTTTGGGCCTTTGGCACTTCTCATGCTCTGGGACACTCCCCCACCTTGGGGCATGTTTCTCCTGATCTGCCTCTCCTAATAATGCCCGTATGTTGACTGGCTGTGGAGACAGGGGATGGGGGCTGGACATGATACTGCAAGCCAGGGCCCCACACAGCCTAGTCTCTCTCCTTGAAGTCTATTTGAAAGTCTAGGCCATGGAATTCCGAGCTCTGCAGCCCCTCCTGGGCTGAAGATCGACTCAGCTGCATTTCTCAGAAGCACTTCTCTTGTCTCATATCTTGCAGGCCCAAGTCTCCAGAAATATCCACCCACACCATGTCTCCTTTTAGAGTATGGATTGTGGACCAGACTGCCTGGGTTCAAATCCTGGCTCAAACTGAGACCTCCCAGACTCAGACACACCCCTGTCTGCCTCAGATCCCTCACCTCTGGAGTGAGCATAAGAGCATCTCCTGCTGAGGTTGTCCTGGGGGTTTTGGTCACAGCAGTTAACAGTCATGGGCGACTTAAAATAGCGCCTGGGACCTGGTCAGCACTACGGCAGTCTGGCAGCTCCTGTTATCGTTACCTGGTGGTTATTCTCTCTCCCCTTCGTTTCTTCACATGTCTCCATTCCAGACTTATCAACTCACCGTCTTTCCAAAGCCTCAGCCAGCTGGCTGAACAGAACCACCCTGAGAGGGATGAATTTTGGGGGTGGGGACACCAACATTCAGTCCACAGGGTTATGATCTGAAAATGGGAGGACAGAGAGAAAAGAAACTCAAAACATCAATGACAGCCTTTCCTCAGGGCTGCGGCAGATGATGGTGTAGGTTGTGCACTGAACAACTGTGGGTGCTGTTTACAGCTTGGTTGTCGATTTGTATAGTTAATGCCATTTTTTCTTTTCTTTTTTTAAGAATTATTTAATTTAATTTATTATTATTATTTTTTAAATTGACAGAAAAAGAGGGAAAGTGAGAAAGCAAGCTGCCAGGTCTGGGACTCGAACTGTGGTTGGCAATGTGGGAGTCCAACACCTTAATCACCATGCCACCTGCTGGCTCCCCATTTTTTTTATAGGGGTCAGTAAGTTGTCTTGGGGAAGGAGTACATTTTCCTAAAACATGTGGAGCCTGGGAGCCAGCAGGTGTGGTGGTTGAGGCACTGGGTTCCCACATGATTGACTGTAGTTTGAGTCCCAGACCTGGCGCCTGGCTTTCTCACTTTACCTTTCTCTCTCTCTGTCTCCCTCTGGTCAAATTAGAAAAGTAATAATAATAAATAAAATGAAGAAATAATTCTTAAAAAAAAAAAAAAAGTAAACACACACATAAAGGCACTTTATGACCTTGCTGGAATTTGGTGACAAACATTTAATTGTGCTGTCCTACAGACTTTCTCCCAGGGATGGAAATGTTGTAAGTGTACCACCAATTCGTGGCCACTCACACGTGGCCTTTGAGCACTAGAATGGGGCTTGTGGAAGTGAGAAGCTGAGTCTTTAAATTGTACTTATTTATTTATTTGCTAGAGGGCATGTGCATTCACCAGAGAGACAACAACCAAGTGGAGAAAGCATCCCCATGGAGAGTGGTCATGCCCCAATTCCTTCTCCTCCATCGCTCACTCCTTTTGGGATTTTTGAGCATACGTGCTTGTGGGCTGAGTGTGTTTCCCTGCCGGGGCTGGGACTCAAACCATTTAACTGGTCTTGTGGGATCCAGCTGCCTTCACCATACAGTCAACCCAACTTAATTTTTAATTTTTTATTTGCTAAAGGGTGCTCACCAGAGAGAGACAGAAAGAGAAAGAGAGAGAGGGAAAGTGAGAAAGCACCCCGGGGGGGTGGTGGCCACACCACAATCCTTTCTCCTCTATTATTCTCTTGAGATTTGGGGCACACGCGCACACAAGCTTGGCGTGAGTTTAAGCCACCGGGTCCGGTACTTGACCCGCGGTCGACTACATGGGAGTTCACATGGGAGTTCAGCAACATAGCCATTACACTAACTGCTGGTCCCGAAAGTCTCTTTAGCAAATGGTGTTGAAAGAACTGGATAGGCACCTGTAAAAAAAAAAAAAACTGGATCCCAATCTCTCACCATTAACTAGAATTAACTAAAAACGGATCAAAGATTGACATATAAAACTTCTAACCACAAAACTATTGGTAGAAAACATAGGGAAAACTTTCGAAGAGACTGGAGTAGGCAAAGATTTCTTAAATAAGACCCCTAAGGCACAGGCAATGATCCTTTAAATAGACAAATGGGATTATATCAAGCTAAAAAGCTTCTCACCATAAAGGAAACTCTAACTAGAGTGAAAAGTCAACCCTCAGAATGAGAAAAAACATTTGCAAAGTATTCCTCATATAAGGGATTGATATCTAGAAAATGTAGGGAACTCAAGTGGCTTACCCATTAAAAAAATGAATAATCATTTTCTTCACAGCAAAGGACACCGTAATTAGTGTGAATCGGCAACCTTCCAAATGGAAGAGAATTTTTGTTAACTGTGCCTCAGATAAAGGACTGATAACCAGAATACACAGAGAACTCAAGCCACTTACCTGGAAGAAAATGATTAACCCAATTAAAAGATGGGAAAATGAGCTGAATAAACAACTCTCTAAGGAAGACATACAAACAGAAAAGAGCATATGAAAAAATGCTCAACATCCCTCATTGTAAGGGAGATGCAGATCAAAACCACAATGAGATACCACCTAACCCCAGTCAGAAGGGCGAAGATTAAAAAAACAAATGATGATAAGTGCTGGAGAGGATGTGGTGAAAGGGGGACACTCCTGCACTGTTGGTGGGAATGTAAATTGGTCTAGCTACTGCAGAGAATGATATGGAGGTTCCTCAAAGACCTTCAGATAGAACTACCATGTGATCCAGCAATTCCACTCCTGGGTATCTACCCAAAGGACAGGAGAGCGAGAAATCACTCCCCAGGGCGGATGGCCATGCACAATCCCTTCTTTTCTTCTCTCGGGATCTTGGGCACGCACGCACATGCACCCGGCGTGAGTTTAAGTCACCGGGTCTGGGACTCGAACTGTGGTCAACTACCTGGGAGTCCAGTGACATAGCCATTACGCTAACTGCTGGTCCCTATATAGCGCTTTAATGTATGAATAATAATTTAATTTTAAAAGGAATAATCCAATTAAAAAATGGGCAAATGAATTGAAAAGACAACTCTCCAAGAAAGACTGACTAATGACCAAGAGCCACATGAAAAAAATATTCAAAGTCTTGTGTCCTAAGGGAAATGCAAATAAAAACTACAATGAGATATCATTTAACCCCAGTTAGAATGACTTGAATAAAAAAACTAATGACCATTGGTGAGGCTGTGGTGAAAAGGGAACTCTCTTACACTGTTGGTGGGAATGTAAATTAGTCCAATCTCTGTGGAAAACAATACAGAAGTTTCTCAAAAACTGTCAAATAGAACTTCCATATGACCAAGCAATCCTACTTCTTGGTATCAACCCAAAGGGTAAGAAAGTACTCAATCCAAAAGACATTTACACATTCATGTTTATTGCAGTGTTGTTCATAATTGCTAAAACAAACATGAAACCAACTAAAGTGTCCCAAAACTGATAATTATGTTGAAAAACTGTGGCATATATATACAATGGAATATTACACAACTATAAGGAACATCAAGATTCTAATGTTCTACTCATAGTGGATGAATACAAAAGACTTGATGGGTGGAGTGAGCCAGACTTTGAAAGATATACATCGTATATCCCCACTCACTTTGTACTGAATGTCTGTACTTTATGGCAGAGATTTAGAGATCTGAAGACGGGATGATAGAGAGGTTAAGTGTGGATGCTACTGACAGTAACGGGGGGAAAGTGGTTGGTAGTGGATGTGTGGTGGCTGTGGGTGTGAGAAAAAGAAATTTAGGACAATAATGTCTGCTTAAAAGTGTTATTTGTCGGGACCAGCAGTTAGCGTAATGGCTATGTCGCTGGACTCCCATGTAATCAATCGTGGTTCACGTCCCGGACCTGGTGGCTTAAAACTCATACCAGGCACTTGTGCGTGTGTGCCCAAGATCCCGAGAGGAGAATGGAGGAGAAGGGATTGCGGCGTGGCCATCTGCCCTGGGGGTGATTTCTCGCTTTCTGTCTCTCTGTCTCTCTCTGTCTGTCTAGTGAGTGCACGCGCCCTATAGCAAAAACCTCTCCCCCCCCCCCAAAAAAAAGGGTTATTTGTCAGGACCAGCAGATGGTATAATGGTTACATCAGTGGACTCCCACATGGTTGACCACGGTTTGAGTCCCTAATCCGGTGGCTTGAAACTCACAGTGGGCATGTGTGCATGTGTGCCCAAAATTCCCAAGAGGAGACTGGAGGAGAAGGGACTGTGGCATGGCTGTCCTCCCAAGGGGTGATTTTTCACATTTCATCTCTCTCTTTCTCTCCAGTGAACGCACATGCCCTAGAGCAAAAATCTCTCTTAAAAAAAAAGTGTTGTCTTTTTTTTTTTTTTTTTTTTTTGAGAGGTTTTTGCTATAGGGTGTGTGCGCTCATCAGAAAGGCAGAGAGAAACAGAGAGACAGAAAGTGGGAAATCACCCCCTAGGGGGGATGGCCATGCTGCAATCCCTTCTCCTCCATTCTCCTCACGGAATCTTGGACACGCACACACATGTGCCAGGTGCGAGTTTAAGCCACCGGGCCTGGGACTTGAACTGCAGTCAACTACATGGGAGTCCAGTGACATAGCCATTATGCCAATTGCTGGTCCCTTATTTGTCTGTTAAACGAATATGCATATTGTTTCATGAATGCTTTTTTTCGGGAGAGGTTTTTGCTATAGGGCGCACGTGCTCGCCAGAAAGGCAGACAGAGAGACAGAAAGTGAGAACTCACCCCCGCTCCCCAGGGAATGGCCATGCCGCAATCCCTTCTCCTCCATGCTCCTCTTGGGATCTTGAGCACGCACATACACGCGCCTGCGTGAGTTTCAGCCACTGGGTCCGGGACTCGAATCATGGTCCACTATGGGGGAGTCCAGTGACACAGCCATTACACCAATTGCTGGTCCCTCATGAATGCTTTAAAAAGCGATAATATCCTTAAAAGACTTACTTATTATTTTTTTTAAAAGTGCTAAAGAGAATGATAGGATCCTCTCATTTTGGTATTTTTTTTTTTGAAAGATAAATCTATGCGCACAGAAAAAAACAATGCTGGGAGAATCTATTCCAAAATCTATGGCATCAGTGTTTCTCAGCCAGAGACCACCAGAACCCCTGTGGAGGTGGGCTTATTGGCTTGTCTCAATGAGGGAGAGTGCTCCCGTGGGGAACTGTGGCGTATCCCAGTAAGACGTGGCTAATAAGGGATGGTTATAAGGTGTGGGCTTGTGGGAGGTGCTTTGGGGCATGGTTCAAGGAAGCAGGATATGGCTCTGGAAGCAGCTGAGGCGCAGGGGCGCCTATGGGCGTCTTGTCGTCCCTACTGAGATGAGTGGAGTGAGTCCGCAGTTGGTACATTTACAACACCAACAATTAGCCCCCCCACATCCCCGTTAGCAAGGGACGGGGGTTCACTGGTAGTTTTCGTGGTTTGGGCTGCACTCTTGCTTCTGTCTGGATTCAGCCACAGTTACAGAATGGTCTGGTGTTTGTTTAGAGCATCACAGTCAGAGCGACCTTGGCAGCGTCTGAGTCTGTGAAACCGGTTCTCTCCCACAGAACGCCAGGGCCAGGAACGCCAGGGCCAGCGGGAGAACCAGGCCAGATCCTTGCTGCCAGGGCCTGCTGTGCTCTTTCTCAATAGGGGTTACCTCGAGGTGTTGGGATTTCGTGTGATTTTCACTTTCTGCCTCATATTCTGGAGGAAAAACCTCAACCATTTATCTTTATTTTTTAAAAAATAAATTCTTGCCGGGCGTGTGTGCGTGCATGTCCAAGATCCCGAGAGGAGAATGGAGGAGAAGGGATTGCGGCGTGACCATCCCCCCGGTGGGTGATTTCTCGCTTTCTGTCTCTCTGTCTCTCTCTGTCTGTCTGGTGAGCGCATGCGCCCTATAGCAAAAACCTCTCCAAAAAAAAAGAAAAAGAAAAAAAAAATTCTTATTTATTTTATTTAAAATAAATAAATTTTTCTAAAATTCTTTTTAGAAAATAAAATCTATATAATGAAATGCTAAACTTGGGACCAGCAGTTGGCAAAATGACTATGTTGCTGGATTCCCATGTAGTCGACCACGGTTCGAGTCCCAGACCTTAAACTCACGCCTGGCGTGTGTGTGTGTGTGTGTGTGTGTGTGTGTGCGTGCCCAAGATCCTGAGAGGAGAATGGAGGTGAAGGGATTGAGGCATGGCCGTCCCCCCTGGGGGGTGATTTCTCGCTTTCTGTCTCTCTGTATCTCTTTGTGTTTCTGGCAAGTGCACACACCCTATACCAAAAACCTCTTAAAAAATAAAAAAAATAAAGAAAAGAAAATGCTAAACTGGGTAACCATGTGCGGTGAAGTTGGGCTGGAGGGGCAGACAGCCCAGCATGGGACCCCTAAGAACAGAAGTCATGGCAGGCATGGGAGTTTCCCCTCCTGTCACGAGTTCCACTCAAATGTTTTCCCTGCAGGGAGGCGGGGTGTGCCAGTGTTAGAGTTTGGACAGAAATTGGTGTTGCTCAAGGCCTCACCTGGGGTCCAAGTGATGAGAAACATGGCTGGCTTGTCAACGCCGGGCGGAGGCCCTTGGACAGCTGCTTGGTGGGGATCTCCGGTCAGAGGCTAAGGCTGAGCAGAGCTGGACTCTCAGCTTTGCCCGCCCATCAGAACCGCACAGGTTGTCCTGACACTCCCATCTCTACCCAACCCCAGCACTCAGCTACACAGGCCAATCAAGTCAGGATCCTTGAGGGTGGGGTCCAGGTATGAGCACTTCTTTAGCTGGGCAGAGGAGTCCTCCAGCTTTCCCGGCTCTGCCTTTACCCCGCCTGTGCCCCTTGTCCATTTCCCCAATCTTTACCCTTTCGCTCATCTCTAAACTGGTCCAGCCCATCCCAGCACTACCCTGAATCATCTCAGTTCTCTACACTCCCTGATCTTCACATACATACATACATACATACATAAACAAACAAACAAATAAATAAATACATAAAAAATTGAGGTCATTGGTTCTGACCCCTAGCTGCATATTAGAATCGCCAGGGGAGCTTTGAAAACACCTGTCTGAGGCCCATCCAGAGTTTCTCCTCCCATTGGGCTGGGGGTGGGGCCCAGGCGCTGCCATTTTTCCTAACTTTCCCAGGGGAGTCTACTTGGCAGCCAGGGTTGAGAACTACAGCTTCATTATTTTAACGCCCCAGCCCATGGGGCCAAGGAAAGGAGCCCGTCCTGTAAACCGAGGCACAGGAGTTGAGAGGGAACATTTCCCCCTTGGCCGCAGAAGGCCACGGAGCTCTGTGTGTGGGCGCGAGGTGGGCGAGGAATTCGGCAGGTGCAGGTAGTACCTGGTGATGAGGTGGTGCTGGTAGGGGGCGGGGGAGGGGGAGATGGAGATTATATCCCAGCTGATGTCCTGAGACACTGGAGTGGAAATCAGGAGAGGGCTGGCCCCTGCAGAAGCTGATGGGGGCAGGAAACAGCTGCATCTCGGTCAAGGCTTGTTTGCCCAGAGCGCTGAGCCCAGCAGGCTGCAGGAGGCGCTGTAGAGCCCGCCTAGACTGCCTTCAGGACCCAGTCCTCCATCTCCAGCTGCCCCGCGTATTGCCTGCTGACTGCTCACAGCTGAGTCCTCCCCAGAACTTGGCCTCAGCAGAAGGGGGCTGACGGTCCCAGGGCATGTGCCGGCTCCTCACCACTTGCGCAGGATAGCTGGGGGTAAGAGATACTAAGGACTGGCTCCTCACCTTATTTATTGATTTTCCAGAGAGCATGTGCACTAGCTGAGCTGGGTGGGTAGTAAGCACCCAGTGGGGCGTGGTCATGCATAATCCCATCTCCTCCTTTTCTTCATCCTGTTGGGATTTGGGGCACACACATACACTCACCTGGCATGTTTTTCAAACGTTTGGGGCCAGGATTTGAAACATGGTCAGCTATGTGAAATCCAGCCCCCATAATCATTAGGCACTGGGCTAGCCCACCTTATTCATATTTATATATTTATTTTTTTTTAAGTTTATTTCATTCTTCCATGAAGCGAAAGACAGAAAGACAGCCCCTCTATCTGAATTCTCAAGCCATGATCCACCCCAAGTCTCAGCTGGCCCAGACCATGGACAACATGTGCCTGGCATACCCAGGGAGGCCTTGGGATGCAGACCCAGGACTCTTCCAGCTGTACCACCACTGCACCACGGCCTGCCTTTCCTTGTCTTATTTGGGGACATCTCAGCTTCTGAGCTTCCCCTGGGTCAGCTTCGGGTTGCAAATGCATCTCAGTTTAGCTTCAGCTTCCTCACCCCTGCAGGTGTTGCTGTAGCCATCTCCCCAGTAAGCCACCCACATGCAAATCTCCACCCCTGGGTTCCGGGGTACCTGACCTACGAATAAGTCCCTTGGTATACGTGTGTGGGTGAAGAATGAACAGGGCCAGTGAGGTGTGAAGTGGGGTTGCATTGCAGCTCCTTTTCGGATCTCATGGGAGATGTGTAGATCCAAAGGATGTGGAAACTGTATGTGATCCCATCTCTTCCCTGCTTGGAATTCTTCAGTGACTCCCTTGTGCCTATGGGATAATGTCTGATCTCCTTGGTGTGATTCCTATGCTCTTTTATAATCTGGCCTTACCACCATCGGTACCTCTTCCTCTCCTTTGCTCTTCAGGCAAGCAAACCACCCACCGTTTCCACACCCCTGGGGCCGTCTCCCAGCCCTGCCTCTACGCGAGCTTCTCACTGTTCCTGGATAGCTTCCTCTTCTTCCCTGATCCACTCACGTCCTTCCATATTGGATCCTCTGGGATGCTTTGGAATTAGATGGTCTCCAGTTCTCATCTTGCTTCACCTGTTGTGTGCACTTCTGCAAGTCACTTACCCGCTCAGCCTCATTTACAAATACTGTACTGCATAAGGCTGCTGGAAGGATGAACCAAGGGAAACTCGGAGAAGACGCTCAGCACATGGGGGACTTGGCGTAGGCACTCCTGTCATGGTGGGATTACTAGAATGTCATCTGCTTTTCATCCACCAAGTCCAATATTTCCTGACGGGTTCCAAGCGTGGCCACAGTGGAACTTTGATTGTATTCAGCTCTGATGCAAAGCGAGCAGGATGTTAGTTGATACTCCAGTTGATGTGTAGTAATTGCTGACATTAAGCATGTGATTGTGGGAAAATGTATGGAAGACAGGGCTGCACAATGACACTTGTTGTGTATATTAGATTTACTTAGAGGAGCCCTTTAAGCCCTCACAAGAGCCCAGGAGCATCAGGGTACAAGGCCAACCTGTTAAAGATGAGCCAGGACTTGGTCGAGTGGCTCCACCATTCCACTACATACCTGGGTCCTGGTACCTCTGCTACTCTGCTATACCCCCCACCTCCTGCTTAAGAGCAGCTCAGCATGGGCCAGCAGGTGGTATGGAGGGTAAGGCGGCTGGATCCCACATGGCTGACTCTGTGATGCAAGTCCTGGACCAGGTCACTTGATAATCACCTGGGTGCATGTGCATGTGTGTATGTGCCCAAAATCTCAGGAGAAGAATGGAAGAGAAGGGATTGTGGCGTGGCCATCTCCCCTGGGGGGTTTATTTCTCATTTTCCTCTCTCTTTCTGTCTCTCTCGGTCTCAGCAAGCACATGTGCCCTATAGCAAAATCAAAACCCAAAAAAAGCAGCATAAGCTGTGACAGGGACCACCTTTTGGAGATGAGGTTTCCATTGCTTGAAAGCAGTGTGTTGAGGCCAGCAGGTGGCATAGTGGTTAAGGCACTGGACTCTTACATAGCTGATCGCAGTTCAAGTTCCAAACCTGGTGGCTTAAAATCACACTGGGTATGTGTGCCTAAGATTCCAGGAGGAGAATGGAGAAGAGATTGAGGCATGCCCATCACCCCAGCGGGGGAGCAGGGGGGATGGGTGGGATTATTTCTCTCTTTCTCTCTCACTGCCTCTCTCTGTCTCTTTCCTCTCTGATGAGCACATGTACCCTATGGCAAAAACCTAAAAATACATACATACATACATAGAAGTCTAGGGGGGAAAAAAGAAAGTAAGTAGGTGTGCTCTCATTGAGCCTCAAGAAACTGAGTAGGAATTGTCATGCTGTGCTCAGCACAGTGATGGGAACTGCAGGGTCTATCATAGAGTGGGCTGGGCTACCTGCCAAAGAACTATGTGGGTGTTCCTGCACTCAGCCTGACCAGCAATAACCTTCGGTCTCCTGGTTACCATCCAGACCCCAGCCAAGACCTCATGGCAGTCATCTGTCCATTCAGCCAGCCCACCATGGGCAGATGCTGTGTGGGTGTACAGATCCCTCCTCACTAGTGCCCATGTTAAGGATCTGAAGGGAAGCAGCACTTCCTGTGGGCCTACTGTGTGCTGCAAGCTTCCAGTTAAGTTCTGCTACTTAGTCTTTCCAACCATCCTGAAGGTGGGTGTCACTGCCCACTCCTTTTTCCAGACTTGCAAACAGAATTGGAAAGCTAAGTAACTTTGCTCTGCCTGTGTTTAGCCTGTAGCCTGGTCTCAGCCTCCCTCTCAGAACAGATGGGGGTGGGGTGTGAAGGTGGAGTGGGACTGCACTCCCTGGGCAATCTAGACTTCCCTTGTCATCTCCTGATCTCTGGGCACCCACAGCAGTGGTAGATCCCGTCATTACTTCTCCTTTCCTCCAGCCACTACGTGTGTGTGTGTGTGTGTGTGTGTGTGTGTGGTGTTGTGTGTGTGGTGAATACACATACGTAAAATTCACCATCATAAAGGGTAAAATACAGTGGCATATAGTACATTCCTGATGTTGTACAACTGTCACTACTATATAGTTCAGAATATTTTCATCATCCCCAAAGAAAACCACATATCTGTGAAGTAGTTCCTCCTCAGTCCCCTCTCCTTGCAGGCCCCAGCAACCACCAGTCTACTTTCTGTCTCTATGAACTTGCCTTGTCTGGATCTTTTATACAAATGGAATCATAATGTGTGGCCTCCTCTGGCTTCTTCACATAGCAAAATCCATGCCATAGCATGTATTAGTACATTATTCCTTTTTACAGTTGAATACTATCTCATGGGGAACAGCAGTTAGTGTAATGGCTATGTCGCTGGACTCCCATGTAGTCGACTGCGGTTCGAGTCCCGGACCCGGTGGCTTAAACTCATGCCGGGCACGTGTGCATGTGTGCCCAAGATCCTAAGAGGAGAGGGGATTGCGGGGGGTGATTTCTCGCTTTCTGTCTCTCTGTCTCTCTCTGTCTTTCTGATGGGCACATGTGCCCTATAGCAGAAACCTCTCCAAAAAAAAAGAAAAAAAAAAAAAAAAACACCTCATGGATGTCTCCTTGTATTCTTATGACTGAATAATATGTCATTGTACTTTACCCTTGTACTTTACGACTGAATAATATTTGGTTGTACTATACCACATTTAGTTTGTCTGTTCATCAATTGATGAATATTTGGGTTGTTTCTACCTTCTGGCTATTACGGATGATGTCGCCGTGAACATTCATGTGCAGGTTTTTGTTTGAACACTAGTTTTCATTTCTCTAGGGTCTACACCTAGGAGCAGAATTGCCGGGTCATGAGGCAAGCTATGCTTAACTTATTGAGGAACTCCTGCACTATTTTCCAAAGCAGCCAAACTGTTTTCCATTCCCACCAACATATGAAGGTTCTGATTTCTCCATATCCTCACCAACATTTGTTATTTTCTTTATTATTATTGTTATTATTATAGCCATCCTAGAAGGTCTTTGTGGTTTTGATCTGCTCTGTACATACTTTTGACCCCTTTCCATGTGCCAGGTACCGTGGTAGGCACTGGGGAGACTGCAGAGAGCAAAACCCCCTGCTCTGGTGGAAGCTGCATTCTAGTGGAGGATGACAGCAAGTGGAAGCCAGGCAGCAGGGATGTTAGCGACTGTACACTGGCCCCAGCTGGGCTAGCAGGAAAAAGAGCTCTCTGGGCCTACTTCCTGCCCTGGCAGGTGAGGCAGAGGTTGCAAATGCAAAGGCTGTCTAGGGCATGGCCAGAGGGGCCAGAGTACAACATCACCCATGTGTGTTGGTTGTGAGTGGGCACAGCTCTGCCTCAAGGGGTGGAGGTTCCTTTGTACCAACTTTTTTTTTTTGGAGAGGTTTTTGCTAGAGGGCGTGTGCGCTCACCAGAAAGACAGAGAGAGACAGAGAGACAGTAAGGGAAAAATCACCCCCCAGGGGGGATGGCCACGCTGCAATCCCTTCTCCTCCATTCTCCTTTCGGGATCTTGGTCATGCACGCACACACGCCCAGTGTGAGTTTAAGCCGCTGAGTCTGCGATTCGAACCATGGTCAACTACATGGGAGTTGAGCGACATAGCCGTTACGCCAACTGTTGGTCCCTGTACCACCTTCTTACTATCAAAGGACAAAGCAGCCCTGAGCCTGACTGTGCTCTGGATGGAAATAGATTTTTATATGCCATCTCCTAATTTTCAAACGATAGCTCAGATGTTTTTAAAACATCACCAGTGGGAACCAGCAGTTAGCGTAATGGCTATGTTGCTGGACTCCCACGTAGTCGACCGCGGTTCGCGTCTCGGACCCGGTGGCTTACAACTCACGCCGGGCGCGTGTGCGTGCGTGCCCAAGATCCCGAGAGGAGAATGGAGGAGAAGGGATTGCGGCGTGACCATCCCCCCTGGGGGGTGATTTCTCGCTTTCTGTCTCTATGTCTCTCTCTGTCTGTCTGGCGAGCGCACGCGCCCTATAGCGGGAAAAAAAAAAAAAAAAAAAAAAAAACAAAAACAAAAACAAACATCACCAGTGGCCAGTTTGGGTGAGCTGGCCAGTTGCTTGTGCTTTTGATGCGAATGTTTTTCAGTTGCAGAATCTCACCCATAGGGTCAGAATTTCTGGGAAGCAGGCCTGGGAATCTGCCCTCTTCACAAGCCTCCCTCCAGGTGGTCTTGAGAACCACGGAACCGGAATGGTAAGGCAAACAGCTTCCCGCTAGTGAGGGCGGAGCCGCAGGATCACATTCCGTTTGTGCTTGCCTGAGTGCCCTGTGGCTGGTCCCAGTTTCTCAGGGCAAACGGCCATGCAGAGCACATTCCTCTGGGTGCCAGGGACAGGGGAGGAGCCCTGATAGGCCTTGCGGGAAGATCGCCTCCCTTACACCAGCCTCGCCCTGACTTTCCGCAGCCACACGCGGTCAGAAGCCTGACCCTGTGGCTTTTCCCCTAGTGGGCAGGAAGATTGCAAATCCTACCGCCTGTTGCTTCCTGGTGAACTCTCTCTGGATGGGAACATTTGCTGGGGAGATGGCCCAAATAGAGATGTCAGGTTCCATGAAAGGCAACCACCCGTCTGCGGACAGCGTGGGTGTGAAGCAATATGTTTGGAGGCTCTTGCTTAATTGTCACAACTGCAGCTGAACCAGCCGTTCTCTGGCAGAAGTGCCCGTTCTGCAAACCCACCGGCCTCTGTAGATATTTATTCTGTAAGCCACCACAGACACTTCATCTGGTCCACCTGGCAGCTCAGAGTGCTCCCTGGGATTCATTTTCCAACCCAATATTTATGTTCCTGTAGTTCAAGGACTCCAGGCCGGCTCCTTCCCCTCCACGTCCTCTCCTTGCTCTCCTGGTGGTGAGGGGACTAGAGGGAACAAAAACGTAGCTTGGCAAAGAGAGCCAGCTGGAGGGAAATCGAGAGCTGGGGTTCATCTTTCTGGGAATCAAAGTGATTCATCTTATTCACCCTCCAGCCCCCAAACACTCATATGTACAGCTGAGAAGAACTTTGGTTAATTCCCCAGCAAGAAATAAGAAACAAATTAATAAACAGTGTTTCTATGTACATTTCTATGCCTAAAGGGTCTATTTCAGTAAAGTCTTTCGCCTAGATGACTCTCAGCAAATATTTTTAGATTTAAGAACCATCATCAACATAAAATGTAGTTGCCATAAAGCTGAGAGTAGTCTTAATACCTGTAATAAAATATCAAGCTTGAGATTATAGGCAGTAATAAGAGCTAATGTCTCTGAAGCACTTAGTCAGGGCCAGCCATGGTGCTAAGTGCTTTACTGAGATCATTTCACTTCATCTTTACAAACCTATGAGAGTTTGTCTTCAAAGCCATTCAACCAGGGAAGTCCTATTACCATTTTACAGATTGGGAGACTGAATCTTTGGTTGGACGTGCGAGGTGTTTTTTGCGGTTTATATCAGTGAATACTTAACGCTGACCTGAAAGATTGCCCTTCCCAATGTCTCCATGAGGCCTATCATCTTTATTATTTTTTTTAAGTTTATTTATTTCTCTCATGAGAGAGAAAGAGAGAGAGGTGTCTCACACCACAATTCCCTCCCCGCCTTCCAGCTGGCCAAGATCATGGGTGTGTGTACCCAAGTTATACAGGTCACGTGAGGAACTGAACCCATAAGCTCCCGTATGGATAAAGGATTGCATCAGAAGCATGTTACCCCTCTGGCCCCGAGCCGGCTTCCATCCCCTTTTTATGGGTGAGGGAATTGAAGTGCAGATTAAATATACCCATGGTCACACAGCCATTAAGGTGGAGGAGATGGGATTTGAACCCATAGAGATGTGACGCCACAGCCTAGCCCTTAACCTTTATGTTATGTCAGGCATGTTGACTCCAGTGAAACAACTTGACAGATATGTCAAGTATACTCATCGTGCCAGTGCTGTAAAAGGGAATAACGACCCAGTGTCGTCAATGGGGGAGTCACACAAATGAGGGCGCATGTATTCCACACTCTTACCTCCCTGTCTTCTCTTCGGCCTGTCCCCACCTGGTGTTCCCATTTACTAAACCTCCTCGGAAGCCAGAAGGTGATGGGGCCCATCGTTGTAGGTCAGCCCCCGCCAGCGCAAGTGCGAGCCGGGGAGTGTGGTGTGTGGAGAGTGATATGGACCATGGAAAATTCCAGGATCCTAATATTTAACAGATACTTATAAGTGCTTAGAAAAAGATCTGAGAGGATCAGTACCAAACTGTCAAGAGATGTTCGTTCCCTTTGGATAGCAGGATAAGAGAGGGTTTTTCTTTTCTTTCTTTCTTTTTTTTTTTTTTTTTTTCTGGAGAGGTTTTTGCTATAGGGCGCGTGCGCTCGCCAGACAGACAGAGAGAGACAGAGAGACAGAAAGCGAGAAATCACCCCCCAGGGGGGATGGTCACGCCACAATCCCTTCTCCTCCATTCTCCTCTCGGGATCTTGGGCACACACACACACGCGCCGGGCGTGAGTTTTAAGCCACTGGGTCCGGGACGCGAACCATGGTCAACTACGTGGGAGTCCAGCGACATAGCCATTATGCTAACTGCCGGTCCCTATTTTTTTTTTTTTTTTTTTAAGAAAGATTTTTGCGAGGGGCCAGCAGTTAGTGTAATGGCTATGTCGCTGGACTCCCATGTAGTCGACTGCGGTTCAAGTCCCAGACCCGGCAGCTTAAACTCACGCCGGGCGCGTGTGCGTGCGTGCCCAAGATCCCGAGAGGAGAATGGAGGAGAAGGGATTGTGGCGTGGCCATTCCCCTGAGGGGTGATTTCTCACTTTCTGTCTCTCTGTCTCTCTCTGTCTTTCTGGTGAGCGCACGTACCCTATAGCGAAAACCTCTCCAAAAAACGGAAAAAAGAAAAAAAAAAAGAAAGATTTTTGCCATAGCGTGCATGTGCTTGCCAGAGAGACAGAAAGTGAGAAACCAACCCCCAGGGGCCATGGTCATGTTGCAATCCCTTCTCTTCCATTCTCCTCTCAGGATTTTGAGCACACATGCACACAGGCCCAGCCTGAGTTTTTTTTTTTTTAAAGAATTATTTATTTAATCTTATTTATTCCTTTACTTATTTTAATTTGACCAGAGAGAGACACAGAGATAGAGAGAGAGAAAGAGAGGGGAAAAGTGAGAAAGTAAGTCACCAGGTCTGGGACTCAAACCATGGTTAACCATGTGAGAGTGTCCAGAGCCTTAACCACCATGCTACCTGCTTGTCCCCTGGCCTGAGTTTTAAGCCGCTGGGTCTAGGACCCGAACCCCGGTTGACTACATGGGAATCCAGTGACATAACCATTATGTCATCTGCTGGTCCCAAGAGAGGGTCTTTCACTTTTTATTTTCTGTTCTTTCTTGTTTAAATTACAGCAACAAAAGAGATCTGACCTGGGATGCAACTACATCAGCCCTGGTGCCTTTCCTGTTTCAGAATCACGTTACCAGTGGTGGGCAGATTGTGTTTGCCAAGATGTCTGCAGCAAGATGTGGCCGGCCCATCTTACACGCTTTCCTTGCCATGTGATGTTGACACCTCTCCATGGAGAAGTGAGGAGTGTTCCTTCCCTTCGGCCTGGGTGCACCTTAGAAGTTGTCTCCATCAGGCAGGTACTGCTGTGGGACTTCCGAGGTGAGATCACAGGAGGCAATATGGAGCCAGCAAGTGTGTGGTTGAGACATGGCCTCCCATATGGCCAACTGTGGTTCGACTCCCAGACCTGGTGACTTGCTTTGTCACTTTCCCTCTCTCTTTCTCTATCTTGCTCTGGTCAAATTAAACAAACAAACAAACATACAATAATGAATAAAATAAAATAAATAATTCTAAAAAACAAAAATAAGAAGGCCATATGGCTCTGCTGGTCCCCAGGAACATGGGTCTTTGCAGCTCTGAGCCAGCATGGAGGAAGTTGGGGAGTCCTGAAGCCGCCATGCTGGGGAGACCACATGGAGAGGCCACAAGGCATTGCCGAGAAAGGCCTGAGGAGCCCCCTTTGTGGCAGCCCCCAGCCCAGGCACAGAGGTCTTCCAGAGGGAACCCGATCCCCTGCTCTTCCTCCCCTCCCAGCCACTGTGGGCTTGCAGTCCCACAAGAGACTCCAAGCTGGGAACACTCAGCCTAGTAACACCCAAATCTTGACCCTCAGGAATAGTGAGAGGTAAGAAACGAGAGCTGGTGTTTTGCAGCAACGTTTTGAGGAGCTTGTTCGGGAGTGATCCAGCATGGACTCATTTCCAGCAGGCATCCTCAAGTGCCATGGACGCTGTTGATGTTTTGTTCATTTTTAAAAAATTTTTAATATTTTTTAGAGATTTTTGCCATAGGGTGCATGCGCTTGCCAGGGAGACAGAGAGATAGAAAGTGAGAAGTCACCCCCCTGGGGGGATGGCCATGCCACAATCTCTTCTCCTCCATTCTCGCCTTGGGATTTTGGGTATGCACGCACACGCAGATGGCATGAGTTTTAAGCTGCTGGGTCTGGGACTTGAACCGCAGTTTACTACATGGGAGTCCAGCAACCTAACCATTATGCCATCTGTTGGCCCCTCATTTGTTTCTGTTTAATTGCCAGAGGATGTGTGTGCTCTCCAGAGAGAGACAGAGAGAAAGCACCTTCCCCTCTTCCCCACAATGGGGCACGTGTCACACCACAATCCCTTCTTCTGCACTTCTCCATCCTGTCGGGGTTTAGGGCACACAGGCACACACGCCTGGCATGTTTTTCAAGCCATTGGGGCTGGGATTCAAACTGTGGTTGGCCATATGGGATGTGACTCCTTTAACCACCAGGCCATGGGGCTAGTCCTGCCCTGATTTTCTTTCAGAGCAAACCATCTTAGTCCTCTAATTCCCTCTTCATCTCCACCCTCTGCTCCATGAGCTCCCAGAGGATCCTGGCCCACACTTCTGGAAGCCTGGATTTGAAGCCCTTTCTAACTCCCAGCCGTTGTGCCCCAGACGTCGGGCCTATGTGTCCAGAAAGGACTCTCCCTCTTCTTGAAACTGGCTCTTCCTACCACTCTTACCACAACTTTGAATGGGAACCCAGTCTGGCCAGTCTGGCCACTGTAGACTGGCCCGGAGGGACAATCCTCCTCCTCCTCCTCCTCGCCCAACAAGCAGCCAGAACCCTCTTCCGGAAGTATCTACTTGGAGCACAGAGAAGGGGCAGTTTGTTTCTCTGTGAGGGCTGAAAGTAGCTTCGGAGCTGTCCAAAGCCAGGTTTCCCTTACGTGGGGAGGAATCCCTCTGCAGTCGCAGAGAGTAAGTCTGACCTACAGGAAGATAGGCGCTAAGGGCCAAGAAGGAGAGTCGTTTCTGTCAGGCATACTTGTTACTGTTACCTGTCTTCCCGGGCCTACCCACGTCTAACTTTCTTTTTCTTTTTTTCCTTCTTTAGGATTCTTTAATTAATTAATTAATTAATTAATTAATTTTTAATCTGCTATAGGACATGTGCACTTATCAGAGAGAGACAGAGAGAGAGAGAGAAAGAAGGAAAGTGAGAAAGCAAGCCACCAGGTCCAGGACTTGAACCACAGTCAACCATGTGGGAGTTCAGTGCCTTAACCACCAAACCACCTACTGGCTTCTGCATCTGACTTTCTATGACGTGGTTACACAAGCTCAACACAGCCTTATTATATTAGTTCCAGACTTATGATCTTGCTATGTTGCCCAGGCTGGCCTCAAACTTGCAATCCTCCTGCTTAGACTGGGATTACAGGCACACGCCAGTGCCTAGCTACCTCTGTTTTTGCCTGCTTGATCTTAAGAGGCAGGAAACTTAAGAGTCAGGGGAGCCATATGCTGGGCTTTACTCCTGGCTTGTCAAGCTTTCTTACTGGGGGCAGTGCTATGGTCTAAGTGTGTTTCCTAGAACTTATGTGCTGGAAATTCAGTTCCCAGTGTAGCATTGCTAGGAGGCGAGGCCTTTAAGAGGTGATTAGAGGGACCAGCAGTTAGCGTAATGGCTATGTCGCTGGACTCCCATGTAGTCGACCGCTGTTCGCGTCCCGGACCTGGTGGCTTAAACTCACGCCAGGCGCATGTGCATGCGTGCCCAAGATCCTGAGAGGAGAATAGAGGAGAAGGGGTCGCGGTGTGGCCATCCCCCCTGGGGGGTGATTTCTCACTTTCTATCTCTCTCTGTCTTTCTGGTGAGTGCACGTGCCCTATAGCAAAAACCTCTCCAAAAAAAAGGAAAAAAAAAGAGGTGATTAGATCTTAGAGTTAGGCTGTTATAAAGTGAGCCTCGCACCTCACCACTCTCTGGCATAAATATTCTTTTTGATTTTTAATTTTAATTTAATTAATTTATTTTAGGTTTTTGCCATAGGGGGTGTGTACTCACTAGAGAGGAGAGAGACAAAAGGAGACAGAGAGAGGGAAAGTGAAAAATTATCCTGCAGGGGGATAGCAACATTGCAATCCCTTCTTCATTCTCCTTCTGGGATTTCGGGTATGCTCTCACATGTGACCAGTGTGATTTTTTTTTTTTTTTTTGAGAGGTTTTTGCTATAGGGCTCATGCGCTCGCCAGACAGACAGATACAGAGAGAGACAAAAAGTGAGAAATCACCCCCCAGGAGAGATGGCCACACCACGATCCCTTCTCCTCCATTCTCCTCTCGGGATCTTGGGCACGCACGCACACGTGCCTGGTGTGAGTTTTAAGCCACCGGGTCTGGGACGCGAACCGCGGTCAACTACATGGGAGTCCAGCGACATAGCCATTACGCTAACTGCTGGTCCCACCAGTGTGATTTTCAAGCTACTGGGACCAGGACTCCAACCACGGTCAGTCATGTGGGAATCCACCCACTTTAACCACCAAGCCACCTGCTGGCCCCTTCCTTGCATGTGCTCACTTGCTCTTTTTTTTTTTTTTTTTTTTTTTTTTAGAGGTTTTTGCTATAGGATGCATGCACACTTGCCAGAAAGACAGAGAGAGACAGAGAAACAGAAAGCGAGAAATCACTCCCCCCGGGGGGGGGTGCTGGCCACACCACAATCTCCTCCATTCTCCTCTTGGGATCTTGTGCACGCATGCACACGCGCCCAGCCTGAGTTTTAAGCCACTAGGTCCGGGACTCGAACTGCGGTCGACTACATGGGAGTGCAGTGACATAGCCATTACGCCAACTGCTGATTCCTCACTTGTTCTTCAATTTTCTCGCCAGGAGGTGAAATAGTACATAGTACTCACCAGATGCCGCTGCTCAGTCTTGGACTTGCCAGCCTCCTGAACCATTAACCAAATAAGCCTCTTTTCCTTAGAAGCTACTCAGTCTTGGAACCAGCAGATGGCATAATGGGTATGTCGCCGGACTCCCACGTAGCCAACCATGGTTTGAGTCCTGGACCTGGCGGCTTAAAACATGCCAGGTGAGTGTGTATGCGCATGCCCAAAATCCCAAGAGGAGAATGAGAATAGAGAAGAAGGAATTGCTGTGTGGCCATCCCCCTGGTGGATCATTTCTTGCTTTCTGTCTCTCTATGTATCTCTGGTGAACACACATTCCCTATAGCAAAAAATCTCTCTTAAAAAAAAAGTTATCCAGTCTCAGGCACTCTGTTATAGCAACAGAAACGAACTAAAACAGGCAGGTTACTCGTGACTGTGTGGACAATCATGTAATTCCTTTCTTGGGGCTGGGTGGAAGTACAGTGGGGCCTGTGGTGCTCTGTGAGGCCAACCCATGTGGGAAGATTCCAGCTCACATCTGGAGACTGCCCTGAGTACACCGGGCATGTGTGTGCCCAAGATCTGGGCTGGCTGAGGCAGGGGGTGGATTGTGGTGTCCAGACCTGGTAGAGGGTGCTGTCTCTCGGCTTCTTTCTCTGTTTCCTTCTCTATTTCTGTCTCTCTTACTCACGGGGTTAATAAGTATATTCACCTTTAAAAACAAGCTTGTCCTCATCAGGATGTTGAGAGGGATAAGCAATCAATGCACAGAAGGCCTGATGTACATAAATACTGCCCAGTATCACCTAATATTATTTTCCTTTCCTTTTTTTATTTTAAGTTTTGCTGTAGGATATGCACATTTGCTGTAGAGAGACAAAAAGGGAGAGAGAGAAAGTGAGAAATCATTTCCTAAGGTGGGGATGGCCATGCTGCAATCCCTCCTCCTCCAGTCTCCTCTCAGGATTCTGGGCACACACAGACACATACACCTGGTGTGTTTTTCAAGCTGCTGGGTCTGGGACTCAGACCACGGGGTCAGCCATGTGGGATCCAGCCAGCTTACCTACCTCTCCTAGCTGGCCCGACCTAGTGTTACTTTTACTTGAATTGGATTTTCTTTTTTTTTTTTTTTTTTTTGGAGAGATTTTTCGCTATAGGGCGCATGCGCTCGCCAGACAGACAGAGAGAGACATTAGAGACAGAAAGCGAGAAATCACCCCCCAGGGGGGATGGTCACGCCGCAATCCCTTCTCCTCCATTCTCCTCTCGGGATCTTGGGCACGCACGCACATGCGCCCGGCGTGAGTTGTAAGCCACCGGGTCCGAGACGCGAACCGCGGTCGACTACGTGGGAGTCCAGCGACATAGCCATTACGCTAACTGCTGGTTCCCTGAATTGGATTTTCTGTCATTCAACTGGAAGAATCTGAATCAAAATGAAACCTTTCATGGTTGCTGCCGGATTCAAACATGTTTAAGTACCCATACGTCCCAGGAACAGGAAGTTGCCAAGCCGCTCATGTGTGCCAGGAGGTGCCGGTCAGGAGTGTGTCACCATGCCGTGCTCTGGTGTCTGCTGCCCGTCACTGGATTGTCCTGTTCTCACACAGGGCCAGGCTCAGCAGGTATGGCCCAATTCTCTGCCCTTTGACCTACTAGGCTGTTTACTGACTCGTCCTCCGATTTGGAAACCAGGCCCCTCCTTTCTGGGAGTTGGCCAGGGCAGCACATGCTCCGTCTCGGGCTCTGTACACACAGGAAGCCAGACGTGAGGCTGGCTGAGGAGGACTGAGTGGAAAATGCAATCTCTCAGGATATTGGTTCCAATTTCTTTCTAATTTGGTCAGCTTATCTGGTTATTTGGCCTCTATTCAATATCTATGCTCACCAACAGCCAGGTAACTGAATTAGAGAAAGAAAGAACTTCTGGGAAGAGAAAGAACAAAAGAAAAATTCAATTTACTGGTGATTTGCTGGTCAACCTATTATGTACACATCCTAAAGAAGCAATAGAACTTACACGACCACCCCCCACCCCCGGAAAGGGCACGAACCGCTCGGCTCACCCCAGCCGAGCGGTTCGTGCCCATAGGAGTTAACTCCCATAACTCCCCATAGGAGTTATTCAACAGAATAACTCCTATGCCCATCCTCACTTCTGCTGTCACTGCTGTCTTCCCAGAGGGGACTGGGCTTGCTGGGGGTGCAGGTGGGGGCCGCGGTAGAGAAGGACACAGAGGCACGGTTGGAAAATGAGTAAAAAGTAAAGAGCAAAGACTGAATGGCAATCCCAGGAGAAGGGACAGATGACTATGCTCAAATCCAAGTGGAGTCCAGGTCATTGCAGGTGCAGATCTGATTTGCAGAAGCAGGATGAGGTCTGGGCTCCACTGTGGATGCAGAGCAAGTGGACAGGCCAGCAGGCTACCCTAGGAGCCCACCGGGGAGAGTAGGAGCCCAAGAGACTGCAGCAGGAGAGGCTGTGAGGCAGCCTGACTCCTCCGGGAGGTATTCTGGAATGCCCAGAACAGTCTGTGACTCTCTAGGCACTGTAGCCCTCGGGCCGAGAGTGTCAAAAGTCAATCTTTCCAAACCCTATTGGCCAGCGGGAAGAGGGTTCATGTTCAGCTTTACCCTCAGTGATGCTCCGTGGTTTGGCAGGGGCTGGAGCGATCTATAGGGGTCTGTATGTTCCATGGGCTGCTGCGCTGGGGCAAGAACTGGCTTTTGCCTAGAGAGATCCCCAAATTTGTTTTGTCACCAAAGGGGGAGGCACAGCCTTCTTTATTTTTCAGGGAAGCCGAGATGAGGAAAGACCACTTACCTTCAAATAAATAAGTTGGGCTGGTGGATCTTAAAGGTCCCTTTTATCTTCATGCATTCATCATGAATCATGAGCTATCATCGTTATTCATTTATTCATTCACGTGTGTGTGTGTGTGTATTTGTGTGTGTGTATTGAGGATTGATGCTGAAGGCTGGTTCATTCATTCAATATCTCCTTAAGCTCATTTGTACAAGGCACTGTACCAGGCTCAAAGCTTCTATCCTTAAAAACTTTACAGGCATCACGACTACCTCGTTTAACTCTCAATACAATTCCAAAAGGTACTCAGTTCTACCCCAACAACCTATGAGTCTGTGTTATGTGGGTATGTGTATACGCTAGAGGGCACGTGTGTTCATAGGAGAGGGACAGAGAGAGGGAGGGAGGGAGGGAGTGGAGAAAGCACCTACCCCCCCATGGGGAATTGCCACACCACAATCCTTTCTCTTCCATCCTCTTCCTCCTTTTGGGATTTTGGGCACAAATGCACATGCACTCAGCCTGTTTTCCCCCCCCCCTTTTTTTTTGTTTATTTTTTGGAGAGGTTTTTGCTATAGGGCGCGTGCGCTCGCCAGATAGACAGAGAGAGACAGAGAGATAGAAAGGGAGAAATCACCCCCTAGGGGGGATGGCCACGCCGCAATCCCTTCTCCTCCATTCTCCTCTCAGGATTTTGGGCACGCACGCACATGCGCCCAGCGTGAGTTTAAGCCACCAGGTCCGGGACTCGAACCACGGTCGACTACATGGGAGTCCAGCGACATAGCCATTACACTAACTGCTGGTCCCCAGCCTATTTCTCAAGCCACCCGGTCTTGGGACTTGAACAGCGCAGTTGGCCATGTGGGATCTGGCTGCCTTAACCACCAGGCCATGAAGCCAGCCCAAGTCTGTGTTTAGGTATTTATTCAAAAAGGCTTCCTGCATGCCTGCTCTGTGCCAGGCACTGTTCTGGTCCCTGCGTTGTGGTGCTTGCTTACTGGGGAGAGACGAGGGTAGGGAACGAAGCGCAGAGATGAGGTCACTTCAGGCGGTATGAGTGCAATGAAGACAGGAACACACGGAGGAGCTGCAGCAGGAGGGGGAGGCTGGGCTCTGCCTGCCTTCCCGGGCGTGTAAGGAGGCGGGTGGTACTCCCAGGCCTCTGCTGAGTGGAACTTCCAGGCTAGTCCAAGTGTGAACTGGCCTAGGAGATGTGAGAACCCACTTGCACCGCTCTGCCAAGGTGGTGACAAGTTATTATTTATCACAATAAATTCCCGAAGTGCTTGGCTGGTTGAGGAGGCTGGCAGGTGTCCCAAGGGCTTGTGACACAAAAAGCGTGTGTTGTGGGTCAGTTTGGGGTCACCAGCCCATCTGAACACAAGTACATCACCCTCTGGCCTCTAGCCTGGGCCCTGGCCCTGCTGATCACCCAGTACACCGTCCCATTAGGTTCACGTAACCCCCAGGGATCTGCAGGGCTCCCGTGTTGGTCCTGGGCTTCCTACATGCTTACAGGCAGATTCATACTTCCCAAACTTCACAGCGTGTGGCCTTGCCCTTCTGCCAAAATAACACGCCTGCTACCTGGACAGATGGCCCAGGGCAGGTTCCCAGAGAGGGAAGTCTTCCCCAACCCAATCTGTAACCCCAAACTGGCCAGAGGCAGATGCCACTGAGACATGTAGGTCAGGTGAGCTGACACAGGTAGGTACTCAGGCAGGCACCTGGCACCTGGCACAGAGGTGAGCAGCAAAAAGTGGTCACTGTGACTGTCACTGAGTGGGTTGCAGGTATCCTGGGGGCCCACAGGTAGCAGGTGTGTACTCGGGTCCACGCGCACTCATTTTTTTTTTTTTGGAGAGGTTTTTGCTATAGGGTGCGTGCGCTCACCAGAAAGACATAGAAAGACAGAGAGACAGAAAGTGAGAAATCACCCCCCAGGATGATGGCCACGCCGCAATCCCTTCTCCATTCTCCTCTTGGGATCTTAGGCACACACGCACATATGCCCGGCGTGAGTTTAAGCCACCGGGTTCAGGACTCGAACCGAGGTTGACAACATGGGAGTTCAGTGACATAGCCATTACACTAATTACTGGTCCCCTATGGGCACTCTTGCTAGGGTATGGAAGTCACAGAAGGGTCATCTGCAATGTGTGTGTGTGTGTGTGTGAGTGCTGGGGCTAGAAACTGAAGGTCAGGTCTACTGGTTTCTCTCAGGTGGGTCCAGGTTCTTATTCAACTCCTGCCACCCACCCTGTTTGGTTTTGAGCATGTCACTTAGTATCTCTGGGCCTGTTTCCTCATCTATTAGATGATAGGGGTGGTCTTGGTGACCTTTGAGTTCCTACCGCTCTCGTAAGCCAAGGGGTAGGCCTTGCCTCAGAAGGTAAGCTGAGTGTGTGTCCCCATGGCTTGGCCTTGGGGGAAGGAAACTGAAGTGGGGAGCCTTAGGCCACTTTGCTCACTGAGTAAGAAATGATGGGCTCCAATTCTGCTGTCACCAGCCTTCTCAGCGCTCTCTTTCCCCCTGTGTTTCCTGCAGTCCTTCCTCTTTCCTGACTGACTTCCAGAGAGCAGTCTGCCCTCCCTAGGCCTCACGTCTCCTGGGGAAGGTCCCTGAGCTGCAGTGAGGCTGGTTCTGCAGGAAGCTGAGTCAGGGTGTAGGGACTGGCCAGGCTCCGGCTCCTGAGAGACGGGAACAAACATGCCCAGATGGCACTTGCGGGGCATGGGGGGGGGGGGGGGAGACTGGGACAAAGCCACTGTGGCAAATCACTGACCATAGCTGTCACCTGGAACTTGGCTTCAGGCTGCTGTTGTCAGGAAAGAGAGAGTCGCTATGAAAATAAACCCCCACACCTGGCAGCTGCGTGAGGCTGGCCCCAGCTGACTCTGAGTCGTGCAGACCTGAGCTCAGGTTTGACAGAGTCTGTGCTCGTCAAGGCAGTGAAGAGGAAACTCCCTGGCAGGCAAGAAAACTCAGTAATGCCTCCAGGAAAAGGAGCGTGGAGGAACTGCCTCCTTCGGTTGGCATGACACGAGCCACGTTTGAAAGAGCTTTATTGTGACTGCAGTATGCAATTCACGGGGGACCCAGCGCAGTGCTCCGCAGACAGCTGCGCATGTCACGGTGCTTGTGGAGTTTCTTACAAACGAAGGGTTCAGAAAGCGTAGTCAACATTTCAGCGGCAGGCAGGCTTCATGGCACAGTGGTAATGCACCACTCAAGAGAAGTCGAATCTTGCATGGGGACTGCAGTTTGAATCCCTGGTCTGGTCTTCCTGAAACATACCAGGCACACATCAAGTGACCAAGATCTGACAAGCCGGAGAACTGGAGGAAAGGAATCGTGGTGTGCACAGACCCTGTGTGGGGTGCTCACCCCCCTCGTTTTTCATGTAGTTGCATGTGTGCACACGTGCATCCTATCATGAATAGAGAAGAGAAAAATCGAAAAGCTATTTTGATGGTGTGTCCCACTGTGGTCACCTACTGCAGTCATGCCATGGTTGTGCCTGCTTCTTCCACTGGACGGGAAACTGCCGGGCAGGGAGCTCAGACAATACCTCCTGGACGCTCCCTTCTTGTTCCCACCCTCTGCCTCACTCATAGTCACAGGACCTTCTGGAACAGATGTGTCTTGAGTGTTTGTTGTTAAGGACAAGAAAGAGGAGGAGCCAGAGTCGAACTGCAGAAGGTTGCCCTTCTCTGGAGGAAAGCAAGCAGGAGCCTTCTGGTGGCTACTCTCCCCACACATACCTCCTGTCCCTCCACACCCCCACGCTCTCCCCAGGAGCCCCATGGACTACACACCAAGGCAGAGAGCCAGCACCCCCAACAGGATCTCGACCACGCATCCACCTCCAGCCTCAGCCAGCCAGATCGTGAGCACACACGTACCCCATAGACTCAGGGAGGCCTCTGGCTGTGAACCATCAACTTTCTTACATGGGTCAGCTTCACAGAGCATGGTATTTCACCACCAGGCCACGGTCCTGCCCTGGTCCTGTCGGTTTTAGACATCTGGTCTCCAGAAATATGAAATAGTAATTTTTTTTAGATTTTTACCAAAGGGCCTGTGCATTCCCCAGAGAGAGACAAAGAAATACAGAGAGAAGAATAGTGAGAAATCACCCCTGAGGGAGGAGAGGAGTGGCCATGGGACAACATCTTCTGCTCCATTCTCCTCCTGGGATCTTGGGCACATATGTACATATACTTGATGTGTTTTTCAAGCCACTGGGTCTGGGACTCGAACCATGGTCAGCCAAGTGGGAGTCCAGCACCTTAACCACCATGCCACCTGCTGACCCCATGAAACAGTAAATTTATGGACTGGCTCCATGGTCTGGTGGTTAAGGCAACCGATCCCTCATGGTCATCCCCACAGTTCAAATCCTAGACCTAGGGGCTTAAGAAACACACCAAGCACTATGACACTGTTTATTTCTATTAGAACATAGGATAACTATGAGAAATATTTATTTATTCAATGGACAATGTATGAGGTGCCTTGTTTGCTGAGTAGGTAGTGTGGCAGTCTCACGATAGACAATGCATTAATAATTTTCCATCTGGTTACTTCCCTGCACATTTGTGTTTTAATATGTCCCAAGAATACCTTGTCTCGCAGAGAAGAAAATACAAATGCTCACCTAAAATCAATATAATACACCAATTCTTTCCTGATGAGTTCTCAGCCTGACCACGAAGCCCATTTCCTTAGACTTTCATTACCACCATTGACTAGCCCCAAATGACAAACCCTACTCCTGGCCCAATTTTTATTAGAGCTCTCCCAGCTGGACTGGGGTCTCCAAAGTTCTGGCTAGCAGAAATTATTAGTGCCTGCGTACCAGTAGTCTTCCTCTTTGTTCAGATATGAGGCAGTAATATGCCCAGCCCTAGGGCATGAGTCAGGACTAGTTTGAGCCTGTTACGGTAATCCTATTTACCGTTGCCAGTTGGCTGAGTTTTGTTGTAGGCATGTGACCACTTCTAGCCAATTAGATATGAGTAAAGTCTGATGATAGACTTCTGGAAAAAAGTTCCTTTCCTTTTTTAAAATTTTAAAAAAATTTTAGAGATTTTTGCTCTAAGGTGCCTGTTCTTACCAGAGAGACAGGAAGACAGAAAGCAAGAAATCACCCTGGTATGCCCACACCACAATCTTTCTTCTCCATTCTCCTCTCAGGACTTCGGGCACGCACGCTCATGTGCCCAGTGTGAAGTTCAAGCCACAGGGTCTGGGACTCAAACTGCTGCCGGCTATGTGAGTCCAGTGATATAACCATTATGGCATCCCCTGGTCCTAGAAAATGTTCCTTTCCTAATTAAAAGGAAAGTGTTCCGTTATGTCCAATCAGAAAGACTGATGATACCACTCTAGGTATTTCAAGCAGGAAGGGATTTAATACAGGGAATTCAGTGGTTATGAAACTGCCGAGAGAACTGTAGGAACAGAAGTAAAGGCAAAGGTACTCACTCTCAGGACGGCTGCTAGCTCTGAGAGTCAGGAAGTTACAGAGACTGCGTGAGGCCGAGAAAGTGATTTTAGGCAAACTCCTAGAAGCCACTACAAAATCTTATGTCTATTTATCTCTTCCTTTTTCTAAATCTTGCAAAAGAATATGCACACTTTGTTTAATTGCATCTTACTTTACTGCACCCTACAGTAACCATGCTTGTTCTTTCCGTCTTTTGTTTAAATTTAATTTTTTTTTAACAAATTGAAGGTTCGTGGCAACCCTGTATCAAGCAAGTCTATTGGTAACATTTTTCCAAGTGAGCCTTTGCTCACCTCATGCCCTCTGTGTTACATTCTTACAATATTTCAAGCTTTATTATTATTTTATGTGTTATAGTAACCTGTGATAGTGACCTTTGATGTTACTATTATCAGAAATGATTAAGCTTAGTGGGGGAGGCACACAAGCTGAGACAGCCCAAAAGCTGGGCCTCTTGCACCAAAACAGCTAACCAAGTTGTGAATACAAAAGAAAGTTCTTCAAGTGAATTAAAAGTGCTACTCCAGAGGCTAGAAGGTGGTGTAGTGGTTAAGTTGCTGGAGTTCTACATGGCCAAATGCGGTTTGACGTCTGGACTCAGTGGTTTGAAACTCAAGCCAGGCATGTGCGTGCGTGCCCAAGATCCCAAGAAGAGAATGGAGAAGAAGGGATTGTGGCTTGGCCATCTCCCCTGGGGGCTGATTTCTTGCTTTCTCTCTGTCTCTCTGGGTAGCACACATGCCCTATAGCAAAAATCTCTTAAAACAAACACACAAACAAAAACAAACTGGTACTCCAGTAAACACTCAAGTGATGAAAGTAGACAGCCTGTTTCGGATATGGAGGAAGTTTTAGTGGTCTAGACTGAAGATCAAATAAACCACAACATGCCCTTGAGCCAAAGCTTAATCCAGAGCAAAGACCTAACTCTCTTTAGTTCTCTGGAGGCTGAGAGAGGTGAAGAAGCTGCAGAAAAAAAGTTGGTAGATAGCAGAGGTTGGTTCATGAGGTTTAAGGGAAGAAACATATCCATGAAAGTGCAAGATAAAGCAGCAAGCTATCCAGATGGCTTGGCAAAGATAATTTATAAAGGTGGCTACATTTAGATTTTTTAAGTGGATAGAACAACCTTTTATTGGAAGAAGATGCCATCTAGGTCTTTCATAGCTAGTGAGGAGAAGTTAATGCCTGGCTTCAAAGCTTCAAAAGATGAACTGAATATCTCATGAAGACTAAGTGGAAACCAGTGTTTGTTTACCATTCTGAAAATCTTAGGGCCCTTAAGAATGATGCTACAGGGAACAGTGGATGGTGTAATGGTTATGTCACTGGACTCCCATGTAATTGACCACAGTTTGAGTCCCAGACCCGGGGGCTTAAACTCACGCCAGGCATGTGTGCATGCATGTCCAAAGTCTTGAGAGGAGAATGAAGAAGGAATTGCAATGTGGCCATCCCCCCCCCCCCGGGGGGGGTGATTTCTCGCTTTCTGTCTCTCTGGCAAGCACGCATGCCCTAAAATCTCTCAAAAAAATAAGAGAACGATGCTATATATATTCTGCATGAATTCTATAAATGGAACAAGAGAGCCTCAATGATAGCAGATCTAATTACAGTGTGGTTTATTGAACATTTTAAGCCCACTGTTGAGATCTGCTTAAGCCAAAAGGTTTTTTTCAAAATGTAACTGTACACTGACAATGTGCCTGTTCACCTAAGAACTCTAATAAAGATGTACAAGGAGATTAATTTTGTTTTCCTACCTGCTATTATGATGTCCATTTTGCAGCTCATGGATCAAGGAGTCATTTCAACTTTCAAGTCTTATTATTTAAGAAATACATTTTATAAGGCTATAGCTGTCATACAGTGATTCCTCTGATAGATCTAAGCAAAGTTAGTTGAAACCTTCTGGAAAGGAGTCACTATTCTAGATACCATTAAGAACATTCATGGGGCCTGACAGTGGTGTAGTTGTAACACATAGGAAGGTCCCAAGTTTGTGGCATGAGACCTTCCTGTACATATCAGGAGCACATACATGTGTCCATGATCCAGACTGATTGAGGCTGGAGGCATGTTGTGGCATGAGGACTCTGTTGGGAGTGCCCATCTCTCTCATGGAAGAAATAGACAAACTTTTTTTTTTTTAAGAATGTTTGTGATTCATGAAAAGAAGTCAAAATATCAACATTAATATTTTGGAAGAAGTTGATTCCACCTGACATGGTGACTTTGAGGAGTTTAAGACTCTAGTGGAGAAAGTAACAGCAGATGTGGTGGGAACAGCACGAGAACTAGAATTAGAAATGGGGACTGAGGACATTACTAACTTACTGCAATGTCATGATAAATGTAAATGAATGAGGAGTTGCTTCATACAGGTAAGCACATAATGTGGTTTCTTGAGATAGAATCTATACCTGGTGAAGATGCTGTGAACACTGTTGCAATGACAACAAAGGATTTAGAATATTACATAAACCTAGCTGATAAAGTAGCAGCAGGGTTTGTAAATAGCTTCCATTTTGCAAGACGTTCTATGTGAATAAATACTATCAAACAGCATTCCATGCTACAGAGAAGTCATTTGAGAGTCAATTGCTATGGTGAACTTCATTGTCTTATTTGAAGAGAGAGATTGCTACAGTCATCTTTTAAAAAAATAATTATTTATTTTTAATTTTATTATTATTACTACTTTTTAATTTGCTCTAGGGCATGTACCTTTGCCAGAGAGAAAGAGAAAAAGTGAGAAAGCAAGCTGCCAGGTCCAGGACTCAAACCACAGTTGGCCATGTGGGAGTCCAGTGCCTTTACCATGCCATCTGATGGCCTCTGCCACGGCCTTCTTAACTTTTAGCAGCTACCATCCTAATCAGTCAGCAGCCATCAACACCAAGCCAAGACCCTCTACCAGCAAAAAGATTACAATCTGCCAAAGGCTTAGATGATTATTAGCATTTTTTGGCAATGAAATTTTTTGGGGGGGAGAGGTTTTTTCGCTATAGGGTGCGTGCGCTCGCCAGACAGAGAGAGACAGAAAGCGAGAAATCACCCCCCAGGGGGGATGGTCACGCCGCAATCCCTTCTCCTCCATTCTCCTCTCGGGATCTTGGGCACGCACGTAAACGCGCCCGGCATGAGTTTTAAGCCACCGGGTCCAGGACGCGAACCGCAGTTGACTACATGGGAGTCCAGCGACATAGCCATTACGCTAACTGCTGGTTCCCTCAATGAAATATTTTTTAAATAAGGGATGTACATTTTCCTTTTAGACATAATGCTACTGTACACTTAATAGACTACAATATAATACAAACATAAGTTTTATGGGCACTGGGAAACCAACAAATTTGTATGACACTTAATTGTGGTTTTCTGGAACCCAGCCCACAAATCTCTGATACTGCATATATATGTATTCTATGGCTCCTGTTTCTCTGGTGAACCCTGACTAATACATTTATCCACCACACTCATTGAAAATTTGAATAAAAATTGTTAATGAGGAATAATACACCAAACATATCATGTAATACTATTGAATATGATGGGTGTTATAATATTAATAAACCATTTATTATGTAATTCACTTATATTTTCAGATCTTAGAGACACCCTGTATCAAAAGTTCTTAGAACTTGCCTTAAGAGAAGGCCAACAACTAGGCAAAGAGCATGAGAGAGATTTATGAAAGGAAAACGCAACTGGAAACTATGAAATGCCACTTTCTTTTTTCTTTCTTTGTGTTTCTTTTTTTTTTTTTTTTTTTGAGAGAAATTTTTGCTATAGGGTACATGTGCTCGTTGGAGAGACGGAGAGATACAGAGATACAGAAAGTGAGAAATCACCCTCTCAGAGGGAGGGCTACGCTGCAATCCCTTCTCCTCCATTCTCCTCTTGGGATTTTGGGCACATACCCACACGTGCCTGGCATGAGTTTTAAGCTGCCAGGTCCAGGACTAGAACCCTGGTCAGCCACATGGGAATCCAGTGATGTAACCACTATGCCATCTGCTGGTCCTATGAAATGCCATTTTCACCCATGAGACTGGCAACAATCCAAAAGTTTGATAACATAATCTACTGGTGAATCCAGGGAAACAGACTTTCTCATATACTTTTCCTGGTTGTATAAACTTACAACCCCTATAAGGAGCAATTTGATGATTCTAGAAAAATCACCAAAGAATAGATTCTTAGCCAAGCGATTCCACCTCAGATTCTATTCTACAAAATACTTGTACACATGGGAAATGTGAAGGTTATTCTTTGAGGTGATATCTCAAATAGAAATCTATTGGAAAGGGACCAGCAGTTGGTGTAATGGCTATGTCGCTGGACTCCCATGTAGTCGACCACAGTTTGAGTCCCTGGCCTGGTGGCTTAAACTCATGCCAGGCACGTGTGCGTGCGTGCCCAACATCCTGAGAGATGAATGGAGAAGAGAGGATTGTGGTGTGGCTATCCCCCTAGGGGGTGATTTCTCGCTTTCTGTCTCTCTGTCTCTATCTTTCTGGCGACCACACGCACCCTAAAGCAAAAACCTCTCTCAAAAAAAGAAAGAAAAAAAGAAAAAAAAAGAAATAGATGGGAAAACCTAAGTGTAGGTCAACAGGGACTGGCTACATTTTGACTCTTCCACAAAATTTCTACTCATATAATAAAAAATCATGTAAATGTCAAAAAAGACAATGTTGTTATCTATGCATTGTAGAGATTTCCAAGATACAATGTTAAGTGATTAAAAAGAAGTCAAAGTGTACGGTCAGACAATGGTATAGCAGTAACACGCAGTGCTCTGCAAGGCTGACCTTCCGAGGTTCCGTGTTCAGAGACCTCTACGTATGCTGGGCATGTGTGCCCATGCTCTAGAGCTGGCTGAGGCTATGGACAGATTGTGGCATCAAGATCTGGGCCAGTGGTGGTGTGGCAATTAAGATGGCTAGATCATATGTGGCCCACTGGGTGGTTCAAGTCCTGGACCAACAGCTTGAAAAACATGCCAGGTGCATGTGCATGTGCATGTGCATGCATGCCCAAATCCCAAAAGGAGGGAGAGGTGGCGGGTAAAGGATTATGATGTGACCAATCCCTATGAGGCAGCAGCTTCCTCACTTTCCCTCTTTCTTTCTCTGGTTAAGTATATGTACCCTCTAGCAAAATTAAAAGAAAAAAAAAAAAAAAGACCTTATTAGGATGCTATTCTCTGTCTCTCTCTTGCTGGTGGGAGAAAGAAACAAATTGAACTTTAAACAAACGAATTTTGTTCCTGTTTTTTTTTTTTTTTTTTTGAGAGGTTTTTGCTATAGGGTGCATTCACTTACCAGAAAGAGAGAGACACAGAGACAGAAAGCGAGAAATCACCCCCCCCAGGAGGGATGGCCACGCTGCAATCCCTTCTCCTCCATTCTCCTCTTGGGATCTTGGGCATGCACACATGTGTGCCTGGCGTGACTTTAAGCCACCGGGTCTGGGACTCAAACCATGGTCGACTACATGAAAGTCAAGTGACATAGCCATTACGCCAACTGCTGGTCCCCCTGCTTTTTTTTTTTTTTTTTTTCAATATAAAAGTTATAGTATAAAACCATGTGCACAGAACTGAGTAAAAATGAAAGCAATAGTCAAGCAATCCATTTTTGTTTATTTGTGCATAAAAAAAAATGTATGGAGGATGGAAACCAGTGGCATGCTGGTGAAGGCGGCTGGATCCTGATGGCTGACTACACTGTTAGAGTCTTGGACCAGTGGTTTGAGAAATATGCCAGCCACGTGTGCGTGTGTGCCCAAAATCTTGAAAAGAAGGAGGAATGGAGAAGGGATTACGTCGTGACCAACCTCCATGGGGGTTGCTTTCTCAGTTTTCCTCTCTCTCCCTCTCTGTCTCTCTCCAGTGAGTGTATGTGCCCTCTAGCAAATTAAAAAAGAGAAGGGAAAAAAAGAATAATAATCTAAGAAAACATGCCACAAACTAATAATAAAAATTAACTATTGGGGCCTTGAGGTACCAGGGGTGGGAACAAGGTTCTTCATGGAATACTTTTTTTTTTGGGGGGAGAGGTTTTTTTTTTTTTTTTTTTTTTGGAGAGGTTTTTGCAATAGGGCGTATGTGCTCGCCAGACAGACAGACAGAGAGAGACATAGAGACAGAAAGCAAGAAATCACCCCCCAGGGGGGATGGTCACGCCACAATCCCTTCTCCTCCATTCTCCTCTCGGGATCTTGGGCACGCACGCACACGCGCCCGGCATGAGTTTTAAGCCACCGGGTCCGGGACACGAACCGCGGTCAACTACGTGAGAGTCCAGCGACATAGCCATTACGCTAACTGCTGGTTCCCTAGGGGGGAGAGGTTTTTGAAACATGGTCGACTACATGGGAATCCAGCGACATAGCCATTACGCCAACTGCTGGTCCCGGAATACTCTTTTTATTCTTACCCATGAGAACATATTGTTTATTAAAATTAAAATTAGAAACAATTTCTACCAGGGCCAGCTGGTGGTATGGTGGTCAAGGTGACTGGATCCCACATGGCCTACTGCCCAGTTCAAGTCCTAGACCCAGCAGCTTGAAAATCACATTGGGCATGTATATGTGCATCCTCAAACTCCTAAGAGGAGAGTGGGAGAGAAGGGATTGTGGTGTGGCCATCCCCCTGGATGGTGATTTCTCATCTTCTCTCTTTCTCTCTCTGTTTAGTGCACATACTCTATAGCATATTAAAAGGCAAAGAGAAAAGAAAGAAAAAAATATTCTAGGCCATATTTCCTCCTTGGCCTCCCACTGCCACTACCTTAAATTTTTATAATTCTTTAACTTTCTTTCTTTTCTTTCCTTTTTCCTTTTCTCTCTCTCTCTCTCTCTCTCTCTCTCTTTCTCTCTCTGGTGGAACCATAGTTGGCCGTGTGAGAATCCAGTGTCCTTAACCACCACGCCATCTGCCGGGCCCCAATCCTTATCAATGCTCGTTTAAAGCACTGAAAGATCCCCTGGCTGTTTATACTCTGTTCCGTGCAGCTCAGGCCCCTTTAAGCCGGAGGAGAGCTCCTGTCAGGCATCAACCTCCAAGATGCCATGAAGAGAGTTTCAAAAGGGTTTCCACTCATTTCCTATTTGCCAGTTCTGCCACTCCTTGCTTTTAAGCTTGTCTCATTCCTCATACTCTCCACTCCCTCCCATCCCCCACCTTGAGCAGCATTTGAAACCTTCCACCAGCCCCTTGGACTGACCATGCAGTTTGGAAGCTGTGAGCTCTGTCCTCTGGCTCATCTTTGGGCACAAGCCCTGGTGTTTGTTCTCTAGTTGCTGAGCCCCTTGTCCCCTGTGCTTGCACTGGGGCTGACCCCGTCCCCGACTGACAGGGGAGAGGTCTGGCCACCTGTTCACATCACATGACCACGCGGGCTGCTCATACACACAGCGCGAAGCTGGTCAGACACTCCCCAGGTGCGCTGTGCTTCTGCCCAGGCCTACAAAGTCCAAGCTGTTTCACAACATCACCAGGCACGGCTCCAGCGGGCTCTCTCCTCCTCTCCAGCCGCTCCCTGTCTCGTACTAAGCTCCCGTCACACTGGGCGACGTTCTCCACCACCGTAGAGTGCTTTATGTCCGTTCTTCGCTCAGGCTGTTCTGTCCCCTGGGATGCCCTTCTTCCTCTACAAAGTCTCATCTGTGTTTCCCGTCCTTTCGGGCAGGACAGCATGTGCTTGACTTGCACCTGCGCGTATTACCTGTGTACTCATATCTTCAGTAGTGGGAGCAAATACAAATACAGGATGGGCAGTCATCCTTGCACCGTATTCTAGCCATGTTTCCAATTCTGCCTTCCTTGCTTTATTTTGAGCTCCAGGAGGGCAAGAACTGTGCATTAATAAGAACCTTAAATTTAGACTCTAAGGGGCAGAAATGCAATTCAAACTCGCTCAGGGACCTGCTAGGGAAGGGTTCTGCGTGAAGGGCTGAGAACCGTGGTTGGTCCAGACTGGGTCCTCTACCACCCCTCATTGATCCAGTGGAATGGGATATCAGAGCAGTTTCCGTGTTGATCACAGAGGTGTGGGTTGGGGTGCGGAGGGAGTGGGAAAGTTCCCAGAAGGAGGGGCAGAGGTGGGGTGTGGCTCTGGGCAGATGAAACAACTGGTGTTCACTCCCCAGACACTGGCCCTGACGCCTCCCTGCCTTGGCTCATCCCTGATTCATTCCAACTGTTTCCTTAGAGCGTTGCCCTGATTCCATCTCCTTCTCCATCCCCTTCTCCGCACTGGATGTCTTTTGCTTTGCCTGCCCAGAATCCCTTGCTGCTTCACCTGTGCTAGTGCAAGGTCACCTCTTCTGTGCTTTAGGGAATAGGCCCATTCCATAGGAGCTGCCAATCACAGAGCCCCGCCCCCTGGGTGGGCCCAAGGGCCAATGTAAGCCAATCAGTTCTTCCAAGGGCCTAGAGCTGCCTCATGGCCGACCACCTTCTGAAGACCTCCGGAGACCCTACTCAGCCTTCTTTACATTTTGTGAGCACCCTCAGGAGGCGGTTCTCAATCTCTAACTCAATGTGACCACTTCCTGCCAAGTGGCTTTTTGTTCAGATCTTTGTTTTTTTTTTTTTGAGAGGTTTTTGCCATAGGGCGTGTGCGCTCGCCAGACAGACAGACAGAGAGACAGAAAGCGAGAAATCACCCCCCAGGGGGGATGGTCACGCCGCAATCCCTTCTCCATTCTCCTCTGGGATCTTGGGCACGCACGCACACGTGCCTGTTCAGATCTTTAATATTTATCACTTTATGACTGGTGTATATTCATTTTTCAACTTATTCAACTTTTATTTACCATTATCCACATGCTGATTATATGTGCCAATTATATGTGCCTTTTTTTTGCCCAAGTTGGAATTTTATTTTGCACCTTGAAACCAAACCCAGTGAGCTGATATGCCACCCTCCATGTCACAGAGCTCGCTGGGACAACCACGTGGCCAGGAGCCCACCCCTGCTTTTCCAACATGACTAGACTGGGTCCTGGCAATGTGGGACCACCGAGAGGCCGCAGTGGGCCTGTGCACAGCCCACCACCATCCCTGCGTGCTCATCTTGGCCCTCGGCTCCACCACTAGCAGCAGTGGCATGCAGGCACAAAACTGCTAGGCCTGCACCTGGGAGACGGCTGAGCCCGCGCCAAGAAGCCCATTAGAAAGGACAAAGCAGCCACTTCGGTCTAGACTATTTCTAGGCTTGCTATCACTGACTTTCCACCCAGGGGATCCTCTAACTTCCATCAGGGTTAAGACAAAAAGACAAATATCTGAATGGGATAGTCATTGCCCAGAAGCCTTCACTGGCTTCCCATTGGCTACCAAGATCCAGACCCCTGGCTGGGCAGCAGGAACCCTCTCCTGGGGCTTCCTATAACAAAGTACCACCCCTGGATGACTTAAAGAACAGAAAGGTATTGTCTCACGGTTCTGGAGGCTGGAAGTCCTAGAGCAAGGTGTGGGCAGGGCTCGTTCCTCCTAAGGACTGTGAGGGAGGACCGGTAGCTTTTGGTGGTTTATTGCCTTCTCTGGTGCTCCTTGGCTTGCAGAGGCTTTACCCTGATCCCCGTCTTAATCTACACTTGGCTTTTCCCATGTGCTGGCCTGTCTCTGTCCAAATCTCCCCATTTTATAAGGACATAGTCATATTGGACTAGGGTCTACCCTAATGACCTTGTCTATGTTTTAAAATTTTCTACAGGGTGCATGCGCACGCGCACGCGAGAGAGAGAGAGAGAGAGAGAGAGGGAGAGAGAGAGAGAGAAATTATCCCCCAGGAGGGATGACTACATTGTAGTCCTTTCTCCTCCATTCTCCTCTTGGGATTTTGGGCAAGCATGCACATGTGCCCATCATATTTTTTAAGCCACCAGGTCCAGGACTTGAACCACACTGTTGGCAATGTAGGATCCAGCTGCTTTTGCCACAACATCTGGCTGGCAATGACCTCATCTTAACTTGGTCATCTGCAAAGACCTCATTTCCAAATAAAGTAAACTTCACAGGCACTGGGAGTTACAACTTCAACATCTTTTTGGTGGACACAATTAAACCCATTCCATCAGCCCACCAGCATTCTCCATTGGCCCCTCTTCTCCCACAGCTTCCTGGCATGTTGCTGTGTCCCCTGAATCCAAAGCTAAGTGTCCCCTGTACTTTGGCCACTAGAACTTTGTAAGTCAGTTCCCTTGGCTGACTCCTTTCTTCCTTCCTCTCCAGGCCCAGTGTGGAAACCCAGTGAGGTCCAACTTTCAGACCCTGTGCCACTTCCTCTTCCCTCAGAACTTTCCTTATTCCCCACCCAGATACGACCATTTCTTGCTCCAAACCCCTTGTCACAGTTAGTTCAGATCTCTCTTGTTGGTGTTTGTCATAGTGCTAGACACAAATGGGACCCACAAGTAGAAGGTCTCAGATTCTTGTCCTGGCCCAGGACCTCCCTGACTCATGCCAGGTGGATCTAAATGTATTAAAAAAAACCAAACAAACAAACAAACAAGTATTTGTCATGGTCTATCTCGTGTGCAATTGCCTATTTCTCTTCATTCATTCATTCGACATCGGTCAATATTTATTATGTTGTGTGTATCAGGTACTCTTCTAGTCCCCGAAATCTTGCAGAAGTTTCTACATGGAGCAGTGGTCACAGTGGAACGAGACATGGACCAGCAATGCTACATCTGCAAAGGAGAGAGGGGGTGCTGCCCTCGAGATCATGAACCAATTCTATCTTGGGGTGCTGTAAACCTCTTACTTCCTGGGTGCAGTTCAGGGCTCTTTGGTAATGACGTACGTACAGAGTCGAGCAGCCTTGGTTTTGAATCCAGCCCTCCCACTTACCTGTGACTAGCTGTTCCAGCCTAAGTTACCTCACCTTTAAAATTGGGGTGCTCATCGCACCAACCTTCTAGGGTTGCTCTGAGCATTCAGGGAGTAACAGGTATAACATGCTTAGTGTAATACCTGGTACTTAGTAGGTCCTCAATAAGCATGAGTTATTCATGGTGCTTGATTTGGAAGGCTGGGTGACTTCACAGGATGCAGCTGCGGAGGGTGGGAAAACACGCAGGCAGCTGGACTAGCAGGTGCAAAGGCATCTGCAGTGGGCGGGGCAGGTGGTGTGCACATGGAGAAGACAGGAAGGGGGCAGGGGAGGTGGGGATCCTGGTCGCCCTTGCTGCAGAGGTAGCCTTTCTTGCCTCTGTACCTTCTCTCCCCAAACAAGCTCATCGACCCTAATCATGTTTATT
The DNA here is from genome assembly GCA_026018925.1 of Tupaia tana. Classification (NCBI taxonomy): domain Eukaryota; kingdom Metazoa; phylum Chordata; class Mammalia; order Scandentia; family Tupaiidae; genus Tupaia; species Tupaia tana. The sequence continues at coordinate 57,248,229 of JAKSZU010000008.1, read as the reverse complement.
AAAGTGAATCCAGTAGCTGAATCCAGTTCCCTTCAGGGCCATACTCACTCTAAAACTGGGAAATGTAAGCCAGTAGAAATCTTCAACAAGCTGAGGCCGGTGCGACGTGAGGCAGAGGCATCTGCAGAGCTGTGTGGGCCTTCTAGGAGGAAGTGAGTGAGGCTGCAGCTGGGCTTCTGGCTGCCAGACCCTCTTGCTGTCCCCCCTTTCATGCCCTCCTGGGATCCAAGCAGCTCCGACTAAGTCAGGAAAGTAGTGTTTTAACACCAACTGCGTCCTGCAACCCTCTTCCAGATTCAGACTCCTTCTCCCAGTTGGGTCAGCCGAGGACATGTGGGGCCCTGTGGTGTCTCCCTGCACTTTCCCATGGAGTGGAGGCCTTAGGACCTGCCTCTGACAGCCCGGAACTCTTTCCCTGTTTTCTGACTCTGTTCTCTTTCCCTTTCCTCTTTCTCAGGCTTTGCAGGGATCTCACTTGGCCAAGACAGGTGAGTCAAAAGTCCCCGCAGGCCTGGGGAGCAGCAATTATCCTCTGAGTCAGGTGCTGCCCATCACCCCTACCACTCTGAGGTCTCAGCCTGCGTGGCTCACACAGCTTTCCAGCCACACCCCTTCCAGCAGGACGGAGCTTGCCTGGCCAATACCACAGGACAAGCCAGAGGTCAGAGAGCACGTTCTTCACGGGGCAGAAAAGCCGTGCGATCATGCCACAGCTGCTCCCTGCCTGGGAGGCCTGCTGGCATTTGCTTAAGAGGTTGCTTCAAAACAGAAGTAAATATAGACAGGTCTCCAGCGCAATCCTGTTTTTTTTTTTTTTTCCCCAACTTTTTTCCTACTAAATCTGAACTTGCCAAATAGTGTTTCTTGATTTCTGACTCAGCAGGACACACAACACTTTTGCACAACATAATCGTTATAATAACCGACACTCACGCCAGCATTGGTATGCCGGCATTTTCTTAAATGCTGTGCTTTACGCTATGAAAGGGCTGGTCCCCGATTCTGACCATGCTAAGCTGGGTCTCCATTGCTAGCTGTGGTTTCCTCTAGCCATACTAGATCATCCGAACTGGTTCAGGAGGGAGGTCAGGGAAAAACGCTCTGGTCTTAAAGACACAGCTAGATTCTAGTCTTCCCTGGGTCAATTGCTTAGCTCTGTGACCTCAGGCTAATCACGTAGCTTCTAGATTTAACTCCTTCCACTCTAAACTAGACTTAATGATCATTTTGGCAGAGCTCACCTCCTAGTGTAGGTGTGAGGATCAAATGAGGAATGCATGGGAAAAACTCAGCCTATGCTAAGAGCTGTAGGAGGGGAGAGCGCAGAAGTTTTTCTCTTGGGTCTCCATGGCTGAGGAGGAAAGGAGGGAGTGACCTTGCACACTGCAGCAGGACCCGAAGACTCAGGAGTCAGGGTGGATCTCAGGCAGCCGGCCTTTGTGTGTGGGAATGTGGAAAGCTGCAGTTTGGAAGTCAGGTCTGCAGCCACCCGCCCCTAGTTCTGCTCTTTCGTAGTGACAACTCGGGTAAGTCCATTCATCTTGCAGAACGTCCAAAAGGACACCCACTTTGTGGGGCAGTGGGAAGTGCAAAATAGTGGCCTAATGAATCTTTTCTCCAGCTTCCTCCTTAAGTGGAGGTCGACTCTACAGTGTTCTCAACTGGGGCTGCAGCTTAGTCACGTGGGGGACTTTAATAAATTCTGCTGCCTGGGCCCCATCCTAGACCAATTAATGGCTCAAACATTTATTGGACATTTATGTTCCTGCTTTGATTTCTATTTTATTTAGACATGTATTATTTATTTGTCATGATTTTCAAGCCACTCGATCCAGGACTTGAAGTCCTGGCTATGTAGAAATCAAGCACCTTAACCACCAACCACCAGCTGGCCACTCCGCTTTGAATTAAAATAATAATAGTAATAATAATAATAAATTAATATTATTATTTGTCCAGAGAGAGAAAGAGAAAGGGAAAGCGAGAAAGCAAGCCACTAGGTTTGGGAATTGAACTGTAGTTGGCCATGTGGGAGTCCAGTGCCTTAACCACTATACCACCTGCTGGCCTCTCTGCTTTGAATTTTAAAAGCACATGACTAAAATTTATTCCTCTCAACTTAAGTTTCTTGTTGTGTATGTGTAGGTGTCTTCTTTATCCTCCCATGATCAGTGGCCAAGGATACGCCACCAGAAGACACAGACTAGCTCCACCTTAGTCCGTTCTATGTCTCTGTAACAGAGTACATGGGTCATTAGAAAGGACAGAGCTGGTGTTTGTTCAACTGTTAGTCAATCAGTTTCAGTCATAGAATGCAGACAAATGGTATATGTTAAGTGGGGACATACAATGTCTCTCCTTCATAGCCTGGCTTGCCTCACTCAGCAGTACATCTTCCATATTCTTCCACTTTCTGTCAAAAGCCAGGGCTCTGTTGGTTTTTATGGCTGAGTAGTATTCCATAGAGTATATGTGCCACAGTTTTCCAATCCATTCCTCCATATGGGGGCATTTGGGTTGGTTCCATGACTTAGCAATTGTGAATAGTGCCGCAATAAACACAAGAGATGGGTGTGAATGTCAGATGAGGTGTATGTGGAGGAGTGGGGCCTAACGAAAGACATTTGGAGAAGGGATACAGAGGTAGAGCATTGACGGGATGGGGAGGTGTGGTGTTATCTGTTGAAGATATTTCGTTCAACGGGTTGGGGAGAAATGTTCACATATCGAAATGGTCTCATTGTAAGCCAAACAATATGATTGAAAGTATATACAAATAATAATAATAATAATAAATAATGTGAAAAAATAAAAATAAATAAATAAATAAATAAATAAATAAAAAGAAAGGACAGAGCTTCATTTCTCACGGTTCTGGTGACTGGGAAGCCCAAGAGCATGGTGCCAGCATTAAGAGAGGGCTTTCGTGCGCTGTCAGAAAGCGGAAGGGGGGAACCAGCAGTTAGCATAATGGCTATGTCGCTGGACTCCCACATAGTCGACCGCGGTTCGCGTCTCAGACCTGGTGGCTTACAACTCACGCCGGGCGCGTGTGCGTGCGTGCCCAAGATCCCGAGAGGAGAATGGAGGAGAAGGGATTGCGGCGTGACCATTCCCCCTGGGGGGTGATTTCTCGCTTTCTGTCTCTATGTCTCTCTCTGTCTGTCTGGCGAGCGCACGCGCCCTATAGCGAAAAAAACCTCTCCAAAAAAAAAAAAAAAAAAAGAAAGTGGAAGGGCAAGAGAACATGAGAACAGGGGGAGAGCAAAAGGAGCGAGAGAGCAAGAGAGGGGGCCGCTGGCCATCAGAACAAGCCTACCCTCGTGAGAACTAGTTCACCCCATAATAAAGACAGTAACCACTAATTGGGGCTCTCCCCATGACTTAATTACCTTTTATTAGGTCCCACCTATTTTACTTTTTAAGAATTATTTATTTAATTTTATTAATTATAATTATTTAATTCACCAGACAGAGAGAGAGAGAGGGAAAGCAAGAGGGCAAGCCATGTGGGAGTCCATCTTGACCACCACACCACCTACCACTCTTCCTCCCCTTTTCCTTTTTAAAGATTTTTTTTTTTTTCTTAAAGCATGTGTGCTCACGAGAGAGACAGAGACAGAGAGAGGGAAAGTGAGAAGTCATCCCCCAGAAAGGATGGCCATGCTGCAATCCCTTCTCTTCTATTCTCCTCTTGGGATTTTGGGCATGTACACATGCACATGTGCCTGGCATGATTTTCAAGCTTCCAGGTCTGGGACTTGAATCATGGTCGGCCATGTGGAAATCCCGTGCCTTAACCACCATGCCACCTGCTGGTCCCTAGGTTCCACCTCTTAATACCATCACAATAGTAATTAAATTTCAAAGTGAGTGTTCGAAGGGACAGTCAAACCTTAGCACTCATATTTTGCAGCATACAGTATGTATGTTCATGTGTGTGTGCGCGCCTGTGTGTGTACACACGTGTTTGTGTATGTTGGGAGTCTCCCCTCTCTCAGTGCTGTTCCTGCACAGACTGAGTTGGAGACTTCACTGAACCTCTTGGCTGCCAGGGCCCCAGGGTGGCGTCAGCTGAGAGGGAGGATGGGGGAACTGTTGGTGAGGAGGCTGGGGTGGAGGATTTGGAGCTCTGACTCCACTTCTGTCCTCTCCACCTGTGCCTCACTGCTCTGAGAGGAAGAGAGTCAGACAGGCCTAGGGCCAGCTCCTGTCTGAGGGCCACCACCCATCTCCGCTGACCATGAGGAAAGCTGAGTTTTCAGGCCCACTGCCCTGTGGCTCTGTATGAAGTACGGATGGTTACTAGGTGTTCCTAAGTGAATCTCACTCCATGTCCCACCTGTAGGCACTGTCCTTCCCCAGCTACTAGATTTCACTCCCTCCTGGTCTCACTGACAGCACCTGCAGCTCCCAGAAAGGCCTGTGCACTACACACCTCTGCCCCCTGCTCAGGCCGGGCTCAGACCCAGATTTCTGTGGAACAGGAAACAACCCTCTGCGCCCCGCCCCACTCCAATTCCCATTAGACTAGGAGAAGTTGATACCCGAGCAGAGATGGAGCCCAAGGCCTGGGCTGACCATTGCTATGCGTACAAAGTCCCCCCAAGCTGTAGTTCCTCCTGAACTGCTGCCCAGACCGATGGAACTTTGCTCGCTGGACAGTTCACCTGCGAATCCTCCCTTAACACACTCCGCCACCTGATTTTCCTCCCTGTTACATCAGAGGACAGCAGAAACAAACGTGGTTCTGGGAAAGGACAACGTTCCAGGCCTTGGGAGTTAGGTTAGCAGTGGAGACTCCCAGACAAACCCAACCCTGCACGATAAAGTAGACTTGTTTCTAGAAACGTCTCAGCTCCGTGCTGCGTGGACAGGCACAAAGAGAAAAGGGGCACAGTTCACAGTCTGGTTCTTCATTTTTTTATGATGGAAGAAGGGAAGAATGGGTATTAGAGAACCACCAACAGACCTTTCACATGTTATTTCATTTAGCCTCAAGAGAAGGGTTGTTGACCCCATTTTGTAGATGAGAAAAAGGAGCTTCTGAGAGCTTCAGTGACCAGCCCCACAGGTAGAGAGGCAGAGCTTTATTTCTCACGGTTCTGGCAGTTGGGAAGAGAGCGAGCTGGCCTGTCAGCCAAAGCCCTGGCATTCTCACAGAGCTCATGACCAAGGAGAGATGGACTTTTTAGGCTCTTGTGGAGTTGCAGCCAGATTCTGTGCTTCCTGGAGCATGCCCTGAGACCAGAGGCAGTGCCAGGCCTAGAAATACAGCTGTGTGTGATGGTTGTTGTAAAGGACCACCTGCCGTGCACACCCAGAGCCCCTAAGGGAACAGAGCTCAGCTTAGAAACAAGACAGTTTCCAGCAAGAGCAGCAGCTGAGGGCAGTGTGAGTGGGAGCGTGCTAATTGGGGAAGGGGGATCCAGAACCCCACTCTACCTCTGGCTTTGGGTTCTCCAACAGAGGAGAGCACAGCCCTAGGGAGGCCTGGGAAGCAGGTCGCGGTGCATACCTCCCAGTGGCAAGCAGCGCTGCCCTGTTCCTGGCAGCTGCGGTGACTTAGCGCTGAGGAATCTCGCCCCGCCTCCTCCCTCGGTGCTGTGCCGGGGCATGTGGCTGAGGCCTGGCTGGGCTGGCCAGGGACCTTTCCCTGCCTGCAGCGTTTGCTTAGGGGAGGAGCAAATGACCCAAGCAGAGCCAAGGAGAGTGTCGGAGAAGGCCGGGGGAGGCAAGTTCTCTCCCCCTCGAATTTAAACCTGGGAGCTGCCGTAGCCAGCTGGCCATGTCAACAGAGGAGCCTTTGAGACTGGAAAGATGAACCCAGAGGAACGGGTGCTGAGAGCTAGAAAAAGGGATCGTAGGTCCTGACCATGCTGCGTGAGGCTGCAGGTCCAGGGTGCGGTGAGGAGAGCCAACGAGTGAAGTGAGTTGTGGCCGAGAGATCTTTTCTGTGCTTAACACAATGGGGTGAGTTTTCTCTCATCCACAGCCCAGTGTTCAGGCTGACACCTAGTCCCCCACCTGCCCTTAGTCTCACTCCTAGCCCGGCCATGTAGTCATCCTGCCGGGCAGCCTGCCCAGCCTGACACAGGAAGGACGTGTGGCCAGTCGGATAGGCTGCTCACACTAGGAGCCGAGTCCTCACCCACACCTCACTTCCAGGATTCCTGCAAGTGCATCGCAGAAAGCGGGAGTGTTGGAGACACCACAGCCCACCACTCAGTCCCAGGATACCCGCCACACCCACACGCAGCCCTTTATAGCACACTTAGGCCATGCCATCTAGTCGTCACCCCACCCCCAAGAAGGCAGGTCTTACAACTCCTCTACTGCAGATGAGGAAACTGAGGCTGAGGCAATACAGGATCCTGGCCCAGCTCACAAAGCAGGATCCCGACTGCTTGCCCAGGGCTCCTCCTACCATGTCCCGCAGTCTCAGTCTCTGTGACGTTCAAGTAACTCAAGCTATGAGTGAGTCCCTGTCACCACTACCAGTTCATGCCCCATAGAAGCCAATCTCATGGGGGTTCTGCTCTGATGGAAACCATTCAATAGCTCTGCATTGTCCTCAAGATAAAACCCACATTCTTTTATTATTATTTTTGTTAAGGTTTTTGCCATAGGGTACGTGCACTTGCCAGAGAGACGGTGAGAGCGAAAGTGAGAAATCACCCTCCAGAGGGGATGGCCACATTGCAATCCCTTTTCAACCATTCTCCTTGGGATTTGGGGCATGCACACACACACATGCCCAGGTGATTTTCAAGCTGCTGGGTCTGGGACTCAAACCGTGGCTGGCCATGTGAGAGTCCAGCACTTTAACCACCATGCCACCTGCTGGCCCAAAGCTGCATTCTTGAACATAGCTTGGAACCGCACCCCCTACCACTCCTTGTACGCAACAATTCCTTGGTTCTCCTCCATTCTGAGCCCTCCTCCTTTCCTCCCACCTGCCCCTGGCTGCTAGGAACCACTGCTAGCTTCCCCAGCGGCCCATCTGTCTCTACCCTGTAGCTGCTCCTTCCTCTGATCCCCCTCCCCAGACCTCCCCTTTTCTTAGGCCTCCCAGAGTGAAGACACTGCCCCTCCGAGGTGCTCCCTTCAGCCCTTTCCCCAGATGGTTTCCTGAACCTCAGACTCTTGGGTGTACCTGCCCCTTTCCAGGTCCCCCTAGAGGCCCCACAGGCACCCTAAACCCAAGTTCCAAATGTGACCATCTCTTCCCTCTGCCTCCTGGGACCCTCGTGAGTAAACCTACGTGGATCTACCCAGTAGCCCAGGCCAGACCCCCAGCTCATTCCTCTCCTCCCTCTCCCTCAGTCCCCATCCTCGCCCACAGTCCTGGGCTAGACCCACACCATCATTTCAGTTCCAGCCGCCACACCCGGCCTGGCTCAGCACAGCAGCCTCCTTACTGCATCTCTCACTGGGTTCATCTGGCCCTCCCCACTGATTTTGCACTCTGTAGCTAGATGGGTTCCAAAATCAGCTCACTCTCATTTCCTCTGTCCTGAAACCCTTCAGTGGTTCCCACTGACCTGTACCTGCTTGCTGATCCAGCTCCCTCTTTTCCCGGCCTGTGGACTGACTCCCTTGCTGGTCTTCGGAGAATGCCAAGCTCCCCATCAGCCTTCTCACTCCTTTCTGTGCTTTGCCACGAGGGACACCCCATGCTTACCTGGCTGAGCTCCAGGCCTGAGCCCCAGGTGCTGCCTCCTTGTGTGGGGGGGTTCTCTGGGCCCTGGGGTGTGTGGCTCTCCCACCTGAGCACTCTCTCTGCCCACCCTGCTTCCTGCAGCTGAGGGGTGCTCAGGAACTGCAGGTTTTCTCGTCTGTAAGTAGGGGGCTCCTGCGACCTGGGTTGGTCTTATTCACTGGTCTGTTTGCAGTTATGGCTTGGAGTCTGGTTCACAGAACAGGTGCTGAATCAGGGCCAGCAAGTGGCATAGTGGTTAAGGTGCTGGACATTCCCACATGACTGACCATGGTTTGAGTCCTGGACCTGGTGGCTTACTTTCTCACTTTCCTTCTCTATGTGTCTGTCTTTCTCTGGCCAAATGAAAATAAATGAATAAATAAATAAAATAAAATAAATAATTCTTAGGGAAAAAAAAGAAGAGGTGCTGAATAAATGAATGACTTGCCAGGGTTCCCAAACAGTGCAGCCACCCGAGGGTGGTTTGGGGACCCCTGCCCTAATATGTCTCTGCTTCTCTTCCTGGAACGGAGCAGGCCTCACCTAACCAGTAGTTTTGCTGTAGTGGTTGCAGAACCCCCGAGGGAGAGCCTGTGGTCCCGGAGGTCTGGGGGTAGGCCTAGGCGGCGGCAGAGGTAAGCCATTGAGAGCAGGGAGCTGTGGCTCACAGAGGGCCAGCGGGTAAAGGCCAGCCCCAGGAGTGCTGGGGAGAAGGAAACGGAGTACTCAGGGGTAGGAAACTCAGTCAGACTCTCAGAGGTTCCCAAAGCAGAGGCCTCATTTCTCAAATACAAGCACAGGTAGAGCCTCAGTAGGAAAAAAAAAAAAAAAGAACTGGAAATGAGCACAGATCAGCATAGGCTCTTCAGTGAAGCCTGTGGTCCCTGTTGTTCTTTGTCCAGGAGCCAGGGGGGTCCCCACGCCTGGTTGGGGCAGGCCCTGCCCGGGAGGTGAGAGTCTGGGCTGCTGGCACAGTAGGTCGGCATATCAGGGAGACTGGCAGCCCATTCCTGGCTGACCTGGCATCTACCTGCCGCCTCCCCCTGAGCCCCAGCCCACCTCAGGACTCACGGCCACAACACATTCTGGCCTTGTCCACTGAGCTCCAGGACAGTCGTTCGGGAGATTGTGTTGTGGAAATTATGGCCCTCCTTGTTATTAACTAACTTATTTATTGCTAGATGGTGTTTGTGTTTTCCAGAGGAGACAGAGAGAGGAAGAGGAGAAAGTACACCCCGTGAGGGATGGCCATACCATGGTCCTTTCTCCATTTCTCCCTCCTGTCGGAATTTTGGGCACACGTGCACAAACACCCAGCATGTTTCTTAAGCCGCCAAGTCTGAGACTCGAACCATGCAGTTGGCCATATGGGATCTGGCTATCTTAACCACCATGCCATAGAGCCGGCCCTGGCCCTCCTTTGTACATGAGGAAACATGGCTCATCGAGGCCACACATCTGGCCATGATGCATACTCTTCCCACTGCCTGGTCTGCCCTCTTCAGCTCCAACCTCCCGACGAAATCAATTGGGGGCAGTCCCCTTCCCTTCCTCAGGGTCAGGGAACTCCATGACCCATCCTCTGAGGCTTTTGCCAGGACAGAGGTCCTATCTAGCCCATCTGTGCCTATCTCTGCGCTGGGCATGGGAAGCTGCACCCAGCATACAAAACTTCCACCAGCTGGCCTCTTCTCATGGCCCCAAAGGGGAAGATGGACAGACTGGCCAGCCCTGGTGGAAGCGTGGCTGAGGCCGCTGGCTCTGGCTCTATCACATCCATGGCGCTTCATAGCTGTGACCTCCCTTACACCGCAGACACAGAGCGGTTTCCTGGAGGCCAGCCTTGCCCTTTTCTGCAAAGGCACTACACAGGAACCCCGTGCTGTGAAGATCCCTAAAAGTGAAGGTGGCTTCTCCTCTTTCCCTGGAGAGAAAGAAGCACCTCACAGTTAACTCCAGTCCTTGTGATTACAAGGATATTTGGATTCTTATTGCTCACTGGCTATGTGACCTTGGGCACACAGCATAACCTCTCTGAACCTCAGTTTGGAGAGTTATAATGTAAAGATGGTAAAACCTAACTCAGGGGTCTCCAACACCTGGGCTATGGACGGGTGCCAGTCTGTGACTTTTGTGGAGCTGGGGCATGGGCCAGTGCCAATCCAGCATGCTGTGCAGCGGGGGTGGGTGGCAGGTGAGCGAGCAAGGCTCCATTGCTGCCTGGGCTCCACCTCCTGAGGGGTCTGCGATGGCATTGGAGTCTCATGGAAGTGCGGGCCTAACTGCTGTGTGACTGTTTCACTGTATATCGCAACGTGGCAGTGGTGGAAATGGGGTGTACGGTGCGTGTGGCACACTTGAGTCATCCTGGGACCTACCCCGTACTCCCCCATCTGTGGAGGGTCTGTCTCCCACGAGGCCAGTCCCTGGTTCCAGGAAGTCTGGAGACCACTGACCTAACTCACGGGGCTGTGACCGAGAGGGTTCCAAGAGGCCGCGTGCAGACAGCACGGTGCAGCCCCGTAGGTTGGGCTCGCTGACAGCAGCTCTTGTCATTGTTGTCTTTCCCTCCCCCACCCATCTCCTGAGATTTCTGAGCCCCGGGCACAGGCTGATCTGGCTGTCCCCTTGGCACTGTTCTCCTTTCTCTTTTTATGGGCATTTCTGCTGCTCTCGCTGCTCAGTCAACTCCAGTGCAGACCAACCTGGCGTCCAGAGATCTGCCAGCACAACAGCCCAACCGAGCCAAGCCCTCTAGTGACATTCCCACTAACTGCCGTCAGAGGTCGGCCGGGCTTGGGTAGGTCTGTCCTGGAGGGAGGGGCGGAGGGAGGGGCTGGAGGGGGTGGGGGAAGGGCGGGGGTGGGGAACAGCTGCCCTTTTGTCAGCCAGTCTTCACGGGGTGAGGCCCAGCACAGACCCTAGGGGCCCAAAAACAGGAAGCAGGTGGACTTTGCCCAGGCCATGCCTGGGTAGCAGGGGGCGCAGGGTGGATGAAAAAGGGACATTTCTGATTTCCCAGGCTGTGGGGTCCAGAGGCTCCCAGCTGGTTTCAGGTGACTTCTAGGCCATCCACCGACTCACACCATGAGGTCTAACCACTGTGAGCTACCGTCTGCCTGGTAGGTGCGGAATGAGGCGCTCTGACCGTGAGGTGCCAGAGACAACAGTGTGAGCAAGGCGGCTCTGCCTCCTGCCCTTACTCAGGAATGCAATTTGCTCCCATCCTGTGCTTCAGCCATTCCTAAAGACAGATGTTCTAAGCAGGGCTGGCCAGAATTCAAAAACTCTGAAACTGCAGGGGAAAAAATGAAGTCCTGATTTACTCCAAGGTCTCCCCCCAATTTAGCATTTTCTTTTGTCATGATAGCAGGTCACAAACACAGACGTAGGGATGGAGCCTGTGATCTCAGGGCCATCGGAAATCACAGTGTTTCTTGTCCCACTTACTTGGCGCAGACATTGTGTTTATGCCCACCGTTATTTTGAAAGCCAAGTCATTATTAGATTCATGGCTAGATTGTTCTCTAGTCCATGAATAAAGAAGTATGTATTTTTATTATCGGATCATGATTCTTTAATATTTTGACCTTGATATAGGTGTTTTCCTTGGCAATCTCATTATTTTCCTCCACGAATTGAAGAACAGCATTCTGAGAAGAGTCTGTAGGCTTCTCCAGACAGCCGGAGGGGGTCTAAGGTACAGCTACGCCAAGAAACCCTACCCTGCATGTTGCTCCATTGCAGCTGGGCTGTCACATGTCAACATTCTAGGAAGGGAGGGGGAACCAGGCATGGGGGAAACACATTCCTTTATGTAGGGGATTGGAACCTGCATACTTCCCTTTTGTCACCTTATACTGCCAGAACTTGGCATGCTATTGAATACTTCAACTGTCACACGGCTATGCCTACTCGCAAAGGAGGCTGGGAAGTACGGTCTTACCTGGGTGGGAATGTACTCAGCAAGATTCTGTTGTTATGGAAAAAGGGGAGAAAAGATTTGGGGAGTCCAAGCAGCCACTTCTCCAGCAGGACCCATGATCTTCTGAACACATTGCTTTTCCTGTTCCCCCATCTGCACAATGGCGGCCCCTCTGGCCCAGCCTAGAATCCATGACCCATCTCTTCCTGCACCCTCAGCTCCCTTGTTCTCACTCCCTTTGTCCAACAGTCCGGGCCTCATCTTCTTTCTGCAATTATGACTGCTCCTCTCAAAGGCCACGCCTCCCACTGTGCCCTCTATCCCCACCCTCACCTACTCCGGCCATCCATCCAGGCAGTCTGCCTCTCTTGGGTTCCACCAGTGCCCCTCTATTGAGCCATCTTCATCGGCATGCAGACATGGCCTCCTGAACCCCCTTCCCAACCTGCTCTTGTCCTTCCCTTTTGTGCCCTTTGCAGTGGAACCCAGCAGAAGAGCCATCTACACTTGATGCCTTCACTTCCTGTTTCCTGCTTCTCCCTCAGGTCTGCTGACCAGGCTTCCACCTGCCTCCTCCTGGACACTTCTCCTGACAAGCTTCCCAAAGACCTGCTCATGGTTAACCCAGGAGTCATTCTCTCCTCTTACCAGACCCATCAGCCACACTCCCCCAGTGCTGGTTTCTTATCCTTACAAGAAGGCTGGTTTTGTAAGGTATCTGGCTGACCTTGAAATAGTCTTTAACTGTTCTCTCTGATAACACTCTTGTCCTCAATAGTTTATTCTCAATGTGGCAGATGGCGCAATCCTTTTAAAATGAAGGTTGGGGGGCCAGCAGGTGGCGTGGTGGTTAAGGTGCTGGACACTCCCACGTGGCCAACCACGGTTTGAGTCCCAGACCTGGTAGCTTGCTTTCTGACTTTCCCTCTCTCCCTGTGTCTCTCTCTCTCTCTGGTCAAATGAAAATAAATCAATGAATAAATAAAATTAAATAAATAATTATTTTTTAAAAAAATAAATAAAATAAAATGAAGGTTGTTCTGTGTCACTCTGCTCACCACCTTCCTGTGGCTTGGCTCCCATCTCTCTCTCTGAGTAATGTCCAAATTCTCCACAATGACCCGTAGAGACCATATTATCTGGATCTGTCACTTTCCCTTCACTGACAATAGGCCCTCCTGCTGGCCCTCCCACTTAGCACATTCCTGCCCCAGGGCCTTTGCACTTACCATTCCTTCCACCTACAAGGCCCTTCCCAGATGGGCCAGCTGGTGATGTGGAGGTTAAGGCAGCTGTCTCCCACGTGGCCGACTGCCCAGTTCAAGTCCCAGACCCAGCAGCTTAAAAATCATGCTGCTTGGGGCCGGCAGCTGGAGTAGTGGTTTAAGGCGCTGGATTCCTACATGGCTGACTGTGGTTTGAATCCCAGATCAGCGGTTTGAAGCTCATGCAGGGTATATTTACATGTGTGCCCAAAGTCCCAGGGGAACATGGGAGAAGGGATTGTGACATGGTCATCTGCTCTGGGGGGTGATCTCTCACTTTTCCTCTCTCTCTGTCTTTCTCTGGTGAGCGCATACCCCTATAGCAAAAATAAATAAATAAATAAATAAATAAAAATTACTCCTGATCTTCCTGTGTCCTCAGGATAGATTGTTCCCCTGAAGTACAACACAGAGAAGGCTGAAGTCCCTACCTGTGTCCTAGACTGCCTACCCAGCTGATCTCTCGGAGGGTGGGACAAGGCAATTACCCAGAAAACTCAGGCAAAACACCCAATGGAGTCACAGGGCATACATTCTACATTTTGTTAAAGTCTCTGATGTGGCAGCATGGTAGCCGGAGGCTTCTTCAGCCTCATTTCCCAGCTCCCATAACAACCCAGCTCCCCAGGTCAGGAGCAGGATCAAAAATCTGAAAATAAGTGACAACCCCAGGAGTCAGGCCAGACCTGGTTTGTGCAGAAGAAAAGCAGCTAGTTTCCCCCAGGCCTGCAGCTTCTCCTTCTTCCCCTCTCAAATCTGCACAACACACAGATCTCAGCGCTGCTCAAAAATCAAGTAACTGCCCAGTCCCCAGACTCTTCCAAAGTGATCGTTGTTGGAGTGTCTGACAATTGCCTTACGCTCTTGCTCTGGGCATTTAACAGATGCTGTCTATCACATTACCTTTTGGGACAAACCTGTGCCCCATGAGGCCTGGCAGAGCGGAACAGAGAACAAAAAGAAACTGGAAATAACCAGAATTCCTTGTACCCTGCAACTCAGAGTGTGCCACTGGGTGTTAAACCCCATTTTGAAGCTGAGACCCTAAAGGTGTCGAGAGGGCAGGACGTCTCAAGCCCACTGGACTGCTCGGTGGCAGAGCTAAGAGCCACAGGCGGGGTTTCTGGCCCTGGATCCGGCTCCTGCCAGTGGAGCAATCCCAAGAGGAAAGGCAGAATCGAGGAGGTGGCAATTAATGTGGTAATGTGGGGGTTCTGTAGGCCATTTATAGATAGGAGCCATGGGGTACGTCTGCTCCAACAGGCCTCTCCTGAAAGACTATAGGTCTGGAGGTGGTGCCCAGACCCCACAATTGCTAAGATTTAAAAATGAGGGGCCAGATGGAGGAGCAGCCGTAATGGAATACTCTGTGATGGGAGACCTGCACGGGAAGGGCCCAGGTCCCTGTCCTGAGGCCTCCCTGTGCACATTGGGCATAAACATGTGGCCCTGGTCTGGGCTGGCCACAGGCAGGGGTGGATTGTGGCAAGTGGCCCCTGCCCCAAGAAATGAATAAACTAACTTTAAAACAATAATATTGAATAAATATGTCAATAAAAATAAATTAGGAGGATTTACATAAGAATTGATCTTTCTGGCATCTCTTAAACATGTGATAATTGTGAACCAGCCAGGGTAGTGGTGATTAAAGCAGCTGGATTTCACATGGCTGACTATGTGGTTCAAGTCCCAGATCTGGCAGCTTGAAAAACAGGCAAGGCAGGAGTATGTCCAAACATCCCAAGAGGAGAATGGAGGAGAAGGGATTGCGACATGACCATCCCCCTGAGGGGTGCTTTCTCACTTGTTTTCCTCACTTGCTCTCTCTCTTCTGGGAGCACATGAACTCTATGCAAATTTATTTTTTAAAATTTTTAAAAGAATTTTATTTAACTTTATTTATTTTAATTTGGCCAGAGAGGGACAGAGTGAGAGTGAGAGAGGGGGAAAGTGAGAAAGCAAGTCGCCAGGTCCGGGACTCAAACCACGGTCGGCCATGTGGGATTCCAGCGCCCTTAACCACCATACCACCTGCTGGCTTCGCAAATTTATTTTTAAATGCGAAGATGGGGTAGTCCCAGGCCTGCTGTCCTTGTACCCGAGCAGTGTAGCTCCTTTTAGCAAGACTGCTACCCTCCAAGGCGTTGGGCCTAGGACCGTCCCCTACTGTCTCAGGGCCTTCATGATGTCACCTGTCTGGCTCCTGAAGTCTTTGGCTGTTGCTACAGAACAGAAGTTCTTAAGCTTTTGTGGGTTATAGATAGAATTCAAGGGTACAAGAACTTGGGTAAAAATTACATACTTACTTTCGCTAGTCTCTACCTAAAACAGAGCATTTTCTTCTATGATGGGTGTTGGCGGCAATCACTGTAGTTGTGGGACCTGAAGAAACCAGACATGGTCACCACACATTAGATCGTGCAGAGATCTGTAAATGTTGTCTATGTTCATCACCGCTTTGAAATCAAGCCCCTTGCTCCGTCTTGTTTGTTAATGCATTTGATAAAGAAGCACATGTATTAGAAGCGGGAGTCTCAAAATATATTTTGAGAAATGTTCGTCAATATAATGAACTCCTTTGGGAATCCTAGGTATTTTATTTTATGTTTTAATTTTGAAAAAAGGTCCATAGGCGTCATGAGCCTGCCACGAGGGTCCAAAGCACGGAAATTGGACTCACATCTTCAACATATTGTCACAGTGGGACCAGCAGTTAGCGTAATGGCTTTGTCGCTGGACTCCTATGTAGTCAACCACGGTTCGAGTCCCAGACCCTGTGGCTTAAAACTCACGCGGGGCGCGTGTGCGTGCGTGCCCAAGATCCCGAGAGGAGAATGGAGGAGAAGGGATTGCAGTGTGGCCATCTCCCCCGGGGGTGATTTCTCGCTTTCCCTCTCTGTCTGGGGAGCGCAGTTTGAGAACCTTCCCGGGCACGCCTGCAGGAGAGGCCCCTCCTCGTTGGCATCACACTGACAGTCAGGGCACCAGCCCTCTAAGGTCTCTTAGAGCCTGGAGAGCCGTCGGTTGTTTCTGCAGGGGCTCTAGACAGGAGGCGTGCTGGGGTCCCGCCCTCTGCGGTCTGCGCCTCCAGCCCCCAGAGCTCCCCTCTCCAAAGCCACCGCGGCTCGGGAAATCACGCAGGCAGCCTGGCTCCCCGCCTGCGGCCGGATGCCTGCCGGCGCCCCTCCCCTTCCCGGGCTGCAGAGGAGCGCCGAGCTGACTCAACACCCTGTGCCGCCCAGCCTGGTGCACGCCCACGACGTGCCCTCCTTCCCGACTCTGCTTCCTCCCAGGCTCTCCCAGGCGCCTGCAAACCCACGCGCGTCTCCCCAGGTCCTCGCAGCATCCCCACCCCCAGCCACCAGCCTCTTCTTTTCCTGACAAATCCGGAAATGTGTGGTCTTCTTGCGTTTCCTCCTGAATTTGTGAAGCACCCACTCACCCTCCTCTTCGTCCTCCAGCTCCCACGCAGACTGCAGAAATGTCCTGCTGAGGCCCACAGATTTGGCCTTCCCGCAGGACACCTGGCCCTGGGCCCTGGCCAGCCTTTTGCTTGCCCTGCACCCGCAGGGGTGCTGCAGGGCCCGCCTCTCCCCCCATGGAAGGACTGGCTCCTGCTCCTGGTTTCCATGACACTGCACTTTCCCACTTCTCTGGCTTCTGACAGCGCGTTTCCTCGTTGGCGGCATCGCCTTCTCCCAGCTCATCATCGTGGGTGTACCCAGAGCGCCGCCTTGGGCTTCCTCTTCGGCTCCCTGTGTGCCCGCCAGCTCCCCTGGAAGGCTGGTAGCCTGGTGACCTCGCACCTCTTCCCCTCCCGCCACTGCCCACCCACAGCCGCAGTCTCAAAGTTCCCGGGTCTCCAAACCTCCTACCTCACCCTACCCTTGCAGCTCCTAGGAAATCACAGGTCTTAGAGGTGTTCATGGAAAGCTGGCCCGCCAGTCCCAAGCCTAGGGGGTGGAGGGGTTATCCAGGAAGAGACTTAAAATATATCCCCTGAGCATGAACTATTGCAGTCTTGAGAGGGAGTTCCTGGCGTGACTAAGGGAAAGGATTCTACATATCCCTTTCCAAAGTTCAAATCCTGCCTCTGCTCTTTGCTGCTGTGACCTCAGGCAAGTTCATTTATTGGTTCGCCTGTGTATTTAGTAACTGCTCATGGAGCCCCTGCTCCATGCCAGAATTCTGCTCTGTGTTGAACACTCAAGTGGAAGTACCAAGGGGGTCCCAGCACTTGGGAAGTTCGAATCACAGCAGTCACCCAAAACTGTCCAAGTGACTCTGACGGGAATGCGCGGCATGTACAGGTGCTGTGAGAACCCATCACGAGATGGTCTTATCAGGGAGGTCGAGGTCGGCAGCCTCGAGGACATGACCTTAAAGCTCAGATCCGAAGGATGAATAGAGTTCTAAGATGTGACAGGTTGAGTCGCACTCCTCAAAGATGCCCGCATCCTAACCCCCAGCATCTGGGAATGTGCCGCCTTCTACGTCAAATATGTGTGATCAAGTTAAGGGTCCTGAGATGGGAGATCATCGTGGATTATCCAAGTGAGCTGGTGTAATCGCAAGGGTCCTTCTTGGGAGGGGCAGGAGAGTCAGAGTCAGAGAAAGAGACATGGCAGTGGGTGGAGTAGTGGCATTGCTGGAAGGGCCACAGGCCAGGGATATGGGTTCTCCCGAGAGCTGGCGGAAGAAACAGCCATGCCCACCCATTTTGGACTTCTGACCTCCAGAAGTGTAAGATAATGTATCTGTGTCACTTTAAGCCAGTAAGTTTGTGGTGATTTGTCAGAATGGCACCAGGGAGCTAATATACAAGGAGAATGGAAAAGCACACACCAGGGCCAGGGGGAGATGTGTCTCTGGGATCTAAAGAAAGATGGTGTGGCTGGAATGCGCGTGTGAATGGGGGTGAGAATGATGCGGCTGGATAGGTGGGCAGGGTCAGGCCATGGAGTAACTATTTTAATCTTTTAAAATTTTTTAAAAAAGAATTATTTATTTTATTTCTTATTCTTATTATTTTTAATTTGACCTGAGAGAGAGAGAGAGGAGAGAGAGAGAGAGAGAGAGAGAGAGAGAAAGGGAAAGTGAGAAAACAAGCCGCCAGGTCCAGTACTTGAACTGCAATCGACCATGTGGGAGTCGAGCACCTTGACCACTGCACCACCTACCAGCCCCAACTATTTTTATTCTTTGAGCAATGACAAAACCGTCAACAAGTTCCAAGCAGCTCTTCATGCATTTATTTACATTATTAATCCCTCTAAGTCTCACTGGCAAAATGATGACTTCATGGGGTTGCTGAGAAAAAGAAGTGAGGAATAGCATGAGTGCGGCCCTTAGTAAGTGTTCATTTAACGTCAAGTCCTGTTAGAATCCTCTGGTTTTCTGTCTGGGCTCCCAGAGCCTTAGGAATGCTGTGAGGCTGCCCAGGGCTGCTGAAGAGGGAGAGCAAAAGGGAACCAAGGGAGATGGTTCCGCCCTTGATCAGCAGCAGAGCTTGGACTTCTCGGTGCACTGGACCGAGTATGTGCCTAAGATCATTTGAAAAAGGACTCCTCAGCAGCGTTGTAGCTTGCAAACCCCTTCTCTGGTGTGCTTGCACTCCTCCCAGAACAGAAACCCTGCTCTAGAGGGGCACCGTGATGATAGAGCCAACTGGAGAACACAGACCCCTTGTTCCCTTGTGGCCCAGTGGGCTGGGCCTTGGGTGTGACCTGGACGCTTCATAGCATGGAGTCTGGATTCCTTCTTGGCCCTCTGGGTGATTTGTGCTACATTTTCACTTGCATCTGTCTTGGTTTTGTGTCAGTCTCCCTTACCGGGTGCAAAGGTCCCAAGGGCAAGGACTGTGTATGTCTTGTTATCCCCAGTGTCTTCACGGCCTGCCTCTGTTCTGGTACATGATAGTCATAGGACATGCTTGGGAAATGTTCTCTCTGTCCCAGGTTCTATTCCAGGTCCTTTACACAACATTCACACTTTTAATATATTTTTAAAAGAATTATTTATTTAATTTTATTTATTATTATTTCTTAATTTGCTATAGGGTCATGCGTATTCATGAGAAAGAGAGAGAGCAAGCCTCCAGGTCTGGGACTTGAACCGTGGTCAGCCACATGGGAATTCAGCACCTCAACCACCATGCTACCTGCTGGCTCCCACACATTTAATATTTAACCCAGCAGGTGGCATAATGGTTATGTTGCTGGACTCTCACATGGCTGATCACAGTTCGAGTCCTGGACCCAGCGGCTTAAAACACACTGGGAGCATGTGTGTGTGTGCCCAAGATCCCGAGAAGAGAATGAAGGAGAAGGGATTGCCCTGTGGCCATCTCCCCGCCCCCCCCCGGGGGGGGAATATAATTTCTTGCTTTCTGGCGCGCTCTGTCTCTCTGGCAGAGCATACACGCCCTATAGCAAAGATCTCTCTTAGAAAAATAAGTAAATAAAAGCTTTACCCCGAACTCACATCATTTATGCACTTGAGCGGAGTTCTTCCCCACTTTGGGACCGCAGTGTCCTGTCTGTAAAATGGGGACGAGCAACCCCAAAGGTTGTGACGGTGAAGGTGAGAGGACTGATGACAGCCGCAAGTCACCCGCTGCAGGTCTGGCCCCAGCAGCCATTCAAGAGAGATAGCTATTATGACTACTTCAGGCTGGCGGCCACATCGCGCTGGTCCCAGCACCCTGTCTGACAGGGCCACTTCCGTAACCCCCAGGCAGTGATGGATTTCTTTCTTCCATCGACCAACTCGCATCCTGTAAAATGCTCCCACTCGCTCCCCCTTTTCCTGCTGTGAGCCCAGACAGGCACACCTACCCCATTTTCCCAATTCTGCAGCCCACTTCTACTCTCTTCCTCTCTGTGGGGGCCCAAGAAACTCCTGCAGCCTAGGTCATCAAGTATGACCCTGCTGGGATCCGAGGACCTGTGTAAGTCTGCACCCTACCCCTCCCAGGCCACCTCTAGCAGCCCCAACAGGAGCCTCCACCCTCAGCTGCCTGAGAGCCAGGCCAGTGCCACCAGCCGGCGTGTGCTGAGCCGTGTCTGCCCAGTGTGGGCACTGACCCCCATGCTGCACGTCTCACATGGACATGCGTGTCTGTCTTCCACATGTCTGATGTACATGCAGTGTAAACACGAGGTCCTTGAGGACAAGGCCTGGCTCCCATCATTGTCCCACTGAAGTAACTCTGGGATCTGTCCCCATGTCATCTTGCCCACTGCCACCACCTCAGTGAAGGTTGCCCCAGTCTCTCACCTAGTGTCATGGGCTCTCTCCTCTGGCCTTGTCCCTCTGGTCAGGCACAGCTCAGGATGATGCTGTGGAAACAGATGACACTCCCATCTCCTTGGGGACTTTGAATGCCCTCAGATGGAGCCTGGTCTGCAGTGTGTCTGCCCTGATTCGGGTAGTGCCAGGATTCAGTTCATCCTTTCTTGGGGCCTTGACGACCCCGCAAAGTGGGTGAGGCCCCCACAGAGTAAAGCAGACCCACTAAGAGTCTTGTGGGGGGCATGGCCAGATGCCACCAGACCCCTCTTCAAGAAAGAGCTGTTGCCCCAGCCCTGGACAGTGCCTCACCTGCAGAGACCACACCACAGGTGGGGACTGGCACACCTCCAGGCTGGCCTGTTATAGCCCGGAGGTTCGGCCTGTGTGAAACAATCCTGAAAGGCCATTTTACCTTCAGGGCTCCTGGTGGGGTGGCCCAAGGTGGGCCTGAATTGCAACTCCCTGTCTTGGTCCACTCTAGAGATCAGTCTGCCATAAATCTTCTTCTCACTGAACTCCATCTCAGAGTGCCTTTGGGAAATCCACCCTGGAACCAGCCTCTCCAGAGACTCAAGTCAACACTTGGTCCTGCAGCTGCCAAAGAAGGCACTAAGAGGCCAAAGGCCACTTCTACCTGGGCCCAAACTCCAGCTTTTCCAAGGCCTGGTCGGTGCTTCGACTTAGCCTGTCCAGAATCCCTCTGTTCAAACCCATCCCAGATTACCTGACCAACACTGAAGCAGCCAGACACTAGGGTCTGGATCCTGACTCCACACATACTGGTCGCTCGCATGGGTAGCATCATCCACTCTCCGAGCCTCCATTTCTGCTCCATAAGCCAGGAATAACAGTCCTTGTATCATAGAGTGACAATATTACGGAGATGAAATGAGATAGTGTAAAAAAGGGCTCCACAAGGGCAAGTGTGAGGATTTAAAATAACAGAGTTTCCTGAGAGTCATGAACTAGAGCAGAGATCAGCAGAGGAGGAGTGGAATGAGAGCAGACGGACAAGTAAGCCCAGGGCCACTGGGGCAGAGCCCTCAAGGACAGGGACAAGGCACACCCTCACCTCCCCAAGTGAGGATGGGGAATTCCAAAGCTTAGGCAGTCTGGGGCGGGGTAGCCTTGGAGAAACAATGGCCAGAAGGGAACTCCTTAGATGAAGGTGGAGCCGTGGAAAATGGGAACACCCCTGAATTCTGGAGAGGATGAGGTCACCCCAGCTGAAGCCAATCAAAACTCTCCCTTGGCCAGCAAACCAAGGGTTTTACTAGGCCAGAAACTGGAGATGTCCGGCAGCTGCCAAGAAAGGAAGCAGCCTCTGGGCCCAAGGCCCGTGAGCCCTGGGAGGCCCCACCCTGGCTAGAGAAAGAGACTCGGGGTGGTGGGGGGCCAGAGGGGAATTTTGTCTGAATAGCCTGGCGGTGGCCACCAGGCAGCTGCAGGGAAAGTATTTAGATGTTTTGTGGGAGGTGGCCACCTTGCGAGTTCTTTTCTTAAGAAAGGCAAGAACAGGACTAGTCTTTCTTCAATCAGAGATGTTCTATTAATTTAGCCTCTTCTAATTATGGAGCTTTGGCCTTGGACGAATGTGGACTGGAATTCCAGTTGACCTTCAGCGGGACTCCAGTGAGCAGAATGGCGAGTGGCCCTCGTGTCCCCCTCCTCCAGACCCAGGATGTTAGCACCACTAACTGAGACATAATGAACGTGAAGGTAGACACTGTCCAACACACAGGCGCTTCTTTTCCGTGAGTGACTGTCATGGGGGCTGGTTTCCGGGGGTCAGAGCCGGGCATCTGAGCTGCTCAGCCCTTGAACTCAGGGAAAGGGCACTGGTATTCAAGATCTCCTGGTACAGCCCCTCCTGTGGCGCCAGCTGCTTCCACTTGTCCAAGGCCCCAGGGAAATGGTGCTGGGCATCTTGGGAGAGGAGGCAGCCTTTTCCCAGTGCTCGCTGCAGGAGGTAAAAAGCCCCCTGTCTACGTGGTGTGCGGGCGCTGATGTCAGACCAGCAGCTTCAGAGCTTTTCTGGTAGCCTCTTCCTAGAAGCGATAGCACTGGGCCCCGGGCCAAGTCCAGCAGCTGCTCAGCGCCTGCCTGGCTTGGGGATGTTTTCTGTGTGCCCAACTTGGACCGTCACAGTTCTGGGGGCAGCGAGGACAGAGGCTGGCTGACTTGCCACTTCCCTCTCTCACTCCCCTCTCCAAGCCAAACCACCCCTCCAGGCAGGAATGGGAAGGGAAGCACCCCCCACCCCCATCCCCACCCCAATTGCCCTGGACACTCTTAACCTTGGCCTGGGGCAGGATTTGAAAGCCATTTGAGTCTTGCTTCTAAGTAATTCAGTAGAGGACAGAAGCTCTGACCTTGTCCTGTCCAGTGTGTCGTAGGATTCAGAACAGACATGGCACTCTCCCTGCCCAGGCCAGGCCCTTTCTCCGGGAGGTGTCTGGTGCCAGGCTCGCACACAGCCTTCGCAGGCATGACGTCATCCTGACAACGACGGCGCGACGGCGCGGGGAGACGCTTACTTAGTTCTGTTTTACGCATGTGAAGAGGACTTCAGCCCGAGTGACAGCCACTAGGTGCAGAGCCTGTGATGGAAGTTAGGCAGGTCTTGTGACCTGAAAGCTGAGCTCTTGGCCACCATGTCACATTCTCAAAGCTTGCTGCACAGATCAGTCATTCCCCAAGGTCTGTCAGCAAAGAGACCCGTGGTCGAGCATGCTTGAGAAGTGCTCTAGAGTCAGTCCCACCTCTCGGCGAGTCCCAAAGCACACTGGCAGATGAAAGGCTCTGAAAAGTCCTGCAGGGAATAAATCCATCTTATTCTCTTTAACCTGATGTTTCCCAAACTTATTTTTCACTCTAGACCTCTGCCCCCCTCCCTTTTTCCAATTGTGATTGATATTAACACTGTTAATATCTGAGAATATGCATCAGAACACAGTATTAAAGATCATCTTACTCTCTGGGGGCACTGTGTGATGCTGCAAACACCTGGGAAGGTCCTGGGTTCAGGACTGGAGGTCTCCCTGTACATTTTAGGCCCAACATGCATGCCCTTTGTCCAGCTGGCTGAGGCTGGGGTGGATCACAGCATGAGGACCCTGTTGGGGGTGCTGTCTCTCATGGAATAAATAAACTTGAAAAAGAAAAAGATTACATTACTGTCTTGCTCAGATAGTGCCAGACACATACTAGGAGCTTGATAAGCATTGGTTGCATAAGAGTAATGCACATTTCCCCATTTTAGGCTGTCCTAGCCCAGTCCCCAATATTCTTTTCCTTAAAGAGGCCCTCAGCTGTGGAAAATACCCCAGATCCTGCAGATAGCCCAATCTTCATGTTATCCCTGGGGTGAGTGTTCTTGGCTATGCTGATCATGAGAGAAGAAAATACCTCCCAAGCAGCTCCTAAGGACTCCTCTGGCTCAGACTCTGAGGTCTCTATTTCAAGGATGGAGGGGAAGTTCAGTTTGGGCAGCAGGAACAGGGGTGGGGAAGAGGGCGTGCAAACCTCCCCACCCATTGGCCTGCTCCCAGTACTCCAAGCCCTCACTGCAAGACATTGCGGGCCAGAGACATCCCCCAACATCTGTCAGCACCCACAGCTCCATTTCTACTGTCCCGGAAGCTCTCCCTCTGCTTTATATACTCACCTATCAGAAAGATGTTTGATTCGACTCCATGCTAGACTGGACTCGGAGCTCCTCAACCCTGGCTGCACTTGGGGATTGTTCCTGGGGACTGTGACCAAAGAGCAGAGCCAGCCCCTGCTCCAGACACTCAGGTCACGTTGCTGCACAGTGGCTCAGCCCTCCTGTGCTGTCGAATGCAGCCAGGGTCAAGAGCCACTGATGCTCCCCAATACCATTGCCCTGGCTCCCATCATCTGGTGGTGGCACCCCCTTGGCAAACCTCCCATTCCAGTGCCTGTGCACCTAATCTTGTCTCCTGAGTCTAGAACACTACTAGAGAGTGGACCGGTGCCACTAAATTTCTGTTTCCCAGAGCCAGCCCCATGACCTAGTGATTAAGAGAGCAGGACCCCACACGGCTGATTGTATCGTTCATATCCCAGCCCGAAGGCTCCAAAAACACATTGGGAATGTGTGCGTGCACGTCCCAAGTCTGAGTAAGATGGAGAAATGAGAAGGGATTGTGGCATGACTATGCCCTATGGGAGGGGGGTGCTTTCTCTGTGTCTCTGTGTCTCTCTATCTTCTGTGAGCTCATGCACAAGCTGCAATTTAAAAAGAGAGATGGGACCAGCAGTTGATGTAAGGGCTATGTCGCTGAACTCCTATGTAGTTGACTGCGATTCAAGACTTGAACCCTGTGGCTTAAACTCACGCCGGGTGTGTGTGTGTGCGTGCCCAAGATCCCGAGAGAAGAATGGAGGAGAAGGGATTCTGGCAAGGCCATCCTTACTGGGGGCTGATTTCTTGCTTTCTGTCTCTCTCTCTATTTCTGGCGAGCACATATGAAAAACCTCTCCAAAAAAAACAAAAAGAGAGAGAGGGAATTTAGTCTCCTATCTCAGCACCACCTGCAGGCACAGGCATCCAAGTCTCCTTTTTTCCTTCTTGGAAAAAAAAAAATTGAGGCCATTGGGATCTCATGCTCTTCATCAAATCTTGTTCCTTGTCAAATCTGCTTCCACCACCCCCACTGATTTTCTGTTAATTTTAGAAAATCCCCCAGTCTGGGGGGCTGGACTGCCAGAATTCAAATCCCATTTCTATTACTAAACAGCTGTGTGATTTCAGGCAAATTTCTTCATCTCCCTGTGCCTCAGTGTTCTCATCAGTGAAACGGGAGAATACTTTTCCATGTGGAGTTGATGGAAGGAGTAAATGAGATCTGCCAGGCAGAGTGTGGTGTGGGCCTGGACATGGCAAATGCCTAGGAAGGAAAGTTCATGACCGCCGCTCACGCTCCACCTCCTCTATCTATCCTCATGCATCATTGTAAGATCGCCCCCATGTTTCCAGCTCAGGCATCTCAGCCATAAAGATGTCCGGGACCCTCATGTCCTGACAACCTCTTGATTCTGTGTCCCTGATTGCTTTTGTCTCTTCTCTTCCATGTTTCTCAGAAGCTTTCCGCATCGGCCAGTTTCTTCCTTAACTCCCCTCTGCTCCTCAGTCCACTGCGAACTGGCTTCTGACCCTGACACAGTTCTGACATTTGTCAGGCTATGTCCTTGCCAAGACCAAGAAGTAAAAGCAGGCACTACTCAGACCCTGACTTTTTGGCCGTGCCATTGGGCTTGGGTGGCCATTTCCTTCTTTGCAATAGCAGGGTGGTTTAACTGTAGTGCTCCTTCTCATTTGCTGGTTCCCCTTGTACTTAGGCCCGTCCTTCCTCCTCTGTCTCACACAGGCTCTCATCCTCCACCAGCCCTAGGAAGGCTATTGACACCCTGAGGTTGTCCTCAGCTCAGTCTCTTCTGCCCTCACACTTTAGCCTGTCTGTTGTGTCTCTAATAACAGAAGTGCCTGAGAAAAATAGAAGTTTATTTAATTCATGGTTTTGGAGGTCTGAGTCAAAGAGCCACATGTCATGAGGGTCTTCCTACTGGTGAGTAACATGGCGGAGGCATCACACGTCCGAGGCCCACCTGGCAAGAATTTGTATGTCTGTGTCTATGTCTGTGCCCATGTGGCTCTATCTGCCACAGATAAGGCCACCAGGTTTTTGTTTGTTTGTTTGTTTTTGTTTTTGTAATTTTTGAGCCTTTATTTTTCTCCTTATTTCTACACTTGAGGCAGTTAACAGGAAGGTAGGTTAAAATTGGGGAACAAAATCCCTGGATTCACAGTATTTCTGCTTGAGAGTTTTCAAGGCATTTCTAAGGGAAAAACACACTTTAATTGCTTGTTTTACTAAAATGACTCCAAGAAAACAAATATTTTCTCTTTCTCTGGAAGAATTGGATCACTGAAATATGTTGCTGTTATTGTAAAATAGATGTATCACTAAAATAAATCCCAGTGTGATTATCTGTAAAATTCATTGAGTAGTCAAAGCATATGATATTTTTTCTTATTTCATTTTATTTTAATTAATTAATTAACATTCATTCCCTGAGCATCATTGAAGCATACAAAATGTGATTTCCCATCCAGAATATACTACATAGTGGCCTAATCATACATATTATCATCAATAATTTTCCATTTCTAATTTCATATATATATATGTGTGTGTGTGTGTGTGTGTGTGTGTGTGTGTATATATATATATATATATATATATATATATATATATTTCGCCCTATTTCTCACCCTCTGCCATTTCCCACTCTCCTCCCACACTATCTCAGGTGTCTAAAGTTGTTTTCCATTCCTTTTGCTCCCCACATTTTATTGATTCACAAAATTTCTTAAATAATCTAACTACTTTCAGTAGCAAGTTCAGCTGGTATATGCATATCTGTGAATATATGTCTGACTTCAGGCATGAAACTCTGAGTAGAATAAATATACTATAAAGTAGAACCTGGCTGATGCTATATAGTTTACTATGGTCATTAAATAGGTATTTTTAAAGATATTTTTTAATTTCAAAAAAAGCAGTTTAAGTTTTAATAAATTAAAGAAATGCTAAGGAAGTTTGCTTAAAACTTAAAGTCAGAAAACCGGTTAGGATTCTGTTCAAATAGTAGGTACATGAACCTATTGGCAGCTCAAGACAGGACAAAAATCCTTAAAACTGGAAAACAAAACCTAGAAGAAAATAAGTAATGTTTTAGTCAAAAGTCATAAAATTCTATTCACAGTTCAGTCTCATGTACTTAATCTATCCTCTGTTGTGGTTCGATCTTCCTGATTAAATTCTGGGATATAATATTCAACTCCAGACTTGTCCCTACAATTAAGTTGGCCATTTTCTTAGTTTTTGAACTCTCATTTCTGTGTGTCTGTATTTAATTTTCCTAGTATAGCACTCCCTTGAGAACTTCTTGGCGATCTGTTCTGGTGTTGGTAAATTCTTCCAGGTTTTGTGTCTGAGAATGTTCTTGTCTTTTCTTCCCATATGAAGGATAATCTTGCTGGGTACAGTATTCTTGGTTGAAATTGCTTTTCCCTTAACACTTTGAATATATTTTCCCATTCTTTCCTCTCTCACATTGTTTCCAATGAGAGGTCAGCTGTTAGCCTGATGGGATATTCCTTGTAGGTAACTTGCCGTTTTTCTCTTGCCAGTCTTAGTATCTTGTCTTTATCTGTGGCTTTGGTCAGTCTGGCTATAATGTGTCTTGGAGAAGATCTTCTTGGATTGATTCTATTTTGGGTCCTTTGTATTTCTTGGGACTGGATCTTTGAATGCCTCTCTAGGTTTGAAAAGTTTTCTTCCAGGATTTCATGGAATAGATTATCAATGCCCTTAGCCTTCTGGGATATCAATTATCCTGTTGTTTCAACATTTGAAGGTATCTCGTATTTCTTATATATTATTCTGATTTTGGGGGGGGGCAATTTTCTGTGTTTGTGGTGGACTTTTCTAGGCCAGCGATTCTATCTTCCACATCTGAGATTCTATTTTCTATATGATCTAGTCTGCTTTTAATACTTTCAAGGGAGATTTTGACTTCCTGTATTATAGCCTTCATCTCTAACAGGTCCATTTGATTCTTTTTTATAGTGTGTATTTCTGCTTTTAGATCTTGCAAGAATTTCCTCCCCTTTTGGAAATCATCAGCTCCTTTCTCCTGCCTCTTCTGCAGTTCATTGTCTCTCTTCTCTTCCATCTCTGTTGGCTTTGTCACCTTTGTCACTATGGATATTCTAAATTCTTCATCTGACATTTACATGAGTTTCATTATACTGCCTGAAGATGAAGAGGAGTTATTCTTCTCCCTTGGAAGAGAGGTATTTTCTTGCTTTCCCATATTTCTTGTGACTCTGTGGTGATTTCTAGTCATCTAGATGGATGGTGCATTTCTTCCTAATTCTTGAAGTTCAATTTGAGCATTCAGAGGCGTGCCGGAGGAGGCCATCTGCAATCTCTCTTCTGTTCCATTTACACTCTTTGTGCTTCACATCAGTGGGATAGAGGAATATTCTGACCCTAATCATATTCAGATGTTTGGATCCTGTTCACTTGGACCTGTCTAGACACTCGGTGCGTAGAGGCTGAGCAGTCAATGAATAAAGATAAAGAAAAAAGGATAAGAATTAGAGAAGAGTAAAGAAGAAGAAAAAATAAAATAAAAAAGGAGAAAGAAAAAAATGTGATTAAAAAACTTTAGATTTGAATTTTAGAAAGCAAAATAGGAAGTCTCAGCAGAAAATTTTCAGTTTTAGTCAAGAAAATCAGTATTTCACAGCTCAAGTTTGGTGTCCATCTCAGGATGGGCCCGGAGGTGTGCCTTTCCTAAATGGAATGGGGAAAGGCACCAATTAGCACAATAAAGGCGAGGCTTAAGAGCCCAGAGAATACTTTACCTTAAAACAAAAAAAATTAAAAGTCACAGAGAGACAGAGACAGAGAGAAATGGAGAGAAGGAGACAGAGATAGCCCTACTGAGTAGAAATGAATCTGGAGGGGGAAGTTTCAGCAGAAAACTTTCATTTTTAGTCAAGGAAACCAATATTTCACAGCTCAAGTTCGGTACCCAACTCAGGATGGGCCTGGGGGTGTGCCTTTCTCAGCAGAAATGAATCTGGAGGGGAAAACCCACCAGGTTTTAATCATTAGACCCACCCTAATGACCTAATCTCCTCTCAAAGGCCCCAACTTTCAACACCATAGTCAGATGAAATTTTTACCCTCTCAATCCCATGACAACCAAATCTTAACACATGAATTTGGGGGGCATTCAGCCGTAGTAGCACATTCCTTTCAAGTGATCTTTGCTGATCAAGCTCTTATGGCTTCTACTGCACTTGAGGATTGATACCTGCTATGGACTGAATTTCATCTTCCCAAAATTTACATATTGGAGCCTTAATCCTTCAAATTACTGTATTTAGGGGTAGGGCCTTTAAGGCCAGAAGGATGGGGCCCTAATACAAAAAGACTGATGCTACGGTTTGGATAATGATTTGTTCCCCAACAGTTCACATCCTGGAAGCTTTGGTCCAGTGTAATGGCTTTGGGAGGTGGAGAGACCTTTAAGAGACAACCCAATGAAAGGACACTCTCCAAACAGCAAGGGGTGTGAGAGGGACAAACAGAAGAGGTGGTAATTCAGTTTTCTCTCTCTGCACATAACTCCTGCCCTGCCTGCTTTTCTCTTTTTTTTTTCTTTTTTAAGAATTATTTTTTTGAACTTTATTTACATATTTATGTATTTTAATTTGACCAGGGAGAGACAGAGTGAGAAAGAGACAGAGAGAGAGAAAGTGAGAAAGCAAGCCACCAGGTCTGGGACTAGGACAGCAGTCCAACACCCTTAACCACCATGCCACCTGCTGACCCCCTGCCTGCTTTTCTTGATCATGTTGTGACATAGCACTAAACACCAGCCAGATGCTGATCTCATGAACTGTGAGTCAAATAAACCTCTATTCTTTGTAAATTATTCAGTTTTAGGCATTTCTGTTTAGCAACACAGTAATAGACCAAAATAATCAATATTTTTATAAGAAGAAAAAGAGACGCCCGATCAATCTCTCTCTCTGCAGAGAAAAGGACATATGAGGACACAGTGGTAAGTTGGCTGTCTGCAAGCCAGGAAGAGAGATTTTTCCAGAAACCAACTCTGTTGACCCCTAGACCTTGGACTTATAGTTTCTGGAACTGTGAGAAAATAAAGTTCTATTGCTTAAGCTACTCAATGTGTAATAGCTCATTATGACAGCTTAAGCTGACTAATATCATACTCAAGTATATCAGGTACCTTTTGCTATATAAGTAGTCATCTCAAAATTTAGTGGCTGAAAATAACCATTTATTTATTTATTTTACCATTTAGTGCCTGGTGGAGGCCTTGGGGCTGGAGGCCTAGGGATCACAGGAAAACGGGGGCAGCTCAATTTGGTGCAGATCAGCAATTTGGGCTGGGCTCAGCAGGGTGGACCTTCTGGTCATGGCCAAGCACACTCATGTGTCTGTTCAGTTGCTAGGTTGTCTGGGCACTTATTGATAATGGTGGCCTCAGCTGGGATGGCTCACTTCTGCTCAATAAAGTTTCTCATCTTCCAGAAAACAGGCTGGGGTTTGTTTTGGTGGTAGTGGAGTGAGGTTCCAAGAAAACCAGCAGAAAAGAAGTTTGAAAAGAAAAGCCTCAAACTCAGAAAGAGATTTAGGCCTTTCCATTCACATGTGTTACTCTGATAGTTGACTTTTCAATATCAAGATTCTTGGCCAATGCACTAGGAATAGGTAACAATAACTAAATAAGTATACTCTGGTAAAGGACTTAAGACTTTAAGGAATAGTTTATAGGACTCGATGGATGTGGAGTGAGGAAGAATGACAGTTATTAGGACTCTTCCTGGGGATTTGGTTTGGTACACTAGGTGGAAGGTGGAAATAATGTGCTAAGCACTTATTATATGCTGGATACTGTTTGAAGAACTTTGCATACACAGAACACTGAGGTGCTTGTGAGGATGTTTCTGGAGCCAAACTTCCTGAATTTGAACTCTAATTCTGCTACCAGCCTACAGATTTATTTAATCTCTCTGTGTTTCCGGTGGCTTATCTGTAAAAGAGACATAAATATGACACCTACCTCAGGGTTGTTGTGAGAATTAAATGAAATAATATATATGAGCCATATAAAACTGACTGGCTTATAAAGTGCCCTGTTTGTCTCACTTAATCTTCATAATCAGCTCTTAAGGTAGGCACTTTTTTCTCCATTTTATAGGTAGGAAACTGGGGCTTGGAGAGGTTAAATAATTATACTAATATGCATGGCTAGTTCATGGATAAGCTAGGCTATGGACCAGGTAATCACTATTCCAAAACCTATTATCTTCACCACCATTTCCTCCATATAGTCCCCAATCTACAATTCTGTTGGAAGAGAGAACAGTTGGGTTGAAGAGGACAAGTTTGGTGGGTAGATGTGTACTTAGCTCTAGGACATTCAGTGAGAGACTTCTGGTCAGCAGTTAGATTCCTGTACATGGACTATAGAATCAAGATATAGTGCTCACAGGATAAGTGGGGAGTCATCTGTGGATAGAGAATGACGCCAATGGATAAGATCATGCAGGGGTGTGGTGTAGCATGAGTGGAAGAGGGTCCAGAGTTTAAGGAGTAGATGGAGGCAAAGGATCCCATAAAGGAGTCTAAGGATGAGCAACCAGAGAAGGAAAGGGAGTCTTGAGAGGACAGGATTCGGGGAGTGACCATAGTCTGAGTTTCCCTGGGAGCCTTGGTTTATGACAGTGAGCCTGGCATAATTATGAAGTGGTACCTCTTTTCTGTGCTCGCTTTGGCAGCATATATACTAAAATTGGAATGGTACAGAGGAGATTAGCATGGCCACTGCACAAGGATGGCCTGCAAATGTGTGAAGCATTCCATAGTTCGCTTTTAACCTCTAAATAAGTTAGGTGCTTTTTTTCCACTTGACGATTTTTCTAGTTTCAAATCTCACCTCCACCCTTTTTCCAAAGTGGTCTGTGTTGGGACCAGCAGTTAGCGTAATGGCTATGTCGCTGGACTCTCACGTAGTCGACCATTGTTCAGGTCCTGGACCTGGTGGCTTAAACTCACGCTGGGCACATGTGCGTGCGTGCCCAAGATCCCAAGAGGAGAATGGGGGAGAAGGATTGTGGCATGGCCATCCCCCCTGGGGGGTGATTTCTCGCTTTTTGTCTCTCTGTCTCTCTGTCTTTCTGGAGAGCACGCGCGCCCTATGGAAAAAAACAACAAAACAAAACAAAACCTCTCTAAAGTGGCCTGTGTTCTTGTCAGTCCTCTCCAGTCTGGGCAGTAGAGAAAACTTCCTGGCCTTGCAGGAAGGGTGCACCCAGTGATAGGTTCTGCCTGTTGGAGGCCTGGAGGCTGGAGGCCTAAGGATCATAGGAAAACGGGGTTGGAAGGAATCCCCACGTCAGGAAACAGCAGTTGGTTTGGGTGAGGAGGACCGATTGCTATGTGGCCATCACTCTGAAAGGTGCTTTCTCATTTTCTTTCTCTGTCTCTCCAGAAAGCGTACACACCCTAAAGCAAAATTACAGAAAAGAAAAGGAAAAAAAAAAAAAGTGGAGCTTCTTTTCACTTTCAACAGTGACCTAGTTTGAATGATAAATTTTATGTTCATCCTACTTAGAGGGTCAAGGAGGAGAAATACTCGGGAAGGAGGACATATAGGCATAAAATATCACAGAAAGGTCAGGAGCCGTGAGGACAGAAACTAGTCTATTGGGATTGGATATGGCAAACTGATGACCCTGAGAGAGAAATTTCTAAGGAAAAAGTTGTGTTAAACTTAGGAAGGTGTTGCAGTTGTGTGTCCCCTAAAAGGTCTATTTCACTTGAGATGTGAATTAAAAGGGAAAAAACTTAATTGGATTATGGTGTGGAAAGGTGGAGACTTGGGAGGAGATCAGCATTGAGGCCATCAGGGCAGGGACCATGATGGAGTCCTCAGGGGATGACAGATAGTCACAGACACAGCCACTCTGCTCCACTCTCACCCCAGTGATGTAATGCTCTGGGGCTCTGCAAGACCCCTACCAGACGTGGGCCCTGGACCTTAGACCTCTGTGAGCTAAACCATGAGCTAAATAAACCTCTATTCACTGAGATCAATGAGATCTGAGTATTTTCTGTCATTAGCAATAGAACAGATTAAAACCAAAGCTGTTGGTTTGGACTGAGCTCCTCACAAGGCCTAATAGACCAAACTGAGATGGAGTCGCTCATGCTGACGTTCCATGCCACCAAATCCAAACTGAGTTGTTCAACCTTCCGAGACATAGAGATGAGAGAGGACAGCCCAGTCTTCAGCAGGCCAGTTTTAGTCAGCATGGTAAGGAAGTTCGCTTTGCTTTAACCCTTATGGAAAAAGTAACGTTGAAACAACCGTCCACTTCCTGTTCTTGATTTCTGCTTTCTTCATCCCTTTTCTGTCTCTAAAGCCAAACTAAGCTGATCAGCTCAACACTCACTCTATTTTACGGAATGAGCTGTTGCCCAATTCTAGAATTGCAAATACATCCAATTAGGGGGGCTGCAGGGTGGCCCAGCAGTAGCCCGGCACTCGGTAAGTCTTACTCCTGTAGGAAGGTTCCAAATTTGAGTCCAGAGATCTTCCTGGACACTCTGAATAGATGCATGCCCATGCTCTGGGGTTGGCTGAAGCTAGGGGTATATGGTGATGTGAAGAACTCATTGAGGGTGCATCCCTGCCTCATCCGCTCTCGTTCTCTCACTCATAAAAGAAAAAAAGAAACTTTTTAGAAAGGCCAGTTGAGATCTCTAAACTAAATTTGTAATTTTGTCTTTTGGCAGGTGGAAGACAGATTGGATTGAACTGAAGTCTACCTAAAAGGAAGATAACAAATATGCATGAGTCTTTCCAGAAACCTGGCTGGGAAGAGAGACCAGTGGACAGTTGCAGAGAGGTAAAGAAGGGAGCCCCTTCCCAGCCCCCACTCCATCTGGAAGGATGCTGAGTATGTCCAGACCCGACAGGGAGAGAAAAACTGCTGGGCAATAGAGGAGATTACTGGAGGATTGAGGTCCTGGAGGGGTCAGAAATATACACACACAGTATTTCCCCCTAATTATGATTTTGCTTTTCACTGTTTCAGTATCCTAATATTTTTGGGTCAGTCAAGGCCCCAAAACATTAAACAAGAAATTCCAGAAATGAACAACAAATACGGTACCATTCTGAATGGAGTGTTGACATCTTGTGCCAACTCATTCCAGCAGGGACATGATTCATCCCCTTGTCCAGGGTACCCACACCAAATATGCCATTAGTTATTGAGTCGGCTTAGTTATCAGATCCACTGTTGAGGTCCTGTGGTTTTTGTGTTCAAGTAACCCTTATTTTTACTGAATAAAGGCCCCAAAGCTCAAGAGTAGTGATGCTACTATGTTCTATTTTATTATCAGTTATTTGTTACTCTCTCACTGTGCCTAATTTGTAAATTAAACTTTATCAAAGGTATGTATATATAGGGGGAAAAAAAGACATTGCCTTAGTACAATGTAAGTTTGCAGGCATCCATGTCGGGTCTTAGAACTTACCCCGTGGATAAGGAGGAACTACTGTGCCTGTTACACATACGTGATTGTACATTTGCCTGGAATGTCTTTTCCCTTCTTACCTCCTGGGCAAACTCTTGTTTGTCTATTTCTTTATTTGCCATAGGTCATGTGTGCTCCCTGGAGAGAGACAGAGAGACAGAAAATGAGAAATCACCCCCCAGCGGGGATGGCCACACAGCGATCCCTCCATTCTCCTCTCGGGATTTTGGGCATGCACACATGCTTAGTATGGCTCGAACTGTGGATGGCCATGAGGGAGTCCAGCACCTTAACCTCCATGCTGCTTGCTGGCCCCATTTTTATTTATTCTGTAAGACTCATCTGGACTGTCCTCTCCTTAGTGATACCTCACGCAGCATCATCCGCTCCCTTACCCTCTTACTGCCTTAGCACTACCCTCTGCAGATGAGTGAGAAGACAGCCTCCGTCAGAAAGGCTTTTGTAGGAGGAGCTTGGCCACATTTCCCAAACGCATAAGTTCAACACTGCTGTCAGCAACACCCAAGTCACCTGCTTCTTTTACTTTCCACTCTTCTGGCACCTGGGTGCATTTGTCTTTTTCTTTATTCATGTTAGATCTCATGCAGGTGCACGAGAGACAGAGAGAGAGAGAGGGAGAAAGAGGGAGAAGTACCTTCCACATGTCTGGTCACACCACAATCCCCTTCTTCCAGTCCTTCAGCCCATCGGGTTTTGGGTATTTGTACACATGCTTGGTTGTCTTTCAGGCTGACCGGGCAAGGATTCGAATCCTGGTCATCACGTGGCATCTAGCTTCTCCTGAGCGGTGCGGTATTCTGTACCACAGAGCTGGCTCATGTGGGCATGTATACTGGCCATTTCCTCCAGGTCAGTCAGTAATGCTGGCGAAAACACAAACAAGAAATCATGCTAATGCTGCACACTAACAAATTCATCTATCCCTTCTTAGTTTGTCTAGTGATTATTGTCTTCTTGACTCCCTCATGCAAAATGTGTCCCGTAGATCGCAGGTGTCCTTTGAGCTGTGAATGGTTTGGTTTTTCAAGGGGTTGTGTATTTCTTTGGTTTGTTTTGTTGTGGAGGACAGGAGGGAAGGAAAGAGTTCCCAGATTAAATTGGGAAATGGCAGGTTAAAAAAGTTAAGCTAGTCACTTGTCCCACAGCTTATCGGTATCCAAGTTCACTGGTACAAATCAGAGTGCCAGACAGCACACAGATTTCCCTAATCTACCTGAACATGAACGCTTGCCAATCATGTCCTGTTATATCTTGAAAGAATAGTGGCTTTTCTTGAAACACAGAGTAGGAAATGCTAGTCTACGTTTTCCTCCTTCTAGAAGCTGACCTGATCTCTTGTCGTACTGAAGAAGGTGAAGCCACTCAGTACATGCCATCTGGCCCAACTTCGTCCCAGCACAAACTCTCCAGGCCCTTCACGAGCTCTCTTTCCAGCTGTGTGGACGCAGACACACGCTTCCCTGTACTCTGGACACTGCGGATTTCCATGCTCCAGTCATCTTTAGGAACCTTTTCTCTTTCCTGTTACTTCTTTGCTTCCAGTCTTGTCCTACTTTGGATGCTTCTAGAAGCTGACTAGATCCTTTATTAGGAGTTAGGTGCAGGGCACGTGGGAAGGCGAAGGAGGCAGGGCAAGGAGGGAGTGATACAGGAAAGGAAAAGTGTCCAAGGACCTGTCACTTGCCAGGCCCTACAGCGAGCGACTGGCATGGAATTCTGCAGAGCCAGCTGGAGACATCACAAACACCCGTGTCAGAAGCATCCTAGGGAAGGAGTGAGGGGCTGGGCTATCTTCTGTATTAGTCATGACTGAGCCAGGAAGCAGAGCCAATGGGATATACATTGGGTTGTCATAAAAGTCATGACGCATTTTTGCATAGGAAAATACAGCAGGACTTTTCCAACGACCCAATAGATGGATAGATAGTGAGGTATTTATTATAGCGATTGGCTCACATAATTAAGGAGGCTGAGAAGTCTCAAGGTCTGCCATCTGTAAGCTGGAGAACTAGGGAGCCAGAGGTCTAATTCGGTCCCAGTCCTAGTGTGCAAGAATCCGGAATACCAAAGTACAAGTGCTGGAGAAAGTGATGCCCCGCTCCAGAAAAGAGAGGTCATTTGCCTTTCCTCTGCTGTTTTGCTCAGTTCAGGCCCTCGGTGGATTAAAAGATGCCCACTCACTTTGTGCGGGCAGAGGATCTCCACTCATTTTACCAATTCACATGCCAGGCTCTCCCAGTAACACCCTCACGGACTATATTTCACCAGCTATCTGGGCCTCGCTTAGTCCAGTCAAAATGATGTATAAAATTAACGACCACATCCTCCCCCACACCTGTCAGGCCTTGGTCACAGGCTGCAGGGAATCTGGTGGTGTTAATTTCCAGGCACTCCCAGTCCTACAGGTTCTTGCCAATGTGGTTTCCATACCCTTAAACCAGTTGTCCTCAGCTGAGGGTGAGTGTCCCCTCCAGGGAACTCTCAGCAATACGTGTGTGTGTGTGTGTGTGTGTGTGTGTGTGTTTGGGGTGGGGGTGCTACTAGCAATTACTGGGTAAGCCAAGATGCTGCTAAACATCTTACAGGACAGACCTCCCTGACTCAGCCCAGCAGAGAACTGTCCAGCCCAAAATGTTAATAGAGTGGCGGCTGAGAAACTGCACCTTTAACAAGAATGCAGGTGCTGGCAGTTGGCAGGCAGGCTGGGCGCCAGAAGCAGTAAGGGAATCTGGAGAATACGGGCAGCATCTGCTCTGGTGCTCCAGGCTCTCTGGTCTAAAACCAGTGACAAAATTCTCTCAGCATTGCTACCCCTCTGGTCCCACTGCAGCCCTCGTACTTCTACTCTTGCGCACTGGGGAGCACATGCTCCTGTGCCTCCCTGGCTTCGGCACCCAATCTCTCCCTGGCACTTAGGATCTGGCCTTGCTCATCACACCTCTGGAGCCTGTCCTCATCCCTGAGATCACCGCGGAGGTCCCCCTGTGAGCTTGAATAGACACTCTCAGCACTTGCTCTGCCTTGCCTCTCTGCAATCTCTGAAAGCCACCTCCTTGGCTCTGGGACACCCCACAGCCCTGGTTCAGAGCCTTTCACTCAGGCTAAGTGAAGCTAGCCCCGGGCAGCAGGTCTGGAGAGTTGACAAGTCTGGAAACTGGAACCTGAGCTCACATAAAGGCAGGGGATTAGGACAGCCTGGGTGATCAGAAGCCAGACAAATAAATCTAGAAAACATGCCCTGAGGGCAAAGCCAGGAGGCATTCCGGGGCAAAGAGCAGCTGAGGAAACTCCCTGAAGTGTGCAGTGAGAGATACCAGGGCTGCCCTGTCCTGCCCTGCCCTGCCATCCCCAGTGAGTTTCTGGGACCAAGCCAGTAGGAAAGGACATGGAACAGACGCTGGTCCCAGAGTGTTCATGGCGTGCAAGGCACTGAGCATCCAGAGATACCTCAGGGAACCACAGCCAAGTAGAGAAAGCAGTGAAGAAAGCAAGAAATAAAAGAAACAAGCAAAACATTGAAGGGACACAAAAATGGAAAATGATCTGTTGATGATAACGTATATGGTAATATTTTTGACTGGACTAATACACCGTGTATTCAGGTTGGAAAAATTCATTTTGTACAATGTAAAGACACACAGTGATTGTAAAAATAAGAAAATAACAGAAAGGAAGAAAGAAAAAAAAAGAAATACAGTAGTGTGGAAAGAGCAGCAGTAAAAACGTGGGACTGGCATAGCAGAGGAAGAGCCAAGGAAGGCGTCCTGGAGTCGGTGACACAGAAACTGGGCTTTGAGTGAAGAATCAGAGTCAGATACCAAGCGTAAAGGAGAAGAAGACACGAGAAGAGGGGACATGGGGCAAAGGCTCAGAGCCAGAGCGCTGAGGTCTGACCAGGGAGTCCATTGCAGGAAGTGTTTGGGGTGAGCCTAGAGCGTGTCAGGGCAGCTCCCCGAGGGTCTGGGAGGCCAGGCCAAGGAGTCAGTTCCATCTTGTGAAAATTGGTGTGTGATGTTTAAGGCCGAGAGAAGAGTGATCAGACCTGACCTGAGATAGTTCAAAGGTTGTACAGCGGGGCCAGCAAGTGGCATAGTGTTTAAGTAACTGGACTCTCACATGGCTGACTGCAGTTCGAGTCCTGGGCCTGACGGCTTGAAACACACTGGGCATGTGTGCATGTATGCCCAAACTCATGAGAGGAGACTAGAGGAGAAGAGATTGTGGCGTGGCCACTTTCTCTTGGTGAGGGGGTGATTTCTCACTTTCTCTCTGTTTCTTTGTCTCTCTGGTGAGCATACATGCCCTATAGAAAAATCTCTCTCAGAAAAAAAAGAAAAAAAGAAAAGAAAGGCTGTGCAGCTTAGTCTGAACAGGCCAGAAAACAAAGGCAGGCACTAAAGCCCCTATTATCTAGTCAGTAGATTTTGATTAAACACTGATTGTGCTAGGCAGTGTTCTAGACAGGCCTGGCCAGGCTCTCTGCCTTTATGGAGCTTAGTGTGTGTGTGTGCGCATGTGTGCAGGAGTGCGTGCGCATATATACATGCAAGACGTAGGTAGGCAGTAACAAATACACAAATAAGTAAGCTGAAAAATACCAGGTGGTACACCAGACTATGGGGAGAACAAAGCAGGGTGCAGTGGCGTCCCTGAGGAAGGCCTGCTCATTCTGCTCTACGTCTGAGACTACCAAGAACACACAGGAGAAAAGAGTGGAGGGGAGGGAGCTCCAGAAACGTATTTATTAAGGCGTGGCATTGCGTAGCGTAGACTCTTCCCAACGCCTGAGGGGGCTGAGGAGGGGTCTGTCTCACACGCTGTTTTTGCACCTCTCCTTTCTCACATGTGTTGCAAACGTGCCGCTCCACTCTAGCACCTGGCCTACCCTTCCTGTTTGCAGGGGCACGTGTGCCAAAGGAGGCTCGCGTTCCTCATGCCTGCGTATTGACAAAGCACGAAGCCCACACGATGTAAATTAGCATATAGTTTGTCTACCTACCTTGATAAATAATGTCCTAATGCTCTGAAAAGACAAAGTCAAGTTCTGAACTCTCAGGCTTCCGGGAGTTCTGCACTGGACTGTGGAGTGTGGGAGACAGGATGGAGGGAGGAGAGGATGATTTGACTCCCCTTCACACCCTGTTGCTACTTTAACAGTTATCAGTGTCGCCGCGGACACAGTTGGTTTCTGATCGGTCACCATTCTCCGCCCCCTCTTCTGCACTTCAGGCATCCATCAGCCTCCGTGTGGCCCAGCGATGTTCAGGGGAAGCCGATGCTGACTGACTCCACTTTGCTGTCAGAGAGAGGGTGAGTCTTGATTAGTTTACGCCATTCTCTGCACATAATTTATTATGTCCCAGCTGGGGACACAAGACCCCTATTGACCTAGTCAGGCACTTTCTCGTTCCTCAGAACCATGGAGAAGATAATGCCAGTTGCCTCTTCTACCATCTTCCAAACACAAAGCTCTCACTGAGGATGAGGACCATGGAACTGAGAAATGAAGCGTTTGGGTCCTCGAAGCTGTCTCTGTGCTGCTGGTCACAGGTTCGTTCAGAAGCTCACCCTCTATCTGCATTGGTGGATCACTCATTCCTTCATTCTACAAATATTTATCGAGTACCTACTATGTACCAAACACTGATTTAAGTGCTGGGCATGCAGAAGTAAATATAAACAGACAAAAATGCCTACTTTGTGAAACTTACATTCCTGTGTGGGAATAGAGGAGCAATGGGCCGTACAAATGACTAAAATAAACAAATAACTCTTGGGTTATTGGAAAAGTCTTGACTTTTTTTTAAATGTTTTTCTGTGCAAAAATGCATCATGATTTTTCAGACAACCCAATAATATGTCAGAAAGTTCTAAGCACTACAGGGGAAAAACTAAGTCGCTTAGTCAAATGGTTTCTCAAATACTGAAGTCCTCTATGTATTATTATTTTCAGTAATAAATCAAAACATCCCTTTTAGAAGTTGATAGTCTTTTCATTTGCAATGTATAGGAATGAATAATTGTGCAATGGAGCTAAGCTTCTCAGATTTTTTAAAAAATTCAAATGAATCCATTGTAGGTCAGCAGTTGAAAATGGTGACATGCCCCAGGATTGTGATTTAAAGAGGCATCTGTCTTTGGACAAGTATGATAACCAAATTAATGAATCTCATGAACTATCTATTAGTATTGCAAAGATATCAGATACAAACAAAACAAACCAGAATAAAATACACACACACATGGTGGTAACTATTTTAAATCTGGATTACCACTGGACTGTCAACAAAAGTGAACCTATGTCCTGGTTCAGGTCCAGAGAACTCCCTGAGATGCTGGGTATGCCTTGCCTGTGATCTGTACTGGATGAGGCTGGGGGTGGATCATGGCATTGAGACCCTATTGGGCTTTTCTCTCTCTCCCTCTCTTTCCCTCTTGAATTCCATCTTTCTTGCCCATAGAATAAATAAAAAAGCTTAAGGAGAAGGTATTGTAGCATGGCCATCCTCCCGGGGGAGGGGGGGTGATTTCTCATTTTCTCTGTTTCCCTCTAGAAAGTACACACACCCTATGGCAAAAATTTAATCCCCCCCCCCCCCCAAAAAAAAATAATGCACTATCTGTGGAAGCCAACCAGAAATGATAATATTTAGTCCTACAGCCTGGCACTGCTAAGATTGTGGTGAAGCTGTCAGTCCTGACGCCAGAGAAATGTGGTGAGTGATGATCAGAGAAAACTAGGCACTATGATTAACAAGACACCTCTGTCTAGAAATGTGCTTCCCCACTGAGTTACAGAGATGAGGTTTATTTATTTTGCTACTGATATGAAGTAGTCATTTTTTTTTCTTTTTTGGGGGAGAGGTTTTTGCTATAGGGCTCGTGTGCTCGCCAGAAAGACAGAAAGAGACAGAGAGATAGAAAGTGAGAAATCACTCCCCCAGGGGGATGGCTATGCTGCAATCCGTTCTCCTCCATTCTCCTCTCGGGATCTTGGGCACGCACGCATACGCACCCAGCGTGAGTTTAAGCCAGTGGGTCCGGGACTCGAACCACGGTCGACTACATAGGAGTCCAGCAAAATAGCCATTACGACAACTGCTGGTCCCTGAACCAGTCATTTTTAAAAATCGGCACAACAAAGTGAAATAAGTCACAGCAAACTGGCAAACCCCATGATATTCTGAATTATTATATCCTTTTAGGATTAGCAGCCATGAGCTGGGTAAAATCTGGGTAAAGGAATTTTATCCTGTTAACTTTTGCAACCTATATGGAAACTTGCTGATCCCTCATGGAGCAGACTAGAAGCAAAGATGGCAGGTAGACATGGTTGGACTGAAGCTCTGGCTGGTGGCATGAGAAGATGACTCCGAATTCAAGTATTACACTGAAGCTGTAGCTCCGCACCACGCTATTCAGGGAAACCAGCCCTCTCCAGAATATGTATGACGATTTAAGACAGTGCTTAATGAAGCCCATAAAGCTGTCAGTCATGTCAGGAGCAGGCAATTAAATTCCTGACCTTATTTCTTGGCTGCATAAAGAGATGGACAGAAAGGGCAGAGAACTCTGTTTCGAATGAAACCTCATTGTCTTTTGATTAGACAAGCTTTTGTTTGTTCATTTAAGTTAGAATAAGAAATTCATTATTGTTCTTAGAAAACTTTCCTTTTGTGAGATATGATGACTGAATGGGTTGGCCTTTACAAATTAATCTATTGGGTTGTCAGGAAAGTCAGGACGTATTTTTTCTATGCAAAAAATGACATTCCTAATGACCTAATATTTGCTCATCTAAACTTCTATGTATATGATGAAGAGGAAAAGTGTAGGAATTTTCTTTTCTTTCAAAAAATGTTTATTTAGGAGCCAGCAGGTAGCATGGTGGTTGAGGTGTTGGATTTCCACATGGTTGATTATGGTTCGAGTACAGAACTTGGTGGCTTGCTTTCTTACTTTCTCTCTCTGTGTGTCTCTCTAGTCAAATTAAAATAATAATAACAGAGGGCCAGCAGGTGGAGTGGTGGTTAAGGTGGCTAGAGTCCCACATGGCTGACTGTGGTTCAAGTCTCGGACCTGGCAGATTACCTCCTCACTTTCCTTCTCTCTTTCTGTCTCTCTCGCTGGGCAACTTCAATAAAATAAAATAATGACAATGAATAAAATTAAATAATTAAAAAATAATAAGATAAATGAAATTAAGTAAAGCATTCTTTTTTTTAAAAAAAGTTTATTTCTTCCATGAGCAAGAGACAGAGAGACAAAGAGACAGCCCCACTAACAGAGTCTTTTTTTTTTGGAAAGGTTTTTGCTGTAGGGTGTGTGCACGCACCAGAAAGACAGAGACAGAGAGACAGAAAGTGAGAAATCACCCCCAAGGGGATGGCCACGCCGCAATCCCTTCTCCTCCATTCTCCTCTCGGGATCTTGGGCACGTACGCACACGTGCCTGGCGTGAGTTTAAACCACTGGGTCTGGGACTCGAACTGTGGTCCACTACATGGGAGTCCAGTGACATAACCATTACACTAACTGCTGGTCCCAAGTCTTAATGCCAAATTCCACCCCAGGTTCAACCAGCCCTGGATTGCAGGCACACGTATGCCCAGTATAACCAGGGAGGTCACCAAATGTAAACCCGTGATTTTCAGACACGGGCCAGTATGGCACAGTGTCAATTTACTGCTCTGTCCCTCACCAGCCCCAACTATAGAAGATTCTGTATTCAAGACCAAGGGATTGAAGTGGGGGCAAATCTGGCACCCAGGGCATAGACTTTGATTTGAGGAGCTGATAATTTTTTCCATTACCTGAATGAGTTTTATTAATTCATCAGAGGATATGTAGGAAGGACAGTTCAAAGACTTAATGAAAAGATTTTCATAAGTATTTTTCTAACTTGTACTTTAATTTTCTTTTTTCCACAAACTTTTTGAAGTTCATTTAATATTCTCAACAACCCTGTGAGGTAGATACTACCTGCTAAATAAAATAACTTTTATTATTTCCATTTGATAGATGATGAAACTAGGCAGAAAAGGGTAAGCAACCCCCAGCTAGGAAAGCCAGGATTAAAACCTGGTTCATTCTGGCCTCCTAGGTCAAGCTGTTAAATATTATGCTGTAGATTTTAAATGTCTCTTTGTGTGTGTGTATGTTTAGAGAATTTTGCTAAAGGGCACATGCACTCGCTGGTGAGATGGAGAAAGACAGAGAGACAGAAAGCAAGAATTCTCCCCCAAAGAGGGATGGCCACATCACAATCCCTTCTCCTCCATTTCCCTCTCAGGATTTTGAACACACACATACACACAAACGGTGTGATTTTCAATCCTCCAGTTTCAGGACTTGAACTGTGTCAGCCACATGGGAGTCCAGCGCCTTACTCACTATGCCACCTGCTGGCCCCTGTGTGCCTGTGTGTGTGTGTGTGAGTGTGTGTGTGTGCCTGTGCGTATTTAAAGTAAGTGATACCTTTGCCAGGTGTGCACACCCATGATCCTATATTTATTTAACCTCGCTCATCCCATAGGATGTTTAAGAGGTTTCCAATCTTTTAGTAGTTTTCAATTGCTTATAGCAAAAACAATGTTATCACGAACAGCCTTGCACACTCATTTGGCAAGTGTGTGCATATACTCACATGTTGCTTTGTGACACGGATACATTGTGAGAAATGTGTCGTTGTGTGAACATTGTAGCATGTACTTACACAAGGCTAGATGGTACAGCCCACTCCACAGCTCGGCTTGTGGCATAGGCCATTGCCACACTGTCGTATGTGTGGTCGT
The DNA here is from genome assembly GCA_026018925.1 of Tupaia tana. Classification (NCBI taxonomy): domain Eukaryota; kingdom Metazoa; phylum Chordata; class Mammalia; order Scandentia; family Tupaiidae; genus Tupaia; species Tupaia tana. The sequence continues at coordinate 57,204,049 of JAKSZU010000008.1, read as the reverse complement.
TGACCAAAATGTCATCGTGCGGTGTATGCCTAGACACCTGCAGCTTCAGCCCCTGGAGAACTCCATGGTCAAGGTGCATGTGCATCTGTCATTTGGATAGCCAGTGCTCAGTTGCCCTCTTTAATCTTGTAGGCTAGAATTTTAAAAAATACAGACCCTTGGGACCAGCAGTTAGCGTAATGGCTAGGTCGCTGGACTCCCACGTAGTCGACCGCGATTTGCGTCCTGGACCTGGTGGCTTAAAACTCACGCTGGGCGCGTGTGGGTGCGTGCGTGCCCAAGATCCCGAGAGGAGAATGGAGGAGAAGGGATTGCAGCGTGGCCATCCCCCTGGGGGCTGATTTCTCGCTTTCTGTCTCTCTGTCTCTCTCTGTCTGGCGAGCGCACGCGCCCTATAGCAAAAACCTCTAAAAAAAAAAAAAGAATTATTTTATTTAACTGTATTTATTTATTTAAATGTGACAAGAGAGAGACACAGTGAGGTGTTGGGGGGCAGTGAGTAAGCAAGCCACCAGGTCTGGGA